>CM050166.1:180340451-181540451 GCA_027410445.1 Discoglossus pictus | reverse complement strand
ATTAAAATAATATATTCTTATTATTACCATATCATGATTGGTTGCTACTATAGAGAAGCTCCTCAGTCCCACCAATTTTGGGAGGGAAACTATACAACACATGAAGCAGACTGATAGCTGGTGCATGTGCTATGTAAGCAGTGGATAGAACATGGGAAAGTTAGGTTGTGTGTTTCTTTTCTAGATCTTGCCATTTATGATGCACACAGGGATATAGTAGATATTCTAACATGAATCAAGTGACCACATTACTCATGAGTAATGTGTGTGTATTATATCACATATTATAATTGTCAAACTGCGAGACGTCGTCACGCTTTGCGTGGTGCGTAGTCGCCTGCAAGCCTTGCCTGGCGAGCTGTTAAGGCACTAAAACTCGCAGTACAAAGGCAATGAGCGCCAAAGGCGCTCATTTCCTGCAAGGCCTGCGAGGCGAGCAGGGAAGGCAATTAAACACGCAGGACTTAGCCACCAAACACTTAGTAAACGCAGGATCGCCTTAGCTTCCAAGCACTTGACAACTGCAGGACTTTAAAAAAATAAATTACAAGAGGCGGGATAGCAAAAATACGAGGTTAACACCCGAACCGCAACAATCCAAAAAACACAAAAAAATATATATATAACAAAAACATCACACACAGCACGGGGGAACAGCCAGGATGTCTGGGAGTGAGGTGGAACGCGAATTAAGGGCGGTTTTGACTACTTTTGCCACTCGAAAATCGCCTAAGCGAGAAAAAAAATGCCCCCCAAAAAAACTGAAAACAAGGCTACATGACCCCGGACCGCGCAAACCACTACCAAACGCGTAGCACTTTCACATAGGAACGTACGAACTACTAAATACACTATTACAAATGACGGAAAATGCTCGCGAGCCGCATAAAACATTAATAACATTACGAATCTACAATCTAGCTTTACACAACAGCGGATTTCCCTCGAGCACGCAGCCTATTTCTAATGCACAGTTGGGACATTCATCACACTTTATCATCAGGGCACCAACACTCAAACTGTACATTGTATGCTGCCGGAAAATACAACACATTGTTAGCTCTTCAGGCTATTGATTGCTGGATATATTAATTACAAATAGGTAAAGTATATTAATTTATTCAAGAGCTAATTAATTCATTATCAGTTAACTAAATATAGATAAATATATAGCTCTCTTTCTGATGAGTGACGAAGGTGCTCAGAGGAGCAAAAGTAGACGAGAGGAGATGCTCGCCATGAGCACCAAAGGCACACAGCGCTAGGCTTGCAATGAGCGCTGAAGTTCCTCAGACTACAAAAAGGTTTACATTGGCTCAAAATTTTATTGCCCCATCATTTTTGACGGGCAACTTACACTATATATATATATATATATATATATATATATATATATATATATATACTAGTCATCAACATTTATGCTGCTGTGTAGAGCGTGCGAGTGCATGAGCTTGCAAGGGTGTGAGCGAGAGAGGGAGGAAGATTTCCCTGCAGTGGTGGACACATGGTTGTGGAATGATGGTGCATTTACGTGTTTGTAGAGTGGGAAGAGAGACCGATATAATAATTATGATCAGTCTGCTGGACCTAGAGTGTGGTATTTTCTCTTGTCTGATGAATTTTTGTGTTTAGAGGTGAGTGAATATTGTAACCATGCTATATAATGTATGTTAAAGTTTAATTCCTATAAATGTGTTCTTCACTTGCAAGTGATTGCAGGTGAGCAAACAAATACATTAATACCTTTTTACCTTCTAATAAATCAAACACACTTTTCAAAATTTTAACATAAAAATATCATCAACAAAGCAATGTGTACAGCAATAACAAGTCTTTTATTTCACTTTGACACATTAGTATCATATGTTCAAGCTTCCGAAGTACTACTTTATAAAATAGTAGTACATAACTGACACAGCCTTACAGTTCATGTGGTAGGGTCAACCAAATGTGTGGAACATAAGGCTGCCTGACATAAGGCTTTCCCTAAATTAATCAAACTACACAAATCAAATGACCATTTTGCTTCTTATCTGTAGTGAAATGTATTTGCATGTTAAACAACATATACATATTCATTAGGCAGCAGTCGACACCAATCCATTTGGGGGGAAAATATGTTTAATTAAACACATTTCACTTGTATAACAATGCATATTTGTTTATATTTATATTTTCTTGGTAGCCAATGATGCATTACATAAATAACTTGCTTTTGTTAAAAAGAGCAAATGCGCTATTGTTATATATATATGGAGTTATGTCTGTTTTTTTTACAAACCTTATATGACCTTCAACGGCATACGCATATATGTTGGTTGTCTAGGAAATGTGAAAGGTGTTAAATATTTTCTTTTGAATTGAAATAATATAATACATTGAGAAACACTAGTTTATATAAATTCTTATATTACAAGTAAATGGAATAAGTTAATTAAGTTAATTTATAATCAAATTGAGAAACAATCTTGCATTTAAGAGTCTGCTTTAAACATTTTTATTTGTATTTGGAAACTATTGAAAAGTTAAAAATTTATTATTGAAAATACAGGTTTGTGGCACTTTCAGGACCTTTCTCTGAAACATTCTAATATTTTAATTCCTGTTACAGTTAGTCAATCTAGCAGAAATAAATCATTTTCTTTGAGTTCCACAACTGAACTGGTGAAACAGGAGAGCTTGTTACAAATGCAATTTAGAGAGATTAAAAGTTGTATAACTTTTGCAATGCATTACTATATATTTATTATGCGTTTTTTTCTATGGGAAAACTTGAGATCACATTCCTTTAAATCTCATTGCAGCCATTTGAGTTGCTTAGTAAATTCACCTTGTTATGTGAAAACTTAAATCTTTACATTGCTTTACAGTCTTTTTATATATATTTTTTGTTTTTCTCCTACAGTCTTTGGCTTTCTCCAAGCAGTTGATATGTGGGACGGAAAAGGAGAAGCTGCATGCTGTGAATGCCCAAGAGTGTGAACGTCTTATTGAGAGGTGGCTATCTGAAGAGTGTATGAATGCTATCATTAACTTTTTCCAGAAGAAAGCAAAGTTGTGATAATTCCACTACTTTATATTAAAACAAATGCTCTTTTTTAAATATGAATACTGTACTTATATGAAGGTTTAACATTTTTTGTAACTTTTGTGCATTTGTAATCTCATCTGAGGAATTTCACACATCCAGTTCAATAAATATATTTACGGAGTACTGTGCTGGGTGTTTTGTTGATGACTGGTGGGCATAATATGGTCTGACATAATATAAACTCTTGGATGATTGAGTGTTCTTAGTATGGTAGACTGGCCTATGGAAAAGATTCATCAGCATCTAGTGGCTCTAAAGGCACAACCTCCCCAAACCACCTCTTAAAGTGCACCATAGGACAGATGCTTTAATGTTCTTTACCCATACATGGATACCTCTGCAGTACAATGAGAGTTCCGGTGAGGATTACCAGGCACAGTTAGGGGGAAAGAGGTGGAAAAGAAACACAATGCCTGTACTCCTTGGTGCTATCCAGCACAGTTTGCATATTATTTATGGAAGCAAGGCTATGAGAGCTGGCTAGAGGGAAAAGATGTGGGGAGAGGTGGCTCAGGAGGTTATTATAGAAAGAGTGTTCTCCGGGGCCATTAAGAGTGCCAAGCAACGGAATGATGACTGCCGGTTCATAGTGAGGAGTAAAGAGTATAAGGTGGCTGTCAACACAAGAGTTAGAGTAGATGGTTCCCCCAAGGTAATCAAGTACAAGTGGGAGGCACTCCTGAGGAACAGAATGCAACATGGTGGGTATTCTAGAGCATTTGGACATGCACTGGCCTTTGCTCCTGCAAGGTGAGCATGGTCTTGCAGTACTGAAAATGCACATACAACACAATCCGCATGCATGTTCACAAAACATATTCCCCTACTCACTGATATGGCCTTCCTCACATATCAATAGCTGTTTCACTCAGCTGCAATATAACAATTCTATATACAACCAATCTAATGGACATACATAACTGATAATGTTGCCCTGAAATGCACACACAAGTGATGCAATATGGAAAAAAAATATTGAACTATGAGGTCATAGTTTTAATATATCCAAAAAGATATATCTCTTATTTTTCATGAGCAACCCCACAACCAAGGCAGCCATTGGATGATGACTTTGGCTAGGAGTCCTGCTGGGGGAGGGGAATAAGAACATCATATGGCCTGTTGAGTTTTACCCTTTCCAGCCCCTCCTCCTACAAATAGATTCTCCTGTGAGGTACTTGGCCTTTGAGCAGCTGATCTAAATGAACTTCGCTCAGGAGTCTTTGATTGCTGCTCCTCCGGCAGCAACACCCAGATACCACCACCATATTCAGCACAATCCATACTAACACCAGCAGACAATACCCCACAAACTCCCTCTCCCACATCAGAAGTGGAGGAACTGAACATAGATGCCCAAAACTACCAGAAAATGGGCAGGTATTTTTAGGAGGTGGAGAGAGCTGCTCTGTGAGGTGCGACCGATACGGTAGGACAGCAGGAGGAATAAATGCCAAATTCCCTAACAAGCCCAATGGGACGTCACAGCAAGGGATGAATTCTGGCATTATTAGGAATATTGAGTAAAGAAAGGAGGGATGGTAATACTACTAGAGGGAGATAATAGTTCCAATAATCACAAAAAAGATACGTAAGAGTAGATTGAATACACTCTTAATTAGTAAAAAATATATATATCAAAGGAACTAGTGTTATGGCCAGTGTAAATATATATTGTTACAAAAACAGGAGAAAAAAGGAAAGACACCTTTATGTCTGGTCATTGACTTTCCCATTGTATAGAATCCATGGTATAAATGATTAGTATAATCAAACAGGATCAACTAGATAGCATATAAAAATAATTAACATGTACAAATGTAGCGGTAAAAAAGATGATAAATGACATGCCAATTTAATCTATATTAATTCTCAGGTATACATCCTAACCAGCAAAATAAGCTAGTGAATATGTCCATGAGAATAAATGACATATGCCAATTGGTCTGTATCATCAAGTATAGATCACAGAGAATATGTCATAACACCTTCACTACCTACCCAAAATGTATTACTGAAAATAAATACATTACTGAAAATAAAAAAACACTACATAAAAAAGGACATCTATAGAAAAAAAAAAAAGAACACTACAAAAAAAAAAAAAAAAACACATTACTGAAAATAAAAAAAAACTAATTTATATGAAAATCCTTTTTTTATTTTTTCTAATTTAGTTTTTTTTTGTAAATTTTTTTTTTATTTTCAGTAATGTATTTTTTTTTATTTTCTATAGTATTCTATTTAATTTCTGTAGTGTTCTTTTTTATTTTCAGTAATTAGGTGTTTTTTTTTTTTCTGTAATTAGTGTTGGGTAGGTAGTGTAGGTGTTGATAGGTTACTGTAGGAGGGGGATTACAGTGGGGGTAAAAAGTATTTGACCCCCTGCTGATTTTGAACATGTGTCCACTGACAAAGAAATGATCCGTCTGTAATTTTAATAGTAGGTGTATTTTAACAGTGAGAGACAGAATAACAAATAAAAAAAAAAAGAAAAAGCATGTCAAAAAAGTTATAAATTGATTTGCAGGTCATTGAAGGAAAGGATAGTATTTGACCCCTTAGACTTAGTACTTGGTGTCAAAACACTTGTTGGCAATCACAGATTGTTTCAATGTTTCTTGTAGTTGGCCACCAGGTTTGCACACATCTTAGTAGGGCCTCATTCTTTTAGCGGCTGCAGCCGTTGCGGGGCCGCAAGGACCGGCCGCAAGCTATTCGGCTATTCTATTCCCTTACGGCCGGGGATTCCGGCAGGCTTGCGGCCGGTGCCTTGCTATCTCTTGCTGCCGCTCGCGCCAGAGGAAAGCCTTTGATCTAAAATGTCCGCAAGAGTTTCGGCCGTAAGAAATTCCTATTTGCAATTCAATTGCTCCGGGAAACCTCTCTGCAAGGCTAAAAGCGAGCCGCAGCTTACTTGCAGGAAAGAGGTCCCGCTAGCACCAATTAAGCACATAAAATAGCTCAAATAAAGCCATCCTGCACTTTGAGAAGACTATAAAGGGATTATAGGTGTTAGAAAAAATAGCACATAATTATCCTATACTCAAATCCGTAAACTGTTTTATTTTTAATATCCGTAAAATATCCATGTAAAAAGTCCAGAGTGCTTGGAGCACTTCAGACCCGCCCACGCCGCAGCCGGAAAATAAACAGTTAATTTGAACTCGGGTTTGGGCTGATGTGCAAGCTTGAGAGAGGGTTACTTTTAATCCTCATGTCCCCCAATATGATCCCTAGCATTTACAGAGCTGTACAGTGCAGGATTGAATTTATTTTTGCGTTTTTAGATTTCACATCTTACGGCCGGTTTCAAGATATGCGGCCGGCCGTAAGAGGAGATCCTTGCGGGGCCGTATAATAGAATCGCAAGTTAACAGAACCCCCGCAAGGAATCGCAGCCTTACGGCCGATTTACGGCCGATAATAGAATGAGGCCCCAAGTCATTAAGGTTTTGAGGCTGATGTTTGGCAACTCGAACTTCAGCTCCCTCCACATATTTGCTATGGGATTAAGGTCTGGAGACTGGCTAGGCAACTCCAGTACCTTAATGTGCTTCTTCTTAAGCCACTCCTTTGTTGCCTTGCCTGTGTGTTTTGGGTCATTGCCATGCTGGAATAACCATCCACAACCCATTTTCAAAGCCCTGGCTTAGAGAAGGAGGATCACCCAAGATTCGACGGTACATGGCCCTGTCCATCATCACCCTTATCAGAAAAACACCCCCAAAGCATAATATTTTCACCTCCATGTTTGACGGGGGGATGGTGTTCTTGGGGTTATAGGCAGCATTCCTCCTCCTCCAAACACGGCGAGTTGAGTTGATGCCAAAGAGCTCAATTCTCGATTTTGGTCTCATCTGATCATAACACTTTCACCCAGTTCTGCTCTGCATCATTCAGATGTTCATTGGCAGACTTCAGACGGGCCTGTACATGTGCTTTCTTGAGCAGGGGGACTTTGCGGGCACTGCAGGATTTCAGTCCTTCACGGCGTAGTGTGTTACCAATTGTTTTCTTGGTGACTATGGTCCCAGCTGCCTTGAGATCATTAACAAGATTCTCCCGTGTAGTTCTGGTCGATTCCTCACCGTTCTCATGATCATTGAAACTCCACAAGGTAAGATCTTGCATGGAGCATCATACCGACGGAGACTGACAGTTATTTTGTGTTTCTTCCATTTGCAAATAATCGCACCAACTGTTGTCACCTTCTCACCAAGCTGCTCGGCCATGGTCTTCTAGCCCATTCCAGACTTGTATAGGTCTACAATCTTGTCCCTGACATCCTTGGACAGCTCTTTGGTGTTGGCCATGGTGGAGAGTTTGGAATCTGATTGATTGCTTTTGTGGACAGGTGTCCACAAAAGCAATCACGAGCTGAGATTAGGAGCACTCCCTTTAAGAGAGTGTCCCTAATCTCATTACCTGTATAAAAGACACATGGGAGCCAGAAATCTTGCTGATTAATAGGGGTCAAATACTTATTTGCCTCAGTGACCTGCAAATCAATTTATAACTTTTTTGACATGCATTTTTCTTGTTGGTTTTTTTTTTTGTTATCCTGTCTCTCACTGTTATAATACACCTACCATTAAAATTATAGATTGATAAGTTCTTTGTCAGTGGACAAACGATCAAAATCAGCAGGGGATCAAATACTCCCCCCCCCCCCCCCCCCCCCAAGCCCAGTTTTGGTTAAATAGGTCCAGATAGGGTTAAGTAGGACTAGATAGGGTTGTGTGGTTAGTGATAGCGATAATTAGGTATGGTGAGGTTTAAATAGGGTTAATTACTTAGATGGGGTTAATTACTTAGATAGGGTTTTTTTTTAACTTAGATGGGGTTAATTTAGATTTATTGGTTTATTGAGGTGGCAAATAGTGTAGTGTAGGGTAGTGCTTAGACTTAGTGTAATGAGGGTCCTGGAGGACCCTCATGGCACTTATAGTGTTAATATTGGGGTTAATTATAGACTTATGGGTATAGTACAGACCCTTATGGGACTGATGGGGTTAAATAGAGACTTATGGGGTTCTGTATAGACCCACATAAGTGATGGGGTTAAAAAGAGGCTTATGGGGCTCTGTATAGACCCCCATAAGTGATGGGGATAATTAGGGTTAATTAGGGGCTCATGGGGCTCTGTATAGAGCCCCATGAGTGATGGGGTTAATTTGAGGCTCCTTAGGATCTGTATAGAGCCCCACGAGTGATGTGGTTAATTTGAGACCCCTTGGAGCTCTGTATATTGCCCCATGAGTGATGGGATTAATTAGGGGCTCATGGGGCTCTGTATAGGCCTTAACTATTTGTGTGCCACAGGCCCTTTAAGGACCCGCGGCAGGGAATTTGAAATTTTTAAATACAGTGGTGGTCCCCATCGATGCAAGGTTTACCCAGATGGGGACCCCTAGCATTGGGGGGGTTAATGTTAGTTACCATGGGCGTACTTATAGTAACCCCGCGGAATGGGGGTAACCATTAGTGTGTCGATTGGGACCCCTGCATAAACGAGAGTTAATGTGGGGAGCCTGCGGAAGCGCACTCAGAGGTTTCATGCCATCATGATGGCAGCCTCTACTCCTATTGGCTGACTCGCAAGCCCAGCTCTGCTTACGTCAGGAAACCTGGGTTTCCGATTTCGGATGTCGGGCAGCGAGTCTCGGCCTTGGCTAATTGAATAGCCTCGGAAATGGAAGGGAACCGCAGCGCGAAACTCACTTGCTGATATGCGGCCGTTGGCGAATCAGGTGCGAGCTGGCAATTGAATGAAGCTAAGAGTTGGTAGAGGAAGAAAGCATTACATTTTCCTGTTTCTGCCATTAGTGAGCCAGTCCACCATCTTGTTACGTGACTCCATTTTAATTACTGTTGCTGGACACATAAAGATCTCCATCTCACTTAGACAGTCTGGATCCATGAATGTATGATTTGAACATTATCATGGGGCTATCCTGACAAGAGGAAGCCAGATAGTGAAACTAGCGTGTTACTTCACCCCTACCGAGTTCATAGGGAGGAGAAAGGAAATTCCAGATATGAGGACTGACCTCCTCCTTATGGTTTGAAGTGTTCACCCCCACCAGCTATGCTAATATTTTACTGTGCCTAAAATATGTTGTGTTTTACAAATAAAGTAGTCCCAGATGTACTTAGATAATTTATTTGTGATTGTAATTCTGAGGAAAGTATAATCTATGCCTGTGATTATGACTGCCGATCCTGCCTAGGGAAAAAGTTACAGCCGGTAACCTCTACAACCTTGT
Organism: Discoglossus pictus; assembly: GCA_027410445.1. NCBI lineage: Eukaryota > Metazoa > Chordata > Amphibia > Anura > Alytidae > Discoglossus > Discoglossus pictus. The sequence continues at coordinate 181,531,088 of CM050166.1, read as the reverse complement.
TATCATGTGGTAACCTTGGTTGCTCTTATAGGTTATTACTAGGTATGTCTGAACTAGGTTCTTTCCAAGCCCAACCAAGCAGTACACCGTGACAGCTGGTGGCAGTCCGTCAGAATCCCTGGAAAGAAAGCAGGGTGGCTACCTACAAGGACATGGTGAAGAAGCTAAGGCCAGAGAATGAGCCCTGCATAATGGAGGATGGACTAGAGGCAGTCGATAATATTTCAGAGGTCACCAAAGCCCCAGTCCATGGCCCATGGTTATCTGAGAAGGATGAGGTGTTCAGGTGGTTGCAGAGATGGAGGGCTGTTATGCTAGCTCTAACCCCCTATCAACTGGTGGCCCTCCAGACACGGCTTGTTCAAGAAGTCCAGTTGGAGTGGTTAGTGGTACTTAACTGCTCTTCCCCAGTTCCTGTGGACATGAAACGTATATCCCCAGTTGAGGCAGAAATCTCATGCAGTCTTGGAGGACACAGAAAGGAGGAGAGTCAGGTGACAAGTGAAGCAAAGGACTGTCAGGGAATGGCCCTTATAAAACAATGGAAGGTATTCTTGGGACTGTGACAGGACCATGAGCTGAGCTGCCAGACTGGCTAGAGGAACTAGTATGGAAAGAGATTACCCTGGAGGAGCAATATGACAAGTGGGTAAAGTCTGTTAGTGTCTTCAGAGGGGATCCCTATTTTCATTTGGAGCTGCTGAAAAGGCTCTGGGAAATAATGCATGGGGGATCCTGAATGTTGCTTGGTATGTTAAAGAGGCAGAATAACTTGCTTCTTAAACACTATCAAGGGCTGGGACCAGGAAGTTAATTTGCTGCAACCCTGATTCAGCAAGAGCTGCAGCTGGAGGCTGAGCATATGGGCAGAGATGAATACAGCCTTCCAGTGCCCCAGGAGACATTGGGAGCCCATAATTGATTAGATTATTGTTTGCCTTCAGAGAGAGCACTGATTTTTTGGGCTCTAGAGAGGGACCCAGAGGACCAACTGCAGGATCAATGTCAAGTATAATGTGCGGTCTGGGAGCTTTATGCTTAAGGGGTCTGGGAGAGCATATTATGGAATGTGTTGAGAACCCAGGCACCATGGATTTACAAAGAGGTCAGGCTACACTAATACGGGGGGCCTGTCAGTTAACTGAGTCACCCATTCAAGGACTAACCCTTGAGCAGTTAGGGGATCATACAGATCATGAAGCCTGGCCCTGGAGTTAGCCCTTGTTCCACTACTCACACCAAGAGAAAGGGGGGCAGTCATGGGCACAGGAGCCCCCAAAAATCTAGAGAGGATAAAGTTTAAAGAGCCCCAAAAAATATGAGTGTTGCAATTTAATTGCTAAATTATACTTTACCTGGGGATATTAAAGAAAGAGATAAACAATAGTTAAAAAACAGTAATGAGGTATTGTCTCATTATTAGTCTGTTACATAAATATGTAGATAATTTTCTCTCGGCGGAGATTCAAATGTGAATGAAATGAGTCCTTAAAGTGAAGTGGTGAGAATAGATGTTGGACTTGTACATAGTCGCTCATAAAATTGGGCCATAGCTGTGCAACGTTATGCTAAAACACAATAGACCGGTCCCAGTCCATGTATATATGGTAGGTGAAATATAGGTGATGAGGGAAAACAAGAGAACAGGCAGAGGAATTGAAGAGCAAGAAGCAGAAGGCTAAAATAGGAGCGGAAAGTGAAAAATAGAAAAAAACTAAATAAAGAACAAAGAGTAGAAGTGAGTTGGAAAGATAGGAATCAACTGTTTATATTGCAAGAGTAAAAAAAATACATGTAAAAGTCAGTTGTTGTGGTACAAATATGCATGCCTTAAAAAGTATACTAGCCATTTTTAATTACAATGTTTTGTGTACCTTTGTGCAAATACTGTTTCTACTGCTTCCTGGCTGCCCATTGCATCCACCAGGGTTGCAGTTGAAAAGGCGTTCCAGACTTCAGGCTGTAATTGACTGCAAAGGATTTGCAACCAAGTATTAAAAAGTGAAAGTTTGTTTTATGACTGTTAATCTGTCCAATTACTTTTGGTCCCTTAAAAAGTGGGAGGCAAATCCATTGTGGTGGTGTATAGAGCCAAAAAGATTAGAATTGTGTCGATGTCCCAATATTTATGGACCTGACTGTATTTCAAATATGTGCCAAAGAAATACAATTGATATACATATAGCCATATTTCAATGATTAAAATGTTGTATGAACTTCCTAGGAGGCTTACCTCAATGTAGATAATTTATATTGTGCTACAAACCCTTTATGGGTGATTAGTCAGCAATGAATGACTGGCTTGCCACTCTCATATTTATTTTAGCATAAATGTACGTATCAGAGTGTATTTAATATCATTGGAAGACAATATATTGATGTTGCTTGAAGACTGTAATTTGTTGATTTTGCTTGAAGATTGTAATTTATGATACAAGTGCATTTTTGCAATTGTCTAAATAACAATGACATATCACTATTAGACATTTTGTAAAATATTAATAGACAGGAGTGTGTTTGTAAACAGACCTAAGACTTTAGTTTTTTAGGTGATATTAGTGTAATAAAAAAAAAAAATAGATCATCTTAAGATGCAATCTTGTGCTCTTTCACACCATAAAGAGCACTTACAGTGAGGTAAATGGTCCTTTAACGTGTATGGGTTCTCTCACACACTCCATAAGCATACCTCATCTTGGTTGAGTTATATAAATGTGAGTGCAATACCTTACCTTTTACTATTATGTTTTTTTTTATGTGTGAAGCTGATGAATACATTAAATTGAGGTGCACTATTGGGATTCCAGCACTTCTTCTCCCCCATGTCCTTTCTGATTAATATACATTTGTTTCTTCTTTGTAAATATTTTTATATGTATTCTCAAATAAATTTTAATATTTATCTAGATGGACTCATCTGGTGCTTGGTAAAGTTCTAATTACAGAAGCTACTTTGTGATCAAACTAATACCACACCATTATAATCTCTTTGGAGATAAAAAATAGTGACATACGGTGTATACCATTGTGTCATATCACACCATAAACATACCAGAGGCCTAGAGCACGGATGTGGGAAATTGGAAGGTACCAACAAACTACTCGAGGGGTGTTGGGAAGCGGTCTTATATACCTCAAGTCTATGAGATTACAAGAGGTGAGAGTCAAATCTCATAATTTCTGTTTAATCAGTAGCTACTTTCAACCATGGTTACCTGCACTAGAGGTGGTGCACTCTCTCTCCGGAAAACTTTTCTTTGTTATATACAACCAAGACCTACCTGATCGGGGTCCAGTTTCAACTCTCCCAACCTCAAATCTTTAATGAAGCAGTTCTATCAGCTCCTTCTACTAAACTATTTATCAAAGGTATAGTATAGAATTATCTACCACCTTAACCATGCAACAGCAATATTTTTAAGCAAATTATATAATTTCTATCCAACAACCACTTTGGAGCAAGAATCTCTCTCACTACCATGACTGCCACTAAACAGGCTTATTTCTGCTTCATAGGGCCTAGTGAACTTACCATTTCATCTTTACAAAAATGCTATCTTCCCAAACAGGACATTACATTTACAATCAATATGCACTTCATCTCCACTCAACTGAAAGTAGTCACACACCTTTCTCCATAATCTACTACTCCACTTTAGATTCATCTTGCCCTATTAGCACTCTACGAACCCTCTATGGAGCACTCCAGATTAAAACCCTTTTCCATCCCTTACTCAGTATCTCTAGTCAGCCATTGTCTACAACAACATTTGTTCATTACATGTGTCTTATCCTCACCAGACTGGGCCATGGTCCCTTCTCATACTCTGGCAGTTTGTTTCGAACTGGAGCTGCTTCAGCAGCCTCCAACAATCAAACCCCAGTTCATATAATCAAAGCCATGGGACACTGGAAAACTGACTGCTACAGCAGGTACATTCCGGATACAAAGACCGAAATCAGAGAAGCATTTAGAAGGCTCAGTCAGTAGATCATATATATATTAGGTTGATTTTGGCCCTCTAAGCAGACCAAGTGGGCGTAGCTTTGGCCACACCACTAGCTACATGGGGAGAGGGGACAACTACAAAATACCAATAATTATCTGGGATTGTGGGAGCGGCCCTCTCCCTTCAACCTTTTAAATAACCAGCACCTTTCTTACCTCATTGAACATTTCGTTCACTTCATCCTCTCATTTTAGCATTTCTATTATCCCTTGGCCATCTAAGCAAACCAAGTGGGCATAGCTTTAGCCACACCAGTATTTACCTGAGGAGAGGAAGCCAATTACAAATATGGTATATGGAATTTCTATGCATACAATAACCTATAAAGTGAAATGAAGGAGCCCCAGCGAGTGTGTTACACTGAGCCATTTTTACAACATAACTACTATCAGCATCAGTTACAGTGTCCACACACCGAGTAACATCAGTTGAATAACACAATATCAATAAAGAAGACAATCTGTGAATCCGTGTATTAAGAGTGCATTATACACTCAGTCATAATTCCAAGTAGACCATATAAGTACTTTTTATTACTTTTCCCCTGGGTTTGTAGATGGTTTTTTTTTTTTGTTCTAAAGGAATACATTCAATGTTAACATATATCAATAAAAGTTACATTTTAATTATACTAGTTTAGGTCATGTGAGTGCACCTATTAAAATTTCTATTTTTCTGATATCTATATCATTATGTAATAAACACACCATAATTACACACATGTATTCATGGTCATCATACACTGAGAAATTAATATTTATTAAATATATTGGTGTGCCATTATAATGCATAAAACAATTATTTATATTTTTCTAAAGGATGGCAGAAACCATATTCTATACAAATACAAATCATGATCATTTGTATCACACATAAAAATGGAGGGCAGGAGGAATTCATAAGAAACTCATTAAAATAAGAGCTAATGTACATGGTAAATACTTCAATATGAATATTTAAAAATGTTTTTTGACCTTTTGTAGTGTGCTTGTGTAGTATTTTCATGGGCTTCCTGTGTCACCCATTGTTATTAAAAACTATTTGCATGAAACATGATCGCACACTACATAACAGTGAGCTCCTTTGCTAACAAGTATTTCTCACAGGGATGATTGATACAAACACTTTTCAGCAGTAGGGTGTATTGGAAGATTAATACACAATACTCTTAATGTAAAACAATTACACCACAAAAATATGCTCATTTTGTAGCTCGGGCTGCATTAACTCAACTGTGCACTTAAAAGGGATTGTTTAAGCTTTAATATAGTAAGTAAATAAACTTATATAAGCAATATTTTAAACAATATTGTATGTAGTTACATCTTGGCAGCTAATCAGCTTCTTCTAATTAAACAATGTTAATTCTCCAAAACATGTACACTTAAAATGTAATGGTAAATGTAAATACACTCTGACACACACAGACACACAGTTAAACACACACATAGACACAGAGGTAAATATACACACAGGTAGACACAGATACACACACACACACACAGTTAAACACACACATAGACACACAGACACAGAGGTAAATATACACACAGGTAGACACAGATATACACACACAGGTAAAGACACATTCTCACATGCTCTGAAACAGATACACACACATTAAAACTTAAAAAAAATAATTTAATGAAACATCGGCATGAAATCTCATGTGTTTTAAAATAAAGCAGTGATAGCTTAGTACACCTAGGGCCTCATTCTAATCCTACGTTTTTGGCAAAAGTAGCCGCAAAGGGAGGCCGCAAACTGCTTATCTATTCAATTTGCGGCCTCCGATTGGGTTACGAGCGTCGAGCTGCGATCCCTTGCGATTAGCTCAATCACAGCTTACTTCCGTCAAAGCGGCTGCAAGATATTCCAATTCGTTGCTGTGCTACGATCACCCTTCCGTCAAGCCCTTAAATCGCTAAAATCGAGCCGCAGCTTACTTACATCAAAGAGGTCCTGCAACGCTCTTACTTACAAAACGTAGCACTAATTAAGCAAATATAAAAGCCATCCTGTACTTTTATTAGAAGTGAAAGTGATTTAGGTCTTACAATTAATAGCACAACATTCCCCTACCCTCAAATTGGCAAATAAAAATAGTTTATTTCATGTAAAATTTTCGTCATAAAGTCCGACGGGCTTCAACGTCCAAGCCCGTAGGGCGTTTGAATCCAACCTCCGGGCTCGGAGGTTGAAGCCTGTAGGATTTTATGACGGAAATGTAACATGCAATAAAGTAGTTATTTATGTTGATTTGAGAGTTTGTGAATATTGTGCTTTTAATTCTAAGACCTAACATCACTTTCTCTTGTAATAAAAGTACAGGATGGCTTTTTTATTTGCTTATAAAGTTCTACGTTTTTAAAGTAAGACCTTTGCAATCCTACGGGCTTGAATGACCTCCAAGCCCGTAACTCGTTATTCAAGCCCGTAGGACTTTAGACGTAATTAAACGTGAAATCAAGTATTGTATTGTGGCGATGTACCAATTTGTGAATGTTGTGCCTTTAATCCTCATGTCACCTATTGTGTACCCCATCATTTATAGTGCTGTATTGAATTTATATTTGCATTTACATTTCTCAGAGTTTGCGGGCTTGAAACACGAGTTATGACCTTGTGGCCGCGATCCTGTTCAAGCCAGCGAATGCTTACTGTCGATAGCATGGTTTACGATCAGCCGCAAAGAGGACCTCCTTGCGGTGCAGGCCAATTGAATAGTAGCCTAGACGTATCGCTATGCGGGGCCGTAGCCCGATAGCAGGGAATCGTAGACTTGCGGCCGATTTACATCCCCGATTAGAGTGAGGCCCCTAGAGCACATGTATTGGTAGAAACTTAAACTGTAAAGGACCACTGCAGCCCTTTTTTTCTATATGATCTTTTGAATAACTAAATATGAAAATGGTCAAATGTTTTTAGAAGAAAAAAATGAAATATCACCGGGGAGAAGTCAGCAATAAAGGAGAGATTTACCCAATCCAAACAAGCAAGCACAGTAAAAAATGTATTTTAATATACCGTAGTTTACCAAGGTATAATCTGCAGAAATACAGATAATACCTTGGTGGTTTGGTTGTGGCATGAGCCTTTATCAATACAATTAATCCAAACCTTTGACGTACATATAATTCCATAATCTGATTACAATTGCATTATAAAAAATATGAAAAACTATATGCACCGGACTGCTTCTTTAAGAGACCAAATGTAGGAGGGGAAAATATCCCTTCCCCTTCCCCTTCCTTTCATTCTCTCTGACTTTGTTTTGCAGGAAGGACTGCAAAGCAGGAAAAAGAGCAAATATCACAGGTAGTGACAAAATCACTCATTTATTTATAACAGACACAGATAGATAAAATTGATGGTGCTTAGTTGGACCAGAAGACAGAACTAATACCATTGCATTTTACTTTATGATATATTTCTGTAGGATTCGTTAAGGAAACATTCTTTGTCATATGTATTTGTATGAGATAGTTACAATTTAATGAAAACATTTCCCCTCTATTGTGTTTCACTCTGACTTCTACTTAACATTCTGTAGAGACCTCCTTTTGCTTTTGAATATAAATGCCATGAATAGCGGCAGCACCTGCAGCTTTCCTACATCTGTCCCTGGGTTCAATGCACTTTTGTAAATATGGCTATTTCTGAACCTATTTTAAAATGCAACATGCAGCATTGCAATTTGAGTAACTTAGTTTATGCCTGTGGCTCTCAGGACGGCCATCATAATTGTGGAGCCCAGTACAAACGTAACAGCCAGGGACGCTTTGGTTTTCTGTAAGTTAATAACTAGCAGTAACATATCTATATTAAATAGGTAATACTGTATTGCAAAATAAAAGGTCAAATGATACAGAAATATCTACAAAAATTAAAACATTAAAATAAAAAATAATTGGTGATTAGTTTATATTCTCTACTTATGTTTAGTTAAACCAAGTTTAGATTCAGAATTAAGTCAAATTAATTACATGAAATGCAATTACAACGACTAGTTATGGGTTATCAACAGCATTCATCCCTTTCTCCTATCTCCACAGACACATGTAAAGCATTGATTAGGAACCTCAGTCCTCAGGGACCACCAACAGGCCAGATTTTAAGGATAATGGTATAAGCCCAGGCAGTTAATCAGAATGTCACTGACTGTATAGAGGGAGGGAAGAGAGTTTGGAGGGTGTTCTTATTAATCTATCTGGGGAGGAGCAGGAAGTTGTTATCACTGCCTTGCCTTTGTACTGTGTGGCTGCAGGTCTGTACTATACCTGTCTTACCACTTCTTCAGCATATAGCAACTGCACAAGTAGACCAGAAAGTAAATGCACCACTTCTGCGTTTAGGACCAGAATACTGCTACTTCCTTACATATTCCCAAAAAGATGACAGCAAGGACCACTCTCCATGCCACCAAAGTAAAAAGCATAGATTGTTAATAAATGATTTTCTGTTTGCTGCTTTCAAGTCTGCAGGCCCCCATTCTGAGTGGGCCTCATACAGTAGGACCTATTTTGCTATCTTTATTTCTGTAATTCTATTGGAGTCAGAAATTGTAGTCAAATATGAAGTTGTACATACAAAGTAATATACCGTATATACTCAAGTATAAGCCGACCCGAGTATAAGCCGAGGCACCCATTTTACCACAAAATACTGGGTAAAATGAGTGACTCGAGTATAAGCAGAGGGTGGGAAATGTGCTGCCCCCTGTGTCCCTCTTGTGCTCTCTGTGTCCCCCTCTCTCTCCGTGTCTCTTCTCCCCTCTCCCTTCCCTGTGTCTCTTCTCCCCTCTCCCTTCCCTGTGTCTCTTCCAACCTCTCCCTTCCCTGTGTCTCTTCCCCCCTCCCTTATCACCCTCCTCAACCCCACTCCTCAACCTCCCTCTTCATCCTCAACCTCCCTCCTCATCCTCAACCTCCCTCCTCATCCTCATCCTCCCTCCTCATCCTCCCTACTCATCCTCAACCCCCTCCTATACCTCAACCCCCCTCAACCCCAACCCCCCTCCTCAACCCCTCCTCCTCATCCTCAACCCCGCTCTTCAACCCCCCTCCTCAACCCCTCCTCCTCATCCTCAACCTCCCTCCTCATCCTCAACCTCCGTCCTCAACCCCTTCCTCATCCTCTCTCCTCAACCCCCCATCCTCAACCCCCTCCTCAGCCTCAACCCTCCTCAACCTTAACCCCCCTCAACCCCAACCCCCCCTCCTCCTCCTCAACCTCCCTCCTCATCCTCAACCCCCCCAACCTCCATCCTCATCCTCAACCTCCCTCCTCATCTTCAACCCCCTCCTCAGAGATTCAATCGTTTGTGCAATTTTCAACCGTTCTGTTTTAAATGCATTTTGCATAATGTTGCTGTTCAGTCATATTAGATTTTCACATTAACATCAGTGGTTCTTAATAAAACTGACATTTCTGAACAGAATAATTGAATAATGGACTGCACTATACAGTTGTGCGCAAAAGTTTGCATACCCTGGCAGAATTTGTGAAATTTTGGCATTTATTTTAAAAATGTGATCATGCAAAGGATTTCTGTTATCATTAGGATTTAAAAAGGAGCCAAACAACTATATGATAATAAATGGCTTCATATGATCCTTCGATAAAAGACATTTGTTTTGCATGATCAGTCATATTTTCAAATAAATGCCAAGTTTTGAGCACAACTGTATATTCTTAATCAATCCATAATATATTTTGTTGACCAGTTATATATATATTTATTAAAGGGAATGAGAGACATAACATTATTAGATTATCAAAACAATAAAAGTCCAACATGCATTATATGCAAATGACAACCCAAAAAAGAAAAAGAACTTGTTTTATATTTTCCCAATATTTTTAGTTTATTTGTAGAATAAGTATACTTATTTTATATACTATGACAATGTTATATTATGCCATTTTTGATTAAACCTTTGAGTGAAAAAAGATAAAGAAAAAAGAAAAGAAAAGAGATTTAAGTTACCGTCCTTTTAACTACATATTTCAAAGTAATGAAAGATCAAAGTGGGTTTATTATGCTCTTCTTTATATAGCACTTTCAGCAGACCGTATTTGCCACACATAAATCACCCAATTGTGATAGTTTCTGCAGAATGTAGTATGGAAGTTTCTATAACAATAACTAACTGCATCAAAGCATTAGGATACATATTAGGTGTATCATTCACGTGATTAGTAAACAGATATCAGAATGGCTAAAGCAATGATGTATTTTTGGGAAAAAAATATAAATTGCACTTACTGTCTGGACCCAAGGAACCCAAAAAACACCAGTACAATATCAGTAAACATTTGTATTTAACATATAACTGGACAAATATATGTACTCCCAAATTGAATAAAACAATTTGAGAGGACATATTTCTTAGATTGCAGTCCAATTTCATTCAATCTGAAGATTTTATCTTGCACCCCCTCTATGGGATACCTTAAGGGCTTTAGCACAGAGTCAAACCCTAAAAAAGCACACATAGATCTTCACATGAGCCAAGGTAGATTTTATCAAGTATTGATTCAGAATTGAATACTTATGCAACCAACAAATGCCTGTTTTTATGGCTACTTAATATGCTGATTTTTTGTGCACATAAATATGTGCAAGGCAAGTTACACATTTACATCTGGCAAAAGAAATATCTCTGACCTTTGTTCACTGAGTGAAAGCCAAGCCTTCCTGATACTTTGCACAATATAAATAACATAAGGCTCCTGTTCTTGTGCAGGATTTACAGAATTGCCATTGCAGTTTCAGTACAAAAATAGTAGAGCCAACAAATCCAAGGGGAGATATGTGGAATTCTGCAACAATATCGCCTAAGGTAAAACAGCGGGGTTGTTTGTTTACATTTATACTTCGGAATAGTGTCATTATATTAAGTAGTGAAATATTCTCAAGTTCATATCACTTGAAGTCTATCAGAAGAGAGTAGTATATATATGATGTGTTTCAGTTTGCTTATATGTTTTTCACAGTATAGTGGCTCTTTCTCATCTTTCCATTCTTTCTGCCACTGTCCTCTCTTCCCACTGATCCCTGCTAATTTTATATAGTGCAGCCAACTAAGGGCCCCATTCAACTTTAAGCCCGCAACTGCCTGTAACCTGATATTTTGGCTGCGGGTTACATTTTTTCTAAACATTTAAACTCATTCAATTCTCTTTAATTCGCAACTGGGGGCATGATCATATGATCCGATAATATTTAAGCAAGCCCATAATTTACTTCTTAAGCACTTGCAATACTTCTTAGACACAGCCAATAGTAAATGAAACCGTCATCATGACATCAGTAAAACATGGCGTTTATACTACAATTTCATTAAAATTTGTGATTGGACTTGTAATCCAGCAATGTAGAAATCAATAAAAATCATGAAGGCAACTGTTTTAGTGCATGCGGATTACGTTATATGAATTAACCCATTGATTCCCGGGATCGATATAACATAAAAATAAAAGTTAAACTGAATTATTATTTTTTTGCAGGTGTGTGAGCTTGAGACTGTTGTGCAATTAATTATAAATGTCTTTCTATGCATTCCCAGTATTTTAAAGTACAGTAGTACTGTTTAATAGCTGCTGCAGTTGTCAGAACTAGTGTCTAACCCACTTGTGAGTCATATGTAGTACTCCTAATATTTTTTCATACATTTTGGAGTTGCGGGTCAGATTTAATTTGCGAGCTACTTGAACTTTTGTAATTGATTATTGATTTTGCGTCTTTAACTTTTGAAAAATCAATGGAGGATATAGGACAGACTTATGTTTTTGACAAGCCCGCAGTGTAGCCAATTGGATATCTGTAACATTTACAAGCTACATTACGAGTTCAAGTAATAGCCATTGGGCCAATTGAATGGGGCCCTAAGACTTTTCAGTTGAGTAAAGACATTAGAGCAAATTAGTCAAACTGGAGGCAAGTTGGAGCGTGTTTCTGTACTTTAAAAATCAATTTAATTGTTAAATCCTTCAGAAAAACGCTGTTATACGTTAATACACTACATCTTGTCTGCTCGAAAAAAAATATTTTTACTGTTTATGTTTTTTATTTAAGTACAATGGAAGGCAGAGGAAATTTAAATTAATTTCAAGTGTAGTGCCCTATGATCCCATCACACAAGAGACTTCAGGATCCAGAATCAGCCATCCAAAGTACGAAACATTGATGGTCAACAACCAGGAAAATATTACTACAATAATCATGAACCGAACAAGGAGAAAAAATGCTGTCAGTACTCAGGTAAAGAGAATTCTAACAAATTACTTGGCATACAGATGGCATTAAAGTGGAAATTCCAAGTAAATATAAATTGCTCTGACTATACATTATTGTGTGAAATTTGTAGCACTTACATCATTACATAGTAACTGAGGTTGTAAAAAGACTTTACGTCCATCAAGTGCAACCTTTTTAGTGGGGTGGGAGGTGGAGGGGGCCATGCAGTGCCAGGAGTGGGCCCAAGGGTGACGGAGGCAAACCCACGGGTGCCAGAAATATGACAGATAATAAATATTAAAAGAATAAGAAGACTACACTGAGCTATGCCCGCCTCTGGTGTCAGTGATTCAATAGTAATGTCATTTTATTTCTACTGCAGGCTCTCAGTTTCCTCAAACTTGGAACAGTAATGTCTCTAGCTAGACTCATTCAGGGAAATGAAAGATAAAGGGACACAAAAGACAATTCTTTTTCAAGCATTTAAAGAAGCACACTTTAAACATTTGTTGTGTTTTGCGTGAAAAATATTACCGTATATACTCAAGTATAAGCCGAGTTTTTCAGCCCTTTTTTAAGGCTGAAAAGGGCCCCTTTTTTGTTCTTCTGTCTCTCACTGCTAAAATACACCTACCATTAAAATTATAGACTGATCAATTCTTTGTCAGTGGAGAAACGTTCAAAATCAGCAGGGGATCAAATACTTTACTATGAAAGAGATTCAATCATTGCTCCGAGAAACTAAAAATGATTGGGCAATTATACCATATGTGGAGATGTGATCCAACTTGCCCACAATTTCTCCAATATAATTTTTTATTTTCATTGTGATATACCTGAGAGAGCTTGGTCGGAACTAAATACTATTGTTTTTAGTGTGAATTTCTCTATAGGAAGAACTTTTAATAAATCTTTCTGTAATATTTAAACTTAAACCATTCTTCTTTGTTCCACTTTTTATCTAGATCAGTTTCCCAGCTGACCATCTTACTTGATTTGTTGTTATCTAATTAATTATTTAGCATTTTATAGCATCTTGATATCAAGTGACTATGATCTTTTTGGAAGAGCTATTTTTTAAAAACCATTATTGCTCTTAACTCTCTTGTAAAATATTGTGAGGCTTCCCATGTTTTTTTAAACTTCAAATAATCTAACCAGGTTTGTTTTGGAATTTTGTAAATTGTAATTAATTGTTCAAAAGAGCAAAAAGCTCCTCCGATAAATAAATCCTTGATGTATCTAATTCCTCTTTCCGACCAGTTTGATAAAAAGAGAAGTTACAGTTTATTTTTCAGCATTTGTATTGAAATCATAGGACTTGGGAAGGGAGAAAACTCCCATTTAGTGTTGAATTTACACCAGAATTTATAACCTGATCTGATTGTGTCCAACATATCTCACACTCTAAAGTTAAGATGTAAATCTTCTAACAGGATCAGCTGTGTCATTTTAAGCTGGTAACCATTAGTGAGTACTCACTGAATCTGATGTGTTGGAAACAGGTTTACTAAAGAGCAATTGGAAATTCGGTATAACTGCTAGCTCTTTGACACATATTTCTTTTAACAAATAACTTGAAACAACAAGTATGCATGCATTCATTTTAATTAGATATTTTATACATTTGTAGATTTAACAATACATCGGTTTGACCCTGTGTTTTATTTATACAGATGTACAATGAAATAATTCAAGCCCTTGATATTGCTGGAAGAGATGACTCGGTTTTTACTGTCCTGACAGGTATGGTGTCCTGCACCCTCTGCTGATGTGTGTTGCTACTTAGCTTTTTAAGGTTCATATTGGTATGTTACATTACTTTCCTTTATTCATATGTGTGGTTACAAACAGTGGTGGTGCGAGTAAATGGAGGGCCCGTGTGCAAAAAAAATAATAAAAAGAAGAGCAGTACAGCATGCAAGGGGATTGATAGAGAAGAGAGGCAGACAGAGAAAAGGGATGGAACAGGGTATAGGGAGAGGAGGAGGAAGAGAGAAGGAAGAAGAGAGAAATTATAGCGGAGAGTGAGACAGCAAAGGAAAAGAGAGAAAGGGGAAAAAAAGAAGAGATAAGGAGGACGGAAAGACTAGAGGGGAAAGAAAAGGGGGGAGACGGTAGGAGTTAGAAAGTAGAAAATGGAAGGGAGAGAGAAGTAGAGACAGTAATGTTCGTGGAGGGGTGAGAAGGAGGAAAGACATTTGAAAGTGGTGGGATGGGATTGGAAAGAAAGAAGAGGGAAAGGGGATGAGAGAAGGGAGAGACCTAGAGAAAGTAGAAAATGGATAAATGAGAGATTAAGTAGGGAGAGCGAGAGAGAAAAAGGGGGGAGAGATGAATGGGAGAGAAGAGAAAGGATAGATGAGTAAGAAGAGAGGAGAATGAGAAGGGGTGAGAGAAAGGGATGGTAAGAGAATGAGAGAGAAAATGGGAAGAAAAGCGAGATTGAAACAGGAGTGAGGGGATGGAGAGAGAATGGAAAAGAGGATAGTGGGAGAAAATGGAGATGAAATGAATAAAGAGAAGGTGAGGGAGAAGAGTGACAGGGGGAGAGGAGAGAGAAATAGTGACCAAAGGGAGAGAGAGAAGGGAAAGAGGGAGAAAAGAGGGGAGAGGAAAAATTAGAGATCGATAGGAGAGAGATACAATTGGATAAAATAGGATGAGAATAGTGGGAGAAAACAATTAAGTAAAAAGAGAAAATGGGAAGAAAAGAGAAAAAAGGGAGAGAGAAGATGGAGAGATGGTTGGAGAAAGGATGGACGGAGACATGAGGGGGAGAAAAGAAGGAAAAGGGAGAGGGGGAGAGAGAGGGGAAGAGGGATGTGTAACAGAATAGAGAGATGGGAAGAGAGAAGATGTGAATACGGGAGAAGAATTGGGAGAGAAACAGTAAAAAGGGCAAGTGAGAAAAATTGAGTGGAGGGGAAGAAGAGAAGGAGAATAGAGAGGGGAGACAGGAGAGTGAAGAGGACTGAGAAAATGAAGGGACAGAAAAAAAGAGAGAAAGAGGATGGATAAAATGAAGAGAAAGGAGGAAGAGGGGTCAAAGAGGGCTCAGAGAGGACTGCTGGGGCCACAGGGACACAGGAAGGCCGAGAGTCTATGGAGGGCTGCCGAGGTTTGTAGAGTGCCGTGGGAGGGCTACCAGGTGACAGAGAATATTGAGAGATGGCCAGTGGGTGCTACAGGGAGCCAGAAAGGGATGTAAGGACCAGAAGGGGCCTCGAGAGAGGATACACCAGTGGTAGCTCCACCCCTTGTTACAAATTATATATACATAATAAAAGAAAATGTAACAGCCTTTTCCTACTGGATGATGTCACTGGAACCTGAAAAATCTTTATTGGCTCTGAATCACATTATCGTATAGTATAGGTCAGTCCTTCTTACCTTTTTATGATGCACTAGATAAACTAACTAACCATCCTAAACTTACATGGACCTCTTTCTAGTCCATGATCATTCATGTTTGTGGGAGTCAGCACATGTCCCTCTAAAGCAGCACAAGTGTTGACACTAAAATAGACTAGTGCAGGTCAAAGGAGCAGTGGCTGAGATTCAGTAGAGTAGAAAACTTGTAGAAAAACGCAAGGAACAGTAGATCACAGCTGCAACACAGCACACTTCAGCTGCGTTATACAGTTTTAAATTTGGATTGAAAAGCGTTACCAGTAACATATTTACATTGAAAGCTGACACCTCCCTCTGCCTTCATGAATCTGTGTTCGGCATATTCACGAGGAAGGATACAAGATCCTGCGTCTTGCACAGAACACAAGATCAGGATAATGACAGATGCTTGTGAAAAGTTTGAAACAGATCCTTAACACCTTGAACACTTTGTTGGTATATTGACTTAAATAACTGTTGTGTATGAAATCATTGTTATATAAGTTATAGTATTATTTAATATCATTTATTTGTAATATCAAATTAATATATATATATATATATATATATATATATATATATATATATATATATATATTCAAGCTTTTTATTTTGGGTTTATTTTATTTTTATTTGAATTGTATTTTCAATGCACAAATTTGGGTAGTGTGGGTATCATTTATGTACACAATGTTTGATGCATCTGCATGTGAGTGTGGCTATACTTGTCACTGCTATAATATATATATAATGTACCTGTATACTTCAGAGGAGACAAAAGTTTTGTATGACTGATTGTGGATTGAAACATTTAATCTTACCACAAATATATTAAGGTGCCCAAATTATGCAATTTACATTTACTGCATACTGATTTTTTTTTTTGTGATTACATGTAGGAATTGGTGATTATTTCAGTAGTGGTAATGATCTAAACAATGCTCTTGGAACTACCATAGAAAACAAAGATGATATGGTAAAAGAATCCATTGCAAGGATACGGTAATTCTGATTTATACACTCTACTGTGGTCATCTAGCAAATAAAGTTGATTTGGCATTTAAAGAGATCATATTCCTTATTTCTGAATGTGTTTTTATACACAAGGCTTTGGACATTACATTTAGGACTGTGGCCCTACATGGGCTTTCCAACAGTTTAGGATTTCTGGATCTCTCTGCTTGTATATTAAGTTGCTCTAGAACACCGGAGTTACCCAGTTTCCTTCATTCTGATTGATTCACCTGTGTTTAAGTAGATAGAAATTGAACTGTGGTACTACTGGCAGTCCTTGTAGAACCAAGTTGCCCCTCACTTATTTAGAATATATAATTATGTTCAGTGTTAACGATGACAAACTAAAATGTACTTGCTTATCTTACTATCTAAAAGGAAACTATAATAGCATTTTAAATTCATTGTGGTGAGAATTATATGGCAAAAATTTTATAAATCAAATAATATAATAAAATTATGGTTGAGTTTTAAGTTGATTGCTTTTTACCTGATTTCATATGAGTTTCTTCTTTGTTACACGCAGCCGGTTTATATGTAAATTCATTGATTTTCCCAAGCCTCTGATTGCTGTGGTAAATGGACCAGCCATTGGCATTGCTGTGACTATTCTAGGACTGTTCGACCTTGTGTACGCCACTGACAGGGTAATGGTCCATTTATATTTTATTGTACCTACCAAAATGGCATATGGATAGCATCTTACATTACAATGAAAAAAATTGTCTAATTTGGACTTATAGCTGTTCACTGTTAGGTCCCCCTGTGGTGGGGGTTAACATTTAGGTGCCACAAGGTTAATATTTTAGATGCCACGGGAGTCTCAATGGACCCCTATGGTTATGTAGATGGGGTGAACCGGTAACAGGGGGATCGGGTTTGAGTGAGGGGAAGGGGGCGATAAAAATATTGAGCAGACAAGGTGAAAGCAGCCGCAAAGGCATATTTATGCTTTTGTGAGTGCTCTATAGTACTTGTTTAACTTTTTTCCCAAATCAATAATAGTACGACTTGTGAGTAATAAGAAAGTTGGAGTAATTTGGAACTGAATAGCTTTTTTGAGCAAAAGCAAATTGTAATATTACTGATGTGTTAAAATCAATTGAGACAGTGGTAAATTATCACTAGTAGGGGTTACTCAAAGGCATTGCAAGTAACACAATTCTAATCCTGTTGAGAAGAGCGAATAGAATAGATAGGGAAAGTTACTGAGCACTTTTTGCCTGTGTAACTTTACATAATAGGGAATTGAATAGGGCCCTATGTTACTATCTATTTTGCAGAGAACTGAAGAATACCTATAATAAAGTGCTCTCATAAGTATAAAAGGAATGTAAGGTGAATCTTCCCTTTAAATATATACTTTCTTTTTAGATTCCAATAAAATATTTACTAATATGAAGAACCTGTGTTTGCATTACCCTGAACATTTATAAGCAATATATTCTCCTAGTCCGCAATTCCAATTGGTTCTTTAGATTTCTATTGACTACTGAGTCAATTAGACATAAGCAGTTTAAATAAGACTGTAAGCAAATGTCCCTACAAGGTCATAAGCACTTCTCGCCAGTCTGTAATGACTGTAGTTTTGCAGGGCCGTCTTGAATCTAAGCCAATAAAGAGTACCGCGGATATACCTTAAATAATATACTGGATTCTAGACTATGTCCTAACATCATGAATGATGAATCCAGTTATATCTCCACCCTTATTTTGGTCTCAAGGCTTTGTGGATATATTGTTAGCATCATATAATCTAGTCCAAATATTGATTAATGTCAGTCAATCATTTATTGGCATACATTTTCATAATTAATAAACATTCAGTTACAGAAGAATATTGAGATAAATATGGCTAGCCTAGACCTTGGAATATTTCTAGATCAGTCTAGAATCAGTTTGTTCCTATACTACCAAGGAACGCAAACTAGAAATTTACAGGAGTTTATGGATATCATTGGACTTCCTAATTGATACTCAGAATGTAGAGCATATATCACAAAACTGAGTAATTCAAATGTACTTTTGTTGTTGCTTATAATATACTGTACTACCCAAACAGGGTAGCATATGTTTTACCCTTCATTTTAGGCTGAAAAACTGTTGACACTATTAACCCATGTTAATTGTATAAAGTTGTGCTCTTCTCTCTCTTTCTCACATATAGTTCCTCACCCTTCCAATTAGTCTACCCATTTTTAATAACTTTAACTGGAAATGTTGGATAACCTTGACAAAGGAAAATAATACTTATGTGGTTTATCAACACCTTGTCTCATTTGTTTCTTCTCTGCAGGCCACATTTAATACTCCATTTATTAAATTAGGCCAGTGCCCTGAGGGATGCTCCTCTTATACTTTCCCTAAGATAATGGGCTCAGCAAAGGTAAGTCAAGAATCTTTCAATATGCTTCTAAAGACATCTTCACCACAATTTCTAAGGAATTTAAAAAAGATGTTTAAGCATTTGTAAATTATGTGATATCAGTATGTAGAAACAGCCAGAGCAGTTCCATGGAATGGTGAGTGTATTTGTTTATGCACACAAATATCTATACACATATAAGGATAACATTTTCTGACATACTACAGACATAGATATGCTTCTATATATGTTGCAGATATAGTTATGCACCTATAAATTTATGTGGCAATAATAGGATGGGGAAAAATTATGGAGTGTAAGGATATTAACAGAGGCTCTCTAATTTGAATTTTGAGTCTACGACAGCATCAGTTTTAAGTATTCACTTGTGTCTTATTTTTATTTTTACAATGAAATCATGATTCATAACAAATCTGTTTTGCTTTTATGTGATTTGGAGACTTTAGGAATTAAAGAGAATAACAAATACATTTCTCTTTAATTAACCTACTATATTGCTCTAAGTATATTATTCTTTAATAGAAAAAAAATGCCTTTAAATATATCCCATAGTGTCATGTATCATGGAGCAGCCTAACACATAAAAGTCTGATTGAGAGAATATCATTGGCGTTACCTTCTTTAAGCTATTTTTTTTAAATTTTTAATGCTACTAATACCACAGCTATCCTCATATTCAAGTACATGTCATGAATATTCATAATTTTGAATAATTTGCACTTCATGTTGTAAATATAAAATGACTACATGTGGTTGTCCTACAGGCTATTGAGGTTCTTCTTTTCAACAAGATATTGACAGCACGTGAAGCCTGTGACGTGGGACTGGTTACAGAGGTTTTTCCTGATGGCAGATTCCAGCAAGAAGTTTGGTCAAAGTTAAAAGCCTATTCCACTCTCCCCCAAAATGTAAGTATGGCAAATACTTCAATCCCCCAATAATTTGGTAGTGGCAGATTATATGTATTATTGTTGTTTAGTCGTTCAGTCGCGAACAACTCTCTGTGACTCCATGGATCACAGCACGCCAGGTGCATCTCTCAGTCACTGCCCCTCTGAGCTCCATCAAGTTCATGTTCATCAATCCATCTCCGCCTCTGTCGTCCCCTTTTTCTTTTGCCTTCAATCTGTCCCAGCATCAGAGTCTTTTCTAGGGAATCCTGCCTTCTCATGATATGTCCAAAATATTTGAGCTTCAGCCTCACGATCATACCTTTTGGTGAACAGTTTGTCTTGATTTCCTGAAGTACTGATTTATTGGATCTTCTTGCAGTCCAAGGGACTCTAAGCAGTCTTCTCCAACACCATAATTCAAAGGTGTCAATTCTACGGCGCTCAGACTTCTTTATGATCTAGCTCTCACATCCATATGTTAATACTGGGAATACCATAGTTCTAACTATGCAGACCTCTATTGATAGTGTAATATCTTTACTTTTACTAGCTTGTCCAAGCTTGCCATAGCTTCCTCCCCCCGCCACTTTTTTTTGCACTGTCTTCTTTTACCCTCATCAATAAGTCCTTTAGTTCCTCCTCACTTTCAGCCATCAGAGTAGTATCATCGGCGTATCTGTGGTTGTTGATATTCCTTCCAGCAATATTGATTCCAGCTTTGGATTCATCCAGACCAGCCTTTCGCATGATGTACTCTGCATATAAGTTGAAAACATAAGGTGACAATATACAACCTTGTCACACTCCTTTTACGATCTTGAACCATTCTGTTGCCCCACGTTTCTGACCGTGGCTTCTTGATCGACATACAGATTCTTTAGGAGGAGAATGAGATGATCTGGTACTCCCATCTCTTTAAGAACTTGCCACAATTTGTTGTGATCCACACAGTCAAAGGCTTTAAATTAGTCTATGAAGCAGAAGTAAATGTTTTTTTGGAACTCTCTTGCTTTCTCTATTATCCAGCAGACATTGGCAATTTGATCTCTTGTGCCTCTTCCATTGCGGAACCCGACCTGTACATCTGGTAGTTCCTGGTCCATATATTGTTGGCGTTGAGCTTGTAGAATCTTAAGCATTACCTTGCTGGCATGTGAAATGAGTGCAATTGTTCGATAATTGGAGCACGCTTTGGCAGTGTATTTTTTGAGGATTGTAATGTAGACTGACCTTTTCCATTCTATTGGCCATTGTTGAGTTTCCCAAATGTATTGGCATAAGGCAAGCAACACTTTCACAGCATCATCCTGTAGAATTTTGAATAGTTCAATTGGGATTCCATCACCTCCTGCAGCCTTATTATCAGCAAGACATTCTAGGGCCCATCTCACGTCACTCTCCAAAATGTCCGGCTCCAGCTCATTGGACAAACTATTGAGGTCATCGCTGCTGTTAAGATGCTTCCTGTATAGATCTTCAGTGTATTCCTGCAACCTCTTTATATGATCTTCTTCTGTTAAGTCCCTACCATTTTTGTATTTTATCATGCCCACTTTGGCATGAAAGGTGCCTTTTAGGTTCTTTATTTTTTTGAATAGAGCTCTTGATTTACCCAATTGGTTATCTTCTTCAATCTCTTTACATCATTCATTGTAGAATGTCTCCTTGTCTTGTCTTGTATTATATGAATGCTCCCTAGCAAAAAACATGGAACTTGATTACTACAGACGACATTACAAGAGGTTAATAAGTAACAAAATTCTTCAACGTTAAGACATGGACTCTCAAATTTAATTTTTAGAAGGAACCATGTAACATAGTGGCATATAAAAGGTTAATATGTGTACCTGCCAGTAGTAATTTCCAAATAATCACAGGTAGAGAAAGTAAATACAATTTAGTGTACACCTATTTGTATAAGACAATTTAGGAAAATTTCATCTCAAAATCACAGGAAATAGAAAGTTTCTACAATCATTCAGGAATTATGGGTAAGAACAAGTTAATATGACACATAATGTATTCACTGTTAGATTTAAAACATTGTGATATGGTTCCACTTACATCTTGTGTTTGCTGTTAAGACAACTTTTGAGTGCAGCACTGGGTAGATGTACACACATGAACTAACCTACCCACAGATAGTACTGTCTATAACTCATCAAATTAATCTGCTCAGAAGGCTATCTGACAGAAATTCATTATAGTTAGGTTGAATTGTTGGAATGTAGCCATGTAACCTGCTGCATTACACAAGTTAGTGATCATACCCACAATGAAAATAAGTCATATAACACAAGATACTTGGATTACATTGGAAACATTTTATTTCACAAGATTCTGAGCTTGAACAAAGTAGCACAGTATGAAAAAATGGCTAGTATAAAAATTGGGTTAGGTGATGTAATAGAAAATGCTGCCATTTTGTATGCTGACTATCATTTTATAGTTATGACTCCATTTTGTAAGTTTAGTTTTCATCTTGTTAGTCACAACAGACTTTGTACTGTGTGCTCTTTCTCTGGTGTAAGCTAAATCTTATCTATTAGCCACTAGATGTTTTAGGAGTATGTTACAAGATGTTCCCATACACAAACAAGTAACATAACCTTGGCATATTTATTGCTTCTTGTTTTTTATATAATACTGCTATTTTCACAGGATATATAATTAACACGTACAAGGTATAAAAACGTTCTACAGCACTGCTTTGAATCTCTCTGTAAGCAAACTTTCTTCTGTGAGATCTTCCTGTGTACACCGTGCTATAAAGAACAATTCTGCTTGATTGGATCAAACTCTAATGCCATTGTTAGAATTATCTCCAAGAAATGGAACTCC
Organism: Discoglossus pictus; assembly: GCA_027410445.1. Classification (NCBI taxonomy): domain Eukaryota; kingdom Metazoa; phylum Chordata; class Amphibia; order Anura; family Alytidae; genus Discoglossus; species Discoglossus pictus. The sequence continues at coordinate 181,508,309 of CM050166.1, read as the reverse complement.
TTCAAGTGGGTTAAGATTAAGCAGGATAGGCAGGGTTTATAAATAAAATATATCTGCTTCCTGTGTTTCAATGAAGTGTATTTATCAATCTGGGATAAGCTATATAGTGTATTCCATAAAAAACATAAAAAATGGGGATATTTTATTTCTTATCCTGTTTATACCCAAATATCTCCTGTGTTTTACCACATCTGATAAATACACTCAATTGTGTCAGAAAAGCATTTCATGTTTATTGAATTTGCATTTTTTAAGTGTTACTTTAAACCCTGAACAACAGTTCGTTGTTTTAAGATATGTTCAAATGGTTTTGTTTAACTGCTACTAAACTTTGCTAAATGTCTAGCTTTTTGGAGATGAAAAATAAAGTTTTTTTGTTTTTAATTCAGTAAACCATACACAAACCAGATTAGGTGTCATCTGTGTAAAATAACAAAAAAAAATGATGTAGTAAAACTTTTACTTTATTTTACTCAGTCACTGATACAGTCCAAGCAGCTGATTCGTGCAGTGGAAAAGGAGAAGCTTCATGAGGTCTGTAAGCAGGAGTGTGATCTCCTTACCGAAAGAGCCTATTCAGATGAATCTGCAAATGCCATTCTTAATTTCTTCCAGAAGAAGGCAAAATTGTGATTTATTTTGTTTTAAAATAAACGTTGGACTCATTTCAGGAAAGCTTCTGAAATGATGTATCTACATTTGCTGTAAATCAATTTCATTATATTGTTTAATAATATTATTTTACAGTTGTAGTTATATGGTTAATAATTAAATGTAATTTTATAATCCCAGTAGTCTTTCATTCTTTCCATTTATTTATTTACATCTCTAGATAGCGCCTATATCCAAGGCTCTTTACATAATTCTAAAAATGCTACATCATTGTTTTGGAGTACAAAGTGGTACATTTACAGAAAAAATAAGTTTCCCAGAGTGCTTAACAATCATTAAATTCATAGAATGATAACAGTAGAAAAAATAATACATTTGTATTAATATAGGGGACATAGGCAAATAAAAAACATTAAAAACACGTAAAAGCAACATAATGTCACCTTTTTTTTTTAAATATTCTATGGTAGGTTTCAGTCAGATTACTATGACCCTGAAATGTTCTTCCTAGCTGGAAGGAGCAGTGGCAGCTGACACCCCAAATCTGACTACTCCCTATGTCTTGTAGAATACCATATCGATTCAACTTAATGATAGACAGTCTAATTTTTTATATGTGCATTGGAATTTCCAAAAACAAGTGTGTGTGCTATTCCATCTGAATTACACTTCAATGGCTGCTGCGAAGAGTTTAGTGAGTTCAGGGATATAATGAGAAATATATCATAACCCTAAGGGTATGACCCACTTTCTTTATCTCTACCTTTTCATGGTGAAGGGGCTTGTGTACTTGAATGAAGATGTGAGCTACAGTGGATATAAAAAGTCTACACACCCCTGTTAAAATGTCAGGTTTCTGTGCTGTAAAAAAATAAAACAAAGATAAATCATTTCAGAACTTTTTCTACCTTTAATGTGATCTATAAACTGTACAACTCAATTGAAAAACAAACTAAAATATTTTAGGTAGAGGGAAGAAAAAATATAAAAATAAAATAATATGGTTGCAACTTAAACTAATACTTTGTTGAAGCACCTTTTGATTTTATTACAGCACTCAGTCTTTTTGGATATGAGTCTATCAGCATGGCACATTTTGACTTGGCAAGATTTGCCCACTCTTCTTTGCAAAAACACTCCAAATCTGTCAGATTGCGAGGGCATCTCATGTGCACAGCTCTCTTCAGATCACCCCACAGATTTTCAGGATTCAGGTCTGGGCTCTGGCTTGGCCATTCCAAAACTTTAATCTTCTTCATGTTCAGCTTTCTAGCAGAAGCCTTAAGGTTTTGTGCCAATATTGACTGTTATTTGGAACTGTTCATAATTCCCTCTATCTTAACTAAGGTCTTAGTTCCAGCTGAAGAAAAACAGCCCCAAAGCATGATGCTGCCACCACCATGCTTCACTGTGGGTATGGTGTTCTTTTGGTGATGTGCAGTGTTGTTGCAGTTGAGGTTCATATTTTTGGGAATTATGGACAAAAAGTTCAACCTTGGTTTCATCAGACCATAACACCTTTTCCCACATGCTTTTGGGAGACTTCAGATGTGTTTTTGCAAAATGTAGCCTGGCTTGGATGTTTTTCTTTGTAAGAAAAGGCTTTCGTCTTGCCACTCTACCCCATAGCCCAGACATATGAAGAATACGGGAGATTGTTGTCACATGTACCACACAGCCAGTACTTGCCAGATATTCCTGCAGCTCCTTTAATGTTGCTGTAGGCCTCTTGGTAGCCTCCCAGACCAGTTTTCTTCTCGTCTTTTCATCAATTTTGGAGGGAGCTCCAGTTCTTGGTAATGTCACTGATATACCTGTGTTCCATGGTATATCTAATGCCTTGAAAATTCTTTTGTACCCTTCTCCTGACTGATAAATTTTAACAATGAGATCCATCTGATGCTTTGGAAGCTCTCTGTGGACCATGGCTTTTGCTGTGGGATGCGACTAAGAAAATTTCAGGAAAGACCAACTAGAGCAGCTGAACTTTATTTGTGGTTAATCAGAGGCACTTTAAATGATGGCAGGTGTATGCTTACTCCTATTTAACATGATTTGGAATGTTTTTGCTTAATTCTGAACACAGCTACATCCACAGTTATAAGAGGGTGTGCAGACTTATGCAACCACATTCTTTTTCTTTTTTTTTTTCTTCCCTCCACTTCATTTCAGTTTGTTTTTCAATTGAGTTGTACAGTTTATAGGTCACATTAAAGGTGGAAAAAGTTCTGAAATTATTTATCTTTGTCTCATTCTTTTACAGCACAGAAACCTGACATTTTAACAGGGGTGTGTAGACTTTTTATATCCACTGTATACCATGTAGGGTCACCCAAGATGGGCAGGGCATAGCAGAGAGGTCATATAAATCTTGAGTTTAAGCACAACCAGAAACACAGACAGATATATATATATATATATATATATATATATATATATATATATATATATATATATTTATATATATATATATATATATATATATATAGTTGAATAATCAGAGTATTGCAGTGAATAGTGATACCTTTTTTTATTGGACAAACTTATTCATAATATAGTGACAAGCTTTCGAGAGATAATGCCTCTCTTTATCAAGTCAAAAAGCGATACTCAAGACTTGATAAAGAGAGGCATTATCTCTTGAAAGTTCAACGCTATATTATGAATAAGTTTGTCCAATAAAAAAAGGTATCACTATTCACTGCAATAGTCTGATTATTCAACTGGATTACTGGACATTCACGGCTACCTCACTCTTTATATATATATATATATATATATATATATATATATATATATATATATATATGATCTTTGAACCCCTAAAGCCTAAAAAGCTGGCTTTGATCCCTATAACTGTAGAAATAAAATTTGTCAGAATTTATTTTAGCTAAAAAGGACTTGTGAGTCCTATTTCTAATTGAGCAATAAAATAGGGCCCAAAGTCGGTACAATTTATGCACTGATTGTCCGCCACCATAAATATAACACAAACTGCTAGCGAGTGCTTGGTTAAAAAATTAACCCAGTTCAAAATAGGACTCGCAAGGCCTTTTTCAAACACTTGTTAAAGCTGTAACAGCAATTAAACACACAATACTGTTCTTTAAAAACATGACAAAGCATAGAAATACATTAGAATTAATTGCACAACAAACTCCAAGGAAAAAATATTGCAAAAACATTTTTTTATAATATTTTGGACTGGTCATGCATATAGTAATATTAAAAGTATTAAATACACAGTACATGACTAAACTGCAAGAAAAAAACATGTAAATGAAATGATATGCAACACTCACAGAGGCTCAATGTGGACTATTGGCAATATTACACCATCACATGACATATATCAAGTACCAGGGGAACATACTCCACACTAAGCAAGAGGTTAATACCAATCTGCAAACACACAGAGACCACAACAGCTGCTCTAATACAATGACTATTAAAGGGATTGACACACCTCAAAATAATACTCAAAAACACTATTGATCAGCACCACACCACGCTACTGACCAAGATCATCTACCCACACCCATGGAAAGGTATGGCAACTACACCAGAACCTTAGCTCAAAGTAAATGGGGTGAGAGAAATATCAGCATGGGCAGTCTGGGGCCTTAATGACAGGAGGGGGTGATGTTGACGCTGCCTACATCTATACATAGCACATACCAGGCACTGCATTATCCCAGGGAGCAGGTAAGGAACATGCTGGTAGAGGCAGCAGGTCATGTGAATTCGGGGACAAGGGGGATTGCACTAATATGTTCAAGCTCTTCAGGAAGGCCCACATGGAGGCTGTGGAGAGGCACATGGGGCAACAGCAAAGGCCAATCTTGGGTACACCCATCCTGTAAAGTCCACGCCATTGCTGTAAGCCATGTGGCAAGATGTATACCAATAATAATTTTGTGAAATGATATCAAGTGTTCTTGTATTAATTAGTAATATTACCTGCCTTCGGGGGAATGATGATACTGAACAGTACTACAATGTATACTTTTCAAGAGTATTAACTCCCAGACATCACCAAGAATGTTTTTCAAGAATGATATCCAAAATGGTGAGAATAACACATAAAATAGCGTTTGAACGCATTTTGTTGTGATCACTTCGGAAACACCCCTGTGTCACTGGAATGTGCTGGAATGTTCACATAATAATGTATTGGACAGTAAAAAGTGATAATTATTTCAGAAGGATGGCACACTAATCACACTAACCATTACTAACTATTAGGTTGTTTTCATGCTAACTCACTGGCCATGACCATTAATAATGATGTCTCATCTCACAATGAATGCTTAGTTGTGACCATAGTCAGTGGTCCAAGAATACTATTACCATCTTTATCTGATAATAATAAGTTTATGACTTCCTGAAATTGGATATGACTGCTTTTCCATCTTCTAGCAATTATATTTTTGGCGGCTAAAAAAATCATTTGGGCCAATTTGTTCCCCTTATTACCCAGCTCCTGGTAATGAATTCCCAACAGACAAGTCGAGATTGATGGTTCTAGGGGAGATTTAAGAATCCGTGAAGCTAATTTGGTAGCTTCAATCCAAATATTAGCCACTCTAGGACATTTCCACCACGTATGAATAAAGTCTCTCCCTTCCCTGGCATCCTCTAAAGCACCTATCTGAAGTTGTTGGAGATAGCTTATTTAGCCTGACAGGAGTCATGTATGCCTGGTGTAAGATTTTCAACAAGGTTTCTAGCAAGCTATAGTTATATGAGCCTTTAGATAGGCTCAGAAAGGATTCCGCCCATTTGTCCCCCTCCCAGTTTTGTTGCATGTCTATCTCCCATTTCAATGTGTAAGCAGGCTTCCACGAAGCCTTTGCGGCATTAAACATAGTGTACAGTGAGCCTAAGGTTCCTCTAGTTAAGTTTGTGTTTTTACATATTATTGACATCCACGATTCTTTGGGCGGGCCATGAATCCTATGTATCTCCTCAACCCAATGTCTAATTTTGATGTAGTTAAACATTTCTTGGTGTGGTATCCCTATTTTCCTGTTCATTTCTGCCCAAGAAATAATTCTGTCGCCCTCAAACCATGCCTCAAGTTTGTCTAAATTGTGTGTGGTCCAGAATGCTTTGGAGTCAGCTGTGAGGGTGGTCGCTAGAGAGGTTGATGTAAAGATTGAAGTAAGAGGTGATACGGGGTGAATCAGTTTATGTTCCTTCCTAGCCCATTTCCATATTTTCAGCGTATATTTAGTTATAGGTTTATGGATTAGGGAGTCAAACGTGTGCGAACTCGGAGCCCATAAAATGATTTCCCATTTTAATGGGGCCATTTGTAGCTCTTCAATAAAAACCCAATTGGGCTGTAGGGTGGTAGAATGTATTAACGGTATAGAGGCAATTTGAGCTGCCTTAAAGTAGGTACTGAAATTAGGGCAGGATAATCCTCCTCTAGACTTATGTTTATACATAGTATGTCTGGCGATCCTAGGAGGTCTATTCCTCCAAACAAATCTAAAGACCTGGGCTTGAAACTGTGCCAATTCCCTGTTATTAATTTGGATCGGCAGAGTCCTGGCCAGATAAAGCAGCCTCGGCAAGATGTTCATCTTGACCGTGGCTATTCGGCCCGTCCACAAAATCTGCCTTTTTGTCCAGCTGTCTAAGTCCCTTCGAAGAGTCTTAAATAGGGGTGGGTAATTGGTTTTATAAATATCCGCTAGTGAGTTAGTCAACTTTATCCCTAAATAGTTAATGTAGGAGGCAGGCCATAGAAAGTTGTGTACCCTTTTCAGTTGGTCCAAGATGTCCCCAGGAATGCCCACACTTAAGGCTTCTGTCTTGCTATGATTCAAATCTCAGTCCAGAGAGAGTGCTATATTCATTGATTGTGCCCAGTAGGGCGTCTATGGAGGAACCAGGATTCGAGAGGGTGCACAGTACGTCATCAGCCAACAAAGAACATTTTAGATGCTGATGTCACACCCGCACCCCCTCTATAGAGGAGTTTGCTCTTATCGCCTGGGCCAAGGGCTCTATGGCCAAAGCAAACTGCAACGGGGACAGAGGGCACCCCTGTCTCGTGCCTCTCTCTATATTAATACTAGCCGTCTGGGAGCCTGGTAATTTTAAAGTGGCCTTGGGTAGCGTGTAGTAAGTGTGGAAGAAGTTTAAGAAGTTGCCTTCAAACCCAAACTTTGCTAACGTGGCAAATAGAAAGGGCCACTCTAAGGTGTCAAACGCTTTCTCTATGTCCAATGCAAGCAGGCAGACCGGGGACCCCCTAGACCTAGCCAAATGGATGACATTTAGAGTTCTCCTGATGTTGTCGCCAGTTTGTCTATGCGGGATGAACCCTGACTGGTCTTTGTGAATCAAGGAGGGAAGGAATATTGAGATCCTTTGAGAGAAGATCTTGGCAAGCAACTTGACATCCCCATTAAGCAGTGAGATAGGTCTATAGTTCTTGGCATCTCTCTGATCTCTACCCTCTTTAGGGAATATTGTTAAGTCAGCATGGTTTAGTTCTGGGGGGGTAATCTCCCCTCTCAGTATCGAGTTAAAGAGATTACATAGATGAGGAGCCAGAAGTGTTGAGAATTTCTTATAGTAGATATTGGTGAACCCATCCGGGCCCGGGGATTTTCCTAGTTTTAGTTCCTTAATCGCTTCTAGAACTTCCTTGATAGTAACTTCCTTATTTAGAGAGTGTAAGTCAGCGGGCGAAATCTGAGGAAGGTCCAGTGAGTTTAAGTAAGAAGCAATGTTATTTTCCATGGCCACCTGTTTAGTGGAGTATATATTTTGGTAATATTCCCTAAAAACTTTTTGTATTTCATTTTGGCTATATATGAGGTCGCCCTCTTTATTCCTGATTTGGGAAATCCTGGATTGGGCGTACTTTGCTCTCAGGCTTCTGGCTAACAATTTATCTGTTTTATTCGCTTTATTGTAAAACAAATGCTGCGTCCGTCTCAGTGCCTTGTCCGTTTTTATGGACAATACGCTATCTAGCTCCAGCCTCGTCTTGTCTATCTCTGTTCTCAGGGCGGACGAGGGGGAGAGCTGATTTAGAAGCTCCAGTCGAGCCAATTTGCTCGCAAGATCTCTCTCCCTTTGTAGATTCTGTTTTTTGAACTGAGAAGCCAATTTGATGCACACTCCTCTTATAAAGGCTTTATGTGCCATCCAAACCCATCCCGCTCCCGTCTCCCTGCCCGCATTGGACCCAAAGAAGTCTAGCAACTCTCTCTCTATCTGCTCCCGAGTTGAAGGCAGTGAGATTTGGTATTCATTCAGCCTCCAGGTGTAAGGCATGCTGAATTGACTTCCCAGGTCCACTTCCAATAAAACTGCTGAATGGTCGGACCAAGTGCAAGGCACTATAGTCGCTCTGTGTGAGCTGTCAAGAAGTGAGCTGCTAATGTAAATAGTGTCAATGTGCGAGTAGGAGCCATGTGTGGGTGAATAAAAAGTAAACTCTTTCCCTCTCGGGTGAAGTCCCCTCCAGGCATCTACCAGGCTAACAGAGTGCAGGAGTTTCTTAATTTGTCTAATTTTGTTGGAGAATCGGTCACTCACTGGAGCCCTAGATTTGTCCGCCTTTGGGTCTAAGACTAAATTGAAATCCCCTCCTACCACTAAGTTCCCCCAGTCCCCCCCTTCCAGTGCCCTTAAAAATCTTATTAGGGCCTTATGTGGTGCCGTTGTGGGGGCATAAAAGGAAGCCAGAGAAATCGTGTTTCCCAAGATCGTACCTTTTATAATGATAAAGTACCCTTCACGGTCTACCAGTTTGGATGTTAACTGGAATTGGAGGTTCCTATGTAGCAATATTGCTACTCCCTCTTTTTTTGAAGTGTGGGTGGAATGGAAGAATTGAGGGTAATCTTTATTAAGATATGTAGGGGTCTTATGCCTAGCGAAGTGGGTCTCCTGTAGGAATATTACAGATGGTTTGTAAGTCTTATAGTATAAAAAGGCCTTCCTCCGCTTGAAAGGAGAGTTAAAGCCCTTCACGTTGTGAGTGAGAACTGTTATGGGCATGGGTAAATTAATAAGGTGTCTGTCAGATATGCTGAATTAGCTTTACCTTTCCGGCGAGCTGTCGAGGAGGGAGTGAGGAGCGGCTCCTCCTTCTGGAGGTGTGGAAGTGGCTGAGCCCTGGGTGAGCGAGTTCTAGCAGGCTTGATTCTAGTTAGAATATAAAAGCAAAAGTGCGTGAGTTTAGATGCCACCCCCTGGTGCCTTATCATAAGAAACAGTTGGCTTAATTTTAGCTCGGATAATGTAATTATGAATGGGATTAGATTTTGCCCGTTAACCTGCAAACAGGCAGCCACTAGAGCCTCCACAAAATAAGGATCATTACGCTTATGCCCTGAGACCCCGGGTATGTTAAAGGGGCGCAGGGGGCGAGTAGGCAAACGATGTGGGTAGTTTAAATTATTTGGATGGTGATTGACATTAGGAGGTCGGGTAAGCAGCATAATTAGCTGATCCCAGCTTAGATATACTCTAAAAATGTATGCTTTGGCAGGGACACAGTAATCAGAGAGTGAATTGCTTAGTTCCGAACCCAGTAGAGGGTTGTTGAGCACCGGTTGGTAAGTAAATGGTAGGTAAGCACAAATACAGAAAGTTGTGAGAAGAACAAATAGAGTGGTTATTGAAAAATCAAGCATTCTTAGGATCTCTAGCCCTAACCTATTCCTGTCAATCCGTTAAAGTACTAGCAGGTTCCGCTTCCGGTCCTGCCAGCAAGGACAATTATAAATATGATAAAAGGAGTGTTACCGTAATAGAGTAGCCAGATCTATAAATAATTTGTGCTAACATTAATAACAAAACTCTTTACATAAATTATAAACAGTAGACACAGCTAAACCTAAACCAGCCAGAGGGGTCTCGCCAGGCTAAGTATTATTCCCTCAATTAGCAACAGTAGGTGTTTCTTTAACAATCTACTACAACCTGCTAGGTAGGAAGGAAAAGCAAAGCATGGGTTAATAACAGTTCAAGTCTTTTTTTTTCAAAAGTCTTTTGTCAACTGGGTACAACTCGTAGCAAAAGTCCTGAGTTCCTCCGGGAGCCAGCCCAAAAGGAAAGAAGTAGGGGGGAAAGGTAGTACAGAACAGTTAGCTCAGTTCTGAGCAACCTTCCTGAGAGTCTCCCCTAGGTAGCAGCAAAAAAGCAAACAAAAAAAAAGCAAAAAGGAAACAGGACTTTTTGATAGCATGGTGCCTCTTTAGTCTAACCCTCGTTTTGAACAGTCCTGAGGATAAAGACAATTGTGCTAGTGTGTCAGCGTGTCCATGTTTTGGCTGGGGCGTCTGTTGGCAGTTTTTGAGACGTGATCAGCAGGCCTCTTTTGTCTGGTCACTTCAGACCATTGTCTCTTTGGAAGAAGCAAAGTTGCTGAAGCAGATGCCATAGGGGCTGGGTCCCCCCCCCCCCCCAGCCCCTCACCCCCCCCCCCCCCCCCATTTAGTTCTAGACGCTTAAGAAGCTCTTGGCAGTCATCTAGGGAGCGTGTTGTATATTGGATACCTCCCACAGAAAAGATCAGGGCAAAGGGGAATCCCCAGCGATATCTGATGCCATGGCGTAGTAGCACTTCCAGGGCCGGCTTCATCAGCCTCCGTCTTTGTAGCGTAGTTGGAGTAAGATCCGCAAAAAACTGGAGCTTAGCCCCGTCAGGACCACTGATCGAGGTCTTGTTGCGGGTAGCTGCGAGGATCAGGTCTCTGGATTGTTGGCGCAGAAGCCTGACAATGATGTCTTTAGGGAGGTCTTGATTGCGGCTCCCCCCAAGGGCTCTGTGCGCTCGCTCTACCTCCCACTCGTGGTCCGGGTATCCTGAGGGGATCTCATCTATCGTGCCCTTAAGGTAGCGTGGTAGATCGACTATAGCCGTGGGGACGCCTCTAATCCTGAAATTAAATCTTCTGGATCTATTCTCCAAGTCCTCCAACTTAACTTCTATATCCGAGATACGGGAGGAATTACCAGCAATGTTGGCCCTGTCCTTCTCCTGCGCCTCTACCACTTGGTCCATGGTTTCCTCAAGTTGATGGGTCCTCTGTCCGATCTCTTGTATGTTTTTTTGCAATGCCGTGACTGCTCCGTTGATATGGGAGGCCAGGAGCGCTTCAATTCTTGCCATTGAAACACTAATGATGGATACCTCCGGCTGTAAGGTTACCTCCTGAGAGTCTAAATCTGAGATGTCCGATTGCTCTGAGGCGAGGTCTTGTGCCGGTGTTTCCAATGCTTCCAGAGTTTTAAAATGCTCGTCAATTTTTTTTGATGGTAAGGATTTTTTATTTGTCCCCATTTCTGCGCCGCTGATTGTCTCTGGGTTGGCTGTTGGATGCCTAGGCATTTAGCCAGTTGCTCTGATGAGAACCCTCCGCTTCACCTATATCCTCTCAGGTAATTAGATCTGCTGTGTTTGGTGCTGTCGGGATACAGCCAGTTCCTGTAATGTTGTCTTGGTTTTTTTTTTGGTCCTTGCCGGCTAGAACCATGTAGGGCCGCTGTAGTTACATCTCAATGTATTGTTGAGTTCTGTCAATCATGGGCTCTCAGTAGGCCCAAGCTGCTTTCATCAATGTCCCACTAGATGGCGTCAATGCTCTGTTTGGTGCAGGTGATGTATCTTGTTGAGTGCCGGACTGCACTGTTTTCTGAGCACCAGTAGGTGGCAGTGCTTCTCCCTCCAGTGATAATAGGATGTTTGGTTTGTTGTTGTACCAATACTGAGCACAGGCCACGGCTGAAGCAGTTATATAAGGAAAGGTAAATCTTGTTACCGTTAGTAATGAAGATGAAAATAAAGAGGTTGTATGCCCCCTTCTGCAGTCTTATAAGCAGTGCAAAGCCTCTGTCCCCTTAGGGTCAGTATCTAGGCCTTAGAATCTTAAAGTCCTGAGCAAGCCCTTATATTACTTGAGTCAGGGAGCAGTGAGGTCACCCTTTAGTGTCCCTTTGGAGTGTTTTTAACTGTACAGGTCCCTGAGCTTTTGGGAGCCAAGAGTATTAAAGCCTCCCTTTAGTGCATCTACAGCCTTGCTGCTACTAAAAACACTGCAAACCTAATCTTTTCTGGGCCTCTCACACAGTCTCTTCTTGTTAGGGTGCAACTTGCAGCTTCTGGATCCCAAAACTTGATTTTTAAAACCAGCTGGGTCCTCCTGTGCACAATCCTGGTCATATATATCAATTTGGTGATAGATAAGTCACTTTATATATGGTCTTAAATGTTTTTTTCAGCAGAAACACACATCCTACTTCATATATTATAGCTTTGAGAGATAAGCTGCTGGGTCTTCTTCTCTTAAAAAGTAATACAGTTTATTGTGTACCATATCTTTAGATTATTACACAGACTAGATCTCCAGTAGTATAAGGCAAAGAATTGTATAGGTTTGAAACAGACAGGCAATATGAGTCATTACCAACCTTAAGTAGGCATGTTGTTTATCAGTGTTTCAGAGACTCCTTTGTTCTGGTTCAGCTGCAAATCTCAGGAAAAAAGTTGCCAAACTTGATTTTTAAAGCCAGCTGGGTCCTCCTGTGTGCAAATTTGTTGATTTGGTGATAGAGAAGTTACTTTATATATAATTTTCATGCTTTTTAAAGCCTTATTGCTGGGAGCTATGTTGTTTTGCTTCCTCTCTGTTTGCTGCTAGCCACACCCCTCGTAATGTCTATACTTTTTAACAGATTATTATATATAATATTGTGTTTAAAAAAAAAGCACAGCACGAAACACGTTTACATTCTTAGGCAAGATGATTACATTTTGAAAAGAAATTGCAACAAAGCTATGGCAGATAATTTGGAAATATTGTAGCAACAGTTCAGTATGTGCACAGATTACATAAAAAGCATATACTGTATGGTGATATTATGTTAATGTTAAACTATGATAATGCTGTATAAATTGTGATGTAAGAAAAGCCCTGAACATTAGAAGAGTTTTTCTTAAAAATCCTCCGGATGGCATTAAGCAGATCCCAAGTGCGTTCAAAATTCTTAATGTGTTTCTGTCTGTTACTTTCAACTGAGGCTGTTTATCTCTTGTTTTTAAATATTTTTATTGTGACAAAAGAGAATACAAATATACAACACCAGTGTTGTAACCACAGTATAAATGAAAACAGAAAAGAAAACACATTGAAATCGTTATAGTATAACATAAGATTGTGGCATTAATATATCTTTTTTTCTGTATTCCTCTATGACTATAGACAGTTTTTGTATAGTAAATAATATATCTTAAGTCTGTATTTATCTTTATCTTCTGTTTTTTTATAATGTCAGTTAGATACCCTTAATATAAAATCAAAATATTAAATCAAGCATTGTCAACTCCTTAAATAGCAAGTAAATGGCTTTAACATTTATATTCCTCATTTTTTTCTTAACTACTAAACCAGATTTACAGCTTAACACAATGTTTAGTAATTATTTGTGAGTTAAAAAACTCTCTAACTTACTTTAGCGTATTTCTAACGTATTGAAATAATACAAGAATATGGGCATTACTCATTTGAGCAATTGTAAGTTACTGGAGCCCGTAATGTAGCCGTAAACTAATTTGCTATTACATTGGTGTCTTTTAGCGAGCCACAAATGGTCAAGCCCGTAAATGTTACAATGGCAAATTATTAATATTGCCTTATTTCTGGAAAGCGGGTCCAATTGAAACCCATAATTGAAACCCGTAAGACTTTGTAATCCAACCTCCATTTTTCAGTAATGTCATGATGATGATCTCTTTTGCCATTGGCTCCTTCTATACCCATAACTACGGGTTTGACTAATTGATCACGTTCAGGCCGCACTTTCAACGCGCACAATAATGGTTTACAGGTTTGCGTCTCAAGCCCATAGCTCGCGCCCTGTTCTAATTTATTAGCTTTGACAAGCGCCCAAATTTTAAGCCCGCAGCCGTTGCGGGTCTCACGTTGCCCTTATGGACTTCAAATATAGGGCCTCGTAGTTCCCTCAGTCCTCGCAAAAGACAGTTTTTTGATGTTTGCAAGGACCGATTCCTCAATACGTTCCTTGCAGCCTGCTTTGCGAGATGACACAGAAAAACGGCAGAGAATAGGCTCCGAGAGAGCTACGTAGTAACACGCAGCCATAAATCTATGATGTGAAACTCGCACCTCGGAAGAATCCCAACGGCCACAAAAAAGTGCCAGCAAGGGCTCCTAAACCATATACGTGCAGCCTTGGAGCAGCCAGACACAGCCGCCTGATGCCCCCCTGCTCCCTAAACACATCCCCATGATGCAGGGGTCCCTATAGAGACCCCTGCAGCCTCCCCACATTAACCTTTTTCAGCGGGAGTCCCCGATCGACAACGAGCAGGCCCCCACAGCATTTAAAAATTTCTCGCTGCGGGTTCTTAAAGGGCTTAAACCAATCCCGGCTGCGGTACCTAAAATTAACCCTTGTCTATGATGGGGGTCCCCATCTATACAGAGCCCCATGAGACTATAATTAACCCCCTCAGTCCAATAGTGATTTATATAGATATATATACACAAAGAAAGAAAGGACATTACAACCCCCCCCCCACTACAAAAATAAATAAATATGTGTTATACTAATAGTATGTATCTTATTTCCAGGGGCTGAGCCAGAGAACAGAAGAAAATGGACGGGGACATGCTGGAAAGGTCAGTTTAATATTGTATTTGTACTATTTATTTATTCTATGTAAGGTTTAATTTTTTAATAATCTGATATTTCTTTTTTCCTAGCGGGTGCAATCAGAAGGGACATCTGCAAAGGTAAGTGGTTTTATTTTAGCTTAGATTTAGAGGGTATTGTATAGATAGGGGGTGATGTTTAGATTGTGGGTAAATTATAGATAGGGGGTTAGATATAGATAGGGGTGATGTCTAGATAGAGGGAAATGTATTGTAGTTAGGTGTATATTTATAATGTATTTATTACTGTTCTGTTCTGTATATTTGTGTATGCCTTTTTCTCTGCAGGTGTGTAATTATTTTTTTATTTTATGTAGTGGCGGGGGGTTTGTGATGTTTTATTTATTTTTTGTAGTTTGTAATGTCCTTTTTTATTTTGTGTACCTTAGCTTTTTTTGTGTGTAATTAGTAGGGTGGGGGGTTTAATAGGGAGTTAGGAAGGTAGTGTTAGGTAGGTAGTGGTTAATAGGTTATGGTAGAGGGGGGATAGTTTAGATTTAGTGGTTTATTGAGGGAGAAAAGTGTATTTGTACTTCGTGTCATGAGGGTCCTGGAGGACCCTCATGGCACTTATGGGGCTAATAATAGGCTTCTAATTGTTCTATGAGGGGCTGCGGGGGTCCCTATGGACACTTGCAGCAAGGGGTTAATGTGGGGACACTTTGGGGGTCTCAATGGGGACCCCCAGCATAGAGGGGGTTCATTTTAGGTACCGCGGCCGGGTTGGCGAATAGTGTGCTGCAGGCCCTTTAAGGAGTCACAGTGGTGAATCTTTTAAATGCAGCGATCTCTGGCGATTGGGGACCCCCAGCTGCAAGGCGTTAATGGGAAGGGGGCTGTGGGGGTCCCTTTGGACCCCTGCAGCAAGTGGTTAATGTGGGGTCACTTTGGGGGTCCCAATGGGGGGTTAATTTTAGGTGCCGGGGGGGTACTTAGAGTACCCCCCATGGTATGTCTTGTATGTAGGACTGGGGCAATTGAGGAGATGGGGGAGCCTATGAGATCATCTCGCAGGCTGTCACTCTTCATGAACAGTTTATCTGTGTTGACATGGACGGCCGTGCTGCGTAGCTCACATGTTGCTCACAGCAGGGCTAATTTAATAGTGTCGTAACTTTTTCAAATTTGCAGCACGTAGGTCTTAAGTACAAACCTTGTATCTACAAGGCTGGAATTTAATAAGGCTGTTAAGAACTGCTGTAAATATCTGCTCATTAATTGAGAGCTGGCTAAATGACAGGAAGCAAAGGGTTGTTGTAAATGGAATATACTCCGATTGGACTAATGTGGTAAGTGGGGTTCCTCAAGGTTCAGTATTAGGTCCTCTCCTTTTTAACATATTTATTAATGACTTAGAAGTAGTTACATAGTTACATAGTAATTTAGGTTGAAAAAATACTTTAGTCCATCAAATTCAACCTTTTTAGATCTCCTCTGATCTGCAATACGCAGATTTATTGGAAGGCAAACAGAAAAGAAAAAAAAAACAGAGAAACTTTGCCAATTGTCTCAACAGGGAAAAAAATATAAAATGTCTTCCTGATCACAGATACTGGTGATCAGATTCACCCCTGTACCAATACTCCCTCTCTATTTATCAAGGCTAGTCCTTAATGTCCTTTTTATTTAAAAATATATCCAATTCCTTTTTAAAGTTATCTCTCGAATCCACTATCACCATCTCCTTTGGTAGAGAATTCCACAGATTAACCACCCTTACTGTGAAGAACCCTTTTCTTTCCTTAAGGTGAAATCTTTTTACTTCTAATCTCAAAGGATGTCCTCTTGTCAGTTGAAAACCTCTTGGCACAAAAAGTTCCCTTGGCAAAGCCTTGTGTTGACCCTGGATATATTTATATAAGGAAATCATATCCCCTCTTAGATGCATTTTTTCTAGAGTAAATAAGTTTCATTTGGTTAGTCTTTCTTCATAACTTAGCCCCTCCATTCCCTTTATTAGCTTTGCTGCCCTTCTCTGTACTTTTTCCAGCTCTAAAATGTCCTTTTTATGTAGTGGAGCCCAAAATTGTACTCCATATTAAAAATTAGGGCGTACTGGGGATTTGTATAGTGGGAGAATTATATTTGCTTCCCTTGCTTCTATACCCTTCTTAAAACATGCTTTTTTTACTTGCTTTTGCAGATGCTGCTTGGCATTGAGCACGGTTACCTAGGTGGTTGTCCACAAGTACTCCCAAATCCCTTTCAATATCTGATACCCCTAGATTTGCTCCATTAAGATTATAAATTGCATGGCTATTTTTCCTTCCCAGATGCAAAACTTTACATTTATTCATATTAAATCTCATCTGCCACTTAGATGCCCATTCCTCTAATTTATGCAAATCCCTTTGGAGGGAAAGTACATCATTTTCTGATTTAATTACCTTGCACAACTTTGTGTCATCAGCAAAAAAGGGGAGACACCACACTCCAATCCCACTTCCAAGTCATTAATAAATATGTTAAAAAAGGAGGGGACCTAATACTGAGCCCTGAGGAACCCCACTTACCACATTAGTCCAATCGCAGTATGTTCCATTTACAACAACCCTTTGCTTCCTGTCTATTAGCCAGCTCTCCATCCATGAGCAGATATTTACTGCAATACCTGTATCCCTTAGTTTGCACAATAGTCTCCCATGTGGCACTGTATCAAAAGCCTTTGCAAAATCCGAAAAAGACTACATCCACTGAGTTGCCTTGATCCATGTTCCTACTAACCTGTTCATAAAAGTATTTTTTCAACCTCAATTACGATGTAACTATGTAATTACAACAGTTCAGAGGAGAGCCATTACTGTCCTCTTTCTTTATTGGCGAGCTGAATTGTATCCCAGAATCCACTGAAACTTTTTGTAATTCAGGTTTGATTTCTATTAAGAATGAGGAGATTTTTGACTTGCATATCTGCTTTAGTTCTGGGTGCAGAAGTCTCTGTTCCACTTTTCAGTGATTGTTTATCTGGAATAGAGAGATGTTGAGAAGAGTGCATAGTAATCTTGAATCTTTTTTTAAGTTCATCTCTTAGAGGTTTCATTCATCTCTTTTGCTTACTTTTTAATTGGATCATAAGATTTATTTTAGATTTGTTACTTGTAGTTTCAATTACATATTTTTGGGTGTTAAATGGATATTTTTACATGTTAATGTGTTCCTCAAACATAAGTTGTATTTGCACAGAATTATATTTTGTCCTTATATGACTTTTATAAGAGAGTTTATCACACATGTCTTTTTATACCGATATTTCACTTCAAATAAAGATATAGTTTGGCCTGGAGAGTGAAACATCAGTCACATGTCTTTTTTTTTATGTCTTGCAGATTGTTATTGTAGGCAAAATATATTTGTTTTAAATTACAGTATTAGTAATGTCCACAAGATGGCAGTCTATCTTTGAAGACTAGATGATCATGACAACAACTATTAAAGTTATACATTCAGTTTTACTCTTGTTTTGGATTGTATTAGTTTAAAGATGAAGATTAAATAAAACAGTGCTTAAGAACGCTGAACCAATAGATAAATACTGCTCTTCTTACTCTGGTTGTAGACTCCAGGTCCACACAGGGCTTGATCTACAGCTCATTAGCTGTACAAACAGTACTTTTGATGCAGTTCAATTTCCACTACTGAGACATAACACTACCTGTTCACACAGAACCTGGTCTGCAAGTTAATGGATGTGTACCCAGTGATTATCGCGCGGTTCTGTTTTCACTTCTGAGAGACAACCCTCATGGACCACACTGAATTTAGGTTGCATAGATGTAGCAGGAGTCCAGCAGGAGAGCAGAAGTTTCATGAAACATCTGGCTAGGTGGACATTGTTACTGTCTGGAGAGGCAAACCCATAAACCATTACTCGCTTGTTGGATGAGCGCCGTGAACTGATAAATTAGTCAAACTCGTAGTTAAGAGTTGGGATGGAGCCAATGGAATGTTGTGCTATCACATATATAGTTCTCAGCAATACGGGTGGTTGCTAACGCTTGCAGGCTCACATAGCGAGCCCGCCGCAACTGCGGTCCTCACGAAGCGAGGGACGCAGTTGCTGGCAAGGGGCGCCATAGGCTGGTGGAGATGAGCGCCGTAGGCCCTCTACTTCTTTCGGACCGCAAATGCAAAACCTCGCAGAGCGAAGGGCCTCATTTGCGGAGGTGGAGGCTCCCACGTCGCAAAGCGAGGGGCCGCATTTGCAGAGGTGGAGGTTCTACGGGGCCTCACAAGCAGTTACAAACGTCCACAGAAGCGGGACTTTGAAAACAAACACAAAACACGCAATTACTAAATACAGACTTATCGGAAAAAATACAAGCCGCAGGACTTCGAAAAAAAAAAATTGCGGACTTACACCAAAAAATATGCGAGCAGCGGGACTTTGAAAAAATCAATTATGGACTCACAAAAATTCGACCTTAACGAAAAATCCACGCAGAGCGAAAAACATAAAAAAAAAAAAAACAGAAAATAACACAAAAATAAAAACCTTACCCACAGCAAGGGGGGACACCCAGGACGTCTGGACGTCTTACACCTCAATTTCAGTCCAATTTAAAAAGTTTAGACACTCGGAAAAAGCAAGAAAAAAAATGGCAGCCGAAATCAAAAACGAGGCTACACGACCCCTAAAGCCGCAAAACACCGCCAAGCACATACGACTTTTACATAAACCCATACGAGATACAACATACACCATTAGCAAGGACGCTAAATCATCCACACCCGCGTACCACATACACATTGGCAGCCATTTTACAACAGTAACTTACAGAATGCGGAAGTACACAGCTACCCTAACGGCTTCCCCTTGCGCATGCAGCCTATTTACACTACACACATTGCTGACACACCTCAGCTCCACAACACTGCAAACCTACATTGTATGCTGCAGGAACATCAAAACAGATTGTTAGCTCTTCAGCACATTCCTTGCTGCATATATTAATTACAAATAGGTAAAGTATATTAATTTATGATTTCATTAATTAATTAATTAGCATAAAAAAGAAATATACAGGAAACAAACAAAAAAAACACCACAGTATCGCAAAAAACCACAAAGACCTTCACCGCGCGCCTCACAAGGAGTGCCAATGGTGCTCATAGGACACAAAGTACACCAGGGGAGAGCCTTGCAATAAGCGCTGTAACGGAGTTGGAACACGCAGTCCAATATCTCCGCTGGTATAGGGTAAAATACCCAAGAGGCACTACAGTTTCACCATCCCCGACCTCCCATATTTAACGACACACAATTTGGGAGTCAAATGAATACTCACTTTATTTACCTTTACAGAAATATTTATACATCTCTTTGGCCACAGGTAATACACATGCCCATATTTGACCACACAATAAACATAGAGAGAACAATAGGTGGGGTCACACCTCCCGAGGCTCCCTGGCAACTTTGATACAATCAGACATTGATTCAATTACACTTCTTTGTTCTTATCTGAGAATGAAAACACTGTATACAATAGACTTCCTTTATCTTATGCGGAGTCTCTGTAACAGGATTATCTCCCATGCTAAGTAGCTGCAAATGTCTGGGACAATATTCTGCAGAGCATCAACCAACATACATGCAGTATAATAGTAGGATCATATTTTAACCATAATACTCATAAAACAGGGTAAAACAGTGATGGGTTCCGTTACAAGTGCCAAAAGGAGATCAGCGAGGACCTTACAATAAGCGCAAAAGTGCCTCTGATAACAAAAAATACACCAACCTTGAGGCTCGCAATGAGCGCCAAAGGATCTCAGACGACCAAAACACTTACTCTCTGTGGCAAACAGCATTACCTGCCTTACAATTATATTGCTGTCATTTTTTGACAGGCAAGTCGCTAGTCACATATATAGTTGTGGATCTGCGGGACTGTTCAGAAAGTTTGCGCTGTTGGTAACACCCTTGCAGCCCTCGCAGTTAATTATAATACCTAACATCACTTACCCTGTTCATAACAGTGCAGTAGTGTGTGTATATGTGCATTTAAAGTGCTATGGGTTGGACTTTACCCCCCTTACGAGTCCTCTCTAGCACTCGTTGGCTTCTTGGCTCCATTTGTGAGTTAGGAGTTTGAACGCCAGTGACTCTGATGCAATTTAATAGCGCAATTGGAACGTAGCCGTTACGGGGTTGACAGATCAAAGGATTTGCCAGCTCGCAAGTCGAATTTTCACGTCCTGTAGGGTTTTCTCGCTCCTACTCCGCAAGTGGTTTAAGAGGTCAATTTAATAGCCGTAAGTCTCGCGAGCTACGTTACGAGCTACGAGTATACACATTAGGGGAATTTAATGGGGCTGTAGGTACATCTGTTGACTACAGCTTAGACAAGAGAAGGAAGTGCAGTAATATTACAGAAATCTTTCTGTGTGGTAGAGTGGATATAAATGGATCCATGGATATAAATGGATCCATGTTTGTAATATTGTTTGAAAATTTTGCATATTTTGTTATATTTTTTACTAATGGCTTTACTTTACTATTCTTACACCAGTACTGTACTTTGTAATACATTAAATACATCCATATCTTTAGAGATTTCCTTGAAAATTCATATTAGGTATAGCCAAAAATAAAGTTATTGTTATCCTTATCTTCCCAATGAGATTTTGAGTAAAAGGGCAGTTGCTGGTACGAAAAATGGACAACCTCTATTCTTGAAAGGAACAATAACCTATCTGTTTCTTATGTGAATGTGTTGTACATTTCATCTTAAGTCACAAAATCAATGACACATAATCTAGAATTAGAATTACCGACTGGCGACATCATAGTAATTCTAAATGAAGCCTCAATGGAGAGACTCGGTGGTACTTACTATACTGTCCTCTGCTTAGAATTCATAGAGCAACCCCTTTATTCAGGCTTAACATAATTGTGCTGGCATATCTACTAGTGGCAGATGGTAAGGAAGTATTTAGTATAATTAAGGAATCTTTATGTTATCACAACAATCAGTCAATTTACTATTCAAGCTGATAAAAGCTGATTCCAAAGATAGCAGACCTTCAATATATATACCAGTTACTACTGAGCTGCTAATAGACACGTTACGAGGAAACATGCAGGGTTTAGAAAGTATATAGCCTATTTATGAAGCTTTTTTTTAGTTGATTCTCTGAGAGGTATCACCTACTACAAGCAGCTTGCTTTTCTCTTTTTACTACTGTTGTAGGAAGGTGGTATGCAATAAATAGTAAGTAAATCTCCATCTATGATACTGAATATGTATGCTCTGTGTTGTAAGATATTAGGTTGAAACATTAATGGAGTGTTAGTAACACTGAAATGAACTGCAATGATGTTTCTGCAAAACATAAACAAGATCAAATAGTCTGCTGATGACTGGGAAAAATGTATTAACAGAGCAGTCTTTCAGGCTCCTGAAATGGCCACTTAATCAAGCACCATTTGGACCACAGCACTGTAAAGATCTCCTAAAAGCATGTTAAAATACTTCTGAAATACATTAATTTTTCATTGAGGTATCAAATAAAAAAATATGTGTTTACATAAGTAACAGACTGCCCACAGCAAGCTCCGCATTTGCTTCATTACTCTGCAATCAATCAGGCTGCAGAGCGTGTCCTCAATTAACACTATAAGTGCCATGATGGTCCTCCAGGACCCTCATGACACAAAGTCTAAGCAGTGCACTTCAATGTGCTTCTTCTTGAGCCACTCCTTTGTTGCCTTGGCTGTGTGTTTTTGGTCATTGTGATTCTGGAATACCCAGCCACGACTCATTTTCAATTCCCTGGCTGAGGGAAGGAGGTTCTCACCCAAGATTTGACAGTACATGGCCTGTACATGTGCTTTCTTGAGCAGGGGGACCTTGCAGGCGCTGCAGGATTTCAGTCCTTCACGGCGTAGTGTGTTACCAATAGTTTTCTTGGTGACTATGGTCCCAGCTGCCTTGAGATCATTAACAAGATCCTCCTGTATAGTTCTGGACTGATTCCTCACTGTTCTCATGTTCATTGAAACTCCACAAGGTTAGATCTTGCATGGAGCACCAGACCAAGGGAGATTGGCACTTAATTTGTGTTTCTTCCATTTGCGAATAATCGCACCAACTGTTGTTACCTTCTCACCAAGCTGCTTGGCGATGGTCTTGTAGCCCATTCCAGCCTTGTGTAGGTCTACAATCTTGTCCCTGACATCCTTGGACAGCTCTTTGGTCTTACTCATGGTGAAGAGTTTGGAATCTGATTGATTGCTTTTGTGGACAGGTGTCGAGCTGAGATTAGGAGCACACCCTTTAAGAAAGTGCTCCTAATCTCAGCTTGAAACCTGTATAAAAGACACCTAGGACCCAGAAATATTGCTGATTGATAGGGGATCGAATCATTATTTCACTTATTGACCTGCAAATCAATTTATAGCTTTTTTGACATGCGTTTTTCTTACTGTTTTTTTTTTGTTATTTTGTTGCTCACTGTTAAAATAGACCTATCATTAAAATTATAGACTGATCATTTCTTTGTCAATGAACAAACGTTCAAAATCAGCAGGGGATCAAATACATTTTCCCTCACTGTACATTACAGGAAAAAAAAGCTAGATTACAGAAAATAAAAAAAGAACCACTACAAAAAATAAAAACACCCCACTACTTACAGGAAAATGTAAAAAAGCTACTTTCATAAAATAATACAATTACAGCCTAAAATAAACACACCCCTATCATAATAAAACAAAGACCCACACCGAGCAATAGAATAAAGTTTAAATTATACCACTAACCTTGCCAAAATTCCCCTCCAGCGACAATGGGTTTCTTTGCTTCATCCGTAGTCAAGGGCCCATCCATAGATGTCCAACGGTCCGGTAAACTGTCAATCAGATTGCATCCAATCAGAAGACGCAGATGTTTGGAGCCAATCACAATGGGATACACCCCGTGGTGGTGTATTTCAATCTGATTGGCTGAAGGCAATAGTGCCTTCTGATTGGATTACTAATGATTGACAGGTACATCAGCCAGTCAGAATGGGATATAGGGAGTGTATCTCATTCTAATTTGCTCACACCTTTGCACCTTCTGATTGTATGAGATATGATTGGCAATGTTTTCAGCCAATCAGAAGGCGCCATTTCTAAACTTTACCGGAGCATGTGCGAGAACCCTCATTTGCGCCGGGGAGCGATCTGTTAGATTTTTTTATTTTTTTGCCCATCTAGTTTCTTGGAGGGGCCCTGCCGCTGAAGACTTCAATGAGGACGGCGGCAACGCTGGATGGGCATTTGGTGTAAGTGCACTATTTAGAATGTATTGTGTTATATGTTGTATGTATTTATTTATTAATTGCAATGTTTCTTTTTTGTATGGGTGCTGGATGGCAAGGTATATGGTATAATGTAAACTTTATTTTATTGCTGGGTGTGGGTTTTTGTTTTTTGTGCTAGGGATGTTACATAGTTACATAGTAATTAAGGTAGAAAAAAGACTTTCAGTCCATCAAGTTCAACCTTCTAAGATCTCCTCAGATCTGCAATATGCGGATTAAATATTAATTAATTAGTTGTTACATATTAATCAATTATTTAAATATTTTTTTTTTATTTTTTTTATTTTAGTTTTAATTATTAATTAATCCAGAGGAAGGCAAACAGAAAAAAAAACCCAAGTGAAACTTAGCCAATTGTGCCAAAGGAAAAAAAAAAAAAAAATTCCTTCCTGACCCCAGATACTGGCAATTGAATTTCTCCCTGGATCAATACTGTCTCTCTAATTATCCATGATGACCCTGAATTCCCTTTTTAATTAGAAATAAATCCAGTCCCCTTTTAAAGTTATCTATCGAATTCGCTGTCACCACCTCCTCTGGTAGAGAATTCCACAGATTAACCACCATTACTGTGAAGAACCCTTTTCTTTCTTTAAGATGAAATCTTTTTACTTCTAACCTCAAGGGATGTCCTATTGTCAGTTGAAAACCTCTTGGCACAAAAAGCTCCCTTGACAAATCTTTATACTGATCCTAGATGTATTTATATAAGGTAATCATATCTCCTCTTAGACTCCTTTTTTCGAGAGAAAATAAGTTCAATTTGGTTAGTCTTTCTTCATAACTTAGCCCCTCCATTCCCCTTATTGGTTTTGTTGCCCTCCTTTGTACCTTTTCCAGCTCTAAAATGTCCTTTTTATGAAGTGGTGCTCAAAATTGGACTCCATATTCCAAATGAGAGCGTACTAGAGATTTATAAAGTGGCAGAATTATATTTGCTTCCCTTGCTTCTATACCCTTCTTAATACATGCTAATATTTTATTTGCCTTTGCAGCTGCTGCTTGGCTTTGAGCACTGTTACCTAGGTGGTTGTCCACAAGCACTCCCAAATCCCTTTCAATATCTGATATACCTAGATTTGCTCCATTAAGATTATAAATTGCATAGCTATTTTTCCTTCCTAGATGCATTACTTTACATTTATTCGTATTAAATCGCATCTGCCATTTAGATGCACATTCCTCAATTTTATGTAAATCCCTTTGGAGGGAAAGCACATCATTATCTGATTTAATTACCTTGCACAACTTCATGTCATCAGCAAAAATGGAGACACCACACTCCAATCCTACCTCTAAGTAATTAATAAATATGTTAAAAAGGAGAGGATCTAATACTGAACCCTGAGGAACCCCACTTACCACATTTGTCCAATCGGAGTATGTTCCATTTACAACAACAGTTTGCTTCCTGTCTTTTAGTCTCTTTCTCTCAATCCATGAGCAGATATTTACTGCAATTCCTGTATCTCTTAGTTTGCACAATTGTCTCCCATGTGGCACTGCAAAATCCAAAAATACTACATTCATTGAGTTGCCTTGATCCAGGTTCCTACTAACCTCCTCATAGAAACTAATTAGATCTGTTTGACATGACCTATCCCTCATAAATCCATGTTGACTCCTACTTATAATCCTGTTCAAATAGATATATTATCCCTTATTAACCCTTCTAAAAGCATCCCCACTGAAGAAGTGAGGCTCACTGGTCTATTTGCTCTTGCTCCCTTTTTAAATATAGGTATCACATCTGCTTTTCTCCAGTCATCTGGTAGAGACCCTGTGTTGAGTGAATCTTGAAAAATTAAATATAATGGTTTGGCTATTACAGAGCCCAGTTCCCTCAGTACCCGTGGATGTATTCCATCAGGACCCGGGGCTTTATTAACATTTTTTTTTCCAACCTCTTTTGGATTACTTCCTGTGTTAACCAATTAGTTGGCAAAGTTGGCCCCATTATGTTGCAGTGTCCAAACCACTGGTACCTCCCTTGTGTATACCGAAGAAAATAACCTATTTAGCTCATCTGCCTTTTCCTGGTCACTAATTTTCAGACGGTCTGTGCCACATTGTAATGTTCCTATAGCTCCCTTCCTCTCCTTCTTCCCATAAATATACTTAAAAAATATTTTAAGGTTAGTCTTACTCTCTTTTGCAATTATTTTTTTATTTTCTATTTTAGCCAGTCTTTGCGCTTTTGCAAGCCTTGTTGATTTCCTTGTATTCCTGTAAAGCAGTCTCTGTCCCCTGTTTGTATAATTTAAATGCCTGTTTTTTACTCTGTATCTTGATCTTTAAATCATTGTTAAACCGCATTGGATGGGATTTATTCCTTTTACTTTTATTCCCACTTCGTATATGGTGATAAGTATGTATATTTAGTAGGGATTTAAATGTTGTCCATTTATGTTCAGTATTTTTACCTGCCAGTTCTCTGTCCCAGTCTATACTTTGTATTGCTGCCCTTAGACCGTTACAATCTGCCCTTTTAAAAATTAAGAGTTTTTGTTAGCCCCTTAAAAAAAATGTTTTAATTCAATCTCAAATGAGACTGTGTTGTGATCACTGTTTCCCAAAGGTTGCCCTATTCCAACATTTGATACTATATCAATATTATTTGTGATGACTAAATCTAAGATAGCTTCATTTCTAGTAGGCTCTTGTATAACCTGGGCCAGATAATGATCCCCGAGTGTACTCAAGAACCTGTTCCCCTTAGATGAACTGCTGGTCTCATTTATCCAGTTTATTTCAGGGTAATTAAAATCTCCCATTATTAGAACTTGCCCATGCTTAGCTGCATTTCCAATCTGTAACAATAATTGTATGTGTTTATTTTAGGTTGTAATTGTATTATTTTATGTAAGTAGCTTTTTTTTATTTTCCTGTAAGTAGTAGGGTGTTTTTATTTTATGTAATTTAGCTTTTTTTATTTTCTGTAATGTAGGTTTTTTTTTATGTAATTTAGCTTTTTTATTTTTTCTGTAATCTAATTTATTTTATTTTTTGTAAAAAGTGGGGGTGTATAGTTTTTTATAATTAGTGGGGTGTTAGGGGTGTAATAGAGTGTTAGGTAGGTAGTGTAGGGGTTAATAGGTTAGGGTAGGGCGGGGTTATAGGATAGGGGTTTACTGGGTATATTTGGAGTTAAATAGGCCCAGTTGGGGTTAAATAGGACTAGAAAGGGGGGAGTGGCCTAGCCAGCAGACTGGAAGGCTGCACGTCGTGTGGGCTCTGCACAATTACTGACATTTTTGGGGCATAAAGTGCCTAAATTTTCAAATTTAGCTATCAGTGCAGGCTCCGTGGAGCTCTTATGCCCACACAGATCGTGGGGATCTGGTTTATCTTGCCCCACAAGCACAACACCTAGGAAGCTGCACTGCCCCCCGCAGCAGGCCGGTCCGTGCTGAGCTGGAGCGCAGCGGAGCCCAGAGAACCCTCCTCCCCTACCCCCGGGGGAGTCCAGACCGGACAGCCAGCCACCCAGGACAAGCTGAATAGACCGTAGAGGAGTCCCCGGTCCAGGCTCCCAAGGACACCCGGCGGCTGTGCTGGCCCTGCTGCACGGCAGAAGGGAGAGGCCAGAGCTGAGAGAAAAGGGAGTGCTGGTGACCAGAGCGGCACCGGGGAGACCGGCAAAACCAGAAACCGGAGGGGTGAGTGACCCGAGAGGGGGTCGTGACGGGAGGTCTGAAGACCTGCTAGCGGGGGGTGAAGGCCCGGGGGCCTCTGCACCCAGTGAGAGAGGCGCAGCCTCGTGTGGGCGGCCATCTTGCCCGCCAGACCTTCCTGACCAGATTCTTGACAAGACCCTCCAGGCCCCTAAAACACTATTAAGAAGCATTCTAAGGGGTAACCACTGGCAAGAGAGCAGGGAGGACCATATTATAAGGCAGGTGGCCTCCTCATATCCCAGAACTGCAAAGCCCGCGAACCTGCGGCTGCCATTTTGTGGCGTGAATTTCAAATTCAGGCAGAGAAGCAGATCTTGCTATAAGAGGCTTGCTACAGCACAGAATCCCCCCAAGGAAGAGCCTTCACCTTCATTGCAGGCTATATCTTATAAATGTGAGGTATCAAAAGATTCTGAGACGTTATATACCCAGAAGACAATACAATCTGGCTAAAGGACTCAGTATCAGGCCTAGAGGCCTCAACTGGACTTATAATTACTATTAAATGATGGGTGGAGTTTGCCTACAGCTTGTGTTTGTCTAAAAGACTGGATTGCCCTGTTATATGGTGTTGTAAGAATCCATGACTTTGACACTAGTGTGCTAACACTGACACCCGGTGGTCAATCTAAGAACGGCGCATCCAAATCACACACTGCAAAAATCTGTAAGCACTGTCTATTTAAGGAAGTTTCTTTTCTATCTTTTATGCAAATAAAGAGCCCGTACCCTGGGAACACGTATTATACAGCACTGGGACAGGGAGTGACGATCTTGGAGACACTAAAGAAACGACACATTCCCTTACTCACAACGTTTGCCATGCCCCAGAGGACACTGGGTCAGAGAAGTTCAACACGTCCAAAGGGCTGCCTGACAGTGGCTCCTATGCATGCTTGAGGCTGGCAGCCACTAAGCCATCCATGAGTAATTAACTAATTTAGCTCTATATTAACCCATTACCCTCGAACCCAGCTAGCAGACTGGTCCAGGTCATCAAACCATATTCTCTACGCTCCTACAGAGATGGCAAGTCGCAGTACTAGCAAAGTACAAAAAAAAACAGACTGGGAAAGGAATCCAGGAGTTTTACAAACTATCTGACACAAGCCGCAACCCAAGTCCAAGTCCAAACTCGGAACATCTGGACTCGCCAGCCCAAGCGGCGGCGCAGAGCTCACAACCAGTTCAAATGGAACTAACGGACGGCACCCTGTCCAAAATCAAGCAGATCTTGCAAGCTGAAATCAAGCACGCAGTTGATGATCTACGGTCAGACATCAAATCCCTGACCCAAAGGCTGCAGGGCCTGGAGGAAAACACCGACCAAATTGTGGAGGCCCAAGCACTTGATAAACAGGATATATTACAAAATGCGTCTAAGATCCAGATGCTGGAAGACAAAGTGGAGGATCTGGAGAATAGATCCCGCAGACATAACATCAGATTAAGGGGGGCTCCAAATAAAATAACAGATGTTTTGCAGTACTCTAAAGATTTTATCAGCATGATCCTTCCATCAGTTGAGGAATCGGTTTGGACTATAGAAAGAGCACACAGAGCAATGGGGTCATCCAGAGACCAAAATACACCCAAAGACATCATCATCAGATTTACACAGCAAAAAGCTAGGGACTTAATTCTAGCTGAAACAAGATTAAGAAAGGAAATCGTAGGTCCAGACGGCACCAAGATCCAAGTTTATATGGACCTTTCACCCTCTACCTTGCAGAAGAGAAGGGAGATGAGACCCTCACTAAGAGTACTCTCCCATTATAAAATACCGTACAGATGGGGGTTCCCATTCGCCCTTTTGTTCACATATAAAGGAAAATCTTTCAGAGTGCTATCGCTGGAGGAAAGCCAAAGCCTTCTAACCAGACTGAGGCTCGTGCCTGAGGATTCAGAGGAGGAAAGCTCCTTCCTTCAGGCGGACTCGAGGCAGACCAGGAGGGGGTCAGAGAACCCGCTGCCTCAAAGATCAAGATCAAAGTCCAGTTCCAACCATGTGAGGGACGTCAAACATCGGGAGCAGGAGGGGTTGGAAGACCCTTTATCCTAAAAAGTTTTCCAGGATCACACTATAAGTTTTTCCATACTATCCACAGAGGCTGGACTTCACCTCGGGACTGGAAAGAGGAAAACCCAATTCCCCAGACCCTTCGTACACGCTGGGATATCGAGCACACTACGGACTCTACCTCAGTATTGTATCCTGGTTTGTGAATATGTCTAGAGGGAGCATATAGGGTCTAGAGGATGGGCTTAACTTGAGGAGATGTTAATTTAAGCAGGGTTTCTTTACTCTTATAAATTCTCTTTAGTCAGCAGTGGGTAATGGGTTAATTGTTTTTCTAAAAAAAAAAATCTAAAATGTTTTTCTATTTATTTGCACTTAGTTCTCTAATTCGCCTAGCATTGCATATATTTTATTGAGTACTCAGGATGGCTACCTTAGGTAGCTACGTGCCATGACGACCAGGGGCTTAGCGCCCAAGTTATGGCTAATATTACTATGGTTAATGTTAATTGATAGTTTCCTCCCTGTAGGAATAATTAGGGGGGGTAGGTACCCTTACCTTAATCCTATCGGAATGACTATATGTAATAGTCGAGGGAGGACTCACTGTCATAATAGGTTTATTGCTGAGATACTAAATTGTACTGTTAATGTTACTGTTTTTGTTTTTGTTTGTTTTTTTACATGCTATGCCGCCTGTGCCTGGCGGATCAAGAAATACCTGGAGTCGTCCTCGTCTGGAGAGAGTCGTGGTGGGCGTGTCCCGGACCGGCCGATATGGGAAACGGGAGCCGAGGCAGAGTGGTCCGAGTGGGGTAACTTTCTAGAGACTTTTTCACACACAGAGAATAGACAACCATGACGGATCATCCACTTAGTGTAATAACACATAATGTAAAAGGCTTCAATTCCCCGTTCAAAAGGCGCAAAGCCTTCCTCTTTTATAAAAAAATCAAACCCTCTATAATTTTTTTGCAAGAAACTCACTTTGCATCAGATAAAGTCCCGAAATTCCTCCATAACGATTACCCAAATTTTTATACTTGTTCACAACAAACCAAGAAAGCAGGTATGGCCATTCTCCTTCACAAGAACCTCCCCTTCAAGTTAGAGAAGCAGGTAAAAGATAAGGATGGTAACTTCCTTATAATTACAGGTACGGTTCTTGAACTTAAGGTCTCCCTGGTGAATTTATATGCCCCCACGGTTAATCCGCACAACACGCTAATCAAACTTTTGAACATCTTGAAGCAAGAGGATAGAGGGAAAATTATCATAGGGGGGGACCTAAACCTGGCACTTCAGCCATTTCTGGATAGGTCAGGGACACCCTCGTACACAAGGGATGCGAAAAAGCTTAAAGTCATACATGCCCTACTTAAAGAACTGGACTTAATAGATGCCTGGAGGGGGTTACATCCTTCCGAAAGACAGTACACATTCTTCTCCCCTACCCATAACACATACTCCAGGATTGATGCCTTGTTAATCGACTCCTCACTGTTCAATAGCACATCAGATGCCCAAATTTTACCATGCCCATGGTCAGACCACGCGTTGATTTCTTGTAAATTAAGTTTAAGCCAAAATAATCCCCCCATCCACGCTTGGCGTCTGAATGACAAGTTAATCACGTGCCCAGAGATACAGGCCCAATTAGATGAGGAAATCAACACCTTCTTCGTTCTGAACGATATTCCTGAGACGGAAATAGGATGGTCCTGGGTTGCCCATAAGGCTTACATTAGAGGGATAATCATAAAAATCTCAGCGACACACAGGAAGAAACTACTCAGCAAAGACAATGAACTTTTCCAGAAACTACAAAGGTTGGAAAAGTTAAACCAGAGTAAATTCACCAGGGAAACACAAAACGCCATAAATCGAACCAGGTCAGAATTAGACACCGTTCTGGCAGAAAGAACAGAGAAAGCCATTAGAAGAACGAGACATAAATTTTACTGCCAAATTAACAAGCCCTCTCCTATGCTGGCCAGGAGACAAAATTTTAGGAATAACTCTGCGCGCATTCACCAGTTTAGGGATGTGAGGGGGGAAATAACTATGAAACAGGATGAGATCAAAGTCGATGGCCAATAGTTATAAAATTCAAGAATTCCTGAACGCCTATGACCTCCCTTCAGTCACTGAGGAGGATTTAAAGATGTTAAATGCTGAAGTATCGCTAGAGGAGATAAGCAAAACGATCAAAACCCTGAAAAAAGGTAAAGCTCCGGGCCCAGATGGCTTTACAAATAATTACTATGCAACATTCAATAATTCACTTGCTCCAAAGTTGCAAAAGCTTTTCAGAGATATTATGGAGGGGAGGTTCATGCCCCCCGAACTTAACCAGGCGAGTCTTGTCTTTCTCCCCAAACCGGGTAGAGATCCTTTACTGGCTAAAAACTTCAGACCCATTTCTCTCTTGAATGGGGATGTGAAAATCCTTGGGAAAATATTGGCCACCAGATTAGCAAAGTTCCTACCAAGCTTGATACATAAAGACCAAGTGGGCTTTATTCCCTATAGACAGGCGGGGGATAACTTAAGAAGACTTCTCAATGTATTTCACCTAGCCAAAAAGGATAATACCCCCTTATGTACAATAGGACTAGACCTGGAGAAAGCCTTTGACTCCATAGAATGGCCTTACCTGCACGCCACACTGTCAAAGTTTGGACTGGCAGGCAATTTCGTGAACGTTATTAAGTCTTTTTACAATAATCCATCTGCAAACATCAGCATCCCAGGGGCTGATCACACATTAATCAATATTAAAAGAGGCACAAGACAGGGTTGCCCCCTTTTCCCCCTTCTGTTCGCGTTAGCCATAGAGCCATTGGCTCAGGCTATTAGGAATAGCACCTTAATAACAGGGATAAATGTAGGCCTACATCAGTTCAAATGTTGCCTCTTTGCCGATGACATCTTGTGCACACTTACGAACCCAATTCATTCATTACCTGCCTTGATGTCCCTGATGGAATCCTTTGGGTACATCTCGGGGCTCAAAATTAACATAGATAAGACGGAAGCGATCTTGGCTCAGGCTCCGCAGGCCTTGAGAGATACTCTCAAATCCCAATATTCCTTTGATTGGCCGGAAAAATATATAAACTATTTAGGTATTAAAATTACTCCGGAGATCACTGGCCTGTATCAGTCCAACTATATTCCACTATACAAATCCCTGAATCAGGACTTGCTAAAATGGAATAAATATCATCTTTCCTGGTCGGGAAGGATTAATGCAATAAAAATGAATATTCTCCCCAGGATCCTATACTTTTTCAGGACTCTGCCTATTCAGGTACATATGAAAGACTTGGTCAGCTTCCAAAATGCAATATTCAGATTCATTTGGAATTACAAGCGCCCTAGAATAAGGAAAGCAATTATGATGAGGATGAGATCCTCTGGAGGCTTGGGCTGTCCCGATCTCCTTAAATACTTCAGGGCAGCCCAGATTTCTTTCTTGCCCCAAGCACATTCGGCAGAACATCAGCCACTCTGGGTCTTTGTAGAAAATCACCAAATTGCACCACTAAAATGGGATACTCTTATTTGGGACCCTTCTTCCCCGCTGCCCTCACAGCTGGCTCAAAAAAAAACGATGATAGCCCTGTCTCTGAGGGAATGGGAAAGAGCTAACAGCAGTAGAAAGCTAAGCCCCAATATCTCTTTGCTAACCACTACACTCCCTTCCCCAAACACCCTTGAGGAGATGGGTACGTTTTCCAAAGAATGGTGGATCTCACGGAAGTTGGATAGGTTTGGAAGCTGGGTAAGAGAGGGAGCAGTACTAAATACTGAGAGTTTTATAGAACTGTATAATCTCCCACCCAGAGAACACTTTAACTACAACAAAATTCGCCATAATGTCACCACTAAACTCCGTAAATGGGGCCCGCCAAGTTGAACTTGGTTCACATTAATATGTAATAAAGCCCCATTAACTAGGGGAATATTGGGGGAATTGTACGCTATATCCAACTCTAAAGACATGGCTAGCAAGCCCAAGCATGTTAAGCAATGGGAACAGGATATGGGAGTAGAATGGGACATGAGTAGGTGGTCCAAAATTAGCCTGGAACTGACGAAGGGCTCCAGATACTTTAGCCATATGGAAACATCAGCCAAAGTTTTATTTAGAACTTATTACACGCCAGACAGGCTACACAAAATGGACTCTAATACCTCTCCTGAGTGTTTTAGAGGTTGTATCACAGGAGGTTCCTTCCGCCATATTTGGTGGGACTGCCCAATTGCTCAAGCATTGTGGCACAAGGTGGCAGAACTGGCCTCTAACACACTTAAAATAAAAATACATCTCGAGATGGGAACATGTCTCCTAGGGCTTCCAGTACAAAACTTACGTATTCACCAAAATAAGTGGCTTCAATTTATTATGTTGGCGGCTAAAAGCAGTCTGGCAAGAAATTGGCGGAAGAAATCACTAGATATCCACTCAGTCATTAACAAAATCAACTTTATTATGACATTTGAACATATGACGGCAACTTTCAACGATACGGTAGCTGTTTATAAGGAAATATGGGGTGACTGGAACGGGACGGATCACTCATTCCAGATACACTGATGGTAGTGCATTGACCGAGAGGGGGAGGCAGTTAATAGCTGGCACGGTCCGGGACAGAGCTCTCCATGGTACCTCGTTTGAGGTCGCTCCGAACGTGGACGGTAAGAAAGGTAGTAAACAATTTCTGTAAAACGTAATGTTGAAAGGCACACGTTAATTTGTGTTAAGTTATGTTACACTTTTGTTAGTTAAAATTGTTTTAATTTCTGAAATAAGTAACCATAGCAAGATATCTAACACATACGAGACATAGATAGAGCATTTAAGCACGTGTAACTTACCTAACCTGTTATAGGTTGCATACATAGACTATCTTAATAACAGAAAAAGGAAAAAGGAGGAGGGTGACACATGGAACTGACATATGTACTTTATCTTGGGCCAGCACAAATGTACACAATGAAAATCATAAAATGTGGGGGACCTGCGTGTCGCTCCTTGTTTCCAATTGTGCTTGTCTTGTGAATGTGTCAATAAAAATTTATGAAAAAAAAAAAAAAAAAAATAGGACTAGAAAGGGATAAATAGGTCTAGATCGGCTTAAATATGACTGGATGGGGTTAAATAGGCCCAGTTTGGGTTAAATAGGACTAGATAGGGTTACATAGGTCTAGATGAGGTTAAGTAGGACTAGATGGGGTTTAATAGGCCCAGTTAGGGTTAAGTAGGACCAAATAGGGTAGACAGGGTCTAAATGGGGTTAAATAGGACTAGACGGGGATACATAGGACTAGATAGGGTTAAAAAGGACTAGGTATGATTAAATAGGCCCAGTTAGGGTTAAATAGGACTAGATATGGTTAGGTCTAATAGGTCTAGATGGGGTTAAATAGGACTTTAATTTTTTAATTTTAAATGCAGCAAGGATCAATGTAGGGACACTGCGCCGGGTTCCGATTGGGACCCCCAGCATTGGAGGGGGGGGGGGGGTGTAATTTTAGGTGGCGGCCTATATAGTCCCACATGGTATTTTAAGGCTTTAAAGGTCCGGTTGGGGCCTATAGGGACTCGCTTGGTGTAATGGGGGGTTTTAAGGACCGGTTGGGGCCTATATGGTCCCATTTGGTGTAATGTGGGTTTTTAAGGTCTGGTTGGGACCTATATGTTCCCGCTTGATGTAATGTGGGTTTTTAAGCTACAGTTGGGGCCTAAATGGTCCTGCTTGGTGTAATGTGTTTTTTTAAGGTCTGGCTTGGGTCTATATGGTCCCTTTTGGTGTAATGCAGGTTTTTAAGGTCAGGTTGGGGCCCACATAGTCCTGCTTGGTATTTTCAGGTTTTAGAGGTCCGGCTGGGGTCTATGTGGTCCTGCTTGGTGTAATGTGGGTTTTTAAGGTCCGATTGGGGTCTATATGGTCCCGCTTGGTGTAATGTGGGTTTTTGAGGTCTGGTTGAGGCCTATATAGACCGACATAGTATTTGAAGGTTTTAAAGGTCCGTTGGGGCATATATATGGTCCCGCTTGGTGTAATTTGGGTTTTTAAGGTCTGCTTGGGGTCTATATACTCCTACATGGTATTTGAAAGTTTTAAAGGTCCGGTTAGGGCATATATGGTCCTGCTTGGTGTAATGTAGGTTTTTAAGGTCTGGTTGGGGCCTATATAGTCCCACATGGTATTTGAAGGTTTTAAAGGTCCGTTGGGGCATATATATGGTCCCGCTTGGTGTAATGTGGGTTTTTAAGGTCTGATTGGGGCCTATATACTCCTACATGGTATTTGAAGGTTTTAAAGGTCCGGTTCGGGCCTATATGGTCCCACTTGGTTAATGTGGGTTTTTAAGGTCCGTTTGGGTCCTATATGGTCCCGCTTGTTGTAATCTGGGTTTTTAAGGTCTGGTTAAGGGCTATATGGTCCTGCTTGGTGTAATGTGGGTTTTTAAGGTCTGATTGGGGCCTATACAGTCCCACATGGTATTTTAAGATTTTAAAGGTCCAGTTGGGGCATATATGGTCCCATTTGGGGTAATGTGTTTGTTTGTTTTTTAGGTCTGGTTGGAGCCTATATGGTCCCGCTTGGTGTAATGTGTTTTTTTAAGGTCCAGTTGGGGCTCATATAGTCTAGCTTGATATTTTAAGATTTGAAAGATCCAGTTGGTGCCTACATGGTCCCGTTTTGGTATAATGTGGGTTTTTAAGGTCTGGTTTGGGCCTATATGGTCCCGCTTGGTGTAATGTGGGGTTTTAAGGTCCGGTTGGGGCCTATATGGTCGTACTTGGTGTAATGTGGGTTTTTTAAGGTCCGGTTGGAGCCTATGTAGTCCCGCTTGATA
Source organism: Discoglossus pictus (assembly GCA_027410445.1). NCBI lineage: Eukaryota > Metazoa > Chordata > Amphibia > Anura > Alytidae > Discoglossus > Discoglossus pictus. Next base: position 181,472,109 of record CM050166.1, on the reverse strand, counting down.
TTTCACGTTTTTAAAGGTCCAGTTGGGGCCTATATGGTCCCGCTTGGTGTAAAGTGGGGTTTTTACGGTCCGGTTGGGGCCTATATGGTCCCGCTTGGTGTAATGTGTTTTTTTTAAGGTCCAGTTGTCACCTATATGGTACTTCTTGTTGTAATGTGGATTTTTAAGGTCCGGTTGGTGCCTATATGGTCCCATTTGGTGTAATGTGGGTTTTTAAGATCCAGTTGTGGCCTATATGGTCCCTCTTTGTGTAATGTGGATTTTTAAGGTCTGGTTGGGGCCCTTTATGTTCCTGCTTGGTGTAATGTGGGTTTTTAAGGTCCGGTTGGGGCCTATATGGTCCCGCTTGGTATTTAAAGGTCTGGTTGGGGCCTATATGGTCCCGTTTGGTGTAATGTGGGTTTTTAAAGTCCTGTTAGGGCCTATATGGTCCAGCTTGGTGTAATGTGGGGTTTTAAGATCCGGTTGGGGCCATATGGTCCTTCTTGGTGTAATATGGGTTTTTTAAGGTCCCGTTGGGGCATATATAGTCCCGCTTTATATTTTAAGGTTTTAAAGATCCGGTTGGGCCTACATGGTCCCGTTTTGGTGTAATGTGGGTTTTTAAAGTCTAGTTGGGACCAATTTGGTCCTGCTTGGTGCAATGTGGGTTTTTAAGGTCCGGTTGTGGCCTATATGGTCCAGCTTGGTGTAATGCAGGTTTTTAAGGTCCGGTTAGGGCCCATATAGTCACGCTTGATATTTAAAGGTTCGGTTGGGGCCTATGTGGACCCATTTGGTGTAATGTGTTTTTTTCTAGATCCGGTTGGGGCCTATATGGTCCTGCTTGGTGTAATGTGTTTTTTTTTAGGTCTGGTTGGGGCCTATTTGGTCCCGCTTGGTATAATGTGGATTTTTAAGGTCCGGTTTGGGCCTATATAGTGCCGCTTGGTATTTAAAGGGCCGGTTGGGGCCTATATGGTCCCCCTTGTTGTAAAGTGGGTTTTTAAGATCCGGTTGGGGCCATATGGTTCTGCTTGGTGTAATATGTTTTTTTAAAGGTCCGGTTGGGGCCTATATATAGTCCCACCTAGTGTTTTAAGGTTTTAAAGGTCCGGTTGGTGCCTATATGGTCCCGCTTGGTGTAATGTGGATTTTGAAGGTCCGGTTTTGGCCTATATGGTCCCGCTTGGTGTAATGTAAGTTTTTAATGTCCGGTTTGGGCCTATATAACCCTCTTGGTATTTTAAGGTTTTAAAGGTCCGGTTGATGCCTATATGGTACCACTTGGTGCAATGCAGGTTTTTAAGGTCCAGTTGGGAACTATATGGTTCTGCTTGGTGTAATGTGGGTTTTTAAGGTCCGGCTTGGGCCTATATAGTCCTGCTTGGTGTTTTGTGTTTTATTTTAGGTACGGTTTGGGCCTATATAGTCCTGATTGGTGTATTGTGGGTTTTTAAGATCCAGTTGGGCCTATATAATCCTGATTGGTATTTTAAGATTTATTAGGTACGGTTTGGGCCTATATAGTACTGCTTGACATAATAGTTTTTTTTTTTAGGTATGGTTGAGGCCTAGATAGTCTTGCTTGGTTTCCTAAGTGTTTTTAAGTACGGTTGGGGTCTTGCACTCTCTGATTTGTTTTCTTGCTTTATATCACCCTCAGGTCCAAACACTCTGCGGCTGCAGACTATTTTGGACTACTACACTTGAAGACACCCCGAGAAGGAGAGTCAACTGTTGGTGAGTGTCATTGCATAAATGCAGAAGATAAATTTTATTATTTGCCTGAATCCCGAGATTCTAGAATTTTTGAATAGTATTAAAAAATCAGTAGGTGGAGTCTATTTCAATGGGGGAGGCAAGTATAAAGGTCATTGGGCGGGGCATATAAACATTAATATAATAACAGGGGGAGGTGTTTAAAATAGGTGGGGTCTGTATAAGGGGAGGAGCCAAGTCTTGCTTGAAAGTTCACCAGCTGCCACTGGATAATATGATAGAAACCTTCAAATATATTAACATTTTTAATAAAGTTCAAGAGGGAAGCGTCTTCCAGAAATAAAGGAATGCAAGAACAAGAGGCCCTGTCCTGAAGTTGGAGGGATAAATATTGAGGGGTAATGTGAGAAAGTATTACTTTATAGAAAGAGTAGTAAATAAGTGGAACAATCTTCCACTGCAAGAGGTAGAGACAAAGACATGACTGGAATAAGGATATCCTGAGTCTTCCCCTTCTGAGTCAATACCTTGTAATAGTGAAGGTGCTTATGTACGTTAATGAAGCTGTGAACTATACCATCCATGTAGGGTCACCCGAGATGGACATGTCATAGCACAGAAGTCAGATAAATTATGGTCCACTGAAGAAGGAACTGGCAATCCACTTAAGTATATTTGCCAAGAAAACGATATGGATAAGTACAATCAGAAACACAGACATATGTGCCTGGCATGCTGCGATCCATATGGTCACTGATAGTCGGACATTACTTAAGTACCAACATGACTGAAGTAATTAAGCCAAACATTTAAGTAGACAGAATGGGCAGAACAGATGGACTTTGTGGCTCTTTTCTTCAGTCAATTCTATGTTTCTATGTTTTAAAAAAAAACATATTCATCAGTCAGCAGCCACAGATCAACTTAAAAAAGTACTATTTATTCTTAACAACTTTAATTAAACAATACACTTTACTTGTAAAACAAAAATGTGTTACTTAATACATGCACTAACATTAAATGTTTTGGAGAGTGTGGTGGTTTATTTAATAACTAGTAACTTGCCCATCATAAATTACATTATCATATAATTTTATCTTCAGTTGTCTTTGCTATCTCCATCTCTTTGCAGTCTGTCTCTGTGCTGCCTCTCTCTGTGTGTAGTCTCTCTCTCTAGGCAATCTCTCTCTCTGTGCACTCTCTCTTTCTATCCGCGCTCTCTCTCTCTCACAGTCTCTCTCTCTGTCCTGTCTCTCTCTCTCTGTCCTGTCTCTCTATCACTCTCCTGTCTCTCTCACTCTCCTGTCTCTCTCTCACTCTCCTGTCTCTCTCTCACTCTCCTGTCTCTCTCTCACTCTCCTGTCTCTCTCTCTCTCTCTCTCTCTCTCTCTCTCTCTCCTGTCTCTCTCCTGTCTCTCTCCTGTCTCTCTCGCTCATGTCTCTCTCTCTCATATGTCTCTCCATCCCTTGTCTCTCTCTCTCTCTCCCCCCTTTGTCTCTCTCCTGTGTGTCTCTCTCTCCTGTCTCCAGTCTCTCTCTCCCCCCTATTGTCCCTTCAAGGATCTGCAGCGTTTAGTGAGTGAGAGTGCTTGTGTGCTCCCTCTAGAGATATACTGCAGCCCAGTAGCTCAGGTAATACAGTTGTGCACTGAACAGATAAAGCAGGGTCACTCATAGTGACAGAAGTGCCTGGGTGGCTTAATCTCTTGACTTGCCTGTAGGATCACTTGTCCCTCTCCTTCCAATCACAAGCCGCTCCCATCAACCTTCATCCAATCACTGATAGCCATCACAATTCTGTCTAATTGGAGCAATGCACATTCACAGTGAGCGGACCTATCCTTTTATGGTAGCGCAGCACAAGACAGCAGCAGTGGCATTGAGCATCCACTAGATGGCGCTGCCGATATTCCGGTGTCATAACATAGAGTCAAGGCTGAGGTATACTGTTGGGGTTAGGGTGAGGGTTAGGGTTGGGATTAGGGTGAGGGATAGTTCAAGGGTTAGGCTAACATTATAAGCTTAGAACTTCTCTCACATATCAGCAGCACTGCAAAATATCAGCAGTACCATCAGTGTGCCAATCAGAAAGATACACAGTGTGCCAGAGGGAAGTCTGTGTGTTTACTGGCTCCAGCACGTCCTTAGTAGCAGTGTCTTTAAGTACAGCCTCACACAGCCTATCAGAGAGTCCTGGCTGAAATGCACATGCGCACATCCCGGCAGTGTCGTGCGCAGTGAATGCGCATGTGGTTCTCCTGGCCGAGTGGTGGAGTGAACATGAGCGTATATTTAAGAGCAATGTCTGACTCCTGCACAATGAGTACTGTGCAGACGTTACAGACTCATTGCTAAATATTATACTGGATATTGCAGTTTGTTACAATTAAGTGGTTCCAAAGACACTATTTGATTTTCAATCTATACAAACAGACACACATCCATGAATGTCAAAGGGCACTGCCCAGCCTTAAATCAGAAACAGCTTTTAGCTAAATTAAACCATCCCCAAAATTAAGCAAAAACATATAATAAAGGATCATAAGTCAAATTATCAAGACATAAAATGCAGTTGTTTCATGCTTAAAAAAAAAAACTATTTGCAGGTCAGACACCAGGATAAATACAAAATAGGAAAGATAGGTGGCTCTAGGTATCAAAAGATTCTGGGAAGGAGAAAAGGGGTGCTACTTTAGGATATTATTGACTAGGGGTTGCACGTACTACGCCGCTACGTTGCTCTATGACGTCACACGCAGAAGCATAGGCGACACACGGAGCTTAGGTGTATTATAATCATATAGACCAACCATCTATACTGCAAAGATTCATTAATACTATCGACATCAATCTCAAATCTATGAGTTAATACAAAAATGTGGAATTAGATAGTATATACCATAGCTCCATAGTTTAAGTAGTGGAACATATAATTATATCATTATTGCAGCACTGGACTTTTCCCTATAATGCATGACTGTATAATACCCTAATACCCTAACTAAGCACCAGCACTTTATTTATACTGTATTGACTATTATTACAAATTATTATTAACTTGATTACTATTAGTACTAGACACTTTATGAAAGTGCAATATACACTCTATGAAGATGCAATATATATAAGTGCAATCACTATTATTATTTTTATTAGCACTAGACACCTTTTGAAAGTGCAATATATATAAGTGCAAACACATAGGTCTAGCATTTGCACCTATGTTTCTGCTACTCATTAGTATTACACCATTACCTTATGCACTATGGTATTACAGATGATTTATCAATCAAAATAAGAGGATATAGGGATTATTTGAATTATTTCAGTCAACAATCTAAGTCAATATATAAGGAAGTCCTTAATAATTCTAGATTTCCCTACTCACTTTATCTCGTCAGAATTTCAATATTTTAATAACAAGTTTTAAGAATATTAATAAACGTTAAGTTTTATATATTTTTTTGCTGCTCTATATTGTTACTTGGGCAGAAGGTGTGCACTTTAATCTCAAAGGATACTTGTTCTGTCCTTTTCTCCTTTTTGTTATTCAGACACCAGGATACACCGAAATAAATCTGCTACAGCTGCCCTGCCCCAAATTATATAAAAGCAGCAAAGCACGACAGGCAAAAACCTATAAAGCAAAGAGCTTGGAATTATAACTATTAGTATTCCAATTTTAAACATTATATATCAAGTATAGATATGCATGTGCTTTCATGTTTGCTTTTAGAGTACAGTAGTCCATTAAATTTCCCCTAACCTTAATAGCCAACCATACTTACTATGAAAAAATAACTTGATTTTGTTAAAAACTTCAAATACAGTGCTCTTACATGCACAGAGCTGATGCTAAATGCTTAAAAGTAATATAATAGTACATTGATATAAAAATGCGTGGAGCTTTTTATTTGCAATTATATGTATTTATTTATTTATAATAAAATAATAATTTAGTTATTTAAAACATTTTCAAAGGAGCTCATTGCTGCCTAAGTGATGCATGCGTCACTAGCTCACCTCGCTTTGCGAGGCTCGCAGCTGTGCCCCTCGCTGAGCGAGGGACGCAAAAGCATGACCAACATCGCAAACGTTCACAACAATGACAACAATGTATGTGATGTTAGTGACTATGTAAATTACTGAAAATTAATTTTCAAACTAAAACTATTGAGTTTTAACTTAGGCAAGACGTGTTACTGAGTTGGCCATACTGTGTTATGATACATATTAATCGCTAACTGTGCTAGCCATTAGAAAGTATCATTTACAATAAACCAATTGTTGTATTTTGATTCACACTCCAATTTGATTTAATAATAACCCTATAATTCTTAATTCATAAGTTGCCATAACCAAGGAAAATAAGTAGAATCAGTTTGTGGTATATTTCATATCGTGAAGAAAACATAAAATATGTAGTTAACCTTCATACTACAGAGCAGTGGTTCACAAACATCTTCTCAAGGCCCACTAGACAGACCATGATTTACGTTTCACACTTGTCATGAATCAGCCAGGGGCCATCTTGGATTTGGGCCTGAAGTATATTGGCAGCAGTAGCCATTTTGTGACTGGCAGAATTAGTCACACCCAGTGGCCATATTGTGTATGGGCATGACAGTTCATGGCTCAGTCGGCATCCATATTGGGACTGGCAGTATTGGTCACACTCAGGGGCCATCTTGGACTGGAACTGTTATCTGCCACATGTTATTGAACAGAAGGTTTTGGGCTCCCAGAGCCACTGTTAAAATGTTATATATTCAGGGCAAAGTCCCACTGTTATTGTTATGCATTCAGAGAAGAGGCAGTTTACCACGTCACCAATAACGCATTAAGTGGACTGACGTGGGAAGTACTGCCTCAACTCATAACATGTGGGAAAGGGAGAGATGCTGTGGGTTATAAAATGTTGTAGTGGTATTATCTGTAAATATATTGTATTGTAATGTGGGAGCCATGTTGTGTGCAGTCATCCATATTGGGTCTGATACAGATAGTAACCTGAGTAGATCACCCATCTGCCTTCCAGCTATCACCTAAAGTAAACACTTGAAGTGATAGCAAGGCCAGAACAAAGGGGTATTTACAGACATTGAGGCACCTTAACCCCATGAGGTCTTCAGCCCAATATCAGGGTCATAGTACAGGAGCAAATAGATGTTTCTCCCTTGAGAGCCAGAGACCAAGTGAATTAGGTAGCCACACCTAGTGGGCGGCCCATGGGAGGGGTCTGGAAGTTCCCAGAGCTTACCTCTAGTCCATTGGCCAGAGGTAATCAAGTTACTCTGGAGATTACCCCATTGGCCAAGAGGAAGATGAGGGTTGGACAAGGGGGTAGCCACTCCCTGTACTGGTTTTGTGAGTTGTTTAAATACTTGTGTAAAAATAAAAAAGTTGTTGTTCTTTCTACATAACCATGGTGTAGAGACTGTTTTATTGAAGAGCTCCTAACTGCCAGTGATATCCACTGTTCAGGAGACTGAGAGGTCCAGTGGATACAGGTGCTTTCTGTAGGAGGTAGAAAAGAACTCTAAAGTCAGATCTGGGGAATAGGCGTAGCAGTCGGCTTGGCCAGACGCTTAGGAAGAGGATCGTGACAACACTGTTAATTCAAATGAGACAATTACAGGCTCCACAGCCGATTGTATACACATTGACATAGTGTGAAACCTAAATCATGTTGTCTTTGGTGAGACTTGTGGAGAGAGCTGTAATTATTGCACAATATGTATACAGGAAACACAATTTTCTACCTATATTTGTTTCTTTGATTAAATAACATTACCTCTTTCTGCTCTCTTGATTTTATGTATGACACTAGTATGAGCACAAGGTTTTAGAGCATACAACATATTTGATTAGGATTAATTAACAAAATTATTTAATGCTCAGATACAACAATTGTATTTATTTAGCACAAGGCCAAAATCTATATAACACAGGTGGTCCCCTGGTTACAGACAAGATACATTACTGAGAATGTCTGTAAACTGGATTTGTATGTAACTAGGATCCCTGAATAATAATAATAATTAAAATAATAACAATAACATAATGGCTCATATGTGGTAATAATAATACAGTGGAATACTTTATTAATAATAAAAACAAAAATAATAAAAATAATAATAATAATAATCACCAAGTACTGTGATAATAAGTTACAGAAACTATTGGGCTCTTTCTTTTAATTTAAACAAACAGAACATAAAAACAAACTCATACAATGAAGTTTGGGAGCCCATTCTTAAGTACAGAATGTCTATAAGTCGGGTCGTCTGTAACCTTGGGAACCTCTTGCACTATAAACCTATGATGTGTGTCACAAATAAAAAATATAATATTTAATATGTTTTAGACAAGCAGATATATAAATATGACCAGTGGCTGAGCTAGTCAATGGAGAGCCCTGATGCAAAAAAAATAAAATAAAATATTGCCCCCCCCCTTTAGTGCCAACTTATATATATATATATATATATATATATATATATATATATATATATATATATATATATATATATATAGCACATATATAGTTGTGAGCAATACGGGCAGTTGTTAACGTACAAGGTTGTAATACAAACACGTAACCGAACAAACGCAAAATCACGAAAACAGCCACAAAAATACAATAATAATAAAAACAAACACTCACCCATATCACGGAGGGACAGCCAGGATATCTGGAAGTGAGGTTGAACGTGAGTTTTACCGCAAATTCCACAGTTTAGGCACTCGAAGATCGCCTAAGAGAGAAAAAAAAGTGGCAGCCGAAAAAAAAAACCTTGCAGTGGGGATCACGATCATGTCCCCCCTGCATTTAAAAGCTTTAAATTCCCAGTCGCGGCTCCTTAAAGGGCCCGCGGCACACAAACATTAAGGCCGGCAGCGGGGGTACTGTAAGTACCCCCACCGGCACCTAACATTAACCCCCCAGCGCTGGGGGTCCCCATATTAACCACACATTCATGCAATTGGGGACCCCCGCTGAAATCAAAAGGACCAGCGATAAATAAAAATTAACTCTCTCAGAGCCCCATGAGCCCCTAAATAACCATGTCACTCATGGAGGTCAATACAGACCCCCATAATCCCTTAATTATCCCTGTCACTCATGGGGGGCAATGAAGACCCCCCTAAGCCCTTCATTAACCCTGTCACTCATGGGGGTCAATACAGACTCCTATAAGCCAATAATTAACCCTGTCACTCATGGGGGTCAGACCCCTATAAGCCAATAATTAACCCTGTCACTCATGGGGTCAATACAGACCCCCATAATCCCTTAATTAACCCTGTCACTCATGGGGCTCAATACAGACCACCATAAGCCCTTAATTAACACTGTCTCTCATAGGGGTCAATACAGGCCCCCATAAACCCTTAATTAACCCTGTCACAGACCCCCATAAGCCCTAAATTAACCCTGTGATAAGCCATTAATTAACCCTGTCATTCATGGGGGTCAATACAGACCCCCCATAAGACAATAATTAACTATATAGACCCCTACAGGACACTAATGAACCCATGTAATAACACTATAAGTGCCCTGAGGGTCATTCAAGACCCTCATGACACAAAGTGTAAGCACTACACTATTAACCCTAACTATACCCCATTAACCCAACCCTGGGCCTATTTAATCCTAACAGTACACATTTAACAGTACCTATGTAACCCTAGCTGGGCCTATTTAACTCCATCGAAGCCTATTTAACACAGCCTATTAAGACCCTCATAAGCCTCTTTTTAACCCCATCAGTCCCATAAGGGTATATAGAGACCGTTATGGGGCAGTTACAACCCTAACATTAACCACATAAGTGCCATGAGGGTCCTCAAGGACCCTTATCACATTAAGTACAAACACTACACTGCACTATACCCCCCAATAAACCATTACATCTAAACTAACCTCCCTCTACACTAACCTATTAACACATACACTACCTACCTACACTACCTACCAACCCCCACCCCCCACCCCACTAATTACAGGGGGGGAAAAGTCACAAAAAATAAAAAATCTACATTGCAGAAGATACAAAAAAAAACTGTCACAAAAAATAAATAATCAACATTACAGAAAATAAAAACAAATACATTACAACCCCCCCCCCCCCCCCCACTAAAGAAAATTAAAAAAAAATTACACACCTGAAAAGGAAATACATACAGATTATATACAGTACATTACAATATAATACAATACCCACCTAAAATAATAATAAAATACATTTAATACTATCTAAATACATACATACCCCTCTTTATAAAATACATTAAATCATATATAAAATAAATACATATCCCTCTATCTAAAATACATTAAAGCCTATCTAACATGCATACATACCCCCCTATCTAACATACACCCCTATCTAATAAATCTACATACACAAACCCTAAATCTAACCTAAAATAGAATAATTAAGACCACTTACCTTTGCAAATGTCCCTTCAGATCACCAACCTAGAAAAAAAAAAAAAAAAACAATAGTACAACACATTTACATACAATAAATAAACATTCTAAATATTATACTCACCTTTCCAGCATGTACACATCCTTCTTATTTTCTTCTCTGGCATAATATACATTGAACTTACCTCCCCGCGATGTCCCGTGCTCCTCCTGTTCTGCCCCGGCTGGGAACGTAGGTCCGCATTCGCAGACCTCATTGACGCTAATAAGCCTCATAGAACCTTTTCCGAAAGAAAATTGGCAATGGCGCCTTCTGATTGGCTAAAAACGCTGTCCATCAAATTTCAGCCAATCAAAAGGGGCCAAGTTTTGAGCCAGTCAGAATGGGATACACCCCCATATACCATTCTGATTGGTTTAAAAAAGATTGACAGGTGCATTGGCCAATCAGAAGGCTTTATTGCCTTCAGGCATTCACAGTGGGATACACCCCCACGGGGTGATTGGCCTGAGGCATCTGCACCTTCTGTTTGGCTGTAATCTGATTGACAGTGACAACAGCCATTCACAATGCGCAGATGCCTCCATCCAATCACCCCGTGGGGGTGTATCCCATTCTGTTTAAAAAAAGATTGACAGGTGCATTAGCCAATCAGAATGGGATATGGGGGTGTGCTCTAGGGGTCTATATTGTTGAGGCACCTAGTACACTCACATTGTGTGACAAACAGCATTTCAACACTTTTTTATTACCCCGTCATTTTTGACGGGCAAGCCGCTAGTATATATATATATATAGTTGTGCTCAAAAGATTGTATACCCTGGCAGAAATTGTGAAATGTTGGCATTTATTTGAAAATATGACTGATCATGTAAAAAAATATCTTATTGAAGGATAGTGATCATATGAAGCCATTTATTATACCATAGTTGTTTGGCTCCTTTTTAAGTCATAATAATAACAAAAATCCCCCAAATGGCCCTGATCAAAAGTTTGCAATGGTATTCTCCATTCAGTTGGACAAATCTTTTCTCCAGTATCTTTTACTTTCCTTCGATCTTGTTCCATTTTCAAAGCTTTCTCAGACAGCCATTTCACCTTCTTAGTTTTTTGTCTTTTGGGGATATTCTTTCGCGCTGTTTTCCCAGCAATGTCACAAACCTCTGTCCTAATTTTTTTAAACATTCTGTCTTCCATGTCTAATCTCTTAAATATATTCTTTACCTCTGCAGCATATTCACAGGGGATATTATTTATTCTATATCTGCTTGGTCTGATCATTTTCCCTCTTTTAGTTACGAACTTTGCATTAAGAAGCTATATGACATTTTCCTACCTAATTATCACTTAGACATAAATTCTTGAAACATATACACATTTTTTCATCATACAGTGGTCATTTAATGACTGGTTGTTTTTTTTCCATTTTGTTCTGTATAGATGTACTTTTAATCTTTTTCCTTTCTTGGGTTTATTGTTCTTATATGAAATGTTTTTGTTTATATTTTGCATTAGACCATATACTATAAGCCCCCTGCAACCTAGAATTCTTAAATGTAATGTTTTTGTTTTTTAATGGTGACTGCATATTATTCTGTTTTCATGTTTGGATACACTGAGGACACTTTTTTAAGTTAATGTTTCAAGTATTTGAGGTCTCCTAAAGTGTGGATTCAAAATGTTCAATCTTTTTGTCTGGTTTTCGATGTGAAGGGAGAATTTTAATGGAAGCTTTTATTTATTCCTTATACATGTTTTCTGATTTCCATTATCATGCTGTTTCTGTGTAATTTGAAACTGACCTGATAATCTAGTTCAAGAGACAGACAAAGGGCCCTATTCTATTAGAAGCCCGCAAATGCCTCAGACTCGTAATTTTGGCTGTGGGTGTTTTTTTCTCTAAATGTTTCTATGTATTTTATTGGCTCAAGCTCGTAATTAAGCCTAAACGTGTAAACCCGGACTTTTTAAGTCTGATTTCAGGGGGCGTGATTATATGATATGACAATATTTATGCAAGCCCATAATTAACTTCTTAGACACAGCCAATAGAAAATGAGACATAAGATTAATTGGTGCTACAGCTATAATAAGTGTTTGAAAAAGCCCTTGTGAGTCCTATTTAGTACTCATAATATTTTTGACAGCAAAAAAAATACTTTTTTCAGTTATGGGTTAGAATTTATTTTCAATCTAGAGCTCTGGGTCTAATGAAATATCGATCTTGTGTAACTTTAATTATTTAGAGCTCATAATATTTTCAATACCAATGGAGTTCTAAGGCCAAATTGCGTCTTTGGCTGGCCCGTGGCGATTGTGGCCAGTGTCTCATAATCGGATTGTGGGTAGCGAATAGAATATGTGACAATATTAAGAACAGTTTTAAGTGTGTATAAATTTACAAATTGGGCAATAGAATAGGGCCCAATTTTGCTAAGCTTTCCCTTTCACTAAAATACAAGAGTTGAGTTACAACCACTATTAAATTAAGGATGTTTTGAATTCAAAATAGTAGCATTAAACAAGTTACTTAAATTATATTTTATTGTCTGGCTTATAGCATAGCATAGAAAAAATTGAAGAGGGTGGTAAGACATTAGAAAATTAGTAGTTTTTTTTTTACATCTTTACCATATATATTTTTATTTTAAATGTATAGAATATTTAAGACTACAATATTTAATATTATATTTTTAAACATTTGTGATTGTTTATCTGTTTATTTTATATTATGTGATACCTAAGAGTGTCACTAGTAATTAAAAATGTATTTTGGGGTTGTCACACGCTTAAACCAAGTCAAAAACCACTGCCCTAGATTAGGTTACAGTTATACTAATTGTTATTGCTTGCTGGTCTGAATGAGATAATTGTTTTGTATTGTAATGAATAAAGTGTAAAATGAGATGCAAGCTTCCAATAACCAATGGAATTCTCTTTTCTGCAGCAGGTTCCTGTTACTGGGAGATTGTAGCCTATTCAGTCAGTAAGGAACCAGTGTTTTGTGTCTCTGTAATTTTTATTAGTTATCATTATTCAGTATTTTAAGACTATGGTTTTAACTGCAGAATGAAGAGAAGACACATTTCTGCCAAATTCAGCAGCCCTCAATCCCCAAGCTTTGGTATCTATGGGACCAGCATACTACAAAGCAATGTGCAGCAGGTATATCATTTACCTTTTATAACCATGTATTAGGTGAATCTAAATTGCATAAAATGCTTGACCGGCTCTAATTTTATATGTTAAGATGAGCCAGTAATAATTGAGTTTATACGTTAGAACAGTAACAACTGCCAATAATTTGTGTTATTGATATTTAGATCTGCTTTATCATTCTGGCACAAAGTTATATTTTAAAAAATATGTGGTCGGTAAACTGTCTGTTTACTTTCCTGGCAGTTTGAAAGCTTATATATACTTTTGTTCCATGTGTCCCATTCTCCCTGTTCAAGAAATGCCCTTACTTGAAATGAGGATGCTATGCAGACATGTAAGTTATCAGAACAGTTACATGATCATGTAAAGAGCCTCAGGGTTATCCAGAGAATTGATGATATCCAAGTTGACATAAATGGACAACATTCAAATCCTTACTAAATAAACATACTTATCACCACATACGATGTGGAAATAAAAGTAAAAGGAGTAAATCATATCCTATGTGGCTTAACAATGATTTAAGGATCAAGATACAGAGTAAAAAACAGGCATTCAATTATACAAACAAGAGGGGACAGAGACTGCTTTACGTGAGTACATGGAAATTGACAAGGCTTGCAAAAGGGCGATTAGACTGGCTAAAATAGAAAATGAAAAGTTAGTCGCAAAGGAGAGTAAGACTAACCATATTATCTTTTTAAATATATGAATGGGAAGTAGGCCAGGCAGGAAGATATAGGAAGATTACAATGTGAAACAGGCTGTAGGAAAAGGCAAATGAGCCAAATGAGTTATTTTCTTTGGTATACACAAGAGAGGAAGAAATCTAAAAGAAGTTGGAAAAAATAAATGTTACTACCATGTTACCCCAGGTCCTGATGGAATACACCCATGGGTACTGAGTGAAGTGGGTTCTGTAATAGCCAAACCCTTAATATAAATTTTCCAAGACTCAATCACCACATGACCACCAGATGACTGGAGAAAATCAGATGTGATAACTATATTTAAGAAGGGCGCAAGAGCAAACTTAGGGAATTATAGACATGTAAGCTTCACTTCTGTAGTGGGAAAGCTTATAGAAGGGTTAATAAGGGATATTATTCAAGAATATGTCTATTTGAACAGTATTATAAGTAGGAGTCAATGTGGATATATGAGGGATAGGTCATGTCAAACAAACCTAATTAGTTTCTATGAGGAGGCTAGTAGGAACTTGGATCAATGCAACTTTGTGGATGTAGTCTTTTTGGATTTTGCAAAGGCTTTTGATACAGTGTCACATGGAAGACTATTGTGCAAACTAAAGGATACAGGAATTGCAGTAAATATCTGCTCATGAATCGAGAGCTGGCTAAAAGACAGGAAGCAAATGGTTGTTGTAAATTAAATTGAAGTTTTTCAGGGTACTGCTTTATAAATGTAAACTATGAGGTTGTATTCTTAACTCTTTACCCAGCAGGACACAAACATTTTATACAATGATAACTTTAGATTCATATGTCTTCCTCAGACACACGCGTGGGACTGTATGAGCATTCCATTGTTTCAATTTTAAGACAGAATGTGGATGTTCTTTTATCTGTTGGAGTAATATTATGGTTGCGCTATAATGGTACCATAGAGTATTATATTTTACTGTTACTGAAAATTGAGTATCAGTAGGTACAATGTTTGGGAAACTAATTAAAATGCAGTTTTTTAAGACTTCTCATTTTAATTAAAGACATATCTCATTGACTAAACATACATGACATTTGTGAAGGACAGTCATTCATTGTTTTAAATTAATTGTTACATTTATCTATTACAGGACAAGAACAATGCTGTTGTGGGTAATTTGCAGACTCTAAGCCTCTCAAACAGAAATAATAAGGTCTGACATTAACAAAAAAAATATTTTAACTTTTCTCTGTGGTTGTTAAAACCAGAAATAATATCGGTGTGTGGGCACCTTTCATGAAACATCGCACTATAAACTAAATAACAAGGCAATTTATAAATCTTATTGAGAAGGGGTACATGGTTATTTCACCCAAAATAATTGTCTACTGGGTCATGCTCAAAATGTGGATAACTTAGCAGGCATATAAATCTATTGACACACTCCATACTATTTAGTGGTACTGCACAGTGACTATAGTGGAAGCTGTGATAGATTCTGGGTGTTTAAATTATTTACAATGTTACCAGAAACATTGCAATATAACAATCAAAGTGTATAATTTATGCCCTAAAATTCAATGCACAAAACTTGGAAAAACTTTATTTGCTTTCGTTTTCAATATACCTTCAAATACACATTCATTGTATTATGTTGTTATTTGATATTCCTTCCTAATTTGATAAGGTTTCCCTATTTTTATCTTCATTTCATTAACTATTATTCCTACACAAGGTAATTTGCGTATTTTGTCTAGCAATATGTAATGCTGATTGGAGCGCGCGTTCCAAGAGTAGGCCGGAGCGCGCTGTTCCAGCGAACAGCAGCACACACAAAACAGTATAGGACCCAGATTACAGTACTCCTAAAAAAATGTAGACATAATGTCCAGATTCACAGATGAGGCATCCCAAGATAAAGACTCATCAGGTACCACCATCCCCCCTTTATAGCTTTTTAATAACATTCAATATGGCCATTTGAAAATATGCTTTACATAGTGACATGTAACAACTTGTAAAGACACATATGAGCATTCAGAGGAAGCTTGTAATTTATGGTCCATTTAGCAGATGGAATGTCCATATAAGCTCAATTAATTATTAATAAACATTTTTAGTGCAATACACTGAAGCATTTATAAACTATTATAAAATGGTAAAAAGAATGAACCTTTATAACACATTATATCTGCTTGATTTTAAGTGGTCTATATGGTGGTGCAGAGCAGTTTCAATCATTCCTATAATGTGACGGTATGAAATATAAATGCTACTTTGTTTCAGGATGTTAGTTGGTAAGCACATATGGTCTAGAAAGTATTTAGTAAATAGTTAGATTTAATATGCATATTGACATTTGTTGCAGTATTTCACCATTCTCTTATTAACTATTTGTCTGCCACAAGCATCTACTATTGCATTGTGCTTTTTTCATAAGACATTTCCTTTGTGCTTTGAACTAGCAGAGATGGGGAGAAGCAGAAAAAAATGGGAAATCAATCAGCATGCACCAATCAGCATGCACAATTCAAAGAGGAGTTTTGTTATTCCCATCCCTTACGGAATGGCACATCCAGCAAGGAGCTCTGGGTAAATCAAAATGTCTGTTCTGAGCCTGTTTTCAGGGCCGCCCTCAGAAATCTTGGCACCCAGTACAAATGTAATAAGCAGCCCCTCCTTCCAACCCAACACAAAACCATTTGCCCCATCTCCTTTTGCCTGTCTATAGTAGGAGTGAGTGCAGCACCGTACTGGCGCGCTTTTGCGGGTGCGCACTTATTTTCAGGCATTTTATGCGTGCACAGGAAGGCGCGCACGTCTTCCCTCACTCTAAAGCCGTGCCACCCTTATTACCCTTTTTTAAATAAGTGAATTTAATACTTGAGAATTATAGCATATCCTTGCATTTCTAATATGTATATTTATAATTTTACTTTGTAAGACATTCTTGCTCTACTATATAATTATTATTGCATATATGAATGTGAATATAGGAATTAAAAAGTATTGCATTTCAACCTAGTAGATCATACTATTGAAAACAAAAATATTATCGAAGCAGTTATATATATATTTTTTTTTTCAGTTTTAGATATTAAGACTAATCAAGCCCTTAAGTCATGTAATACTATTTATATGTGCCAATACACTTAACTGAAAGCAAAATGTAAAGTGTTAAAAACAGACTTGATAAATAGTATGCCATTAGCATTAAGATGTAAATACGCTATAACTAAATTATTTAAGTAAAAACATCTTTAGTTGTCTTTTAAATGGGTTTCTAAACAATAAATAACAGTTGATATAAAATAACCTTTATTAAAAGTTTGCAGTGCATTTTTTTTATGATTTTCCCAGGCTGTATAAGCTCTGGATCTATTTTATCTCCTGCCTTAAGTTTTGTGGCTGGAGTGGATCCACCCAGAGGGAGGTGCCAAATTAAAAACGACTTACTGAAACACACATTAATAGCAGTATAAAAATGGCCCCTATGCTAATCCCTGAAAAATCAATTATGAGTGCTGTAGCAGCACAGTAAATCCTACTTACCTATATTAATCCCCCTCCCCTAAAAAAATGTGAGAAACCTGCTACAGGTCACTGCTAAGAGTGAACTTCACAACAAAGCCAAAAAGCAAGGCATAAATCTCCATTGATTTTTGCACGGACAATAAATAACGAGTTACTTTCTGACACTTTGACACCCAACCCCCATGCTAATAAGACTTTATGGATCACTCGCAAATCAGGGTACTGCTGTAACTGCAAAAAGCAGAAGAAAGATTTACGAGTACCAAATACCACTCACGACTGGTTTTAAAACTTTTGCTGAGTCTCCTAGAAGCACTTAAAGTGACAGGATAGCAAAATAGAAACTACAGAATTACAGTATGAAATTTCAACATTATTGGACACTTAACAATCCGATATCAACATATGTGCAATTAAATAACATGATATATTAGTATTAAGCCAGTTTTATGATACAACATCTAGGGTAACAAACAACCCAGTACTCAAGGGGTTAATACATGTCACAAAACCATGTTGCCTAGGAACAAAAGATCTGATACATCGTCTATAGCTATAACATATTTTAACACAAAATAACCCATTTCATTGATTGAAGCTATAAATACAATTGTCACATCTTTTTGATATCTTTTTAATATTAAAATATATTTTAATTAAAAAAAACAATGACCTATATATACATACACACATATATATATATATATATATATATATATATATATATATATATATATATATAATGTTTCCTTGAAGCTGCAGTTACGGCAATTGTTACCGCCCTTCCCAATCATTATACTAATCATGACTTTCAGATTTCCTATTGGCTCCTAGAGCCCTGTCTCATCTGTAAAGCTTGGTCTGGCTGCTCCCTGCACAGAAATCTGTTGTATCTACAGAGCAGGATTTACAGCTGTGCACTGAGTGCCCTTACCTATGGGAGTGAAAGATTTACATTAATGTAGAAGTTAGGGGGAAAAATGCTCCCGCAGCCAATTTACGGCAATGCCATAACCCAGAGCACCGGATTTACATAGGGCTCATATTTTGTAGTCACCAACAAATAGAATGTAGTTGTAGTATTCCAGCTTAGATAGCCCTCCACCCCTAGGCTCCACTCAACACAAAACTTCATACAGGAGGTGGAGAAGCCTGTCGCTTATATCATAAATGAAAAATAGGGTTAAATTGTTTAAATGCACAGTAAAAGTTCACAATTTTTCTTATCAAGCCCTACCTAACTATTCTTTAGAGCCCTTTATCAGACCAGCAAACTGGCCCTTTATGAGACAATATCAGCTATTGTGTACATTTTGTAGAAGATAAACTGACGACAGGGTTTTGTTTGCCACAGTGTCAATGGAATCCAAGAAGACCAAATATACAGTCTCGGAACTTTGCACATGACCAAAGGAATATTACATGCAAAAGGTAGGAACACAGGTCTAAGTAATCGCCTAAAAAAATATATACAGGTACAGGCTATTGTTAAAGTTAATGAGAAAAGGACTATCTTGTATTATGTACATAATTGCCAGTAATTGTTAATTACTCCTTTGAGATTAGTATATTGCCATCTGACATTGAGAAGAATGAGCAGGTGCAGAAGTCAGGGAATAATTACCCTAAATATTTAATGTAATCTGCATATGCTCATTTTTCTGACCACTGTTGAAATATGTATTTAAAGATGTTACTATCAACAGCTGTCACAAATTTGAATGACAGCATTTAAAGTATTACTATAGTCCCATATTTTCCACATGATATTTTCAAGAACTCCTCCCACCTGCAGAAGCAGATCAGCAGAACCAGATGGTAGCTTCACTGCAGCATAATTCTATATGTAGTGGTTCCCAAACCATTCTTAACAAACCACCAACAGGCCAGGACTTGTGGATATATCCCTACCTGAGTGCAGCTGTTCTAATTAATATCAGAAATGCAGGTGTTTGGGTGAAGATATCTCAAAGCCTGTGGTACTGAGAAGAGGTTTGTAATGGTTGATGCCATGTTTTGTTTTCTAAACAATTTGATCAATTGCTAAGTGTAGTTCTTGAAAGTAACTTGTAAATTTATGACAGAACCAATTATTATATTCTCTTTATTACACCTGCCATTTGTAATTTAAACAATAATTGTTTAATTGTTACATTTTCCTCTCTATAAAGATATTGTATTTCCTTTCTTTTTATAGAGATATTGATAACAAAAAAGTTGCCACTCTTAAATCAACAGAAGGAGCAATCAATATTTTCTTTATAAAACCAAGATTTCTAATCCATAATAGGCAAACCGATTATTGCCCAAACTGTAAGACCCCGGCAAATGTATGCTGGTCTTCTGTGCCCCCTTGGTTTCCTCCCAATAAACTCTCAGTGTCAGAACCCTCTAGAGAAAGACAACACAATAAAGGATTATCTCTAGAAAATTGCTGGGACAAAACCAATGATATACACAACATTTCTTCTGGAGATGACAGTTTATCACTTCATAAAAAAGAAGATGTTTCACAACCCCATGAAGGACACACAGGCTGGACTTCGAGACAGGATGTGAGTGAAAAAACAGAATCAGAGGTAAAGGGTGATATATTCCCATACCCTGATATTCTCCCACCAGATTTGGAAGCGATAGGATTAAAAAAGCTCTGTCAAATGTACAACAATAAATGGATTCAAAAGTCAAAATGTGAGTCAGAGGACAACATCGGACAATACTTTACTCGTTTACTCAAGATGCAAAAGTTGCAGAAAATTACTATTCAAAAAGAAATATCAAAATCTCGACAGACCTACGTCAACAGCACATCAACCATTAAATGTAAAAACAAACACAGACAATCTAGTCATTCTAAAAATATTCTGAAAATAGAAGCTCAAGGATGGCAGATGGTCAACATATGCAAATGTAAACTGCACCAGGAGTTTACTAACAAATGTCCATGTATTCAATGTTGTAATAAAGAGACAGCTCTTGAATCGGTGTTCGACAGAAGTTCATCAACTATTAATTTTGAAGAAGATGCTGGTTGTTCTAAACCTCAGAGTATTGTTTTACAGTCTGGAAATGTATTTTTTGGTGATAGTTGAAACTTATTCACAAATGAAGTGTCCAAAATCTATTACCACTTCCAAACATTTCCATCCATCAAGGACCTCAAAATGCATAGGCAATACCTTATCAAGGAAAAACATGCATTCTCCAGCTCTTTATTCTCTTTGCTGTGGATGAAATCGCATGAATGTTATATTATATGTTTGTAAACAGCTGAGAGATTATATATAGGTGTATACCATCTTTTGCCTACCACAATTAGATTGCTTTATTCCTACTTGCTTTTTTTAAAATAAAGTATACAACAAAATTCAAAAATAATTATTTCAATTGTTATATTTTAATTAACTTATTCTTATTAATTCACTAAGCTTTAATGGCTGCAAATTGCTTCATAGAAGGCCACAGTGGCTATATTCTATGTGGAAAATTGGCAAAACAGCCCATCACTTTCATTTGCATCCCTTGTAACTGCTCTGTAATTAATGGTAATCTTTTCTGATGATGAACAGTTATGTATGAATCTGAGCACATTGGAGTATTTTTAGTTTTATTATTTTATAATCTTACAAAAATGGCAAGATGGCATTATGGCAGCATCTTATAAGCTTAAAACAAAAGCAAAACCAAGCATTCAGTGCAAAACAATAAGTAATCTCGGAACCAAACATAGCTGTTTTAGCTATACCAGAAACCTTGGTTCTATCTCTTTATAGTAGCTTTGGTTTCAGATGATATTTGCTGAAGGTGCTCACTGCGCTGATGGAGATTAGCGCCATAGGCGATCATTCCTATGAACACGTACGACTTTGGCAAGGAGTGCCAAAGGCGTTCACTGCTCTGGTGGAGATGAGCACCACGGGCGCTCATCACTATGACCCCACATGCATTAAGCATCATCCCTACGACCTGGTCACGCCTGTAGGGAGAGGTTTGGGCAATAGGCTCTTATCATACCCCATTCAACATACAGATTGTGACGCAGGGTTTACGATTTCGGATCTCGGACCGCAACTTGCAGCCTTGTTCAATTGAATAGCACCGGAATTGTAGAAGTGTTCAAGTCCGCAGACATATGGACTATATACTGTGAGATGAGTCCTTCTAGTTGAATGAGGCTCATTATACCTAGATAATCAAATATCACCAAAATATAAGTGTTCCAACAGACCTAGGGCAATAATAAATTCCAAGCCTGTAGCGGCAACAGTACACCAGCAATATAATACTGGGAAGTTACAGAGCTATTACATTCAACCTTGTCACAACCAACAGGCCGTAGACGCAAGCCCATAAACCCTTTCCGCACATGCAAGCTGTTAAGGGGCTGGCCGAGATGTGATCAGGCGTTACAATCAATCGCGGTATAACATAGTGCGACACAGGCCTCTCAGCCAATACAAAGTGGTCTAGCCACAGATGATTGACAGAGGGAGATGAGAGAGAGAGAGAGAGAGAGACACACAGAGAGATGAGAGACACAGAGACAGAGAGAGAGAGAGACACACACAGAGACAGAGAGAGAGAGAGACACACAGAGACAGAGAGAGAGAGAGAGAATTTTGATAATGTATCTTATTGCTGGCGCAGTGGTGGGGAAGAGGTTCAGCAGCTTGGGGGCCAGGGTTCAAAACCCAGCAGAGTCAATTCCTCACTCTTATACTATTTATGATTTTAAACTTAATCCTTGATTACACATATTTACAGATTACACATAATTGCAATACACATAATTTAAAGAACACACATAGAGCTAGGTCACTCTATACATGCACACCCCATCCCCCAACAGTTATTAAATTCACATAATACACAAATTTTTTCCCCCATCATATATTTACAGTAGCACTTATTTTTATTTATTGTTATATTCTTTTTGGGATTATAATGGAGGGAGGGGGAGGAGTGGAGAGGTGGCGAGGAGGAGAGAGAGGTGGTTCTGGAGAGGAGTGGAGGAGAGGAGGAGGAGGTTGGGAGTGGCGTAGAAGGCAGAGCAGGAGGGTGTATAGGAGGAGGTGGGTGGTGGCAGGATGGCCCTAGCACCAAGCACACTTAGAAAAGGGACAGAGGGGGGGCCTGATCCCAGGGGGATGGTAGTTTGGGGGAGGGACAGGTCAGGGAGGTAAGAATCCCCGTCCACAGTCTGGAGGGCAAGAGGCTAAGGGCAAGCACAGGGCCCACAATTACACGCACAGGGAGAATGTGGTCCTCCTTGGTGCTATCCGTGACTGCCCCGTGATCCTTGCAGGGGGAGGGAAGTCATGCCATGTAGTGGCTGAGGTTAAAGCAGTGGGCACAGCGTTAAGGGATGTGAGGTCCGTCAAGCACAGTTTTGACAACACCAAGGTGAAGAGGATGATGGCCAAGGAGGACAAGAACACGACTGTGAGCTATAATGAGAGGGTTGACAAGGACCTTCGGAGACAGGTGCCCGCCGTTGAAGCTTAAGGCCTAGTGGCCCAGCAGGACCCAGCCTCCATGTCAGGTGAAAATCACATACACCAACATGCCACCACATGTACATCACACACACACTACACATATACATGATGACCAACAAGGACACTGACAAGTCAGCTCTATGGAATTAACAAGGGATAGATGGGGGGTGTCATTAAATCCATGAAGCTGGCAAATCACTGTCATTCCTGGGCACAACAACAGTAATCAACAAATAGAGAGTCCATGTATTGGTGTGCCCTCTGCACCCTATAAAGTTACAGAATGCACCCAGAATGAAGATCGCGTTAGGAGCCAAGGTGCCACTGTCACCCGGAGGGTTGCCTCCTCCTGCCCCCTTCCACCACCACGAGGGAGATGGTGGCCGACCACGGGGGATTTGGGCCCTGTGCCTAAGCGGTGGAGGACCTAGGGGCTACACAGATGTTTGTTTATTGGTCACAATGTTAACCTAATCTAGCCTGTGTGATGGTGATATTTTGTATGCAGATGGCTACCTTCCATCACATGGTCCATGATCCCTTTCTCTGTGTACATGTAGGTATCTGAGGAATGCTGTTGAGACAAGATGCTGCAGTCCCTATATTTTTTAAGGCCTTATTTTGTAGGTGTTGTTTTTCTTTTTTTGTTTTGTTTTAGGTACAATTCAGGTCCATGAAGGCATCTTCTGCAATGTATGAGGTGTAAGGTTTTCCCAGTGCCTCTCAGGTAGACATTCCTTCAATGACAGGCTTATTGCTTATATCATGAGTATCCTTTAACATGCGCTAACAGCTGTATAGCTGATGGATGTGATATGAATTTTGATGAACAATATCATATGAAGAAGGTGATAGTAGGCTATGACCACTGACGCTGGTCACAGCTAAGCATATATTGTGAGATGACACATCATTATTAATGGTCATGGCCAGTGAGTTATCCTGATAAATAGCTAATAGTTAGTAATGCTTGCAGGTGGGAATCAGATGAGTTGGTATGTTATTACAGTTACAGTGCTTAGCACTATGCTGTACATGCATGCTGATTTTTTTTTTATTTATCCTCCACCGCCTTTTTTTAGTTGTCCACTTTTTTCAGATTTTTGTTTTGTCACCACACAGTATGTATGAAACTGGATTGGATTACACAGTCCAGAGGTTTAATCATCAGTTTCATTAAGCAGATCTAGACAAGTTGTAAGTGCTATGCACATTAATGGTTTCTTCAATTAAATGGAGTGATTTCTGATGATCCGTTTTTTCATCAGATTCTGGTTGTGACCCTGGTAGGTGCTATGCATCATGCTTATTCTAGACTATGACATTACGCCCTGTAGGTATCCCCTTTTCATCACAAGCCTCTTGCTATTCCGGGATCCGCCCACACCACACCCATGATATTAATGCACAGTCTTGTCCATTTCTGATTGTGCTCTGTGTATGAGATAAAGCTTTGTTATACCATTCTCACTGTCAGTGTGTTTTCAATGGTTGAGGTTATGGGACATCCACATACATCACATTTGTGTCGCATTCCTATATATGTAAACTAATGAGCCCTAGTTACAATGCAATAGATCTATACATATAACAATAATTATAGTAATAATAGCATTTGTGATATTGAGGGCCTGATAACAATATGACAGGTGATACTGGAGTGGGTTGCCAGTTCCTTTTCTAGTGGACTGTGATTTGTCTGATGTCTCTACTATGACCTGCCCACCTAGAGGGACATACATGGTATAGCTTACAGATTCATTGAAATACACAAGCCCCTTTACCACCACCACTTAGCAATGCTGGAGGGGAGCAGGGGGACATACACCACACTAATGTACTGTAAACCATCAGGAGGGGCCGCAAAAAACACATGGAGGATGTGCAAGGGTAATCTGGAAAGTCCCACACCATTGCTGGTGGCCATGTGCCATTCCCATTTGGTGACCTCCCTTTATTTTTTGCTATTCATCAATTTACATTAGTGTGGTGCATGTTACCCTGGTCCCCTTGTGGACTGCTAAGTGGTGGTGGTGAAGGGGCTTGTGTACCTGAAGCTGTGAGCTATAACATGTAGGGCCACTGTCGGTGGGCAGGTCATAGCAGAGAGGTCAGACAAATCCCAGTCCACAAGAGAAGGAACTGGCAACCCACTCCAGTATCTTTGGCATGCAAACCTTGTGGAACAGCACAGGCAGAGACCTAGCTAAATGTGCTGCAGTCCATAGGGTCACAGAGAGTCGGAAACAACGGAAGGACTGAACAACAAATAATAAAATGTTCCCTGTGATGTTGCGGTGTAAATTGGCCACTATTTATTTTCCCAGTGTAGAAGAAAATAAAAAATAGGCATTTAAAAAATATTTTATTTCATCATATGTTAAAATAGTCATGCATATGCCAATATGAAAAGCCATGCTACAACATGCATAAAGCAATTAAATACATACTAGTTAGTTAAATTGCAACACAAAAACATGAAATTGATGCCATATTAACCATTTCTCACTCAAAGAGGCTATAATGTGTACCCTGGACTATATACAGTGCCTTGCAAATGTATTCACCCCCGTTGGAATTTTTCGTGTTTTGTTGCCTCACAACCTGGAATTAACATAAATTGTTTGCGGATTTGCATCATTTAATTTACAGAACATGCCCACAACTTTGAAAAAAAATGTTTTTATCGTGAAGCAAACAACAAATATGACAAAATAACAGAAAAAGTCAATGTGCATAACTATTCACCCACCTTAAGTCAATACTTTGTAGAGCCACCTTTTACTGCAATCACAGCTCCAAGTCGCTTTGGATAAGTCTCTATGAGCTTGCCACATCTTACCACTGGGATTTTTGCCCATTCCTCTGTACAAAACTGCTCCAGTTCCTTCAAAGTTGGATGGTTTGCGCCTGTGAACAGCAATCTTTAAGTCTGACCACAGATTTTCTATTGGATTGAGGTCTGGGCTTTGACTAGGCCATTCCAACACATTTATATGTTTCCCCTTAAACCACTCAAGTGTTGCTTTAGCAGTGTAATTGGGGTCATTGTCCTGCTGGAAGGTGAACCTTTGTCCTACCCTCAAATCACGCACAGAGTGGTACAGGTTTTACTCAAGAATAACTTAGCACAAACCATCTTTCCCTCAACTCTGACCAGCTTCCCAGTCCCGGCTGCTGAAAAACATCTCCACAGCATAATGCTGCCACCACCATGTTTCACTGTGGGGATGGTGTTCTTTGGGTGATGTGATGTGTTGGGTTCAATTTTAGTCTCATCAGATTAGAGCACCTTCCTCCATACATTTTGGGAGTCTCCCAAATGCCTTTTTTCGCAAACTCAAAAAAAGGCCATTTTGTTTTTTGCCTAAAGTAATGGCTTTCTTCTGGCCACTCTGCCATGCAGCCCAACTCTATAGAGCGTACGGCTTACTGTTGTCCTATGTACAGATACTCCAGTCTCGGCTGTGGAACTCTGCAGCTCCTTTAGGGTAACCTAGGTCTCTGTGCTGCCTCTCTGATTAATGCCCTCCTTGCCCGGTCCGTGAGTTTTGGTGGGCACCCGTCTCTTGGCAGGTTTGCTGTTGTGTCATGTTTTTTCCATTTGGTTATGATAGATTTGATGGTGCTCAGGGGATCAAAGATTTGGATTTTTTTTTATAACCTAACCCTGACTTGTACTTCTCAACAACCTTGTCCCTTACTTGTTTGGAGAGTTCCTTGTCTTCATGGCAGTGTTTGGTTAGTGGTGCCTCTTGCTTAGATGTTGCAGCCTCTGGGGCCTTTAAAAAAAGGTGTGTATATGTAATGACAGATCATGTGACACTTAGATTGCACACATGTGGACATAATTTCACTAATTATGTGACTTCTGAAGCT
Source organism: Discoglossus pictus (assembly GCA_027410445.1). Taxonomy (NCBI): domain Eukaryota; kingdom Metazoa; phylum Chordata; class Amphibia; order Anura; family Alytidae; genus Discoglossus; species Discoglossus pictus. Next base: position 181,445,230 of record CM050166.1, on the reverse strand, counting down.
AATTGGTTGCCCCAGAGCTTTTTATGGGCTTCATAGCAAATGGGGTGAATACATACGCACATGCAAATTTTCTGATTTCTATTTCTAAAAAATAGTTTTATGTATGTATTTTTCTAATTTCACTTCACCAACTTGGATCAGAACACAATAGTCTATCACATAAAATTCAGATTAACAAAACATTGAATTTAAGGCTGTAATGTAACAAAATAGGTAAAAAGTCAAGGGGGTAAATACTTTTGCAAGACACTGTATGTGAGTTTGAGACTGTTGTGCAATTAATTATAATGTCTTTCCATGCCTTCCCGTGCTTTTAAAGTACAGTGTATTTAAATACTGCTACATATATAATAAATGTTTGGAAAACACTTTGCAAATCCTATTAAGTACTCATAATATTTGTTTCAGAAAATGTATACTTTTTCTAGTTGCAGGTCTGACTTAATTTGTGAGTGCTCCATAAAGTCATAATAGAATAAGGATTTGGTGTAACATTAAAGACATATCAAAGTTTCATGGATCAATACATTTCTGCAATCCATATGCAAAAAGCAGCCAATATGTATGCAGCACATCTCATAAAACATTTTATTTTTATTACTATCTTAAAATCCCTCTAATGATTATGTTGACACCCCCAGGGGGTGTCCACACAGGCATCTGACCCCCAATCAGCATACAGCATCAGGGGAACAATATTAACTATATGGAAGTAAAAAACTGAAAAATTAAATACTCTATATGGAGACCTGCAAGGTGCAGAAAAATCTATTATCCAGCTAAATGCTGATCATAAAACAGAAACCAATATTCTATCAAAATGGCGATATTATAAAACTGAGGACTAGAGGGATAACTATTGGGGGATAAATGACTCAATGTTGTGTAACTTCTCTAGTTGAATAATATCCCAAAATATTCCAAAATAAATCGTTGCAATCAGGATCTTTTAGATATATTTTGTATGTGCCTCCCTTGAGCTACTAAGCTGGCTAAATTGCGTAGATATAGTTAGCAGGGAAGGGACTTTAAGCTATGGGCCTGAAAATAGAAACGCTGACTCTCTGCTAGGCACACCGCCGTCTAAACGAAAACAGATGACGTCATTGACCCGTGACGTCGCTCCTACGTGCACCCGACGCACGTTTCTTAAATTTCATCAAGGGTCCGTTTCATCGATGACATACTTATACTCTGGAATGGCTCAACTTTAAAGTTACAGAACTTTATTAAAAGCCTTAACACCAATAATTTGGGAGGCACATACAAAATATATCTAAAAGATCCTGATTGCAACGCTTTAATTTGCAATATTATGGGATATTATTCAACTAGAGAAGTTACACAACATTGAGTCATTTATCCCCCAATAGTTATCCCTCTAGTCCTCAGTTTTATAATATCGCCATTTTGATAGAATATTGGTATCTGTTTTATGATCAGCATTTAGCTGGATAATAGATTTGTCTGCACCTTGCAGGTCTCCATATAGAGTATTTAATTTTTCAGTTTTTCACTTCCATATAGTTATATACTATACTATATGTATTATAGCACTTGGCACTTTATACATATATAGCACTTTATTTCACACACTAGTCACTTTTTTGTGACTATTTTAGCACTTAGCACTTTATATGGTCTGCCTAATAGTGGCAGAATCTACAATTGTGAGATACCATAATAGACAACTTTATATATTTGTTATCTCTCTGCTACCTACGTTTACATATTTTATGTGGATTTTAACTATCATCAAAAGTTAAGTTTTATTATTTAGTTTACTCTCTTTCTTCTGACATTAGGATTTTCAGGTGTGCCCTACAAAAGGATATTTTCTTTCTCTTTGTACCACAAGCTTTAATTTATCCTTAGGAGCAACCTGAATTTATTAATTTACATTTGGTACTTATGTATTATACCTGAGCCACTGCTCCCTAACTTGATCAATATTAACCCACTTTTTACCTGCTGTTGCTTGCTTGGCCAATCTCCTTGCAGCTTCCTGTCTGTATGTCAGCAGCGATACCTAGCACATATCAGTGATACACAACATATCCCAGACTGCTTTACAGCACAAACCCCAGAGTTTAAATCAAAGGTTTCCACTAACCTGATTGGCCAACACAAATAATTTTAAATGTGATATTAATTTAGTCTATGTTTGGAGGGTGTTAACCCTAATTTGCAACTGTCAGAAATTACAGAGATTTTATTGACTTCAATGTAAGTGCTTAAATGTTTATTTTGGGATTTTTTCATGCAAAAAAATGTTTGCATCATCTCTCGGCTAGACTGCTGCAGCTCGCTTCTTGTTGGCCTACCCACCACCCGACTGTCTCCATTTCGGTCCATTATGAATGCCTCTGCTGGACTCATCTTCCGTACACAATGTTCAGTGTCAGCATCACCTATCTGTCAATCACTCCACTGGCTTCCCTTAGCCTCAAGAGTAAAGTTTGAAGTTATGACGCTAGCTTGCAAGCTTCCTAGCTCAAAGACAGGGCTGTCCTGACTTTGCTATATGTTAATTTGTATTTATCTTTGTCTGAACTTAATTAATGTAGAGTGTTGCGGAATATGTCGGCGCATTATAAATGAACTATAATAATGGAGAGGCTAGCCCTAAATTGGTTTGTCAGTAGTGATTATGGGCAGGTAACTCGCAATCAGGATTCGAGAAGCTAATAGAATATGTGGTAACTTTACTTCTTACAACTTACAAGTTATGCTAATGTAAAACTATAATTTATACCAACCAACCTTGTTCATTAGTAATTTACTGTATACTGTACTTGACATATAGTGTAGATAAATTACAATTTCATTTATCTTGTTACATAATTTAATGAACCTCATTTAAGCCAATTATGTTCATTCACAATATTTCTAATTTATCAATTGCACAGTACTCAATTTTCTTGAGATGATTTCAGGTCTGGGAATTTTTTTAATGATTTAGGGATATAACCAGATATAAAGGTTACTCTGGTGATATCACATCACCCTTTCAAATTAATCAGTCAGGATATCACTAATTAGAGTGCTGGAGTTGCATATCTAATTGCAATTGTAAATAAAGAGAAAGAGAGAAAAAAGAAGCAACTATATGCCCAGCTTAACTTTATTGATAAGGCAAAAAATGCATATATATATATATATATATATATATATATATATATATATATATATATATATATACACACACATATACATACACATGAGTCTCAGATCACACCAAAATATGCCTATAAGTACATCTTACAGCTTATATTTGGTCTATCCCCATTAGCTCAAACATCTAGGTGCCCACAATATTAAGTTGTCCACTATCACATTTGTAGGCAGCCTGTACTTTTAAAGTACATTTGCATGTAGTAGAGGGTAATAATAATTAGCCGAAACACAAACATTGTTACAAAGTACACTTCTATCTAATGCCGGATCTCACACTCTGCAGCCACTAAAAGCAATTCCCATTACCAGACCTATGCATCTGCTTGTTACATCAATATATCCATCTGAGTGACAATAAAATATAGCATAAATAAAATCATATAGTAACTATCTCTGTACATAACACTGGGTGCTCAAAAACCTGTATTTCCTTGGGGTACTGCCACGGAGGGCTGATTGAAGTCGAAAATGTATCTTGGATATAAGGAAACAATGCAGCTTAGCAGATGCGAGGTGAAAATTGAGAGGTGGAACCATTGCTCTCCAGAGATGGATTGCCCTCATGGACATGAGAAATGAGTAAGAACCTGTCCTGCAGAAATGTGGCGAAGCTACGAGACAATGAAACAAGGCTTGACCTAGTACAAGGCGAAAAAGGAGGGCCAAAAAGCAAAAAGACAAAACCACCAAGGGACAGGTTCAGTGAAGCCAAAGACGAGAGAGCTAAGAAGCACCTGTTCTGTATTTATCATGCTTTTAACTAGCCTGTTTTTTAGATTATCCGATCTACTGGATATCATTTTTGGGCTTTTAGGCAAAATGTCTTTTAAAGAGCTATCCTTCATTAGTATATGCCAATTTTTTCTTATTGCTTACTTGCTTTTTTCTTTTGGCGTCAAAAGCCACCATAAAACTTGTGCTACAGAATATTTTGGCAATTTACAAATAAACGATATTAATAATTCCTTATTTTTGGACGTCAGGTAATGAGCTTTCTCTGGGTTTGCTTTTTGTACAAGAGTCTTTAGAACCTGGTTTCTTTATGTAAACACACAAAGCATGTACCATGTATTCAGCAAACATATTTAGTTTCCAGTATTTTCTGATATGAGGAGTGCCATTAGACACAATTCCAGAAACACACCTATGTGAAAAAAGACTTTTAAAAATAGATATCTGGTGTTGCTAAACAGCTCATTACTTCTCATGCTGTGCATAAAACCTGGCGTAAAAAAAAAATGTGCCTTTAAGAATTCCAAAATACTACGATTTAATTATTAATCATAAATCATGTTTTTTTTTTGGAAAGGTTTTGATGACATCCATTTGTAAATTAACACATCCATATCCATCTGGTTAGAGTATGTATATATATATATATATATATATATATATATATATATATTTGTATTGTACAGAAGAATCAAAAAATGTGTGGCCTAGGTTTCAAATAAGGATTTTTAAGGAAAAATTAGGTTAGGAATTCTAAATGGAAAAAAAAAAAAAAAAAAAAAAAATATATATATATATATATATATATATATATATATATATATATATATATATAAACTACAAAACTTTGAGCAGACGATATAGTAAATACCCAATGTCATTATCCTATTTGCACTGACATTATTAACATGTAAATATTAGTTTTCTTAGTTTTTAGGTTGTATTTTTTCTATGTCAGGCTGGATTACCAAAGAGATATTTTGGAAGTGTATGGTCTGACAAAAAGAAAAAGACTACAATCTGAGTGGTGTAGATATGTCACAGAAAGCTCCACTATTACAAATGTATCTTCCTGTCCTATGCAAGGTTAGGAAGCACAAGCACCATCATTTTATCTATCAACAATGAAGAGGGCTTCAGATACAAATGTTGAAAAGGACTTTACTATCAACAAAGCTAACCAGGTAATGAGGCTTAACAATAGTTTATGTACAAAATAGGAATACCTTGTCTTGATATAAAATTAACAAGTATATAGTCATAGTTCTTACAGAATGTGAATGGTGATTTAATCATTTAAAATACTGTAAGTTCATATGTGCTCCCCTTATCTAAAATAGGCGAGTGTAATATATGAAGATACCACCAATTGGGCACATCTTGGGATTTTCTTTCATAAAAAACACAATACTTATTTGTTTTTATATTGTTTGCACACTTGCCTTGTGCGATACAAATCATTGGATATGCTCCAGTAGCAGTTTTACCATCAGAAGCTCAGGAAAGTAAAGTCACGGAGAGGCAACAGATTTCTGCCCATGTTTACTGTACAGGCAGAAAATGAATCTTATTCTTATAGCGGTACGCTACACAAATGTTATAAAAATGTTTCAAACTTCTCGTCACATTTGTGATGCTATATACTTTGTCATGTTAGACAATGATGATTTCTATGTTTTTTGGCAACATGGCTAGAAAACCTTAAAGGACTTGCTGTGTGAGAAAGCAGTGGTGACAGGCAAATATTTATGGAAACCCATTTTGAATACTGATAATGCTTCGCCTGCCTTCAAAGGTGAAGCATCATGTAATTGTGTCACCTATATTCTAACAACTCTATTCTAAATATAAGAATAAAATACATTTTCAGCACTTTCATATGGGAAAGAATCTTATCATTTTGTATATTTGGACAGGGCCCTGTCAATCAAATAATAATACATTTCAGAGATGAAATTGTTTAACTACATCAGCTTATTAGCACAATTGCTTGATTAGTATGAATTATTTGCTCTTTAATTGTGTGGCCATTGTAAATTGAAAGTTGATTTATGCGATTTTGATCTTGCACCATGACCATACGGTTGTATCACTTCCTTCAAACTTCCTCACATCCCATATTATAGTGCTTCCTAATCAAATAACATAAAACTGAGCATTAATTGGCAAATTAACAAAACATTTTCTAATATGTGTATCTTAGTCTAGAAGATAAATTCCATTCATTCAAAGATGTTGTGAATGAGGAATTTCAGGCATAATTTGCAAACCTATGAAACTTACATTTAAAATGAACAGGAGATTATATTAGAAATGTCTAAACCTATATGGAGACTAGATTTGCTGCTTAAACACAGTGGCATAGTTTGGTCATTAATTCAGAGAGGTACTAAATGCTTTTTGTAATGTCAGGCAACTAAAATAAGCACTCAAAATGAGCCTCAAAAATGAAATTGCAGTAATGTGCATGCAGAAACTGCAGTTCTATTGAGAATTTCTAAACTTTTAAAGATTGCCTGTGAGGCTCCCGAATGGTCATAGGGATTAGGACAATGTTATAGCCTATGGGATGATCATAGCTCTATCATAAACTTGAGATTCCTCCGGAGAATGGACGATTGTATATGGATATTTAAATGAAAAAATAATAGGGAAAATTATGTCAAAAGAAAAGAAAAAAAACGACAGATCTGAATTTTTAAAAGGTGAAAACATATCAAAGTATAGAAAATCAAAAAAAAAATATTTTTAAGCTAAAAGACCGAGAAAACAACAGATTTTAAAATATCTATTTTAACATGCAGGTTTTGTGAAAAGGTAAAATAGCAAAATTCCAAAGGAATCTATATAGATTGTAAGCTCTTTCTAGAGCAGGGTCCTCTACTCCCGATGTACATATATGGTAAATCACATTAGTCATATGTGCTAATCGGAATACTCTGTGCTAGTGCTACAGAAAATGCTTCTGCTCTATAAAATTATAATTTTTAAATGTATCTTTCATATAAAAAAAAACAAAATCACAATAGTTTAGGCATTAGTGACCCTTTAATCAATAGAAACCTTTTCCCTCCAGCATTTTTGTTTTTGCAGTGGAGTATTCCAACCTGAAGGGACTGAATCTAATTAATTTGATCTGTGCCCAAAAAAAAATCTCACTAAATAGAATTGTTTATGCCTATTCATATTTATCAACTGGCTTTCTGTATTAATTCAGTTTGCATGATCTATTGTGCACCTGCTATATGTTTTAAGAAGAACAGGACACAGAGTAAGTACACTGACTAAACAAAGGTTTATTAATGTGCATTTGATCAGTTGGTCAAGTCAACGGGAAGCAGAACGGTTGTCAATCTTCGTCAATTTATATAGGTCAAACAATCACCAGAGTTCCACATGTTTTAAACGCCTTACCCTACACAAAGAATAAAAAACAGTGTTAGATCATTAAAGACAGCATAATAAAAGGTTTGCTTGCGAAATAAAAAAAATAAAAAAAGTAGTATAAACATACCAGTTAATATATTCAAGAGTTTTTACAATGACTTGTCCTGGTTCTTCTACTGATCTAGTTACAGAAAATGGTTGGAATGTAAATGTAACCTGCTAAAATAACACTGGATATGACCACACTAAAAAGTGTTTTCAATATTAATCTTTTGTAAACATGGTAAAGTGTAGTACCATGTAAGCTTTAGAACAACAGAATGCAATTTCAGTGGAGAGAATATCTTTTAATGGCTGCGTAGGATTAGATTTCAAGCTATCAATTTTTTTTAGAGGAAGCAACAGCCCCACTTATTGCAGAAATGGGGAGTAAACACATAATTACAAATTACTTAGAAAAATAAGTGGAACTATTAGGGGAGCTTGAAAGTTGTGTAAAAAGTATAAACTGCTTGAAAGTCACCCTTCTTATCGGACAAGTAATCTATTATGTGATTATGTTGTTTGTGGGTGGGGTGGGGTGGGGGTGGGGGAGGGGGGGGGGGGATTACGGGGAACAAGAGAATGCCCAGCAGGATAAAAAAATAACCACATCAAAAAGATGTCTGTTCTATCCCCTTTTTAAATGAAATGTATACATTTACATCTTAGTAGTTAACTCACTTAGAATAATACATTTACAATATATAATTTAATAAAATCGTAATTTATATATCTAAGTTTTAGCCTTTTTCTCTCTAAATCAAAGTATGATAATAGCTCTACCATAAACTTGAGATTCCTCCTGAGAATGGACAATTATATATAGAACTAGTGTTTTTTCACATTTATGGATTGCGGAGGATCATTATAGCCTATTATATTCAAAGTTGAATAGGAAATATAAGACTTTAATTAGTCACTATTTTCAGTAGAAACCTTAGTCAGCTTTAAGGCTGCTGCTGCTAGAGAGTCTTCCAAACAGGAGGACCCACAAAAGTCATAGGCCTGATCTCTATGCTATCCCTCTGAAATATGGTTGGCTTAGGATGATTGGTCTCTATATTCTATGTATTAAGTTTATATGATTATATGCTATAATTTTTAATTGCGGTGTAACTGAATAAAGATATTTTAAGGTTCTCAAAAAATGTATTGCCAAATGATGTGGTTTAAAGGCACCAGAGAATTCAGATAAATCTATGGAGATTCAATTAATTTCTGCAATAACTAGGAAATTTGTTGTGTCACCAATTACAGAAAAAAAGTTATCATCTATTAACACAACTGATGCCGATAGCTTTATAATAACAAAAATCAGTCCATAGTTGAACTAAGAAGCCTGTCCAGATGTATCTGAAGCCATTAACTTTACCCTGTGATATCAACCATTATATTCCATTTGCCAAGAAAAGTGTAGTATTCTCAGAAGGGTTTACAGACATTTTTTGACCTTTGTCAAATAACATTAAATTAAGAACATCCAATTATAAAATAAATTAATATAATTTTTAGGATAATAAAAGGTTATGTTTAATACGTTTGTTTATAAAATGTTACAATGTCATTTGTCAGTATCTCCAACAGTTACCAAGCATAAATAGTGTTTTGGGAAAATTATAAATTTAAGTCATTAAACCATTTCTTGCACACAAAGCAACATCTGGCTTGCAAATGCACATTTGACCTCCACCAGGGACCTCACACTTCCAACTGGGCTTAGGTTTTATCCAAAACCATCTACATTTGGCTGACAGTAGTTCTGTAGGCCTTGTTGCAATGCTCATTCAGTCTCCCTGAAGAGGAACATTAATTAGCCAAATAACTCTACCCGCAATTGCTGTTTGACAAGTAGGCTGGGGGATTTTGCAAATATTTCCAACAAAACAGAAGCATCCCATGAAAAATGGAAGATGCAAGGTGGTGGTGGACAAAAAAAAAAAAAAAAAAAGATTGAAATCTTTTTACTTTTATAACTATAAAAACTATTGTCAATTTCATTTCTTGAATAGCATGAACGATTACATGAACAAATATCAGCTTAACAATGTGTATATGATTTTAAAATGTATGGACAAAAGCAAGCAAGCCGAACTGAACAAAAGATAAAACATAATGTCAATTCAAAACAACCTAAAGATCATTAGCCCTAGGACTAAGACTTAAAGTATATTTGCAACATTGTATGGATTACTCCTAAGTGTCAGTACACATTTTATTTTGTAATTAACAGTTTTGTGTTCCTGTATAATTCCTAGTATAGTTTGGGCAACACACATATAGGAGCAAAACCTTCCTCCTTCGTAAATGTGTTTTATAAATAATAATAAAAAAAAATAAAAAAAAGTATACATTTTTATAAATAGATTTTTAGGGTCTGACAATTAAAATTCTCTGAATCTACCCCCATAAAGCTTTCTTAAATAAAAATAGCATCAAAGTCTTGAATCTTTAGTGACAATGAAAATCTAAAGTTAGGCAAGGGAGAAGATGATGACACTTCATACAATATTTGCCTTTCCATTAGATATGCAGTAAAAATTGTAAAAACCTTCAAATCTGCATTTAAATAAAAGAGCAAATGATTCTTCGCATACAATCTTTCATTTTAAAAAACAAAATTTAGATTTTTCTCTTAATTACAGATATGTAATAGATGGCCAATGTAAAAAATCTATATGCATTTATGCACATGCACAGTTCTCTTCAGGAAATACTCTTGTTTAACAGATAGATGTATTATGCAATTAGCACATTTTCATGTCATATGTTATAAACCTTGGTATGTCTTCTTCGTGCCCTCTTCAACCTTCTGACTGCATCTAAAACACAAAGAAACAAGTAAACCAGCAACATGATCTTTCAATAAATATTTGAGAAGCATTTTGCAGACATTTACTAATATCTCCTGGTCTACGTTTCTGGATGTATGTATAGTTCTGTGCCCTCCAAGCATCAGTAAATGAAATTCCAAATAGTTTGTATTCTTCAGCACTGTGACTTATGCTTATATGTTCTATAGAACAAAATGCAGGACTTGGTGAGTGTTTAAAATGTCTCCCAAATTATAACAAGGAACAGGAATGTCACCTGCCTATTAAAAAGGAATTATGTCAATTCGCCTAAAAAGACAGATAAGGACTAATAAGCAAATTGCATGCTGCCAAATATATTTGAAATGTAGCCATCTAATGAGCAAAGTAACCAAAAATGTACTTGGTCAAATATAGCTTTAACCAAACTGTCAGGATTTTTCAAGTGACTGGTATCAAGTATATTTATGAAAGCTGCCTCTTCACAATCACTGTGGGTAAATCCATTTTGTTTTTACTTTCTGCTAAATGCTTATCTACACATGCTGTCAGAAATGACCTTGTGAGGAAGGTGAAGATGGTGTCTCAGCAAATCAGACGTAGGGAGGCCTGTGTCTTGCTTTCCTTTTTTCTTTCAGCACCATCAAGAGGAAAAGTGAGAAAACAGCACAAATGTTAGTCAACACCATATCCTCCCGAAATAATCACTCTACTCTGTATGTCGGTATGGGCAGTGTACATCTTTATTTGGTATCTAGCACATCTAATATCTCAAATCAGGGGCTTTAACAGTTACTATTAGCTGGTCTGTGTTTGATAAATAAAATCTACTATAGAAAGCTATATCAACTTTCAACCATTTGTAGAATTTCCAGATATACCACTGCTGAAGAAAAATAAAAACAACATCTCTTACAAATGGCTACAGATGCCTTGTTCACAAAAGACTTTATTATCTAATGATGCATACTGAAAACAGACATATCTGCATGGTACACTGTACATGCAGCAGAACAATCTTCACTTTACAATAAGTGAGAGTCAACTGTTTATGCAAAATAACATTTTAAAGACAGTTTTAAAGAAAAGCTTCATTTACAAAAGAAATAAAAAGGTAAAGAAGCAATTACCGCTTTTAAAAAGCAGCTGCTTTTGTTCAAGAGTGGAGAGTTTATGCCTGTATTGAAAGACAACATGATCACAAATAATGAAAACAACGGACAAATTAAACACTTTAACCAGTATCTACAGTTAGTACCAGAGGGAATTCCATTTAAATGCAGTAAGTCATACTCCACTGGTATTGACTGTAGTTACACACAAGTACATATTCAATACATAGAAAGTTTTTTGGGTTTTTTTTTTTTTTAAATGTTAAATTTGTCAACACCTTAAACACAAGAACTTTCATAAGCTTTGCCAAACATTAATTTTATATGTACTTTCTGCAAAAAGTTACAAGTTTCTATGTTACAGCAAACTATTTTCAATATGAAGCAACTCAATTTAAAATAAAAAATTAAGAAACAGTACACTGAAGGCGCTCCTTCCATCAAGTGCGCACTCTCCATGTTAACGGAATGGAGGGAAAGTGTGGTTTGAAAAAGGTCACAGGTATTGTCTAAATTAAAACACAACAAAAACGCAACAGTAGGTCACTTGTGAAACATGCAGGGGCAACGCTGCCACAATTAAATTCCAAATTCTCATTTGTCTGTTGACAAAATATATATTTATATATACAGAAATGTCTTAAAATACCAATGATGTTGATGGTTTAGCTTACCTTCAGTGTACTGAAAGTTGTACACAACCTGCTTTAAAAGAGGAGACCATCCCTGCAGGCAGGCTCAAGAAGGAATAGATCCCCCTTCGGCACTGACTAGACCAAGGGCATGCTGCTGAGGCCTGCGCACACAACCTAGGAAAACGTGAATATAAACAGCATTTATGCTGGTCAAGTTTTCTCTCAGATAAAAAAAAATAAAAAAATATATGAGCCATGACTGCTAAAAATAAAACATTAACATTCAAGCACTAAACTGCAACTTTGTTCCCCCACACATAATTTTCAAACTGTTCTAGTATATTTTTCCCCCACAGTTCTGACAAATTACAATAATCTCTATTGTGGAAAAGTTGCACAAAGAACACATTTTCTCCAAACAGGAAAAAAAAATCTTGGGTGTTAATTTAACATATGCTTTCTCAACATTGCGGGGGAAAAATATTTATATGTTTATATACATTAACAATATGCTGTGAAAGATCTTCAGTCCTGGTGTGTGAATTATGCAAACCATTTGCGGGATTTAGATCTTTTCCTGAATGAAAGGATGCTGGAGAGCTTGATTGATGCTTATTCGTTTAGCTGGATCTAACATTAGAATCTGATCCAACAAGTCTTTAAGTTGGTGTACTTTTTTACGCTGGTCTTCTGGTAGTCGCTGGCATCCAATCATATCCACTAATAGGTCCTTTGTTGGGTTAATAGTACTCATTATAGTAACTTTCTCCTATGGGGAAGGAATATATTGGTGTTCAGTAACATTACAAATAATTAAAACAATGGAGAGGAATGAGAGAGAGAAAAAAGAGAGAGAGAAAAAAGAGAGAGAGAAAAAAGAGAGAGAGAAAAAAGAGAGAGGAGAGCGGAGAGAGAGAGAAGAAAACACACACACACATTAAGTACACAAAACTACATAAAATTGAAAAATAAATTTGTAAAATAAAACCTACCCTCTCTGTTACTTTGTCTACTTCAATGTACATGAAGTTTAGGTTTGCATCGAAGTGTTGATCTTTAAACACACCTTTCCGAATCATCTGTAAAACAAATAAACATATTTAATAAAAACTTAGACAGTTTAAATAATACGGGGGAATACAAATACAATACTATTGGACACAAAGAGAAAAAAAATTAAAAATACAACAGACCCTGGCCATAATATAGATAAGTAGTCATTGCTAAAATACGTTAGGATTTTATTGACGTGCAAAGGTGAGTAAAGCAAGACCTGCAAACTGAATATGGGTGGTGTGTGCAAGCTCAGCAGAACAGCAGACATAGTTCCTGGACAACTGTAAAAGCTATCACAAAAATGGTTTCTTAGGAGGATAAACATGAGTAAAACAAGATTCTTTAGTATCATTTGATCCATAAAAACTTCGGTGCACCCTTTTGCATCATTTTTTTACGGTTTTCATGGTTCTAATTGTTAAAAACAGAGCAAGAAAATTTTATTTTTGCAAATGTTGGTGTGGGCACTTTGATTTAACTTAGCCAGGTAATATCCTTATATTCAACATACGTGTGACCCTACCACATGAAGGCGGTGACAGTTATGTCTTATGGTTTTATAAAAGTAGTCACATTAGCACCATCAGATTCCAATGATGAAATAATATATTAATAACATTATTCCTATATACACCTCTTTTTTGGGGATGATATTTTCCTTTTAAAATTTAGAATTTTTTTTTACTATTCATTACTAAACCTTTTACCTTCTTATATATTAATTAAATAACATTTGCTCACAAGTAATGGCAAGTGAATGTTAATTTATAGTAAATGTTTAAAGCAATGTGTAAACAAAACACAAGATTAAAGAGCCATTTACCTCACTATAAGTGCTCTTCATGGTGTGAAAGAAAACAAGATTCTATGTTAAAATGATCTATTGCTTTTTTTAATTACACAAGTAAGAGCTAAGTCTTAGGTCTGTTCACAAACACACTGCTGACTGTTCCATGATTAACAAAGCATGCAGACACCGGGGGTCCGATGTAAGCTCCACGAACACAAGATTAATGGTTTTTCTCTGCATTCAGGAATGGAATCAGCCACAAGTAATATATTTAGGAGTTTTCGGCAGTCATTTCCCTATACAGATGATTTTGGGAAGGGTTAACCCTGTTTCTGCTCTCTGCACATAACTGTTGCTGTCAGTCTCCCTGGGGACTTTCCAGTCTCATGTAAATTCTAAAAAGGTATTTCATCATATTTTTAGGAGTACTTTACAGTGGTGTGTTCCAAGTTATATTGAATTTACTGGCCCTCTAAAAGCAATACGTACATGATTATTTACATTAATATTTTAAACAAAATGTTATTGCTGTGTTCGCTTGCCTCTAAAAGGTGAACTCGCCAGACAGCAGGCGTGAATATTAGCACATTCTAGGTTCAGGACTGAACAAAAAATTATGTGTATGTGTCATTAAATATTATTCCCGCTGGCGAACGTCCTCCAATGCGAGTAAGCCAATATACTTTTAAAGCATTTGACATTTCATTTGCTCGCCCCCTCTGGGGAACATCCAGAGGGTGCAAGATCACCTGACCATAAACTACCAATCGAAATGTATGGAATCTGACAGTAGCTCACGTGCACAGGTCTCAACTGAGCATGCTTATAACATTTTAAATAATAACCTCTCAAGAACGGCTTAAGCTATTAAAAATGTTCCAAAAAGGCACATATGCTTTTAATCTATTACATTAACAAATTTGAAACCATTCCATTCCTCTGGGAAAAACACACGTTTTCACCCCAAAAATTCTACATAAATCAACTTTTTTGGGCTGGATAAAATTATTTTATACATTTGATCAGATTCAAGTGATTGACACTTTTACATTATCCAGAAAGTTATATTTTCTCATGTCTTGAGGAATCAATCTTTATTGTGCAAATATATATATTTTTTTTTTAGAAAGAATCAAAATGTTTTAGAAAGTGCGAGATATTCTTGTAACAAAACCAAATTGGGCAAGATTATACAAAAGCAAAGTTGTAAATCAAAAACTATACAAATGAATGCTTGCAAAATGAGCTTACCTTGTTCGGCATTTTTCCTTTTAGATCCATAGCTAGTTTTACCATATGGTTGTTTGTTTTGCCAGGAAATAAGATCTTTCCAGTATAAAGTTCATATAAGGTGCAACCAACTGACCACATATCTATTCCATAATCATAGATTTTACCAATTACTGAAACAAAATAAAATAAATTAATATAAACAAAAAAAAGAACAGGATACAAAATTTCAACTCTGCCAAATATGAAATAAACTGGAACAAAATTAGTGCAACACCAATTTATTCTATATATAAAACAAATTCAATTTAGCTATTAAAATTTATATTTGTAATTTCTTGTTTCAGGGACTGGCATAGCTTCTCAACAACTTCTTAGGCGATTTTACTTATAATGGACTTATTGATGACCTATTAAATACACAAAACTTAACCGTAGAAGAACTACAATGAGGGCCCAGCAACTGTTTTTTTTAAATAATTCAGATGTCTGAATAATACAGATGGAAAACTTACTGATTTCAGGAGCTCGATAAAATCTACTGACAAGATATGGTGTAATGTCATTATCTGCAACATGTGATGCTGATCCAAAATCACAAAGCTTCAGAATAGTTTTGGATTCATTGACCTAAGGAAAATATAAAATAAAACATTATGTATCTGTATATAAACTCTCTCACATTGAATACAAGTCTCCACAATTTGTCATATATAGTGAACATTAAAGAACCACTGTTGTTGGGGAAATAAACATTAGGTTTGTGAAATATTTAATAGACTAACAACTTTAGCAGCTGTGTAAGTCACAAAGCATAGTTTCAGCAAACTGCATGTGTCTAGGGGCTTCCAAATCTCACTTCATTACAGCCTGTTGACTTGGAACCTGAGAAGTGTGCTTTGCTATTTCTGTTCTTCTGAGGGTATTTCTCGTTTGTGAGAGATCAGTATGTAAAGCCTCCCTTCAATATGGTCGGAAAGCAGTTGCACTTCTAAATGAAACAAACACCACAAATTCCCTGCTTGACACCCGCCACTTCACATAAGTAAGAGTAAAAAGCAGGAGTAAAAACAAAAGATTATCCTCTTGGCTTATAGCCAATAATGCTAGTTGTCTGTTGCATATTCTAAACATGAAGGGTCCTAGCTCATTTTGGCTTAACAAATAAATATGGAAAATTACAAGAGGAAGACAAGAATTCCACAGTTCTTACCAGAATGTTATCGGGCTTAATATCTGCATGAAGAATATTACATCTTTTCAGAAGTTTTAAAGCCAGGAACAGCTGCTGGCTGTAGGACCTCACTGCTTTAATATGAAGACCAACATCCTTTCCATATTTCTTCAAGACCTCTCGCAAATTCATACTTGGTAAAAAAAAATAAAAAAAGAGAGAGAGAGAGAAAAACAGTGACTAAACAAAAAAACAAACAAAACATATAAGTGTTTTGATATGTTGATCAACAGGAAGAACTTGTTGTATTCCAAAGATTGCACATTCACCTGAGAGGCTCGAATACCAAACACAAATGTTGCTTGTGATAGAAGTGCCTGAACAATCTCAAACAATGAAACTTGTCATCAGGGTCAGCGTCATTCAACTTCTTAAGAAACTCCAGTTCTTTCAAACCTGTTTTTTGCCTATGAAGAAAAAAAACTATTAGCATGTTTTAATGACCAATTTCTCTCAGTTCTACACATTTGAGCTTCACGTAGCTTATTTTCTGAATTATTTTGGTCACTAAACATGGATACTACCTTCTATAAAACATTTCCATTATGTGCTAGAACTACCATGACAGAGACTTGCAGTTTCTGTACATTGCAAATATTCCATACTCTATATTCAATAAAAATGCATTTAAGAAAAACATTTTTAAACTTTAGTACACAAAAACCTTGTTCTTCTGTTAACCAGTTTTATTATCCACCATGTTTCTAGCTTATGTTTGCATGTTCAGCATAGCATTTACAAACAGTGCAATCATAACATGTAGATACTTAGCAAATAGTTTAAGTATTTTGGCATACGTTGCTATGTGTAAACAAAACTAGGCACTTTACTAATTGTTTTCACACAATGTGTATCAAATAGCGAAGTATTAATACTTACATTAACTCGTTGTTTCTGATGATTTTGACAGCAACTTCTTGATTTGCCCTGGCCATATCTCGAGCGCGTACAACATTACTGAAGACTCCCTGTCCAGTGTAACCATATACATTGTAACGTTTCTCTAATATTTCTCCTATATTTACACCTAAGAGGAGGAGAAAAACATATGATAAATATGTATGCATATATATTTATATATGCATAATAAAAAGGCAAGAATGAAGAAAGAAAGGAAAATAAATACTTACGGTAATAGCCTTCAGAATCTGTCCAGTTATCCCTCAGATTAGGGTTTTCTTTGAAGTCTTTTCCAATACCAGCAGCTCTGAAACGAGCACTCTGAAACAAAGATGTTAAAAGGTCAACATGTTAATGCTAATATATGGTAGCAATAATTGTATTGCCCCCAGCAACATACGGTAAGTCACACACAAAACAAAATAAAGAACAATATAATTTGACACGCATCTAAATAAATCACTTTCTACAAAAGGGAAAATCATACGTTAGCAAATACATTGAAGTTTTTTGATCTTACAAGCCAGCAACTTGTGACCACAAAACATAGCCGTTCAAA
The DNA here is from genome assembly GCA_027410445.1 of Discoglossus pictus. NCBI lineage: Eukaryota > Metazoa > Chordata > Amphibia > Anura > Alytidae > Discoglossus > Discoglossus pictus. The sequence continues at coordinate 181,427,566 of CM050166.1, read as the reverse complement.
ATCAGGAAGAAATTGCACAAGTAAAAAGTACCTACATCAAAATATGCTGCAAACATATCATCAGACTCTGTAAACATGTCAGGAGCCAATACTTTCTTCTGTGCTGCACCTTCACAAAAATAAATAAAGTCACGAAAAGAATATATTAGCAATTCAGAAGTGAATTAAAACAAGAAGAAAATGGACAGAAAAGCAGAAATGTGGCATATTAATTCTTACCATTATTTTGTTCAGACATGAGGTTATGTTTGGCTTTTATAGAAGCTTCAAAATTATCAAGGTTTTCTCTCTCATATTCCTTAACGTCTGCAGCAACACGCTCAAGAATATCATCTGGGGATGGGGATCGGCTCCTGGCGCTGCTCTGAGGACTGCTTGGTTCAGAAGGCACAGATCCATTGCTATCTTCGTTTTGGTACCTGTATTTCTGAAAGAATTTGCACAGTATAAATTTCAGGGATAAACATTTTCTTAAGCAACTAAAGGGACATAATCAATCAATGACATTCATTCAAACTGCTGTTACTGCTAACTGCAATAAAGAAGACTGCCTCTTTCTATATTGGAGATGATGAGTACAGCTTCCATGAGACATGATTTTGTCAGTTACAACATTTTTCCTTGGAAGGTAATTAACTAGGATATTTGCCCCCTGGCTGTTTATTCTGTGACAAAACCAACAGGTTGAGTTACATTAAACAAACGTCATTTTTGACTAATGCCGTTCCACACTGCCGTTTGCTTTTAGTATTAATAGATGAACAGTTTGGTAAAAACGTAAAACATTTCTGTAATATCTAAAAAAAAAAATGACAATAGCAGTTTTGCAATTCATGAGAATAGTATTGTTAAAGAAAACATAATTTTAGTAGAAGGGGGATGTTCTGTTTTTTTCCTCAGTCTATCCAAGAGTGTGTGTGTGTGGGGTGGTTATTTAATTGGTTTGCAACAATAGTCACTTAACACCGGGAAATACAGTTACACACATTTAATATTGTGTATATACGGAGATTGCTAGGAATAAAATAAAAAAATCACTTGGTAACATGACACAAACCTGTACAATTGCTAGCCTCTGTTGTCGCCTTTGCTCAATGAGAGCCTCTTCATCTTCTTCTTCTACATCAAAGTCCTCCAAACTAAAAACAAGCAAACACAATATAATAATAATAATTAAAAAAAAACAGAACAAATTAATATTTACAAAAGCTAGTCAGGCAAACTTTTACTGACAGCATTATTTACCTACCATTAATCAAGGACTAAAACTATGAATAAAGGACCACTTTAGTACAAGAAAGAAGAAGAAAAAATCACATGTTTATCAAGTACGTAACAAATTAACAACATTAACAGCTATGTAGGCTGTGGGCATAAAGCACTTTTTGGCTAAATCTGAAATTTTGAAGACTATGTACAGGAATCCATTTTGTGTTTCTAACAACACTTCCTCAAAGCTAAATCAGGAGGTGGTATGTATCATGGATCTCTCCATGGTCTTGAGACATCAAAATTATTTATTTTCCGATTTAATAACTTAATGTACAACTTTTTGTGCATAACCAGGCTCGGTTGTCTAAGTTTTCAAGCAAATATTTATTTTCCAGTGTACTGTGGTCATTTTACCAGTATCGAAGCAGTGATATAACTGCAATATACCAATAAGAATAGCTATTTTTACTTTTGCATCACTCCATCTTGAGAAGGTCACCAAAGGGTGGGGTTGGGGGGGTTCAGCTGAGTGGCAAGTCTAAAGGGTTCTAAGAACAATCTGATTACATAAGAGGCCCAATTACATTGACCTTTAGTGTGTGGAGACAAGAAGCAGCAGGTTTATTTTTTGACAGTATATTTAATATAAAGGTTTTAATAATGATTTATACCCAATTAAAACATCTAGCTCCTGTAAGGACATTACAGTGAACCAAGCTGTCTGTGGAACCACTGTTTCATATTTGTATTGCACTGTACCTTTAATTTTACGTATGTTTATACCTTTATAAATTGCTAATTGTATAGTACTGTATAGTATTCTACTTTGTATATAGCGCTATGGAAAATGCTGGCTCTTTATAAATAGAGAACAAAAATAATAATAACGATAATATTAATAATAAAACAATCCGAATTGTTAGTGACTCTTGTGAAATGCACTTGAGAAATATTGTCATACAAAGAGTATTCAGTGTGTTTTGTAACAAACATCTTAAAGGGTGATTAATATGTAGGAATGGTTTAATAAATTAAAATCATATCATCTCCCCATGTATTATGATATGGTCTCAAGTTCTATTAATAATAGTGCAAACATTGATGTTAATGGCAGAGAGATATGCCAATATAAAATCTGCAGAAGTCTAAGAAACTCAAATTAAATTTCATTAGATTATATGAGAATTGATTCTATAAAACAGAGGTATGTGAAGGCCCTCAAGAAGATAACTAATGCAATATACACACTAAAGGGCCTTTGCAATGCTCTAGTCATGCTGTATTCAGTAACAATCAACAAGCAGTGAAATCATACCTGGAAAGTTACATGTTTCTACTAATCTGAAGGTATCAATGTATCATTAGCAGCACAGTGTATTAGCAAAAGCTGAATGGACATTGTATAAACAGCTTCAATATTATCTGAAGAATCCTGCAAGCTTATATCTAATGTTTTACGACAGTCCTGTCCACATATAAAATTATCAAAATGGTAATAATTGGGCTACCTGAAAAGAGCACCAGGAATTATAAATACTGCCTAATATGAATAGGGTGCTTCCATGGTTCACAATTAAAGTTCAAAAACATGTATAATAAGGACACACATACTTGTCATCGGAAGATTCCTGTTCAATTTTCATGCCCTCAGAAAGACTTCCTTTAAATTTATCTTCTTTGTCTCTGCTCCTGCTTCTCCTTCTGCGGCCACGGCCTCCACGAGAATAAGACCTCCTTCTCAAACGAGATCGACTTCTTCGATTTCTATCTCTACCATAGGAAACCAAAAGTTATTTAAATAAAATAGTGGTTCTCGATCTTTGCTGGACTGAAGACCAGCTGGCTACCAGTGCTCAAGAGAACCACCTTTGAGATCCAGAGCGCAAAAACAAACAAAAAAACTGTGACTAATGGTAAGTTTTAGGCTCTCCTCATACCCCTTTGTTTCGGAGGACTGGCAGATAAGGCTGCAGGGGCCCGCACCAGTTGTGGAGAACCAGTGCTTTAGACTATACAAAGTAAAGTTGTCTCCAACACATCACCATTTCAAAAATTGTAGATTTACACTTTTTTCTTTTTTGTGGTACATTTCCCTTACCGCCTGTGAAGGGATCTACTTCTTCTCCTAGGGGATCTGCTCCTCCTCAATGGAGACCGTGACCTCCTGCGAACTGGAGATCTGCTTGGACGCCTTCTAGAAGGGGACCATCTGGGTGGACTGGCTTCCTTTGCTCGGTCATGCCTTATGAGGCCATCTTCTCTGGACCGTGTTCTTAAAAAAAAAAAAAATCTTATCATATAGAATAGTTTTGATAACATTTTAAGCTACACAAACCGCTCTATGTGAAACAAGTGGTAACATTGGAAGCACTCTATTAGAATATTGCCTTGACTGATAATGAGAAAAGTATGAGAATGACTTCAAAAAGGACTGTCACACCAAAATCAAGTTGTTTTTTTGGCTATTCCTAAAGGGCGTGAAATACTAGCTATATGTTCTTTTTTTCTAAAGTGAAGCAATTTCGGAAAATTGCATGTAGTTGCTGTAATTACATGCAAATGTGCAGCTCACACATATTTTTACCTGCTTTGATGTGCCAATTAGAATTACAATCTACTTGTCTGTAACGGTCAAAATTGATTTACGGCTCCTGAATGCTACATATTTCAGAAATGATTTTCTGTAGAGATAAACTGCTAGTACAATGTAAAGCCAGCTTTTACTGCTCTATAAAATGTAATCAACTTCCTGTTGGCAGAGTCCCTTTAAGCCCTGAAAACAAACAATGCAACCGTCTGTCTTAATTTTTGTCGATTTGCTAACCTTTTAGTAATTTTTAACCTATTTAGCACTATATTTAATTTAAAATTTTACTTAAAAAAAAAAAAAAAAAAAAAAAAAAAAAACACACAACAACATTACATCCCTAATTAAATCTACTTTTTATTACCTTGGAGAGGATAGTCTCATTCTTTCTGGTTCCCTTCTTTTTCTTTCTGGAGATTTGCTCTTTGCTCTTCGTATAGGGGACTGTGTTCGAGGTGGAGACGGTTTTGTTTTGCGGTCATGAACAACAGGGGATCTGCTATGCCTTAAAGTCCTATCACGTATTTTAGGTGAAAGGCTTCTTGCCTTTGGGCTGCGGGCTGGCCTTCTTCCTGGTGAACGATTTTCTTTGCCAGAAGAAGCGTCTTTTGAAGGAGACTTAAGAGGCTTCTTGTCCCTCTCTCCGTCAGACCTCCTGGGTTTCCTCTCTTTCGATTTCGAGCGCCTCTCTTTCGATTTGCTTCTTCTAATTACCGGGGATTTAGATTTCTTGCTTCTCTCTCTACTTCGGCTGTCACCAGCCACTGGCGATTTCTTTCTGTCTTTCGATCGTACTCTCTCATCTGGCGGAGACTTGGATTTTATGTTCTTTTCTGGGGATTGCCTTCTGAGTGTTGGAGATTTTTTCAGCTGATCTTCAGACCTATTTCTTTTAATTGGACTTCTGGATTTCCTCTGCTCTTTAGATTTGCTCCTAGGTATCTTTTCTTTAGCTGCTTCTGAGTTTACTTTCGTTTTTTTCTTGTCAGTCTTATGTTTTGTCTTGTCTTTGGATTTACTCCTGCTTCTCCTCTTAGAACTAATTTTAGAAACAAGCTCCTGTTTTACCTTTGCATTTGCTTTGGAAGATGTTCTTTTCCCATTACGATTTTTTTCATGAATTTCCCCTTCCTCCTCTGAACCAGAGTTATACCCTTGCAATATTAAGCCCATTCCAGAATGCACCTTGCCTTCCATTAATTCATTGTCAAGTTCTGCTTTAATCAAAGCTCTTTGTTTTTCTAGGTCTTCTAAAAGAGCAAAGTCATCCAGTTTTGCCCTTTTTGAAGGTGAAATGTCATTCTTGTCAATGTCAACAATCTCTTTCCTTTTGTGCTTCTTATGCTTGTGTTTATGTTTGTGTTTTTTGTCCTTGTCCTCTTCAGAAGAGTGTTTGTGTTTCTTGTGCTTGTTCCTATGTTTGTGTTTCTTTTTCTTGTGCTTGCTGTGCTTGTTCTGAGGTTGTTCTTCCTCTGAGACTTCTCCATTCTCATCAACCCCACTCATAAACGGAGAGTCCGCATTTTCCATTCTGAAAGTAGGAATAAGAAAGAATTAACACGATAATATGACACATATTCCAAAAGATCCACAGGGATATATAGCGAGTAAGAAGTAAGTCACATTCAAAAACATATCATGACTTTAACAGCATTAAATATTTCTATTTTAGGGCTTGACAAATTCCAGGAGCCAAGTTGCCCTGCGACTACAAATTGACTCCTGGCTCCTAAATGTGAATGGTAATGCATTTTTGCTATGCAGGATTAACTAATTCACCTTCTGATGCAGGCAAGAAGTAAAGTATATCAGACAAGCAGAGAGCACACATTGTAGCTTCATCCCCACATTTGCCTGATATATTATATTAACCTTTTTTTTTAACGTGCCAACATATTCTGTATCGCTGTACATGGGATAAGAACAAGGAAGAATACAATGTTAAACTGCAGAAAGAGAGGGCCCTGTTTTGAGCTTAGAATCTTTTCAGAAAGTACTTTTTTTCAAAGCACCCTACAAGATTGGAAACTCGCTACTTACAATCTAAACGGATATAGAGTGCTTATAAGAAACTACGTTAGTGTAAATGGTTTCACGCAGTTATTTCTTCCAGATGCAAAAGTATCATTTTGTCACTACCCTGCTCCTATATATATTTAATGATCTTTATATCAGAAGCCAGAGCTGCATGTATGACAGACCTCTGCCTTTACTAACAGTAAATAAATCACAGTTATTGCTTCCAGTCTTGCTGGTCATGATTTGTAGACCATGTGGTGTGTTTGTGTTTTAACTTCAATTAATAGCTATCGTTGAACAAACACACCACATAATGTAACAAGCATGACTAGCAGGAAAATGATGACTGAAGGGTGTAAACAGCTCCTTCATATACAGAGTTATTTCAAGACCTGTGCCTAAGAGCAATCACATGAAGTTCTCAGTGCCTGCCCATTAAGGTAGAGTCTGCACAGTTATCTCCACTTGCTCCTTTATGTTTCATATAGAATATACATGTTGGCATGTTTTGTTTAAAAATATATATTTCTTGATATTTTTAAATCTGCACATGACATACATAATGACAAACTACTGAATTAATATTGTTTAATAAAAATATAGTTTTGCTTTTTCCCTTATCTTTTTTAAGTTACAAAAAAAAAGCATTTTTTTTTGTTTCTATATGTATGTTCTTCCTCTTTGAAGAAATATTTGCTTTTGTCATATTGGCTCAAAAGTTTCAGGCATGGCTCCTAGATTTTAAATACATTTGTCAAAGCCTGTTCCAATGAACAATATGATCTTGTATTTCCAGCAAATGAGCTTATGTGGGAAAAGGATGCGTCAACCAAACATAGTTAAATGCTGCTCTGAAAATGATATATTCAATAACCAAATGCTATGGTTGTCCCCTTTGATCTCAACAGCCAGTAATACTTTCTAAAGAATAAGCAACTATAGTAGCGACTATAGTTTCTAGTACAAAAACTGCATAATACACTGCCAGCAGAGGTGTTTATATCAGACTCCAGTGATCTGCAATGCATAAATGTAAGCATAGCGAATAATAATACTACTATGGAAACAGTGACATCTACTAAACTGCATACTAATTAGTAAATAATGTTTCTGCAAGAAAACACTAAAATGTAGCCTGCCTGCAACACGTCAGTGTGAATCAAATGTATACAGAGGTTCCCTCATAAACTGAAGAGGTTGAACTGACAACATAGCATACCTAGATTTGTTTAATGTGTTTTTGATTGATAACACATTATAGTAATGGGCAAAACACACTGTACTAAGTTTTGTTTTCAGTGTTGTATGTTTGTAAGGATAACTACAATAACTTTCAGCACTTTAACTGGGGCTAGTTCATACAAAGAATACTTCACATTCTAGGACAGCACACTGTACAGGCTCTTGCTTTGCACAGAGAAGCACTATAGTTGTGTGATAACCAGAACTTGAAACCCAGAAGTTGGGAGATTCATATCAAGATTAGAAGCCAACAAAATTAGAGAGGAACCAGCTCATTTTTTTTTCTTCTAGAAGCCAGATAAATATGATCATATACACAAACAACACCTTACCAAAAAATGCATAGTGCAGGAATACCCTGTTTGGCGCTGTACATGTATTCCTGCATCTAGGAGCGCTATGTGAATCAGCTCTAAACTGGACATTGTAATGCCATAGCACTGAAACAGCGCTATGGCTGGGAAAATGCGCCAAGCAGGGATTTAAAAAAATGTAAACACAATAAGGCGTGAACACCGCGCTATTGCGAGATTTAGCACTAAGCTGGGAATTTGAAACTTAAACCACGCTATAGTGAGTCAACACTATGCGGGGAAGCACAAAATGGGGTATACCTGTACTTATTAAAAATTGATGAAGTAACTACACCTGTTTATATATGTATGCAGCACATTAATAAAAATAAAATGTTTTACGAGATATCTAAAAATCCCTCTCATGATTATGTTGATACCCCCAGGGGGTGTCTACACAACTTCCTGGTCCCCACCCAATCAGCATGCAGCATCCGGGGAGCAATATCAACTCACTATTTACCTGTTCTTGCTAGCTCAGCAAATCTCCTTACAGCTTCCTGCTTGCAGCTTCATGTAACATGTCAGTGATACACTATATTTCCAAGGCTCCTTTGCTACATATCCCATGCTGCTTTGCACCACAGTCAATAAGAGAGCAGTGTTGTCAGCCTCCCAGTCACTGCTGGGATATGACTCATCCCTACTTTCTGTCTATGCAGTGGGCTGTTGCCATAGCAACTAACCGTGCTATGTCTCAAATCTTTCATCTAACCGGATTGGCCAAAACAAATTGAAGGGGGGTGTTAAACTAAATTTTAAACTGTCAGAAATTACAATAGATTTTGCTAACTTCAAGGTAAGTGTTTAAATGTTTAATTTTGGTATTTTTTCATGCAAACATTATTTTTTCATACACTTCTGATTCTGCTCCATCAGATGCATTCATAATCCAGGAAACTTAGATATTAGGGACACTGAAAGCATTTGTCATCTGTTGCATGCAAACAAGGGCATTTGATAATGTACCACTGTGTGTTTTAATTTCTCAAATAATGCTCTCAAACCAGAAAAGTGTGTTTCCAATGTTTAAATGATGTAATGGCTTGTCTCTGTCAGCAGTAATACTGATGTATGAGCCACACTTGTCTACCAATCAAATCTACAGACTACTCTGCAACTCCTGATTCAATGAAGCGTAAACAGATTTTACTAAATATTTTTTCATGCACAATACAACTATGCATGAAAATAAGAATGTGCCCCATATACCTTTAATTGAACCTCATGCGAAAATAAACTTATTTACAAAATAAAATAGTGTTTAATGCAGAATCTGGAAGAGCAGATATTACAGATCTTGGGCATAGTAAAAAACTGATAAATCTTCACTCTTGACAAATTCTTCGGAGGGCAACACTTAAAAGGCATATTTACAATTCCTGGATTATGAGTGCATCAGATAGAGGAGAATAAGTAGTGTATGAAAACATTGCATGAAAAAAATACCAAATAAACATTACTAAACTTACCCTAAAGTTTGCTAGCTATTTATTTTGAGAGTTAACACCTCTGATCATCCCTGCTAAAATTAGCATAAAATTACAAATTTGTGTTGGCCAAACATAGGGAGCTTATACATTGTTTCAATCTGTGATGACAGTTTGTGCAGCAAGGAATTAGTGAATGTGTAGTCCCCTGCACAAGGAAGCAGGTGACGCCAGACATTGCTATGTGTATTTTGCTGCTGTTGGCTTGAAAGTTAGTATAGGGTTAAAAAACATATACAAATGCAGTGTTTCTATTGGTAGGTATCCTGTGCCTATGTAAGCAGCTCTGGGGGTTTGGAAAACAAGTTTTATTTTTAAATAAAATAAATCTGTATATGTATAGACTGACTCAATGTAATGTGTGTGTGATATAAGCAGCAGGTGTTAGATTAGAGAAAGGTAAACACATGGAAACTTAGATATAACTTTAAAATGTTGCTGGTGTCTCGTTATTTGTCACGGATTACAATTTAATGCATATATAGAACACCGTTCCTGGCTTCTAAATCATTTGTCGGCCACTTTTCACTAATCTGTCTGGCTCCTAAATTTCACATATATTTATCAACCCCAAAATTGTTAAAAAAGAAAATTTTCAAAGGCATTGTGCAAATATTACTGTAACCTGTCAATAATGTGAATGTCCTACTTTTTACATTGAGCATGACATTACTTATTTTTTTCTTTACATAGAATTTAGTGGGATCTCAGTTTCAAGAGACTTATAGGAGTTTTACCTCCCACAAAGTGCTTAGCACTATGTAATTATATACTTAAGGAATTGGTGTTTATAACATAGTGGGAAAAATGAGTATATTTATTTACAAGAAAAACTACGCTGACTTTAACATTTAAAAACAATTAAAAAACAGATGGGATAAAACATCCCCTTTTCCATTGTCGATTTGTTAGGTCTTATTATAGAAAATGAACTTTGTATATACTAGATTGCATTTAACTCAAAACATTGATTCATCCTTTTTGAATGCAATTCCATATGTCTTTTTCCATAATCAATTGACCAATAGATATAAGATACTTATTATTTGTGTTAGCCAGGACAATACAGTATATTATAAAAAGATGGTGTATTTCAAATGCAGTACTCTCTTTAATGTATTCTATGTTGTAGGCAAGGAGTTATAGTCTGCCACCATACTTTATCTTAACTTGATTGTAATACTCAGAAAATTATTTACTAGGGTTGTATCTCATACCCCCTATATATATAGTCTATATGCTATTTTAGATAGCTGTAAGGATTCCAGATTACATAAATTAATATTTAAGGGCTCCCATTATTATTATTATCTTTTTTTATATTGTGCCAACATAATCCGTAGCGATGTACAGGGGGGCCACCTATTCTTACAGCGCTCCTAGCTTATTCTGTGAGTCTAGAGCTCCAATTTCTCTCAGCTAACCAAGGCCCTCATTCAATTGCAATCTGGCCAATTGAATAGGGCTGTAAAGAAGCACATAACATATTTTTTTTAAAGAAGTTTTTAGTTAGTAAGCATCTATCCAAAAGCAAGGTTTTCACGAACTAAAAACTTATTTAAAAAAAATATATGCTATGTGCTTATTTAGAGCTTTATTGAATTGGCCAAATCGCAATTGAATGAGGGCCTAAGTCTCTACACGACAGCGGCGTGTAGCTCCATGCCGTGCGTTTGAACTTTCAACGTCGGCGTGTGACGTCAGTTTCAGCTTAAAATATTTTTTACGGATCAAACGCCTCCTTCATTCAGCACAATTTGGAGCATACCACTGTAAAGATCTCCTAAAAGCACGTTGAAAAACTTTTTACTGATAAATTAATAAGTTAGGTCTTTGTTTATGTGTGTCACTGACTGACCCCAGACTCACAGCAAGGGTTGTGTGGAGTGAGCATGGGGGCAAAAAAAAAAAGTTAACCCTTCACAAATTCATCTGTGCAGAGAATGTGATGACATCACCTAAAAATGTCAGTTGTGGGTTAACTGTGCGTTGCATTCCTAAGTTTGCTATACATTTATCTTCACGGCATGGTCCGATATATGTTATTAATCATGGAACAGACAGGACAAAGTGTGACTGTAAACAGACTTTGGGTTTTTAGGTGTTATTAGTGCAAGTAAAAACAATAGATCATTTTAACATACAATATTGTGCTCTCACACCGCGAAGAGCACTTCTAGGGAGGTAAATGGCCCTTGAACTAGCAAATAATATAAAACAGAGTGTTGAATATTTAAACTTGAAAACAGAAAAAAAGCAAACACTTGTGGATGTCTTTGTTTAGACTCCCAGCCTTTGCTCCTCTCACATAGGAATGAACTAGAATGTGTAGCACACCTACAACGTGACATATAAGTAATGACTTCACATTGCTGTGGTACTTGGAGGCTGTAATACTATGTGGTGCTTTGTATGTGATAGTTATCTCACACTTAGTGTCACATGTAGCGGCCTAGTGCTCACAGACGCGCGGACAGCCGTTACACAGCGAGGAGGCCTCAGCGGGTGATGCTCTGTGGTGACCTATAACCAGGTACTGGTACAAGTCTCCTATAGTGTGTGCGCGCACCTTGTCCACACTGAGTGTTTATTTAATCACCAACTACAAAGAATGGCGACCACGGCCTGACACAAATCAACAGAAAATAACTGAACACCTCCCCAATACATACCCCTACTCAAAGCCATCTAACTAACCACCCAAATAACCCCGCCTTCTTCCCCACATGTCTTACTCTAAGCCCCGCAGCTCAGGGTCCGCAGCGGCCATTTCCATCGCTGAGATGAACGCTTCGGAGGAGACGAGGTTACAGGAGCGGAAAGGGAAAGCAAACGTCACTTCCGGGATCACAATGACCACTTCCGGTCTTGGTTGGCAATGAGTCGTTCTCGGGTTGGTTGGCAGCGTGGATGCTGCTGCTCCTAATGTGATTTACATAGACCATGTCAGGGACCAGTTTACAGCCGCTGTAAAACAATATACAAAAGGTCCTGAAAGTGGGAACTTTACAAATATTTACTATACATATACCACTGGAGTAGTGATTGTATACAGTGGTGGAGTTAGTAAAAAAAAATATATCACACATATAGTTGTCAGCATGTGGTTTGTTGCTAACGCTTGAGGCCTCGTGAAGCGAGGGCCGCAGTTGCTGGCAAGTAGCGCCTTTGGCACTCATTGTGTTGGTGGAGATGAGCGCCATACAATCGGAACTTGGAAAAAAAAGCATAAACAAGTAATGACTAACTACAAACTTACGCAAAAAAATACGAGTTGCGGGACTTAGAAAAAATCCATTACGGACTCACAAAAATACGACATTAACAGATAACCCGCGCACAGCGGCAAACATTAAAAAACACAAAAATAAAATAAAAACATTACCCACACCAAGGGGGGACACCCAGGACCTCTGCAACACTGCTTAAACCTCGAATTCTGGCAAATGTACAAAGTATACACACTAAGCTAGAGACAAAAATGCCAGCCCGAAGAAAACGAAGCTACACGACCCCTAAAGCCGATAAATTCCACAAAGCAAATACGGCTTTTACAAAAATCTGTACAACCTAAGACATACACCATTAGCAAGGACGCTTCTTCATACAAACCCGCCTACCACATACACATTCGCCGCCATTTTACAACACTACCTTACAGAATGCGGAAGTAAACAGCTACACTAAAGGCTTCCCCTCGCGCACGCAGCCTATTTACACTACACACGCCACACATTGCTGACACTTACACCTCAGCTCCACAACAGTGCAAACCTACATTATGTGCTGCAGGAAAATCAAAACAGATTGTCAGCTCTTCACCACAATGCTTCCTACATGTATTACTTACAAATAGGTAAAGTATATTAATTTATTACTTATTTAATTAGCATCACAAAATACATATACACAAAAAAAAGCAATAAACACAAAAGCCATTCACTGCGCGCCTCACAACAAGCGCCAACGCTACTCATAGCACACAAACTACACCAGGGGACAGCCTTGCAATAAGCGAAAAAAAGCAGATCAGCGCCGACCTTACAATGACAGCAAAAGCGCCTCTGATAACAAAAAAATGCAACAACTAAGAGGCTCGCAATCTCAGACCACCACAAAAAATAATGTCTGTGCCAAACACCATTCCTTGACTTTTTGACGGGCAATTCGCTAGTATATATATAATAATGTATGATGTCCCTTCCTCCCCCTTTCCCCTCTCCTTTCTTCTCTTATTGTGTAATCCTAAATAACCTTCCCATGCTGCACATCTTCTGGCTGCAGCCAGGAATCACTAATGACATGATGTGTGACGTCACTCGGGACTCCCAGCCACTGTCCTGGATACCCAGGATTAAACAGTAAGAGAAGGGAAATAAAGGTTAATGAGACAGGGAATGGTGTGCTGAGGGGGCACTTGGCCTCCTCCAGAGCAGGGGCCTCGGTGCAATGCACCGGCTGCACCAGCGGTAGATCTGCCCCTGATTTTATAATCAAACGCTTGTATTTAAAGGTATATTTAAGTTTCTGTTTCTCCCTTTTTCTAATCTAACACATGCTGCTTATATTAGACACACACATTAAATTGAGTCATACTCTACAAATACCAGAGCTGCTTACATAGGCACAGTGTACCTACTAATAGAAATACTACATACGTTTTTAACCCTATACTAAACTTCAAACCATCAGCAGCACAATGCAGAGATCCACAGAGCAATGTCTGGGCTCCTCCATGTTTCCTTGTACACATACTATAATGCATGCCAACACAAATTGAAACATTTATAGCTGCCAGCTGATTGGCCAAAACGAATTATGAATTTTAAGCTAATTTTAGCATGGACTTCCAGGGGTGTTACCTGACAATCAACTGCTTGCAAACTCAAGAGATTTAGGAGACTTTATGGTAAGTTTAACAATGTTTATTTAAAAAAAATGTCATGCCATTTTTTTTTCCAACACTACTGATTTTCATCTATCAGTTGCATTCATAATCCATGAAACTTAAATATGCCTTTAACATACATTATATATATAAGCAAGTAAAATACTATTGTAACTTAAACTATCAATTGTTATATAGACGAACAAATAATAATGAGCACTTGAGTTCCTTGTATGAATGTCATTCTTATATCTACATCCAGAATAGCACATTACACGGACAGTGTGTTAGTGTAAATGCAGATATATATTAATAAAGGTTGTTGAAAGAAAAAAAACGTGTTATGAGTGCAGCTTGTGTGAGCAGCAGGAGGGGTGGGGTCAGTGCTGGCGGAAGTAGTTTGTTAGAACAGCTGCAGTTGGGTGGTGCTGTGCTCATGGTGCAGCTATAGGATCCCAGGCAGTGAGTACCAGCAGTATATAACACTGCTCTGTTATGGACTTGTGTCTACACAATATCTTGTGCTGAGAATAACACAACAAGACAGTCTCACTGTGACACTGATATGTTACTATAGATAATGTTCCTCAGTTACTATACACAGTGTATCAAGGATTTATCTAATATTGGCACTGGAAGCAGCAGACATGTGGCGTGTATATACAGCTAGTTCATGTTTATTGTCTGTGTGTCTGATCTTCATATACTTTCAGGTTGAACACTCACAGTTTATATGTCACTGAATTAAAGGGACTCTGTCACCACAACCGGAAGGTGATTTCATTTTCACCAGCATTAAAAACTGACTATACATTCTAGTAGCAGTTTTTCTCTACAGTAAATCATTCTAGAAATGTTTAGAATTGATTTTTCAACTCCAGTTTGCCAATGTGAGGATCAGTTTGCAAATGTATATGATAAGGGTGACAGAGGAGTCTGAGTGACAGCTACAATTGGGGGTCCTTGTTTTGGCCACTACAGTAACAGACAGCAGACTGCAGCAGTAGTTGCTCGCTTGCAGATAAATACAGTAACATGTAATTTCCCAGGATTGATCCACTTTGCTACATATGGATAACCCAAAGTATAGCCAATTTTGGATCTATCCTGTTATTTGCACGGCACGGGAAGCCTCCTGGTGCCGGGCGCACTCACTTCCCGATGTACTCCCTAAGCCCCTAACCGCCTACACCTCTTGCCAGCCCTAACCGCCTACACCTCTTGCCAGCCCTAACCGCCTGCACCTCTTGTCAGCCCTAACCCCCTACACCCCTTGCTGGCCCTAACCCCCTAAAAGTAACTTCCTAACCCTGACCCCCTACACCACTTAACGGCCCTAACCCTATAAACCTAACCCGAAAACCCCTAACCACTTACCGGCCACTTAGCTACATCGTGACGTCGGCGGCGCTCTTCCTGTGCGTGCCCATAACAGGATAGGTCCCCAATTTTTTATACGTTTTAGGAAAAACTTGACAAAAATAAAACAACTTGATTTTGGGGTGACAGAGACCCTTTAACATGTATGGTATAAATATATTGTTCCATTGTAGACACAGCAGACTGACCACAAAGGAGGGACTTCAAATTAAAGGGACATGGAAAGTTTCTCTAGGATTTCACTAGGAATATAAGAAGTGCTTAAAAGCTCTGTTTTCTTCTGCTGAAAATCAAACAGTTTTTGTATATTTGGGCCTGCCCTCTGTAGCTTATGCAGCTCATGGATATACAGACTGTGAAGTGCAGTGTTTCATATTAGCCTGACAGTGACCTCTCTCAAGTAACATGTTGCAGAATGGAGCAAGTGATTGGTTTCTATGAAACCGTAAAACTCCTGTACTTGCACATACACTGTCTTCATGAGCTGCAGAGAGGAAAACCAGTTAGAAACTATTTGCAGAAAATAAATTATCAAAAAGTAAAGAGATATTTAGATTGTAAGTTTGCGAGTTTTCAATCTTGCAAGGTGCTTTAGAGAAAGCACTATAGTTGCTAGATTTTAAGCTCAAAGGGCCCTCCACTTGTCTGCAATGTGGTAATATTGTTTTTGCCTTGTACTTAACCCGTTTACAGCACTGCAGAATATGCTCGTATATTATATTCCTAGTGAAATGCAGAAACCTTACTGTCCTTTTTAACAGTTGTTTTTGTGGATTTTATACTTATTTTTTTAATTGAATAATGCTTTAGAGATTGTACTTCTTTCTTCTAACCTTTACATACAAATTGTGTCCCATTTAGCTTATTATAATCTTTACATAGTATAATAAAAATTTGGGGCAATGTAGTAGCCCCACAAATTCTGTAACATTTAAGTTTGGCAGTTGACAAACTTCTAATCTGTGTATATTTTTTCTTCTTTTTTTAGGCTCGCACTCCTTCCTTCTTGAAGACATGAATGAACTCAAATATAAATTCCACTGCATCACTCCCACCACCTTACATATAAGCACAGAGATTACCACATCCCAGTTTTACACGTCCACAGCAGAGGGCTTTGATGCTCAAATAACCAACCTGGTGGAGGTGTTTTTGGTGGAGATCTATAGGTGTAAGCTGTGCCAGTTCACCACCAGTCTCAGAAATAAAATCAGTCTCCATGTGTCTGATGTGCATCAGCCTGACCAAATACACTTTATTTCAGGTAGCCTAGACATTGAACCTAGTCAAGAAGAAAATGATTCCTATGGAGTTGGGGAGGATATTGCCCAGGAAAACAAAGAGAATGAAGAGAACCTGGAGAAGATGCCTTTCTTGTTGCCCATGTATAGAATCCTGAACACCATGAGCCCCGACTCGTGTGATATGAGCCTAGGAGATCACAGTAGCAACACAAACATGGCCAATACAAGTGTAGTGAATTCACTCTTTGAAGAAGAATCCTCACAGTTTCACCTGGATGAATCTGTCCCTGGAGACTCCACTGCAACTTCAGACACGGCAAATTCACCTACATCCAAAAGAAGCAAAGATGAGGAAGACGCTCAGTGTGAACATTTACTGTCTTTGGGGCTCTGTCGGATCTCCAGCGTTCGGACGCTTTCTTCAGAGGCTGACAAAACAAAAACTGATATGAAAGAGGATTCCTCCAAACCACACAACAAACGCACAAGGTCAGTTTGTCTGTCTAAGGACAAGAGAAAAGGTGATAATTACAAGCAAAAATATGTCTGTACTGCTTGTCGGATAGAACTAAATACTAAAGAGCGTTACAGAATACATATGCAATGTCACAATGGGGGTGAGGGTTTTAACTGTTTGTATTGTGGCTGCTACATGACCAAATGGAGCTTTATGGAAAAGCACATACACATTCACAAGCCGGGAAGAAAGAGTTATCAGTGCCAGGCGTGTCAGAAATGTTTTATAACTCAAAGAGCATGGAAGGCCCACAAGAGAAGCCATGATGGAGAAAGTCATAGTTTCTTCTGCACAAAGTGCCCTGCATCTTTTGAAACTGAACATCTCAGAAATCTGCACTTGTCTTGTCACCATGAAGATGTTTTCAAATGCTGGGAATGTGGATTAGTTGGTAAGTTTATCAACAGTGTGCACAGGTTACTTTTCCTCTTTGCTTCCTTTTATCCATATATATTCTATATACTGCAGATTCTAAAGGACGACTCAAGTGTCATGTTTATAGTAAGCTCTTATGAGAAACGATGATTTGATAATGAGCAAAAACTTTTAAAAAACAAAAAAAATATTCAAATCATTAAATACTGTCTTTTAATTTTCAACTATTATATGAAGTTTTCTTTGACAACGGCATACATTTAGGTTGAGTCAGCATTTGGGAGGATTCAGATCATATCTGCATGCAGTACTGCTATAAGTAGTAGTTTTAGCTCCTAATAAGACTAAATGTAAGAATAAGTCCCCATAGGATAGACTTACCCTTCTGGCTCCAAGACAATTAGCAGTTCTAGATGGAAGCCCACGACCCAGGAAGAGTGATGCATTTAAGATTTTCTCTAAAAATGCTTTTATGTATCTGGTTTATATAACATGATGTTAGAGTGTTCTATATCTGACAAATGTAAAGTTTTTCCTAAACTACAGTTAAAACAGTTATTTTGCATGTAAAGTGAGCTGTGCAAAGGTGAAATAAGTAAACATTTAGCCCTCTACATGAAAATATGTTAATGTACCACTGTAGTGCAAATTTAATCTATTTGGTTCTTTGAACAAAATAAACTTGATAGTGGTCCAAATGTTTTTAGAAAGCGGCAATAATACGCAGCCCATACATTTATATTTGTTATACCCAATTATCTGATACTGCAGGGGTACCTACAATGATAAGAGACATTTAAGCTTGAAACAGCTGTCTGTGTGTAGGACTCCTGCATAATTCATCTAATACTATGCTTCAAAGCTGTGTAATGCAACAGGGATATCCTTAAAAAGAGCTGTGTTTAAAATGGTATTGGATTAGAAAGTGAAACCTTTGTGGGATCATTTACATGTCCCTGTCCACTTTTGCAGGATTGTAAGGATTATGAAAACACACATATGAACATGCACATACGAAAGTATATGGAAATCCTGCTTGTTTGTTTACAATCTAGAGCGTGGAACTTTTTTTTAAATTATGCACCACCATCACCGAGACAAAACATAAATAATTATCTGGGGCTGCAGTTTACTTGAGAGGGGACAGTGACAATGTCCATTTTTATCTTTTTAGTTTCCACATAGAAGGGAAGCTCATAACCTGCAGATAAAAAATAATTGTAGAGTAGATGTTACCACTTAACTAAAAACTATTTACCTGTAAGGGGGATTAGGTGCAAGGAGAGATGGGAGGAAAAAAGCGGATTTCCTGTTTAACTTTTACCTGTAGAAAATATTAAGGGACACATAAAAAAACATTGGTGTGAATCAATGACAGCGACACTGATATGTTGGACATGCTTTACCCCACTGATCCATTGCATGTGAACTTCTGCCACAAAAGTTTTTGTTTTTTAAATAAATAATTGCAAAAATTTTTTATTTTGACCCGTATTTTATAGATTTAACACAATTCCCACATAATTTGCATTACTTTTCATGACTTGGATTTTGGTTTAGAAAAAAATGAAACACAATAAATGTATGCATACACATTTATATAGAAAGGGACATGGAACACTACTGTTTTTCATGCAATTTATAGTGCAACTTTTTAACATTACAAAAGTTTTTTTTTCTGTTTTTTTTTTAATGAGAAAATATTAAGCAAACTTCATTCAAATGAGCAGGAGATGCAGAGTGCATGCTGCAGTCTGCAGATCTCATTGGCTAGACCAGTTAAAAATCTGAATAGGTTTTTGAGCTCTGACACCTTAGTTTAAAAAAAGGAAAACTCACTCTGACGCATTATCAAATTCCCTGTTTCTGATGCAACAAAGAAACAAATTATTTCCATGTCCCTTTAAAAGGGTATAAGAGGTTCCCTGTTTTCAAATAAAATAAATGGCTACTTATTTTGCATATATTAACATCAGTTTATTAACAAGTGCTTAATAGCTCTGGTTTTACTCGCTGAATCCTTCCAAAGAGTCCCTGCAAACGTCTGCCTCCTGTAGATCATGCATACAAGGTTTCTAGAGTACTAGTTGTACTAGCCAATCACAAATGCTGTTGGGAGACAGCTAGTACATTGAGTACCAATAAAAACACTGTGTATGGACTATACGTAGGGACTATTTGTTTAGGCAGTAAAAGGGCACTTTTAAGCACTTCTTATTAAAATAAAGTACATAAAATCAAATAAATACAGTATGTTACATATCTAGTAAACTCTAGAAACCATCCATGTCTCTTTTTTAAGTGAACCAATATAACAAAATACAGAAGAGACTTAAGTTTTTTTTTTCTTTTTTTCCTTTGTTTTTATTTCTATTTAGATCAAGAATGGAGCAAGATCTATGAACATTTATGTATTCATGACCACAGTCTCAAGTCCTACATGTGTAGCACTTGTAACCAAATATTCTTCAGAGAGTATGTATCTTTTATTTACACCTTCTATTACAACACTCATTCTTTTTATTAAGTGATTATTACAGCACTGTGTGAAAGTGACATTTCATCTTACAAGTGCATTATATGGCTGTTGTTACTCAAATACTTTTATATATATAGCATATGATTGATTATTTTAAGTTTATAGGTGTTATTCAGTAATAAGGACATACCACATACTTTTTTTTATTGCATAGTTCATCACTTATGCATACAGCATAACTGTGACATCTAGATAATACTTTATGGATTTCTATGTATTAAATGACATTCTACGTACAAATGTGTTCCGCAAAAGTTTAGTATATTCTACTATTGTTATGGGACAATGTCTAACTTTACCAAACAAAAGGAGACCAGACCTCTCTCCCTACAGTATAATATCAAACATCTTTTTCACAATGCACAGAACTGCAGAACTGTTCTCTTTATCTCAGTATCTACTACCTAAGGGATCCGATTTCCAATGCCTATCTACTTGCTTTACTGGGGAGTGCTCCTTTAAAGGTGTATGAAAGTGAGGTGGGTTATTAATGCATCCTGTAGAATGCATCATAACCCACCTAGCAAAAAAAATGTTGCATGTAAAAATGCAAACATTTTTTGCCGGAAAGAGAGAAATGTGCTGGGGGTAAAGTAGACACCCCCAACAACTGAGATTTGCATATTGGATATCTCAATTTTAATGAGATACCCAATATGCAGCACATGCGCATGCTGATTGGCTAAAGGAAAGGAAAGTGTCTGAAATCATGTGACTTCCAACAGTAGGGCAGGCTACAGGTGCTAACTGAGCATGCCTGCACAATCCCCAGGGCAAAAAGAAACATTGTTTAAGTTATGCTAATTATCCCTGGGAATTTCAGGGGGTGTCAACATTGAGAGAAAACAGTTTGCAAAAGCAAGAAATTCAGCAAACTGCAGGCTTACTGTTGAACTGGAATTTTTTTCATGCAAACAATTTTTTTCAGACACTATAAATTCTCCTCTATCAGATGCATTAATGACCCAGTTAACTTTAATATACCTTTAAAAGAGTTGGTGAATAGCAAGGCGAGGCTCAGCTAAGCATACACAGTTCCAAAAGTGTTGTCTCTGGGTTTTAACTTTGTTTATCCTACATATATTTTTATACATTCTCTCTCTTCTGTCTCATATTTATAGCACAATTGACTCATATACTGTAAATGTATCAACGTTGCAATAAGCAAAGACCAGGTAATTTAATGTTGGACATACATTTTGTTTTACAGAATTTAGTAGATTGTCAGGGCAACCATGGTCATGGCTGTCATATCACATTGCAGATATATTGTTACAATGCGGGACTAAGACTAAAATACTACTTTTGTTGTGTGGAAGTTTTTTCTAGTTCCTAGAAAGTAGAATAGACAGCAGTACATTGCACTGCAGCACTGGAGACTGAGGGATTAGCACAAATCTGTATACCACCCCCTTCCTCCATGAAACAAAAGACAGTACTGTATGTAATATAACAATACCATTACTTCATAGAAGAATAATTAAAAAGCACCTCATCTGAAGTAGAGGAGACACAACTGGCACTATCATACCATCATCCTCTGTGTGATGGTAATTGAGTAGCTCTTTTTTCCATCCTACCTTACCTTTCATATAAATCTATTAGCATCTGACCATTCAAGGTGTAAATAAGTTCTAATATTTCCAGGCTTTGTTTGCTGATCCATTATTTCATTATTATAGCAAAAAAGTTAATAATCCTAGAATCTCCATGGATTTTACAGATTTTTCTGCGGGGGCCAGAAAAAATAAAGATAATTGGGATCTCTCATTTTTCATTTGGGACACTCATTCAAACCATTTTTCCTGATCCTGCACATAGTCCTGGGCAACAAATAGCGTCGGTGTGTAATTTTAAAGAAGCGGCATAGGTAAAAGCGGGCTATCTATTGGTTTAATCTGTATTAATATTGTTTTTACCTTGTGTTCATTCAATATATGGCGCTGCAGAATATATTGGTGCATTATAAATAAAAGATAACTAGCCACCTGCCCGTCAAAAATGACAGCATAATATTTGCAAGCCTCTCAATGCTACCGCACATTGCAAGCTAGCCATCTGCGGGTAAGCCTGGCAATGGAGCCTCACTATACATGGCTTCTCTCTCTCCTTCCCTCCTTCTGTGTTCTCTCCGTCTCTCTCCTCTATGCAAGCCGCGGAATTATGGCCCTCACAATGAGCGCCTTCTTCGCTGATTGCGGGCCTCGGCACGCGCCATGCGCATGCACAAACCCACAACTTTGCGGGACTCTCTCTCCCTGTGTCTCTTTGCCTCCCTCTCTCTCCCCTGTGTCTCTTTGCCTACCTGTCCCTCCCCTGGGCCTCTCCCCCGTGCGCGTCTATTGTGGCCCTCGCAATAAGCGGCAACTTCATTGATTGCAGGCCTCGGCATGCACAAACCCGCAAAATAGGGACTCTTCCACCCCAAACCACCCCCACCTTGGGGGCCTATTGCGGGCCTCCCCGAAGGCACTCATCACTATGCCCGCAAGACTTTGAAACAGGCTCGACATGAGCACCGTAGCGATCAGCGACGTAGGCATTTGGCGCTGATCACAAGGCAACCAAGACTTTGAAAATATTACGTCTCAAAATGTTTTCAAGCCTGTAACTCGGAAGCCGTCGGAAGACCGACAAAGACGCCAATTAAAAACTTACAACCTCACACACAGCACAGGGGGAGAGGCATGAGCCTGTGAGTGAAGTTACAAGCTAACTTGAGGCCTAATTGGCGTTTTTCGGAGATCGAAAATCGTCTAAGTGAGAAAAAAAAAATGGCAGCCGAAGCCGTAACACTTAGCTGATAAATGCAAAGGCCTCAAGACTTTGAAAAAAAGAACCAACGGCGCTCAACGCTAGGCATGCAAGACTTGAGCAGGGAGAGAAAGAAGAAAGACACAGGGAAGGGAGAGGGGGATGGTGGAAAGAGACACAGTGGTGAGAGAGGGTAGAAAAAACACAGGGCAGGGAGTGGGGACATATTGGAGGGAGAAGGGGGGGGGACAGACACAGGGGTCAGAGAGTGGGCAGAGGCTTGAAATCAGTGCCAAAGGCGCTCAGCGTGAGGCACGAAAGTGGCGGGTTGGACGATGTCTGCAGTGAGCGCATTTGCGCTCATCGCAAGGCCCGTAAAGAAGAGGGGGAGCCTCGCAATGAGAGCTGAAGGTGCTCATTGCAAAGCATGAAAGTGGCGGGTTGACCGAGGCCTGCAGTGAGTGGCGAAGCCGCTCATCACGACGACAGTAAAATAGAAGGTGGAAGAGGCTGGCAATGAGCACCAAAGGAGCTCATCGTGAGGCCCGCAACATAGAGGGCGGAGAGCCTTGCATTGTGTGGCAAACAGCATTACAGCTTTCAATTTTTATTGCAGTCATTTTTGACGAGCAAGTCACTAGTCTGCAAATAGCTTTAGCCAAAGTGTGATTATCTACTTTCTCCTTTGCAGTCATAAAATGTAAGTCATCTTGTGCAGAGCTTTAACATTTCAGTTTAATATAAGATGCTGTGAGCTTCTTAAGTGTTATCATTTCCTCCTTTTAGTGTCCCCCCCCCCCCTTTTTTTATTTTCCCCATAAAAGAAAATTCTCCTTTAGTGACTCCAAAAATAACTGGGTGTAATTTTGTAATTTTATGTTTATAATTATTATTCTCAAAATGCTCCCAATTCTTTTTCAGAAGCTCTGCAAAGTCTAGCAGCCTTATTAAATTGCGATTTGGACAATTGAATAGGGCTCTATATAAGCACAGAGACTATTTTTTTTACAGAAGTTTTTAGTTCGTGAACTTCTATCCAAAATCAAGGTCTTCACTAACTAAAAATTTCTGTAAAAAAATAGTCTCTGTGCTTATACAGAGCCTTTTTCAATTTGCTGAATCGCAATTTAATAAGGCTGTAGATCTTTCAGTAATAGTGAAGAAAATGTCCAAGGTCTATAAGTGTTATTTTGTTTGTTCTTTTTTAAGAGATGTTTGAAGTTTTAGGTTCATGATCTGAAATAGTGATGCTTTGGATTTGAGAGTATTTAACTTTTTTTCTATAAAATGCAAAGATACTAAAAAAAAAAAAAATATGAAAGTGATTTTTGGAGTAACAGGCAAAGTCTCACAGTGGGATTGGATAATCTCCAAACATCTGCTACTCGCAAATTTTTATCAATCCTTAAATAAGTCTAGCTTCTCATTTGTCTGGTTTCGATTGACCTGATGTGTGCTACATTAACCCCCTCCCATATTGGGATTTATACACTAATGTATCGTCCTTCTCCATCTGTTTCTATGGCTTTGACTTTAGAAAGGGGCTTGATTATAAACGGGATAGATACATCTCTTTCTCTTCTCATATTTTGTAGAAATTACTTCTTTGACTGAATTTCTTTGTAGTTTACCATGTTATTTTAATTTAAGATGGCTTTCTTGCAGGAGTACTATTTATGCTACTTTCTTTTTAAGTGAATTCAAAATAGCTGTACATATTCCATATACAGTTCCTTGCGAAAGTATTCACCCCCTTGGCATGATACATGTTTTGTTGCCTCACAACCTGGAATTAACATGGATTGTTTGAGGATTTGCATCATTTCATTTACAGAACATGTCCACAACTTTGAAGATGTGTTTTTTTTTTATTTATTGTGAAGCAAACCACAAATAGGACAAAATAACAGAAAAAGGCCATGTGCATAACTATTCACCCCTCTAAAGTCAATACTTTGTAGAGCCACCTTTTGCGGCAATCACAGCTCCAAGTTGCTTTGGATAAGTCTCTATGAGCTTGCCACATCTTAACACTTGATTTTTTGCCAATCCTCCTTGCAAAACTGCTCCAGCTCCTTCAAGTTGGATGGTTTGTGCTTGTGAACCGCAATCTTTAAGTCTGACCACAGATTTTCTATTGGATTGAGGTCTGGGCTTTGACTAGGCCATTCCAACACATTTACATGTTTCCCCTTAAACCACTCAAGTGTTGCTTTAGCAGTGTGTTTGGGGTCATTGTCCTGCTGGAAGGTGAACCTCTGTCCTAGCCTCAGATCACACACAGTGTCGTACAGGTTTTGCTCAAGAATATCCCTGTATTTAGTACCATCCATCTTTCCCTCAACTCTGACCATTTTCCTAGTCCCGGATGGTGAAAAACACCCCCACAGCATGATGCTGCTACCACCATGTTTCACTGTGGGGATGGTGTTCTTTGGGTGATGTGTTGTGTTGGGTTTGCACCAGACATAGCGTTTTCTTTGATGGCCGAAAAGTTCAATTTTAGTCTCATCAGACCAGAGCACCTTCCTCCATACATTTTGTGAGTCTCCCACATGCCTTTTCGCAAACTCAAAACGTGCCATTTTGTTTTTTGCTGAAAGTAATGGCTTTCTTCTGGCCACTCTGCCATAAAGCCCAACTCTATGGAGCGTACGGCTTATTGTCATCCTATGTACAGATACTCCAGTCTCTGCTGTGGAACTCTGCAGCTCCTCCAGGGTTACCTTAGGTTTCTGTGCTGCCTGTCTGATTAATGCCCTCCTTGCCTGGTCCGTGAGTCTTGGTGGGCGGCCGTCTCTTTGCAGGTTTTCTGTTGTGCCATGTTCTTTCCATTTGGTTATGATAGATTTGATGGTGCTCCTGGGGATCATCAAAGATTTCAATATTTTTTTTATAATCTAACCCTGACTTGTACTTCTCAACAACATTGTCCCTTACTTGTTTGGAGAGTTCCTTGGTCTTCATGGCAGTGTTTGGTTAGTGGTGCCTCTTGCTTAGTTGTTGCAGCCTCTGGGGCCTTTCAGAAAAGGTGTGTATATGTAATGACAGATCATGTGACACTTAGATTGCACACAGATGGACATCATTTCACAAATTATGTGACTTCTGAAGGTAATTGGTTGCACCAGAGCTTTTTATGGGCTTCATAACAAAGGGGGTGAATACATACGCACATACCAATTTTCTGTTTTCTATTTCTAAAAAATAGTTTTATGTATATATTTTTCTCCTTTCACTTTACAAACTTAGACTATTGTGTTCTGATCCATTGCATAAAATTCAGATTAACAAAACTTTGAATTTAAGGTTGTAATGTAACAAAATAGGTAAAAAGTTAAGGGGGTGAATACTTTTGCAAGGCACTGTATCTTAAATGGCTATCTATCCCTTGCCTTTTGTTTTCCAGACTTTCCCCAGTGAGTCCCTTCCTGGCTGTGGAAGGATGTAGCAGCATAATAATTATTAATTATTATTATTATTATTATTCCTACTAGCAAATTGCCCGTCATCAAATTGTAAGGCAGGTAATGCTGTTTCCCACACAATGTAAGTCTTTTGGTCCTCTGAGTACCTTTGGCGCTCATTGCAAGCCCTGCGCTGAGTGCCTTTGACATTCATTGCGAGCCTCTCTCTCTCTCTCTCTCTCTCTCTCTCTCATTTTTTTATTTTTATTATAATAATTTGTTAATTATAGTCGTGTAGCATCGTTTTCATTTTTTTTCCGTCCTCCATTTTTTGTGTTTGACGTCCTTGCTGTCCCCCGTGTTGTGTGTGATAGGGATTTTTTTTGAGGGGGGGGGGGGGTGGTTCTTTGTGTTTTTGGATGTGCGCGGTTCGGCGGTTAACTTCGCATTTTTTCGACCTCAGATTTTTTTTTTTCTAAGTCCTGCGGCTTGTATTTTATTTTATTTTCTC
This sequence comes from Discoglossus pictus, assembly GCA_027410445.1. Lineage (NCBI taxonomy): Eukaryota > Metazoa > Chordata > Amphibia > Anura > Alytidae > Discoglossus > Discoglossus pictus. The sequence goes on along the minus strand of CM050166.1, from coordinate 181,401,048 downwards.
CAAGTCCCGCTTTCCTTTTGCAAAGTGTTACGGGCCGTAATTTTTGCACTGGATTTTTTCAAACTGTTACACGTCTCCCATTGTGAATTGTGTAATTGAGATTTCTGTTGTCCCGTGGGCCGTAGGGTTGGTGCTCATCTCCACCAGAGCAGTGGGCGCCTTTTGTGCGAATCCGCAAGCGTTAGCAACAACCCGCAATGCTAACAACTACTATACATGTGACTAGCAAATTGCCCGTCAAAAAATGACGGCAATAGAATTGTAAGGCAGGTAATGCTGTTTGCTACACAAAGTAAGTCTTTTTTGGTTGTGTGAGTACCTTCGGCGCTTATTGCGAGCCTCTTGGTTGGTTGCTGTATTTTTGGTTATCAGATTTCCTTTGGCGCTCATTGCAAGGTTTGCTCTGATGGCCTTTTGGCGCGCATTGCAAGCCTCTCCCCTGGTGCAGTTGTGCTCCTCTAAACACCGTTGGCGTTCCTTGTGAGGCGCGCTGAGCGCCTTTTAGCGTTTATTGTGATTCTGTCGTCTTTTTTTTTTTTTCTCTCTGTGTATTTTGTAATAATTAATTACTAAAATTATAAATGATTACACTTTTTACCTATTTGTAATTAATATATGCATGAAGGAATGTGCTGAAGAGCTAACAATTTGTTTTGATGTTCCTGCAGCATACAATGTAGATTTGCACTGTTGTGGAGCTGAGGTGTAAGTGTCAGCAGTGTGTGCAGTGTAAATAGGCTGAGTGTGGGAGGGGAAACCGTTTGTTTAGCTGTGTAGTTGCGCATTTTGTAATGTTATTAGTTCACAGTTAGTGTTGTAAAATGGCGGCGATTGTGTATGTGTTAGCATTTAGCATCCTTCCTAATAGTGTATTTAGTTGCTCGTATGGGTCTGTGTAAAAGTCGTATGTGCTTGTCGGTGTTTTGCGTGCTTAGGGGTCGTGTAGCCTCGTTTTCGTTTTTCGGCAGCCGTTTTTTCTCTCGCTTAGGGGATTTTCGAGTGGCGAAAGTCTTTAAATTTAATTTCATTTGTTGTGTAACCTCATTCCCAGACGTCCTGATTGTCCCCCCTTGCTGTGTGTTTATTTTTTGTTTGTTATTTTACTTTGTATTTTGTGTGTTTTTCACTGTGTAGTGCGGTCGTCAAGTTTGTATTTTTTGCAGGTCGTATTTTTTTTCTTCTGTAAATGGCGGTTTCCTTTTGTAAGTGTTACGGGACGTAATTTTTTATAGTCAATTTTTTTTCAAGTTGTTGATGTGTAGTTCCGCGGGTTGTAGGTATGATGCGCAAGTCGTACGGGGTTGTAGGGATGAGCGCCTATGGCGCTCATCTCCACCAGTGCAAGAAGCGCCTTCCCCCCCCCTCCTTGCCTGGCTGCAACCGCGGCCCTCGCTTCGTGAGGTCCGCAGTTGCAGCATGCACGCTTCGCAAGCCAGCACTTTTAACGTTGCATTACCAACGGATTTTGACAAAGTCGCGCTGCTGAGAACTATCTATGTGATTATTATTATTATTAGGGATAGTCCATATGGCTTTCAGTCCATGTTAATACAATATGTACATCATGATTAAGGTGTACATTTCTATATTAGCCTTTTTAACAAATCTTAAGTATCTCTGCTCGATTCTTGTGTAGTATTTTTTTCTTGGATGTTTAAAAACCTTATCATAACTGTTCTATTAATTATGGGTCCATCTATAAATCTTCTCTCAGTCCCTATCCTATGGACTGTTTCTATATGTAGCCATTGTTTGTTGGATAATTTAGGTAATTCTACAGAGAAAAGGTTTAATAGATTATACCCTTTAATTGTGTCTGGTAAACCAACCAAATCGGAGATTTTTGTGCCTAGTACGATTCTTAAGATCCTCGACTTAGTTGGCTATTATTCTGCTGAATTATAATATTTGTTTTTTTTCTGTTCCAACAGCCTTCTCTGTTCAATTTGTTATATTCTATCACTTATGGACCTTTGCTTTTCTGTAAAGCCCTGGTTGTACATTCTCAATTTGAAGCATGAAAACAGCCTTTATTTGTTGCATAATGGACTCTACCATTTTTTGATCTCTAATTCTATTTATCTGCAATCATTTCAGTTAAAAGATTTAGCTATTGTTGAACTTAACTGTGTTCTTTAGGAACTTATGATTCATTATGCTTTATTTTCGACCCTGTTTGAGCATGAGCCCTCCATTTCTATTTGACCAACAGATTTTCTAATATATTCATAAATTATTCTTGAATACTTTCTCTAGTTGTATGCAGACAAATTTCATAAGACAAAGAAGAGTCTTAAAAATTTAAGCAGACAGTACAGTTTGCACAAATATTAATTCCCCAATGAACCCTATTCCAACGGTATAAGTAAGTGGAGGTGGCTGTGTGTTGACCTGTAGATCGTGGGTGTGCGTAATATAATGCTGTGGAGTGTGCAGTTGTGCATATTAAGACTGAAGGTGATAAGCTTTTTTTAAACAGATGTGTTCTTTATTTATTTTTTTAAGGTTTTAAGGCAGGATAGTCTAGTGGAGAGAGGCGAGGAGTTTCATACAGTAGGGGCAGCATGAGAAGTCCTGAATATGGAAGTGATAAGAGGAGGAAAAAAAATGTCATTAGCAGAGTGAAGTGGGCGGTTGGGGGAGTATCTTGATACAAGAGAAGCGATATAAGGGGGTGCACTGTTTTTGATGGCTTTTTATTGACAATTTTATTTTGGAGGCTTTGGGAAGCTAGTGGAGTGATTGATAGAGAGGTGTTGCAGGCACCTGCGCACTAAGTGTGGTGTATGAGGTTTAGCAGAGACATTCTTTGTGGATTGGAGTGAATAGAGTGGGGATTGAAAGGCCAACAAGGAGTGAGATGTGGTAGAGAGAGATATCATTAGAGAATGAATTAGAATTGTTGTGCCTTGTGAAAGATAGTGACTTATTTTGTAGATGTTTTTTAGGTAAAGACAACATGATTATTGATTGTATATGAAGAATGAAAGAGAGAATAGAATACCAAGATATCTGACATGAGATACAAGAGTGATACTGGCATTGTCAACAGTGAGGGATATTTGAGGAGTGAGAGCTATAATAGTGGGTGGAGTTGAGTTTGAGTTGACTGGTGGACATCCAGTAGGATATTCTTAAGAGGCAGCTGTTAATGTGCTTGATTAGAGGTAGATAGGTCTGTTGTTGAGACATAGACTTGAGTGTCATCTGCATGTAGAAGATGCTGAAATCCAAAATATTTTATTAGAATGTCAAGGAACTATGTATAGATGGAGAACAGGGTAACTATTACTAAATCATCTGGTACGCCAGCTGTCTGGGGGAGTGGGGATATCACAGAAAGAGGCACTAAATATATATATATATATATATATATATATATATATATATATATATATATATATATATATACTTTAATAAGTTGTAAACCACAAGTAGGTGAAGTATTTGCATAAAAACAACTTTATCAAAGGCAGGAGAATTAGTGTACAGAAGACCCTTTGACTTGGCAGTGAGCCGCTCATTAGTCACTTTTGTGGAAGCTGCCTCTGTGGAGTGTTGGGGCCGGATTGGAGAGGGTGTAGAAAAGAGAGGAAAGGAATTGGGTTAGGTAGTTGGTTGTAGACAAATCACTTAAGAAGTTTTTAAGCTAAGTGAAGTATAGAGATAGGATGATAGTTGGATGCAGAAGGTCAGATGGTGCCATAGGTTAGAAGATAGTCATGTTGTACTGTGAGGGGGCAATGACAGGACAGTTGAGGGGTCCAAGAAAGGAATGTAGCTCATTGGAAAGTTGTTGTGGTTTAAGTGCTTGCATGTTTCCGCTGGTCCTGGTGTCAGGGATCGAAGAAAGGTGGTGGGGTGATGACAAAATTGGAGATTGTGCAGAGATTGGTAAAAAATAAGGTCAAGGGAGTATCCCTTTCGTTGTGTTGTGGTTCTGTCCATTGTGGGAGGCCAAGGGAAGTAATTTTGCAGCTGCTGGGGAGGTGTCAGTGGCTATGTTCTAGTCACCAAGAATGAGTGAAGGTATGTTGGAGGAGAGAAAATTAGAGAGCCAGGCTGCAAAATGATCCAGAAATTGAGTGTGTAGTCCAGGAGAAGCCGATCACAGCAACTTGCAGACAGATGGATGAGAAGAGGTGGAAAGTGTGAACTTCAAAAGAAGAGAATTATAGACCATAACTCATTGATTTTCTGTTCGTTATGGCGTGGTTCAGCCAGTCAGTTATATTCAAAGTCCTTGTGTCAAAAAGTAGTATACATGTGAATCATAAATGTATTCTTGTGCCGGTTTAAATTGTTCAGCAATTATAGTCTTTATGTAAAAAGAACTACCACGGTCTGTCAGTGCACCAGATTTTTTTGGTAAGGTCTCAGGTTTCCTTCTATTTGATCTTATTTGCTCAACCTTTATTGAAATATATCATTTTGTAGATTTTATTGATATTAATATGTGATTATGGCACATATAATGAAATCTGTCATAATGCTCTCAATTTATTTTTCTCCTTTGTTTAATTTAAGGTTTGAGCCATTGTAAGAAGATAATATAATCCTTTAAATATGCAGGGTGGTTGTATCCCAATTTTTAAAAGTTGCTGTTTAGGAACTGATGTTACTGAGCAAGGTTTAAGCAGCTCTTATGGATGGTTTTAATTTTCCTTAATATGAGTCAGGGTTTGCTAGTATTCACAGCTTGCATTAATGTCACGATCACCCTTTAAAACAGACCCTTCTTTCTATCCTTCATAAATAAAAAGGATAAACTTACTTTGGAGTTAGCAAATCATGTCCTTAGCGTGCAGGTTCCATACAGCAGATTTAATTCCAGTTGGCACCAAGCATAGCGCAGAAGCTGGGCTGAGGAAGCCTCACCACGCCGAACCATGAACAAGGTCCTATGGTAAATTCCATATGCCAGCTATCCACTTGATCTTGGGCACCAGGCCAGTTCTCCAGAAGGCTCCAGTGTTTCTGCCCTTAGGGGTCCTATATTGCTCTCTGGTGCATGGCGACTTGTTGCTGAGCTGCAGCCTTCGGCTGTGGGAACCAAAAGTCCCACCTCACTCCTCTTTATTGTGTTTGTCTTTTTTATTTCAACTGCTACACGTTTGTATAAAGCACTCTGCTACATATTAGATAAAAGTAAAATGTATACTGTCAATACAAATTGAATTACAATTGTGTTTATAGTGTATAATATGTCCTTTAAATTGTACTTCATAGAAACAATTTCCTGATGACAAGTTCTTAATGGGCACTTTACCTCAATATGGGTGCTCTTCATGGTGTGAAAGAGCACAAGACTGTATACTAAAATGATCTTTTTTTTTAATTACACTAACAAACGCTAAAAATAACCTCTAAAGTTTTAAGTCTGGTTACATAACAAAGTGTATCCTGCCCCACTGACATGCAACAAATGCACAGTGATTGATAACAGTTTTTCCTGCACTCAGGACTGCACTGAAAAGTTAACCTATAACTGACCTGTCTATGTGATTCCAGCATTCCTTGCTCTGCACAGATGAATTTAAGTGTTAAAAAATGTTTTCTTTCTTTTGAACACTACACAGTGCTGTAGCTGCAGTTCTGGCAGAGGGCAGTCTGTGACAAATGTAAACACAGATTTAACTTATTTGATTCCTCAGTCACGTATTTCAAAAATTCAAAAAGTATTTCAACATGCTTTTAGGATATCTTTACTGTGATATGGTCCAAAGTGTACTGAATTAAGTGTTTCTTTTAAGAGGCATTTTGCTGCTTCATAACTGTCATAAAATACTTTATTACTTGATCTAAAAATATCTGTTGATATTTTTGGGAAGCACAATAGAGATTTATGGACTTCTACCACAGTAGAGCTGCATTAAAATGGTTGAGCCAATTATTTGTTTATTTTATTTATTAAATAAATTAAATGATTATTGTGGTGAACTACCTACTCGTAAGATCCACAACACAAGCTGAGATCCCGCTCCATGCTGATGATAGCCAGTAAGCGTGAAACTGCTGTACATGTATAGGATTCTCGGCTTGTGTAAAATCCAGCCTTGGTTTTGCATTAAGCTGTGTATTACAGCAGGCATAAGCTTAAATGAAGCCATGTTTGAAAATGGCTATGGATTGAAGAGCGAGGCATTTATATAAGTCTACACACCCCTGTTAAAATGTCAGGTTTCTGTGCTGTAAAAAAATGAGACAAAGATAAATCATTTCAGAACTTTTTCCACCTTTAATGTGACCTATAAACTGTACAACTCAATTGAAAAACAAACTGAAATCTTTTAGGTAGAGGAAAGAAAAAATATAAAAATAAAATAATATGGTTGCATAAGTATGTACACACTTAAACTAATACTTTGTTGAAGCACCTTTTGATTTTATTACAGCACTCAGTCTTTTTGGGTATGAGTCTATCAGCATGGCACATTTTGACTTGGCAAGATTTGCCCACTCTTCTTTGCAAAAACACTCCAAATCTGTCAGATTGCGAGGGCATCTCCTGTGCACAGCCCTCTTCAGATCACCCCACAGATTTTCAATCGGATTCAGGTCTGGGCTCTGGCTGGGCCATTCCAAAACTTTAATCTTCTTCTGGTGAAGCCATTCCTTTGTTGATTTGGATTTATGCTTTGGGTCATTGTCATGCTGAAAGATGAAGTTCATCTTCATGTTCAGCTTTCTAGCAGAAGCCTGAAGGTTGTGTGCCAATATTGACTGGTATTTGGAACTGTTCATAATTCCCTCTATCTTAACTAAGGCCCCAGTTCCAGCTGAAGAAAAACAGCCCCAAAGCATGATGCTGCCACCACCATGCTTCACTGTGGGTATGGTGTTCTTTTGGTGATGTGCAGTGTTGTTTTTGTGACAAACATATCTTTTGGAATTATGGCCAAAAAGTTCAACCTTGGTTTCATCAGACCATAACACTTTTTTTCCCAGATGTGTTTTTGCAAAATGTAGCCAGGCTTGGATGTTTTTCTTCGTAAGAAAAAGCTTTCATCTTGCCACTCTACCCCATAGCCCAGACATATGAAGAATATGGGAGATTGTTGTCACATGTACCACACAGCCAGTACTTGCCAGATATTCCTGCAGCTCCTTTAATGTTGCTGTAGGCCTCTTGGTAGCCTCCAAGACCAGTTTTCTTCTCGTCTTTTCATCAATTTTGGAGGGAGCTCCAGTTCTTGGTAATGTCACTGTTGTGCCATATTTTCTCCACTTGATGATGACTTTCCTCACTGTGTTCCATGGTATATCTAATGCCTTGGAAATTCTTTTGTACCCATCTCCTGACTGATACCTTTTAACAATGAGATCCCTCTGATGCTTTGGAAGCTCTCTGTGGACCATGGCTTTTGCTGTGGGATGCGACTAAGAACATTTCAGGAAAGACCAACTAGAGCAGCTAAACTTTATTTGAGGTTAATCAGAGGCCCTTTAAATGATGGCAGGTGTATGCTGACTCCTATTTAACACGATTTGGAATGTGATTGCTTAATTCTGAACACAGCTACATCCCCAGTTATAAGAGGGTGTGCAGACTTATGCAACCACATTATTATTATTTTTTTTTCTTCCCTACACCTAAAAGATTTCAGTTTATATATATATATATATATATATATATATATATATAGTATTGCAGTGAATAGTGATACCTTTTTTATTTGACAAACGTATTCATAATAAATCTTAAGATCTTAATGTCTTATAGCAAACACATTCCACTTACCTCCCCCCTTCTATTGCTGTGTTTGTAAGCTACATGCTGTGCTTATATTTATTGCTCTTTATTTTACTCTGCTGTGTTCTTATCTACAACCTGATCTATAGACTTACTTACTGACCTATCAGGACATTATTCACAATGCTGATCTGTTTCTCACTTAACTCTGGCCAATTAATTTTGTCTCTCTTGTTTTTCCAATTTTTTATTTTTTTCCCATCTCTTTCTGTTTGCTGTTTTTAGCTCATACTTGTATCAGTATCGCTTTTTGACTTGATAAAGAGAGGCATTATCTCTCGAAAGCTCGTCGCTTTATTATGAATACGTTTGTCCAATAAAAAAAGTATCACTATTCACTGCTATACTCTGATTATTCAATTATATATATTTTTATATATATATATATATATATATATATATATATATATATATATATATACATTTTAATATTTTTTTTTTTGCTCTTTCATTTAATCCGCATTAGTATAATTATAAATTACATTTTCTTTTAGAGCACAGCTGAAGGCACATGCAGCAAAACACAAAAATCACCGATCTGTTGTTTGTTCACAATGTGATCAAATGTTCAAAACCAGCTGTCAAATGAGCAGGCATCATAATCGTTTCCATCACAAACCAAACATCAGTGAGGGGAGGAAAAGAAAGAAAAATAAATCGGATGCTCACACGTGTATCGCTGGACCTGAAGATTCTATCCAGTCTGAAAAACATACAAACAGACAATTCTCCTGTGACATTTGTAGCAGGTAACGGTTTGGGTTCTTTTTCTTTCTTTTTTATTATTTGTCTTCATTCCTGTTATCCTGTGGGATTATATGTACTAAGACTTGACATCTCAAACTGTTCTCCAGTAGCAGATCAGTATTAGTATTTTGGAGCCACTCATTTGAATAATAATGCTGAGCAACCAGTGCTGAATATCTTAGGAATTGTTTACATTTGAAATAAATTGGTAGTACAATTCATAGCCAGTTTTCATGATCTTTAACCTAAAAGCAATATTTTGGATGCACAGAATCTCTTTAAATATTGTAGTGTTTTTTTTATTGCACTGCCAATGAGTGATTAATCATACATGGGCAGTAAATACTATCTGAAATAATAGATCTGCCAAGAAGATGAAGCTCCAGTAAATTCAAGTATTACAAAATGTCCAGTAGGTGGCAGTGATGATCAATTGACTGGTTCATGTCACTGCTAATTATTTTCCATGTTGTAATATATAATTTCACTCAAGTGAATGCGCTGCCATTCCTATATATTCATAGATAAAGGCTGTATGTAGTACATTAGACTTGTGGTGTGCTGTGCCAAAATCTTAACTTCTGAACAGCAATTGCATGATTGGAACATCTACATTTTGATTTTTTTTTCTTTTTTAGGTGTTTTTTTAATTCATTTATAATTTATGGCATGATATAGAAGTTTTAAGTATGGTATAATTTTAAAACTATAGATAATTTCAAGTAATGTATTAGTTATAAAAAAAAAGCATTATTGTAATCTTTCTGATCCATCCACAAACATAATCTGGTATCCTTTTTTTATGGTTGATTATTGCCAAATAATGCTAATTACCTCCCAACATCTGGCTGAATTATTTAGAGTCAAAGCTAAATAAAGACAAGACACAGTATAAATAATTAGAAAAATGATGATGATGTTTGGAGGAGCTCCAGATTAAAGACCAGGGAAACCAGCTATATTCAAGGTGTGTTTTCTCACAAAAAAATTAAAAAAATTAATTGAAAATGTGTTGCGTGTAATGTTTGTAAGGAAGGGACAGAGATATCTGCATCTCTAACTTGTCTCTGAACAGGCTGAGTCAGATTGCATGGTCAACCATGTAAAATGAGATCATGTTTGGATCACTCCTTCCTCTCCCACCCCCATCCTTTTTTTCCCTTTCTTCGCTGAAGCCATGCATACGGCTTTCAAGTAATATACCTAAGGATGCCAGCAGAGTGATGATATTCTCAGAAGTGAATATGAGATTATGTTGGGAAGTCATTGAGAGGGATGATACTGTATGGCAAGGCATAATTTTGCACTTGTATTATTATTCCACTATAAACTAACATTTAAATGTGTGTGTGGGTATATATATATATATATATAATGTGTGTTTCCTGGGTTTTAAATGTTGGTAAGAAACAGGCAGTGATTATCAGAAAAATATTTGTTATATAGAAAAGTTTGGTGTACTTACAAAGTTATATGCCCGAAAGTAAAAATCCAGCTTTGTACACCCATTTGTTTCTGAATATGTCACTTTTTTATATAAAACTTGTCTGTCATATGCTATTTTCAGGGATCTTTGAAAATTATTGCAATTTATCAAAAATGTTCACGTTTCAATCTTGATCTTTTATTAGTACAAAGAAGATAAACAACCAGGTTAAATTAAAACAGTAAAAACAGCAGTTAAACTAAGAAGAAATAAAAAAAAGGTTTAAAGATTGTGGAGGAAACATCAGACATAGATGCAAAAAGCAATATCAAAGTATCATGCAATGAAAATGTACAATAAAATGAGCAGGCAGTAATAGCTGCTATACATAATTCATTACTACAAACTTAAAGAAATATGGATCTGTCTACCCTAAGGTAATTCCAGGGAATGATGCAATGTGCTAGAAACACTAAGGACACTGAAATACAATGAATCTTTAAAAAATGACATTCATTATCATGAGGTAATAGAGGAATGTAAGGATTGCAAAAGCTTAAGTTCTCACCCTGAGTTTGAGATATTTAAAAAAAAAAAAAGTTTTTGTTCCTCAAATTTCCCCAAGTTTTTAGAAAAACATTCAACTATGAATAGCATATTAACCACGAGTGCTGAATAGAGCCTGAGATTTTTGTTTCTTTAGTAAATAACTCAAAGCTTCAAAATGCTTTAAGGCAGTGTGCTAAAAGAAGTAGTTGTGTCTTAAAGTTGTTTCCCACATTAGATTTACATATTCTTTTACTATGCGAATTTTGGGCATCTAGTATATTTGAAAGGAGCTATAGAGCTGTGTGTGCGCAAGCATGAAAATGTGCCTTACTTTCTTCCCCTGCCTCTCTTGTACAGATTCTGATTTTAAATACATTAGTGAAGAGTCTTCCATTATTTGCCTCAAGCTGATCCCTCCTTAATCTTTCTATTTAAGATGCTTTGTTGCCTTTGTATTAAAAAGAAGGCATTGCACTATAGTTCTCTAAGCATGTTAGCTTGCCTCATGCAAATTCCCTTTTACATTCAGTCCCCAGAGCAGTTTTCTATTAATATGTTTTTGGGATGAAATGCTCACTGCATAAAACAAAGATTGTACATTACATAGACATATTGGGAATAAAGTACTTGCTATAGATGATTTCCTATACTTGTTTGTTTTTTTAAAGCTTACATTTCTTTCTTTTCTTAATAAAAAAAAAAAACTCTTTGTTCAAGTGTAAAATGGGGTTTGAAGCGATATTACTTAAACTGTTAGTGACAGCATTAACCAACCCAAGAGAGGGAAACAGAGTTTTCTGTGTGTGCTCAAGTAATCACTTGGAAATATAAAAGTATGCAGAAAATAAATCTAATCAGATATACCCATTATATATCTTTACATTAATAATGAATAGATTTTCCAGAAGGAGAATGCAAGTGCTTGTGTGACCTGCTGTAGGACAGATAAATTGAACCTTGTTTTTGCCTCAAGCACCATTTATTCATATGTGTATTATCCTCTATTTATAGGGTGCCAACATTTTATGTAGTTTTCTATACAAAATGGAGATGCATTGAATTCAGGTGTCATTGATCCTCTCCCAGCCCCAGCTTTCAAAAGCTCTTGCGGCCCAACTCTTCCTTGCACACCTCGGTTCACTTGTGACTCTGTGCTTGGAGGGTACTCCTCGGCGTGGCTTTCACCAAGCCCTACATTTACAGCCTTTTGGCCTCTATCTACTAAGCAGAGTCATAACCATGCCCAAGTTAACGTTATTCGACTCTCAATAAGCCCTCCTTTGCAGATTTGGCCCATAGCCACAAAACTAAGCCCTCCATTCAGGTTGTGGGCCATATCATGTTTGTCCAGGTGCAGATTTTGGACTATATGTGTCCACAAGGGCATTTACATTGCCGGAGCGACATGGTTCCTCAAACTCTTACCACAAGAGAGGGATCTGACCACAGTACATTTTTATTTGTTCTTCACCCATGTGTAGCTTTATGGAATATGTTGGTGCATTACAAAAAAGGACGATGATGATAATACTGAAGGATCAGTTGAATACCTTTCTCTAGGACACTAATTCTAGTGACATAATCTAGTATTTGGTAGCCATTCTAATATACTACTACTACCTACCAACATGGTATCCTGGTACAATCTCATCCACACACAATGCATAATGTCTTCCCATTCTCCATTGCATCTGCTTTTGTCCCACATTTTCTCTCTATCCATTGGGGACTTTTTTCCATTAACTATGATGTTTTGTGTAGTCTGTATATAGTGCTGTGACTGCCAGTTGATCATGATTTACCTTTTGAGCACCACAGCTCTAACACAATCTGAATTTTTAATGAGTCCTTTTTCTTCAATTTTCAAAAGTCAAAAGCTCTATAGCTAAACATAAACATTGCAAAGTCATCTCAGATTTCCTTTATCACGCGCTTCATGTGACCGTTCAGCCCAAGGTAAAGGCTTGTGTTTTATGGTTATCTTCACAAAGTTAAAAGGAAATATATTTTCCTTTTGAAAGCTTTAGCTTTATGTTTATTATCCTCAGGCCAGATGTATGCTGACATTGAAATTAGATTATACAGATTCCCATTTGATATTTGACATATTAAATAAAAACTAACCTGGTTTTCACAAATTGTTACTCTATAGTGCTATTTCCGACTGAGACTTCCCCAGCAACAATAAATACGTATAGAGATAATTGTTTAAAAAAACTTTTCGTATAATTGTAGTGGCTGAATATTAAATCTTTTACAAATAATTTTGATTGAAGAAAATAATGTTTTACTAGAAGCCATACACAGCCAAGGTTTATGAAAGAAACGTTACAGACCGTGTAAAAAGTAACAATTAGATCATACAGCACCAGACGTTAATGATGTCACTCTGTAATAAAATGACCTTATTGTTTTGTTTTTTTCTTAGCGTGACAGTTCTTTTTTTTTTTTTTTTTCTTCTGCAGGAAGTGTTCATCTAAATTGACTCTGCAGAGGCACATGGGAGTACATGCCGAAGAAAAGCCTTTTCAGTGCCATGAGTGCGAGTATAAAACCAGATTGAAGGCTTCATTGATACAACATATGAGAATTCATACGGGTGAGATAATTGGAAAGTAATAGCTGCCTAGATTTGGATATCGGTGTAAATAATTTGTGTGTATGTATGTGTGTGTGTGTGTGTGTGTGTGTGTATATATATATATATATATGTATATATATATATATATATATATATATATATATATATGTGGGTGGAATTACATTACATTTAATTAAAAATAAGGATCTACAAGGATGATAGATAGATCCATAATGCTTCATTGCTTATCTATCAGGTTACCCATTGAAGCTGGGCAGGGATCACAATTACCTTCTACACATATTTTAACCTTCCTGGTGGTATGATTATGTCAGTATTTAGAATGTTAAAGCAGTACATTCAAAAATACTGACATAATCATACCGCCTTTAGACACCATTACCCCTCTTCCCCCTTATCCTCCTCCCCTCTTCCCCCTTATCCTCCACCCCTCTTCCCCCTTATCCTCCACCCCTCTTCCCCCTTATCCTCCTCCCCTCTTCCCCATTATCCTCCTCCCCTCTTCCCCATTATCCTCCTCCCCTCTTCCCCATTATCCTCATCCCCTCTTCCTCATTATCCTCCTCCCCTCTTCCCCATTATCCTCCTCCCCTCTTCCCCATTATCCTCCTCCCCTCTTCCCCATTATCCTCCTCCCCTCTTCCCCATTATCCTCCTCCCCTCTTCCCCATTATCCTCCTCCCCTCTTCCCCCCTATGCTCTTCTCCCTTATCCTCCTCCCCTCTTTCCCCCTATGCTCTTCTCCCTTATCCTCCTCCCCTCTTCTCCCTTATCCTCCTCCCCTCTTCCCCCTTATCCTCCTCCCCTCTTCCCCCTTATCCTCCTCCCCTCTTCCCCTCTTCCCCCTTATCCTCCTCCCCTCTTCCCCCTTATCCTCCTCCCTTCTTCCCCCTTATCCTCCTCCCTTCTTCCCCCTTATCCTCCTCCCTTCTTCCCCCTTATCCTCCTCTCCTCCTTCTCTTCCCTATCCCCCACCTCTTCCCTTTCCCACCTTATCATCCTCTTCCCTTTCCCACCGTATCATCCTATTCCCCTTATCATCCTACTCTTCCCCTTATCATCCTACTCTTCCCCTTATCATCCTCCTCTTCCCCTTATCATCCTCCTCTTCCCCTTATCATCATCCTCTTCCCCTTATCATCATCCTCTTCCCTTTCCCACCTTATCATCCTCTTCCCTTTCCCACCGTATCATCCTATTCCCCTTATCATCCTACTCTTCCCCTTATCATCCTACTCTTCCCCTTATCATCCTCCTCTTCCCCTTATCATCCTCCTCTTCCCCTTATCATCATCCTCTTCCCCTTATCATCATCCTCTTCCCTTTCCCACCGTATCATCCTCTTCCCCTTATCATCCTCCTCTTCCCCTTATCATCCTCCTCCTCCCCTTATCATCATCCTCCTCCTCCCCTTATCATCATCCTCCTCCTCCCCTTCCCCCTTATCCTTTTTTTATTCTACAGAGGTTAGAGCATGTACTTTTTAATATATGTGCAAAGGTCATTTTTGCAAATAACGCCACCTCTCTTTCTGGCAGGCTCTTATTTCAATGTAACATGAAGATTTGTGTGATAATAAAACATCTCCAGAACATTTTCAGCTAACTAAAAATGCAAAAACATTTTTAATCATGGGATTCTTTTATAGCAAAGTGCAGAGTAATTTGAGTATGGAAAAAGCTCTGGTTTCCATGGTTATCCTGTAAACTATTTTCTTTGTTACACACATGTGTTAGCACTGCTGTGTTTCACACAACTGCTTTTTGTGCTGTGTCTTGCCATGGGAACTTTTCAACTTGTCCATTTTATCTAGAAAATTCTTCATTTATGAGGTCAGAGGACAAAGGAGCTGATTTGTTATAAAGCAATGAATGTTGTATTCTTGAGTACTTGCCTGTCATGTCTTTATAGATCCGTATTGCTTGTGTTAAACTGTGACTGAATCTGCAAAGCTAGAACATGATTGACATGAACATGGTTTAGAAGTATATTGCAGATTTAATGTGTTAGTAATTACTGAGAATAAAAATAGGATTTTGGAGTGTGAAAAATGCATTATTTAAAAAATTGGTTTTACCAATTTTTTTTTTAACAATTTGTTTGAGAAATTATTTTTTTTCTATATATAGTGCTGATCTCTTGCTTTTATGTATTTTTATGTAAGAAGTAGCATTTCAGATGTGTTTGTGTACCCTGTGCATCTACTTAATGAATGCTTTAGTGTATAAGAAACTTGTAACAAATGTACATTAAGAGGTGCTGCAATACCCTGTTTAACGCTGTAGATTTGGGGCAATAGAAGTACTAAGCGAAACAGCCCTAAACTGAGTCATTTTAACGTTGGGGAGATAGGTATAGGGGCACTGATGGGAAAACAACACAAAAATAATAGAATTTTCCAAATTTTTGGCTTTATATACATTTTCAAGAAACCGCAAACATAACTCCACCACAAAATGGTGTTTTTTTTTTTTTTAAATTGTATTTATAAAAAAAAAAAAAGTTCAAACATTATAACATTATAAATGGCAGCAATATGGCGGATTTAGCACTAAGCAGGGAATTACAGGAAAAAGAGCGCTATTGTGAATCAGAGTTATAAGGGGTAGCGTTAATGGGGTATATCTGTATGTAAAAGCATTTTTTCTGGTGGGGGATTCACATTTAAGAAGACTTTGCTAATGCCAAAGCAGTTTTATATGTTAGTTGCACTCAACACTTCCTTTTGAAATAGTCTGAGGGGGTATACTCTATTTTTTTTATCTACCCAAGAGTGGATGGACAGGTGTTGACCATTTGCTGCCTTATTGGATGATTCAGATTAGCTTTTATCATTTGGCATCTTGCACCCTGCCCTGATCAAGCTCAGAAATAGGCAGAAATCTTGTAAGCCCATGTTTTGTGTATGTGTTTGTATCACTCAGTCATGTCCGACTCTCCGTGACCTCATTGATTGCAACACACCATGCTGATCCACTTGGTTTTCATGGCAGAGATACTTGAGTGGGTTGCCAGTTCCCTCTCCAGTTGGCCACAGATTAGATGTGGTATTCCTAGGTGGTCTCCCGTCCAAGTACTGACCAGGCCCAACCCTGCATGGCTTTAAGGTGGTGTGACCTCTTGGTTCGCTGACTGGAATCAAACCCAGGTCACAGATGTGAATATCTTTCATAAACTACAGAGGTCCTTAAATAATGGAGAAATGTGAGATTGTTTTATGAAAGTAATGAGTCTGCTTTGAACTTTTTTGGCATCAAGCTAAATCTCTGATTTACATTATTCCCATTATTTTATATACCTATAGGTGAGAAACCTTTCAAATGTGAGCAGTGCTCTTATGCATCAATAGATGCCAGCTCTCTGCGTCGGCACGTCAGAACCCATACCAATGAGAAGCCTTATAAGTGCCAACACTGTTCTTACAGCAGGTAAGAACACACTTCAGACATCTGTATGTACAGCAAGAAGTATAAACCACATATCTGTATTCAAAACCCTTTATTCTACAACAGTCTTAGTATATACAGCCGTTCCAAAGAATAGAACAATAAGTCACGAGCTTCAGACATAAGCAACGTCCATCACTTTCTTCATATTCTAAATTGTTTTCATTACACCAGCGAGATGAAAAAATTGATAGTGTTATTTTTTAACTTTATTTCCTTAACCGTAAAAGCTTATATTCTGATTTATGCAAATGATCACAATGATTTGCAGATTTCAGTAATTCCTTTTGTTTCCTATTGACTTGCCATGAAATATTTTATAAAAAGTAATGTTGACACTGAAGGCGGCCATAACCATAGATAAAGTAAATTATAGGCAAAGGTTTGTACTATGTTAATATCACGTGCATTAGGAAATGTTAGGATTCTAACAACCACTGCCCTAAAGCTACAACATGAACGGTTTCTCTCTGAGGAATTTACAGCTATTAATAAATGTATAATATAAAGAGGGTGGTTTTCCCTAAAACATTTTAAAAAGCTAGTGGTGCTGGAAGGCACCAAATGAGTCAGGATCTAAAACTGGGTTATCACACTGAAATCTAAGGGACCTATTTCCAGCAAAGGTCATACCAGATCAGAATGTCCAACCAACGAATATAAAGTAATTATAACTCCATGTCAAGTAATGTCCTAGTTAAAGGAACGTGGAATGTGCTGTGAATTAAAATACCACTGTTTGTTTGTTTGTTTTTGAAACATACTCTTTTGAAGAACTAGAATTTTGTTTTTAGAATTCAAAAATACAGCCACTAATTCATTATTTACACTGTAGTAGAATCTACCATTTTGTTTCCACTGGTCTAAATTGGCTAAAATTGCCAGTATTTTCAGCAGAAGTCCTGGAAAGCTCATAGCTTACAAGAACCGATCCATCTGAGAGAGGAACAGGATGAGCTCAGGAAAGATAATGGAACTTTGCAATAAGACATATTTGCGTAAAAAATGTAAAGGTTGTGATTATTATTAAAAATACTTTATCTTCCCAAAACTGTTCAAGTTTAATTAATCAAAGGACCATATAGAAAACAATGACTGCAACATATTATTTATTGTGACAGTTTTTTTATTTATTTTTGTTCTAATTTATAGTATTCAGAAGAAGTGTCTTGATCTCCATGTACGTCGGCATCACACGGGGGAAATGTTCAGCTGCAGTTTTTGTGAATATTCATCCCCAGACAAGCAGTTACTACAGAAGCATGCAAAGAAGTATCATACCAAAGAGGACTCTGAATTATCTAACGCTCGAGAACCATGCACCTAAAAATATGCAACCGTTTAATTTCTTGCTCTCTATGAGAACAATAATATCCTATGTATGTGATAGGAGTTGAGTAAATACTGCCCATGAATATATGCTGGTGCTGGAGTTTTACGGCTATGTTGGACGTTGATGATATAATTCCAATTCTACATTAAGTGACCGCACAAACATTACACTAATCTCAGACATTACTAGTCTATGTGGAAATGTGATTCTAGCAAGTGATTAAACATGACAGAATGATATTGGCTCTGGTAAAACACTGCTTATTTTATGTCACATTTAATATGCTATTGTGTTGTTCAGTCCTTCAGTTGTGTCTGACTCTCGTGACCATATGTTCATATCATGCAAGGCACATCGGTCTGTGTTTCTGGTTGTGCTTATCCATATGGTTCTCATGGGAAAGATACTGGAGTGGGTTGCCAGATCCTTCTAAAGTGGATTTGTCTGACCTCTCTGCTATGACCTGCCCATCTTGGGTGTCCCTACATGGTATAGCTCACAGCTTCAGTGATGTACACAACCCCCTTTACCACAACAAGGTAGCGATCCAGAAGGGGTATGCTATTGTAGTGAGAGATTAACTTCCCCTTGTTTTACAATTAACATAATTGAGAAGTTCAGGTTTTTGTTAGTTTTTTTATTTTATTTACACAAGTGAAGACAAGGAGTTTAACCATGATTGATTATTTATACTATAATGTGGAAAGTCCTATAATGAATGTATTTCAGCATAGACATCTAGTATTAATGGGATATATTTAAGTAGAATTTTTTGTGCTCCTCTAATGCTATGCATCCCCAATTGCACGCGCGTATTTAGGTTTTGTACTGTCCTATTATTTTTATTATTATTATTATCTTTTATTTGTATCGCAGCAACATATTCCGTAGCGCTGTACAGGGGATAAGAACAGGGGAAATACACGTTTAACAAATTCAAAAGTTGAAGGACCCTGTTTTGAGCTTAGAATCTTAGCAGAAAGTGCTTTATCCCAAAGCACCCTACAAGACTGGAAACTCGCTACTTACAATCTAAAGGGAAAGCCATTCAGATTTGTGCAGCCACCACACCCCATTTGTAGCTTATCCTTTCCCCTTTCTCTATCTCTCATATAATAAGAATGTGTGTTTGTAAGTGTACTTGACACTCTATGACATAACTTATATAGACTGACAATAATATCACTGCATATAGACATTTCTGTGCATATACAAACATATTTTAGTGAGGATATCGATGCTGCGCACAGGTGAGTCAATCACTTCTTCAGTCATCCTGATTGTTTTGCACAGAAAGTGTATCTTCAAATCCAGACCTGTGTGTGTCCCTTCAGGACCGAAAATGTGCACCCCTGGTCTAGGCAGAAACAACCCTGCTTTTGTGTGTATTCATGGAATGAATAGAAGTAAATAAAAGCTACTTTGTGTCTCTTTAGTACAGCCCTCCAAAACTGATGGTCTCCTACAGATATATAAATACCCCCTTACACCAGCCATCATGGATACCTCCAGAGACAAAGAGGTCTCTGAATTACATTTTTAGAACTAAAGTTAGCTTTATCATACTTTTTTCTGCCTAATTATTCTTTTAGAATCAAACTTTTCAAAAAACAATGTATATTTTTTTCCATCATACAGTTCTTCTTTAAACTAGTGACGCAAAACTGAAGACACAATGTGATCATTAGCATCTACGTAGTTCCTAGCACAATAATGAAAACAAACAAGCGAAACAGTCTTGAGAACAGACTACAGGTAGATCGCACAATATGATGGAGTTATTGCTGGGAATATAAGGGATAACAGGCCTTTTTATACAATTTTTTTTAAAGGCTTCAAAATCAGTATGAAGGGTATCTGTATCACAACATATCAATAATCTGGAAGTATTGTATAATATAAATGTACACAATGGAGTTTTAACTGCTTGTCAGAATTTCTAATTCAGTAAAGTGTTTTTAAAAATGAATATATTTCTGCGGATTATATTGTGTGAATTTCTAATTCAGTAAAGTGTTTTTAAAAATGAATATATTTCTGCGGATTATATTGTGTGATCTCTCTCATTGCCTGTGACACCCCTGCCAAATCTCCACAAGACAGGTTATTTGCAGAAATCTGGCTTTTCTCTAAATAAGGCTAAATATAAAGCTGTTAACAATTTCATCCCACAATGAACAGTGTAGTTTCTAATATTTACTCTTAAATTTAAATGGTTTGGGGATTTTAGCACTAATTAGGGGTTCAGCTATCCAGCAACATTTCTAAACTGTACCAATATAGCATATACAATCTGCAGGTTTATCTATGTCAAAATGAACCTCTAACTCCATCTGCTATACCTTTTTATAGAACTATTTACTTACTTGCTATAAAACGTCTCGACTAGCCCAGATGAGTTTGTGGTAGTAGGCATATCTAGCCATAAGATGCGTAGACTTAGAAAATTAACTGTAGCGTAGTTACAAAATCACCTGTCCTAATTTAAATAATAATATGCCCTTCTGGGGTATTATGGTTCGAAAAGGCAAGCTCATCACACCAGATTCACTCCATTATGAAACCAGGTTGATTATAGGGACAGGCACTGACTAATGAAATGGGAGAAGAGCCAATTATATAGAATAGCAGATAAATGGGAAAACCATAACCCAGTTCCTTGTGGAAAGCAACAACCAGGTGATCTCTGACCCCAAATAATTGGTATGCATATTCCAGACCTCAGCAGATTATGGCTCCGTTATTATTTGTATCATTTCTCCTTGGTTTCCTGTTAATTCCTTAGCAGTTCCTGCTTCTATTTGGCCACTGAATTTTTGCAAGATATTTTAGTAATTCTTTCCACATGACTCAGTTCTTCTTTTGGTTCTAGCGTTTAACAATATTCCAATCCATTCTGAGTCCTGCAAGTCTTGCATTGAGGAATTAGTGCTACGTTGAGTTGATACAAACATTTGAAGTCCCAAAGAATACATATGTTCATGAGTGTCTGTATATTAATTTATACATAGATAGTTATACATACGTTTAGATTACACTACATACCTGCTGATCCTGATGTTTTAAATACAATATGCTACCAAAAGCCTAAAAAAAAAATAAGCTATAAAGAGCCAATGTCTACATGGGAAAATACAGATGTGTTGTGACTTCTCCATAAAACATTTAATAGTAAACCAAACTTTCTATGGTATCATACATGCCTCAAACCATATGACTTTTGAATGACAAATAATCCTTTGTTTTATCTTTATTATTCTTTATTTGTAACCTGCCAACATATTCTGCAGCTCTATACATGGGTAAAGTACAAGACAAAAACAACATTACCGCATTGCAAACGAATAGAGGGCCCTGTCTTTGAAATGAGAAACTAGCATAAAAAGTGCTTTTTTTAAAGCACCGAACAAGATTAAAGTTTAACAATCTAAAGGGGTCGGGTGTGGTACAGAAGGGTGATTGATGCGGTAGGCATATTAAGGATGAAGGTGATAAGCTTCTTTGAATCGTCATATCAACAGTCTTGATCAATAAATCTCTGGCTTTTCTGCAGACATCAGTGGAAAAAGATCAGTGTTCTATTCCTACATCTTTTCATCTCATTATGTACATATTTTTTCAGTTCAGTTTTGTTTTCTAGAATCACTAGGTGTATTTTTTTGTAATCTATTCCCCTGTTGGGCATTACATTCAGTTCAGTGTATTACTGCTTGGTGAATTAGGGTAATTCATATAAACGCCACCACATAATTATAATAAAATATATAAAAACTAAATATTGTCATTTTCATCTAAAAAACGTTTCCAAAATACATTACTTTCTCTCACAAGACCAAACCAAAGTTCTAATAAACTCTCTGATCATATCCCGCCTTGACTACTGCAACTCTCTCCTTGCTGGCCTCCCCATCACCTGTCTCTCCACCTCAGTCAATAATGAATGCCTCCACAAGACTGATCTACTCGCCTTTCTTTACCTCCCCGGTACCCTCTAGACTGTTAAGTTTGTGAGTTTTTAATCTTATTTGGGCTTTAGAGGAAGCCCTTTGTATATTTAATTTTAAACTCAATAACAGGATCCCCCCATTCTTTTGTAATTTGTTAAAATTGTTTTAGACTTGTATCTATCCTGTTTAGTGCTACAGAAAGTTGGCACATTACAAATAAAGGTTAATAAATAATTAAACAAATTTGAAGTGTAAGTATTATTTGTCTTTTAGACAATCCATCAAATATGTCAATATGGCCCTTCTTGTCCACATCCTCTAAAACAACAATCTGACTGATTTCTTGGTACGCATACATTCTATGAATCACTTTAAGACTTGATTCTAATATTGTGTATTTTCTACAACTATTACTTTGAAAAGCTAGACTTTTATCCCAATCTAATTTTTACATTTTTTAAGGAATTCTTATCTAGTTTATTTCAAATCTATATATCATATTTATATATATATTTATATCCCCCTAAACATTTGGATTTTCTAGACATTTCTTATCAAAATCAGTAAGTGACCTCATTATATCCTGTTTTGGCATTGAGTCAAGTAAGGGCCTAATTTGTAGATTATAAATAAAAAACATAATTAATGCCAAGTATTTCTTTTACCTTTTCAAATGAAATCATTTTCCATTTCTAATGAAACGTATTACTATTGCCAATTTTAGTCCATATTTTGCAAATTTTGACCAACCGGATGGGAGTCATTGGTGATTCTGAGGTTGTTAGTTGGTATTTATATGTCAATCTATTGCAAAGTTTGAGCGAATGAGCTGTAAATGGCCTAATACTAAAAAAAATTACTTTAGTAGTTTGTAAGGTAGCCACATAATGTATTTCCCCTTTTAAAAGTAAATCATTTTCCAAATCTATCAATCCAGATAAATCTGATCTTAAATTCCATGCCGTAATTTAAACCCCTTGAAATGATAACGTTTAAGCTCATTAACAGGGATAGATGGACGCTTCATAGGATAGTTGCTAATTTCCAGGAAAGTACAGTCTTAAAAAAATGACCACATAATTGAATCCGCACCTCTGTAGCTCAGTCTAAAACTGTATGTGGTGAGCTGGAATGGCAGGGCTCCATTCAGAAACCACTTGTATTCAAGGTAAACACACAAAGACATATAAGCTGGTGTAATGAGCACAACACCAGGACCCTTGGGAATTGGAAAAAAACAACATAGATTGGGATAAGAGTCTAGCATTTCAAAGTTTGTTGAAAAGATGATGTTTTGGGGCCACTATTTCAAGGAGATTTCGGATCAATGTTTTCTATTTTATTTTTGAAGTAGAAGGCGAACCTTACCTGGTTCCAGCTCCATCAAGTGACCCCCTGGTCCTCACTCTTCTTTTGCTATAAATGCATTTGATAATCCATTTTGCTTGAAGCTCTCGAACCCTCATCTTCTGACCTCAAAGGAGCTATCACACCAAATTAGGTATTTTGGCAGGTACCGTGCCTTTTATAAGAACTTTCTAGACTTTTGATAGGCTGAAATATGTGTCAATCATATTTTAGCCAATTGTTATGAAGCAAGTCAAATATTTGGACTCTGGTTAATATGAGGTATGAGGGAACGTAAATTGAAAGCCTACAGCATTAGTACAAAAACACTTTAATATTATATTCACACCGTCTTTTAGTATAATTTAAAGCTCTATACGTCAGCCTATCTATTTAACAAAAGTCATATTTTTTGCTATTCATTTTCGCCTGGGGTTCCTCAGCAGGTGCAGTCAATCTGTGCATTTTCATTTTAAGACTAATAGAAGCTTTGGATTTCCTGTTTCATATGCTAATATAAACCACCTGGTGGGAAGAAAAACCTCTGGACACAATTTACCTCATTCAAGGAAAATGTTCATAAATTAGCTCTGTGCTGGAGTGCGTAACATATTGAGCTGTAATGCATCCCAGTCATTATCTGGGATCCTCCTGTGCTGTCTGCAAATGCAGAAAGGGTTTATACATTTGAACCAATTTTATTGAATAATATTTGAGGACAGCAGCTTTCTTTACAAAAAAAAAGATGTCTGCTTATATGTACAGAAAAAAATATATTCTAATGACTATATTTTATTAAAGGATCAAGAAAAGGGCACTTGTTTGTAAGTATGTAAGAAACTAACAATATGAGCAGCTGTATAGTCCATGAACTTAAAAAACTTTTTTTAGAGAATATTTAGAGGGCTGTTTGTGAATGGAGGACTCCATTTTGTATATGTCACTTACATATAGCCAGTGTGTTGGTTTTTTTTTTCTAATAAGGACGGATGGGGACATGGGCGTAGGAGCCCCAAGAAATCTGAGGGGATAAAGTTCAGAGACAAAACAAATTGTATATATATAGCGTCCCAGAATGCAGTGTAATAACTGTTTTTCTTGGAGTTCTGAGCTGTAAGCAGGTTTTTTAACTTGCTTTAGACATTCAAATGTCAACACAGATGTACTTTTTATCTACTGTACTACTGTACTGTACTGTACTGTGCTTCTATCGCTCTTTTGCCCACCATATTATAAATGATTGTTGTGGTGAACTACCTACTCATAAGGTCCACAACACGGGCTGAGATCCCGCTTCATGCTGATGATAGCCAGTAAGCTTGAAACAGCTGTACATGGATTGGATACTCAGCCTGTGTTTAATCCAACCTTGGTTTTGCATTAAAGCTGTGTAATACAGCATGCATAAGCTTAAAGGAAGCCATGTTTGATAATGGCTACGGATTGAAGAGCGAGGCATTTGTGGGCACATTCGCATGTCCCAGCTCAGCTTCCCAGAATGCAGTGTAATAACTGTTTTTCTCGGAACTCTGAGCTGGAAGCAGGTTTTTTTAACTTGCTTTAGACGTTCAAATGTGAACAAAGATGTACTTTTTATTTAATATATATATATATATACATAAATATATATATATATATATATATATATATATAAAATTAGGTTTAATTCTGCTATTTTTTGTGTCCCCTGTTCACATAATCTGGGGGAATTTGTCCCCCCAGTTCCTACGCCCATGGGTGGGGATGGAGGGAGCAGAGAGAAGTCAGATGGCTTTGTTAGATTGTTATATCTGACTGAAATTGACACTTCTCCACTTCCCTCTGCCAGGCCCTGAAGCAGTCTGATGGTATCAATAGATGCAAGTATTGGTCACCAAAAATTAGAATATTCCTCTCACATACACAACTTCTAATTTTCCAATTAAAAAGTAGCTTTATGTTTTTTTCCTGATTATCTATGCTCTTAGTCAGAGCTTAGTTTTAAAACATATGTATTTTTTTCCTTGTGCAATGATCTTTTAAACTGACATGGAAGTTCAAAATTCTGTTTATTTGCCATTCTCCAGAATTCAATTCAGTGTGTCCTTATTTATGTGGTTACTGGCTCCAAACTTGTGCAGCTAAGTCATACTCTTAACCTGTCTAACTGAGCATCCTACACAGATCCCACACTTGTAATCAGGCTAACCTCGAAAACTCACCCTTGCATGTCCATTTATCTGAAAAGTAATTAGAATCACTAGAAAGTACTGTCATTCCATGATCTAAGGAAATAAACTTGATCTCTGCGATGAGT
The DNA here is from genome assembly GCA_027410445.1 of Discoglossus pictus. Taxonomy (NCBI): domain Eukaryota; kingdom Metazoa; phylum Chordata; class Amphibia; order Anura; family Alytidae; genus Discoglossus; species Discoglossus pictus. The sequence continues at coordinate 181,375,602 of CM050166.1, read as the reverse complement.
GCCTGTTATGATCTTTGTGCTCTTGCCCACCATTTTTATAAAGTTGCGACTGCTGCAATGGACAAAATATTCATCCTGGTTTGATGATACTGTGAAGGAATTAAAATAAAAGGGAAGCAGTATTGAACGACTTTGGAACAGAACTCAAAAACCTGAGGTCAAGGTAAAACTAGAGAGTCGTCTCAAAAGTATCAAGCTACCACTATCGGAAATAAAAAAATATTTTTGTCTAGAGAAATCATGGAGGCAGAAAACAGACCAGGCTATGTAAGTCAACCTGTCTACAGCCTAATATAACACTGTCCCAATAACAAAGCACTGAGTTTGCCAGTATTTTCACAAAGCGTCCTCTAATCGAACTGCCTCTCAAAAACTGCTTACAAAGGTCAAGAGCAGGAGCAGGTAAATGTGAAGTCTCTGTACTCATTGTCTGAATTTGATCAAGTAGACATGGGACACACGGTGCAGGTTATCAAGCAGCTGCACACTACCAGCTGTGTCTTGAATCCAGGCCTAACTCATTTTCTCAAGAGTTGTCCTCAGCATTAAAAAAAATAGTAAACTGTTCTCTGCACAGTGATATTATTATTATTGGCTGACAGATGTGCCTGGCGTGCTGCAGCCCATTGGGTCCATGCAAGTTGAATCCGACTGAACGACAATATTATTATTATTATTATTATTATTATTATTATTATTATTATTATTATGTCTGGTTTATCCTGTATTTCCATACAGAATTTTTCTTAACCTACTTCAGTGACAATTTCTTTTTAAGCCAAACACCAAAACACTAACTCATTGCTATAAATTCCTTACAACATGATATTAACAATAGGAAGTAAAGCAAAATGTGGTACTTAATGTTAGTCTGCTGCAATGACACTGACCTATATTTAATGTCTTATATGATACCTTAATCACTACTTAATAAACATGTTCCTAAACTATTTATAACCTTTGTAATATACTATTAAATGATTTAAAATAACTCTGTGAGTACTCTGAGCTTCTCCTTCAACACTGCACCTACGAAGAGGGGGCAAGTTTCCTGTGTTGAGTGCATTATTGCAGTTAATGTTTACTGTTTTCTATCAAATCGTATGAAATCGGTAATTATTTATACTTTAACAATGTAACAGTTGCCTGCTTAAAATTATGATACTAGAATAACCATATATTTACTATTTGTCTGTGTTATAAAAAATAAAATAAAATAGAATATATGGATACTTAACTATTGGCTTTGAAACTTTGAAAAGCCACAATTAACCATATACAATATTTATAAAGCTGAAGGACACTTGACTGAAATACTTAAGTCAATATTTTTCAGAAGATACTGGAATATCTGATTGGAAAACTACAATATTTAGAGGCAGGGTGCACACATTCAGTCATGCTAACAAAAAAAGAAAAACAAGGATGCTCTACCAGCTCTCTGAGTGAGCATGGACACTATTATAACATGAACCAGCTATGTGGATTGTAAGCATATAATAGGTCACCCAAGGGAGACACACTCTCTTATATAGAAGAAAAACACTATATTTCAACATTCCTTGGAAATAAAGTGGCTGAACAAAGGCATTTAAATTATCACTGTACAGTGAAAAAAATTATATATTTGAAAACTTTGTCTGAGAAGGTCATACTTAGCCAAGAAAAAGTCATGAAGTTAGTTGTTAATTAAAAAATGTAAGCCTTAAGCCTCTCCTGGAGGTACCCATGATATTTTGGGGAATGTTGTGTTTGTGTGAGAGGTGAGATTAGATTTCTTGAGAGCAGTGTGTATATTTATTATTGCTCGCTGCCTGCTTTGAGCATGTTGTCTCGGGGTTCTCCTTGATCCTGCCCTCTCTTTCATTTCTCATATATATTCACTCACCACATTTTGTCTATTTTATTTAAAAAATATCTCCAAAATACTCCACTATCTTACATAAGACACAACTGAAATTGTAATTCATTCTCTCATCATATCATGTCTCGACTACTGCAACTCACTCCTTGCTGGCCTCCGCATCACCTGCTTATCACCACTCCAATCTATAATTAATGCGTCCACGAGACTTATTTACACTACCAGTTCAATGTCAGTATCACCACTCTCTCAATCATTCTACTGGTTCCCCATAACCTTTAGAATAACATTTCAAATCATGACCCTAACGTATAAAGCCTGCAACAATAATGCTCCACCTTATATCTCTGCTCTCATCTCAAAATACTCCATCACCCTCCCCCTCCGTTCTGCTAATGACCTTCTTCTCTACTCCTCTCTTATCATGTCCTCTCATTCCCACTTTCAGGACTTTTCTCTTTTAGCCTGAATTCTTTGGAACTCCTTACCTCGCTCCACTAGACTTTCCTCCTGTCTCAAGTCCTTCAAAACCTCACTAAAAACACATCTATTTAATGAAGCTTATCACCTTCATACTTAATATGCCCAATTTATTTATCACCTTCCAAATCCCTTAGATTGTAAGTTTGTGAGTTTTTAATCGTTTAGGATGCTTGAAAAAGTACTCTATATACAAGATTCTAAGCTCACAAACAGGGCTCTCTTTTCATTTAATTTGTATTGATATTGTTTTTATCTTCTGTTAGTCCTATTACGGCACTGTAGAATATGTTGGCACATTAAAAATATTTGACAATAATAATAATAATAATATTATCCACAGTTTACAAATCTGCTAATATTGTTAGTTTTTACTTCACAGATATGTACTTTTTTCTTGAACTACTGTGGAGTTTTAAGTTGTTGAATGAAAGTATCTGTTACAATATACACAAATAGGCTCACTGTAGCAATGTGACCATTAGATTTTATCTAGCAAGCTTCTATACTAGTATATACTATACTGTATATAAGCACACACTTTCAAAATAAAATTGATAATATCTATAAACAACTCTGCTATCAATATGGCTCAAACACACACTCCTCTTAACAAACCAAAAGCTCACAGTCTTTACCCTTCCCCAATCCCACAATTACAATTGGCTCCTTTAACCCTGTAACTGCGGATGAAGTATCTGGTCTTCTATCAACCTCTCACCTTACAGCTTACTCAAATGATTCCATTCCATCACAGCTAATCCTTCCCCTCTCGAGCACACATCCCGATTCTCACACATCTCACAAGTTCCCACCTTCTGTAAAATATGCCTTAAAAAATACTCATCTGACCTAACTTGTGCACCCAACTATCATCCTATCTCTCTACTTCACTTAGCTTCAAAACGTCTTGAATGATTTGTCTGTAACTGCCTATCCCAATTCCTTTCCTCCAACTCTTTTATTGCCCCCCTCAAAACTGGCTTAAGGCTCCAATGTTGCAAAGAGACAGCTCACCGATAAGTCAAAGGGTCAATTCTCTCTTCTATATCTAGGTAGTTACATAGCAATTGAGGTTAAATTAGTCCATCAAGTTCAACCTTTTAAGATCTCCTTTGATCTTCAATATGTGGATTAGTTGTTAATTGATCCAGAGGAAGGCAAACAGAAAAGGACCCAGTGAAACTTAGCCAATCGTCTGAAAAGGTAAAAAAAAGAATTCCTTCCTGTGCCCAGAGACTGGAGATCAAACTCCTCCCTGGGTCAATACTCCCTCCCTAATTAACCAGGATAACCCTGAATGCCCTTTAATAAAAAATATATTTATTCACTTTTTAAAGTTATCTATCAAATCCGCTGTCACCACCTTTTTTGGTAGAGAATTCCACATATTAACTACCCATACTGTGAAGAATCCTTTTCTTTCTTTAAGGTGGAATCTTTTTACTTCTGACCTCAAAGTATGTCCTCTTGTCAGTTGAAAACCTCTTAGCACAAAGAGCTCACTTGACAAATCTTTATACTGACCCTGGATGTATTCATATAAGGTTATCATATCTTCTCTTAGATGCCTTTTTTTCTAGAGAAAATAAGTTTAATTTGTTTAGTCTTTCTTCATAACTTAGCTCCTCCATTCCCCTTATTAGTTTTGCTGCCCTTCTCTGTACTTTTTCCAGTTCTAAAATGTCCTTTTTATGAAGTGGTGCCCTAGTATGCCCATATTCCAAATGAGGGTGTACTAGGGATTTGTATAGTAGCAGAAGTTTATTTGCTTCCCTGGCTTCTATACCCTTCTTAATACATGCTAATATTTTATTTGCCTTTGCAGCTGCTGCTTGGCATTACGCACTGTTACCTAGGTGGTTGTCCACAAGTACTGACTCGAAAAAAGGAAAAAGAAAAAAGTACAACTTTATATCTAACCACAAAGTATACCCTTAATTAGCACACAAAATATACATCATAGTCTCCAAAAAAAGAAGAGGACCAACTGGATAGGTTTAGTAAAACAAAACCTTTCTTAAATCATAAGTAAAAATCTCATGTTAAAAAAATCAAAGGATTAAAAATATAAAAAAATATAAAAATCGGACCTGATCTATGTGGAAGCAGTACTCAAAACGTGTGCGTCAGATCAGTTCCAGACACTTTCCTGTATTGCTGATGTCACAAGCTGGCTCCCGGTAAATGGACACAGTCAGACATTGATTCCTGTGATACTGGTATTTGTGATTCTATTAAACGTATGGGCCCTCATTCTATTATCGGCCGTAAATCTGCCGCAAAGCTGCAATTCCTTGTGGGGCTCCCGTTACCTTGCAATTCAATTATACGGCGCCGCAAGGATATCCAATTACGGCCGGCCGTATATCTTGCAACCGGCCGTAAGCTCAGAAATCTTTAAAAGCAAAAATAAATTCAAGACGGCACTGTAAAGCTCTGTAAATGCTATGGATCATAATGGGGGACATGTGGATTAATAGCAACCCCCTCTCAAGCTTGCACATCAGCCCAAATCCGAGATTACATTAACTGTTTTTTTTCCGGCCGCAGCGTGGGCAGGTCTGAGGTGCTCCAAGTCCTCTGGACTTTTTACATGGATATGTGACATAAATTAAACAACAATTTATTTACGGATTTGAGTGTAGGGGAATGTTGTGCTATTAATGCTAACACCTACAATCACTTTATAGTCTCCTCAGAGTGCAGGATGGCTTTATTATGGCTATAAAATGTGCTTAATTGTGTGCCTGCGGGACCTTTTTGCTGCAATTAAGCTGCGGCTCGTTTTTAGCCTTGCAGAGAGGGTTCCCGGAGCAATTGAATAGCAACCAGGATTTTCTTACGGCCGAAACTCTTGCGGCCGTTTAAGATCAAAGGCTTTCCTCCGGCGCGTGCGGCCGCAAGGGATAGCAAGGCGCCGGCCGCAAGCCTGCCGGAATCCCCGGCCGGAAGGGAATAGAATAGGCAAATAGCTTGCGGCCCCGCATCTCCTACGGCCGATAATAGAATGAGGCCCATGGTGAATAAGTGAGACGTATGTGGATATTCAGTGGGGTTAGTCCTAGATAGCTCAGAGCAGATTTAGCTTGCTTATTTCTTAAGCTTACGGGGTAAGTAGTGGGTCCCTAACTTCTGCTACGACCAAGTTAGAATAGGGGCAATGTTATAAATTACTGAAATCCCCTGTTAATTAAACGTTTTTTTCTGATACAGTTTATATGCTTTTTGCGTGATTCATATAGCACTTTCGTATATTGCATATTCAAGGTGTAATTCTTATATGTGTATGCTTTTGAGCTGGTTTACTATCTCAACGTAATGTAATTCAGGTTATGATCAAAAAGCTCATGTGTGACTAATATAGGATTTTTCAGTATAATTACTTACTCTACATATAAATACTATAGATGACCTATGGCAATGCTATTTGATTTATATTACTAAAGTGTATATATATATATATATATATACGGTATATATATATATATATATATATATATATATATATATATATATATATATAAAAAAAATATATATATATATATATATATATATAAAACTATTAATAACTTTTTACACTGACACTATAGATGTATTATGTTATTTGATTCATATTGAAACAGTGTCCATTCTTAATTACCTCACGCGCTAATTCCATTACTGTGTATGTATATATACACTAAATCAATATATTTATTAGGGGGAGGTTCTATGTAAAATATATTTTTAATTGTCTGATTTTTTAACATTATATATATATATATATATATATATATATATATATATATATATATATATATGTTTTACTAAACCTATCCAGGTGGTCCTCTCCTTGTTTTGGAGACTATGATGTATATTTTGGATAATTAAGGGAATAATTTGTGGTTAGATATAAAGGTGTACTTTTTTATTTTTCCTTTTTTTAGTCAATATGTCAATACACTGCTAACTACTATTTTGCCTCTATAATAATACATAAAGAATGGGTATTAACCTATAAGTATTTCATTAGAAACAGGAATTTTGATTACTTGCTAGTAAGTTCACTAATTTCCCCTTTTTTGCATTGAATTTGTGCACAAGTACTCCCAAATCCCTTTCATTATCAGATACCCCTAGATTTGCTCCATTAAGATTATAAATTGCATGGCTATTTTTTTCTTCCCAGATTACATTTATTCGTATTAAATGTCATCTACCATTTAGATGCCCATTCCTCTAGTTTATTTAAATCCCTTTGGAGGGAAAGTATATCCTTATCTGATTGTCATCAGCAAAAATGGAGACACTACTTTCCAGTCCTACTTCTAAGTCATTAAAACATTTTTTTAAAAGGAGAGGACCTAATACTGAACCCTGAGGAACCCCACTTACCACATTAGTCCAATCTGAATATGTTCCTTTTACCACAACCCTTTGCTTCCTGTCTTTCATCCAGCTCTTGATCCATGAGCAGATATTTACTGCAATCCTGGATCCCTTAATTTGCACAGTAGTCTCCAATATGGCACTGTATCAAAAGCCTTTGAAAAATCCAAAAAGACTACATCCACTGAGTTGCCTTAATCCCAGTTCCTACCAACCTCCTCATAGAAACTAATTAGGTTTGTTTGACATGACCTATCTCTCATAAATTCATGTTGACTCCTACTTATGTTGTTTATGTTCAGATAGACATATTCTTGTATATTATGCCTTATTAACCCTTCTAAAAGCTTTCCCACTACAAAAGTGAGGCTCACTAATCTATAATTCCCTGGATTTGCTTGTGCTCCCTTCTTAAATATAGGTATCACCTCTGCCTTTCGACAGTCATCTGGTAGCGACCCTGTGTTGAGTGAATCTTGAAAAAGTAAATATAATAGTTTGGCTATTACAGAACCCAGTTCTCTCAGTACCCGTGAATGTATTCCATCAGGACCTGGGGCTTTATTAACATTTCTTTTTTCCAACCTCTTACCATAGACTCCAGAATATAATTTAAAATCATGACCGTAACATATGAAGCCTTAAAACAATAGTGCACCCACTTACATGTGTGCTCTCATCTCAAAATACTAAACCAACCACACTCTTCCCTCTGTTAATAACCTCCTTCTTTCCTCCTCTCTTGTGACTTCCTCTCACTCCTGTTTTCAAGACTTTTCTTGAGCTACACTTACTCTGTGAAAGTCCTTGTAAAGCTCCATCCTACAATCTTCCTGCCTCACAACTTTAAAAAAAATCACTAAAACCACATCTGTTTAACAAATTGCTAACACACACGACCTACAATAAAATACACATCCACCTAGACTTGTATTCACCTTGATCTCTGCCATCTTGCATCTGTCACCCTCCTATCTCACACCCAACCCTTACATTCTTGATTGTAAGCTCATCAGAGCAAGGACACCAAGCTGTTTGCTGACCCATTTGCATTGCATTTATATTATATTGTATCTTTTTTCTTTCTACTTACATTACAATTTGTATATAACTTATTCTACTTTGCAAATAGCACTACTGAAAATGCTGTGCACTATAAATGAGTAATAATAATAATATATTGGCAGTAGAAAAACCTGTTGTCTAGTTTTAGGATGACAGTAAAACCAAAAGAATGTATTAAATAATTATTGGCACAATATAAAAGCTGAAGTTTCTACAAAGCGATGAAATTGGAGCCACCCTAATACAGCTGTGTTATCAAAGAATTTAGTTTCCTTCATTACTAACAACTGATACTTTCTTTTATTTACTTACACTTCAGAAAGTGGTTTGTTTTACGTAAACCAGGAGTGATATTAAGGAACAGTTATAAACAATATAATTTTAGGAGTCATTCGATGGAAATTGCATTCATTTACTACATGAATGTTAAAATAATGCTCATTAGAGAATATTTAATAAAACCTGTTTTGTCCTTATTTGACCCATTTTTTTACTTTGTAGCTTGTGCTTCATTTGAAAATAAAATAATCTTGAAATTGTGTTACTTTGGAGTGGGATTATTACCGTAGTTATTATTTGGTTAAAATGCTTTTACTTTGGAGAAGTTAATTTTTCTTTTTAATTAACAAATAAATGTATACATATTCTTATTTCAGCAGAACTGTTTTTAGTGTTTACTGCTCTATGCCTATTGAGAGATGTTCCCCCGATATCACTCTCAATAACAATATGTATGTTTAGTGGAATTCAAAACCCGAGTTTGTGGGAAGAGCTGGATACCTTTATAATTCTTCATCACACAGCAGCCAGTGCAGTGGTGGAGCTAGTGAATAAAGAGCCCCAGTGCAGTAAAAAATCCCCTTCAGGATCTCTACCTTGTCGTGGTGAAGGGGCTTGAGTACCTCAATGAAGTTGTAAGCAATACCATGTAGGGTCACCCAAGATGGGCAGGTCATAGCAGAGAAGTCAGTCAAATCATAGTCCACTGAAGAAGAAACTGGCAACCCACCACAGTTTCTTTGCCAAGTAAACCATATGGATATGCACAATCAGAAACACAGACATGTGTGCCTGGTGTCCTGCATCCATATGGTCACGACTGAAAGACTGAACAACAAAAAATCTCTCTCTCTCTCTCTCTCTCTCTCTCTCTCTATATATATATATATATATATATATATATATATATATATACATGGTCCAGTCACATTATTATAATGTCCTAAAACACTGTGTGTAGCACAGACAGCAGCTAAATGGCGTGATAGTGAGTTAATATGATGGATGGTTGGCAAGGGTATCTGGAGCCATGTAGACTGCAGTGCATCCAACAGCTGCTGAAGAGTGCATGTGGAGGGTCCATACGGCGAACATGGCGATAAGGTTGTCCCACAGGTGCTCAATGGGGTGCAAGATCAGGAAATTTGGAGGCCAGGTAAGTACTTGGAAGTCTTTGTTGCGCTCCTCCATCCACTCCCATGATATGTTGCATTGTACTGCTGGAAGATCCCATCCTCTCCAGGGAAGACAGTCAACATGTCTGTTGAGTGGTGCAAAAGTCGTAGTTCACTGGTGTGACCAGGAAACCTTGTGCCAGTATTACAATACTGCAGCAAAAAGGTGAACCAATCAGACTGCATGATCTGAATCCCTGTACTCCAGTACAGCCATAATAGGTTATTTACTATAGCTGGAACCACATTTTTTGGGGCTACTTCTGACCACCCACCTAACGACGGCCCCTAAGCATCTCCTAAAATCAGCAAGTAGTAAGCATCAATCCAGTGATAAATAACAAGACAAGTTCATATTACAGAAAAGGATCTGCACTCCAAAATTAATTAGACAGTTTGATATATTCAAATTTAATTTATAAAATCTATTAAAAGCAAATCATTTTCAGTTGGTATTTGGAGAAAGCTTATTTTTCTGTTATCGACTTGCTTAGGTGGTATATTATACTACAATAAATCCTTCACCTTTCTGCTGGTGAATATTTCACTTTCAGTTGTGCTTGGTACTGATTAAAATTTTCGACGAATTTAAAGAATCATTGCATGATGAAAAATACACGTCTTAAAAATCTGACTCCGACCATAAATAAACAAATAATTTTTAATTAAAAATGTTGATGCCTCTGCTGAGCCCTGGAATCTATCAGGAAGTTTTCAAGTTGGAACAGTTAGGCTAGTCCTTTAAGCTTCTTGTATGCTTTTTTTTTTTTCAATAGACATCCAAAAATATGCATTGTTGTGTGAATTGTCTCAATTTGTTTGTTACACAATGTACTAGGTGTCATCCTAGTCTGGTTCAACCAGAGTTAGTCTTTGCATCACATGGAAGAGAAGTCACCAGGAATGAAGTAGTCAGAGTCAAGAAACCTGTATGGCTACAAAAGATAAACCCAACTTGTCTTAACAAGAACTTACCATCCCACTGACCAATGCCTGTCCTACCCTTGTTTGTTGGCTGTGCAAAGCCTCTTAATACAAACCTAGTGTAAAAATGTTTTTCCGTTTAGGATGTCCTGTATATAAAAGTTCAATCTAAACTTATTTTTTAGCAGACAAGTAAAAATACTAAGGCACCACTTCCTATGTGCAGTATTCATTCACTATATATCTCACTCTGAGCCTGCAGGTCAGTGAGTGCTCTGATTAAATCACATTTGCAATACCAGTTCCAGGTACTCCAAAATAGTTATCAAAGAAAAACCGACAGTAGATTAAACTGTATTATTTTAAATATATTATTATGTAATGTTATATTACCACATTTATAGTTAAACTAGCGAATTGCCCGTCAAAAAATTACGGCAGTGAAATTGTAAGGTAGCTAATGCTGTTTGGTGTATAATAATGAAATATATAATACAGTAATAAATGAATATACTTTACGTATTTTGAAGCATTGTCTTAAAGAGCTGCAAATCTGTTTTGATGTTGCTGCATGACCCGTGAAAGGCCCAGTGAGTGTGTCCGCGTGACATTTTGGGTATAACTTGCTCCCTGAATAATCTTGTTATGCAGAATCCTTTCTAAACCCTTAATCAATAAATAATTAGACACAACAACTTGCTTGGGGTGCATACTGGCCACAGCGTTTATTGGTAAACCAAGTTCACGTAATAACAAACCATTAATTAAATATACGTAAACAAGAGAGGGGAGGAGCCTGGGAAACAAGACAGTACACTCTGCGCCCTGACCCTCGTCCAGGGCCTACCATGATGGAGCATCCGTGCCCCCGTAGGGTAGGATCACCCCCACTTTACCACTGTCCCGGCGACTCCCCTCACCACCGCCTTGCTGTGACAACAACAAAATACAGGCACATCATAACTCGGCCTGAAATGAATACATATACAACTGCTAATAACGTAAACAGATTAGCGTAATATACTCGACTTATTGTATGGGTACTTGTTTTTTTTTTTTTTTTTTTTTTTTTTTTTAAACACATATTTTCCCATTTTTAATACATAAATATATATATATATATATTGTTTTTTTTTTTTTTTTTTTTTTGAACACATATTTACAATTTTCAATAATTTAACACCTATGTTCCAAAATATATAAGGGATGGGTGGGTGGGATCTGCCTTCTTGGCTAGCTGGGGGCACACTGACAAAACAGGCGCCAAACCTCTAGGTGGCCCTGCCCCCCAGCTAGCCACACCTATCCTACCCTACTCCCGCTCCTACCAGGGTCACGACCCTGCCCCCCAGCTAGACATTCCTACTCTACCCTACTCCCGTTCCTGCACGGGTCACGTTGCCCTCCGTACCGACCCCAGGAGGCCTGGGGCGGTCTACAGCCAGTCAGCATCAGTGGTGTGGAGCTGCTGTGTAAGCATGGTGAATGTGTGCAGTGTAATAGTGTGCGTGCGCGAGACCAAACCATTAGCGTAGTTGTGTACTTCCACATTGTCGTAAAATGGCGGGTAATGTGTGGTATGCGTCTTAGCGGAATATCCGTAGGTCTTTTGTGGTGTTTTGCAAGTTTCTGGTGGTGTTTTGCGTGTTTAGAGTGCTGCAGCCTCGTTTTCGTTTTGTTCGGCGGCCATTTTTTCTCTCGCTTAGAGAATTTTTTAGTGTCTAAACTCTTTTATTTTGTGTGAAATTAAGGTGTACGTTGTTTTTTTGAGGTCCTGGATGCTCCCTCTTGCTGTAGGTAAGCTTTTTATGTATGTGCTGTGTGTATTTATTGTGTTTTAAATTTTTTCATGTTTGCGAGTTGCGGACGATTTTTGCGAGGTGGTAATGAGTGGTAACGTGTCTTGTATGTTGTTTGCGTTGCAACGTTACGTTTGCGAGCGTCGCGGTTGCTGTGTCGTGTTGTTTGCATTTTAACGTAAATTTTGTGAGGGTCGTAGGCGAGTTGCTGGCAAGGAGCGCCTTGGTTTTAAGGATATATTTCTGCTTGTATTAATTCTGTGTTTTTTCACGATCAAAAATAGCCTAAGCAAGAAAAAAAAACGGCAGCCGAAAAACGTAAACAAGATGAAAACAAGGCCAGGCAACAATTAATCCAAGACATTAACACTTAATCCTATAGACTAACATTTAACCCAATGCAGTAACACTTATCGCGAGGCCCCTAAACTACACAGGGGGGAGAAGCTAGCAATGAGCGCCAATAGCGCTCATTACGAGACATGCAATGAGTGCTGAAGGGCCCATAGACTCGCATTGTGTTGCAAACAGCATTGCCAAGCTTACAATTTTACTTCCGTCACTTTTGACAATTTCCTAGTATATTACATTAATTGGTAAAACTCTATACTAATAGTTGACGTAAAACACTGTAACGGATCTACTGGCACCCCGACCGGGTACCTCCGTTGATGGATGCGTCCTAGTTTGCGTCGAGGCCTACAAGCACCGCACCGGACACCAAAACCACCACAGACTCCAAGGATAGTACATCAGGAACAAGCGTTCAGTAGTTACAGCTCAAGGGAGTATGCAGAAGCATAGCAATCCCCAGTATGATAGCGATCCCCTCAAATAACGAGACGAGGCTACGTTTTGAAGGGTCAAGAGGAACTATATTTTAATGACAGGGAATCTCCTTTTATGCAATGTTGGCCTCTGAAGGGCTACACCCACATAATTATCACAACAGCCAATTATCTGCATGGTTCAACCCCCACGTCTCCTCCCCTCAGATAACAGGTAACACAATTAAAACAGACACAATTTTAACCACATTCTGGATGTACCCCAAATACAGGGGGTACACCTTTAAGTCCCGCACCATTCAATATCTCTCACCCAGGGGAACAACATATACAAAAATGGCATGAATCAGACCAGGGGTTCAAAAGTTAGTAAAAGTATGTTTTTACACATAACACACAGACATTGCACATATCCCCCACACAATACACATATAGGACAATAGGTGAGTCACACCTCCCTGGCAACTTGGATACAATCAGACATTAATTTTTGTGGTTTGTAAAGTTAGGATAAAATGGTAGTTTTTAAATATAATGTCCTTTATAGTAAGGCAGGTTTGATGAGCTTGGAAGGTTGTAAATTCACTGGGGCGGAGAACTATCAAAAAGTCCAGCATGATAGCGGCAGATATACAAAGACTTGCAGCCACATTAAATTAGAAACCTGTATCAGCATCGTGAGACCCGCAACGGCTGCCGGCTTGAAATTTGGCCAAGTTACAGAGCTATTAAATTAGACCATGCAATGAGTTATGGGCTTGAGACACAAACCCGTAAACCATATGTCTAACATTGGATGCGTGGCCGTGAACATGATCAATTCGTCAAAACCCAACGGAGCCTATGGCAACAGAGATTGTCATAACTACGTCACTGAAAATGGAGGTTGGATTTCAAAGTCTTGCTGGCTTTAATTACTAGTTGCAATCAGACCCACATTACAGAAATAATGCAATATTGATAAAGCCGTAAATATGATATTCTATTACATGCGAGTTATATGTATTAACACATTTATTGCCGGGATCGATATAACACAGAATTTAAACATGAAATCAATTATTTGGCTTCTTGGCTCCATTTGCAGGTTACGGGATTGAACGCCAGTGAATTTGGTGCAATTTAATAGCATGATTGGAAACGTAACATTTATGGGCTTGACAGATCAAAGGATTTGTGGGTCCAAATTTCTACATCCCGTAGCCTTTTCTCGCCCTTAACCTGCAAGTCGTTGGCGGGTTGCTTTACGGGGCCAATTTAATAGCCGTAAGTCTTGCGGGATACGGTTTTACACGTTGAGCTAATTTAATAGGGCTATTGGAATAGATGATAATCTGCAATCTGTGTTGTAAATCTTTTTTTGTGTTGACAGCTAGACTACCATACATGGTTTTGTCATCTGATGTGAGTAGAGAATCTAGGCTATTGCCTTTGGTAAGTTTGTCGGTAGAGAACATTTGGCGTACCCTGGGGAAACTGAATTCTTGTGGAGAAACAGAAGATGAATAAGGTACAAATATCTGAATGTAAGGAAATAGCTGGAATTAAAGATATAACAACAAAATGGCTATCTTCCTCTGTAGGGCCGTTAGAGTTGTATGACTTGAATGGAGTTTATTGATAGTGAGGTAGGTAGATTCCTCAGTAGTGATAAGATGGGCTGCTTGGCCAAGATAAGGGATGCTTTCCGCATAAGATAAGACCGGATCGTCAATTCTTAAATTAATAAGATTGCCTTAGGAAGATTAATGTTTTAATTTGAATGAAAAAGAAGTGCAAAGGAAGCAACTGGGCCCACCATGTGAGACGTGAGTGACAGTGGATGTACAATGGTATTTGAGGCTAATGACGCCTTGTACGAAGAGCCTCTGATGTGGCCAGGTTAGCTGTTGAGGAATAGCGAATAGAATACAGCAACTGAATGGTTACGAAAAAAGAATAGTAAGGAAAAGTAGGTATGGTGGAGGTGATTGGCATTGGCATGAACGGAAAGGAGCCATGGATAAGAATGGATAGTGGATTGAGTAGATTAGGCTAAACGTATGAGGGATATGGAACGGATAATTGTAGCATGGAGAAAAGGTATCGCTATGACAACCTTGTGGCTAATACTAAGAATGAGGACTATAAGGGCGGTTGGAAGGCTCAAGTGGATGGTGAGTAGGAAGGGACAGGACCCAAGAGAATGAGGAGGGAGCCCCAGGGATCGGAGTAAAGGAAAGTCAGCAACTGGAGGCATGGGAGGACAGAGAAGGGCAGATCATACCTGGAGGCAGCAGAGGAGAGCGACAATGAACAGCATGGGCAGCGCACAGGTAAGTGAGCATAGGGGGCAATAATGTGACGTCTGATGAGGTTTAAGTAGTGGGAGAAGGCCCCTCCCACAACTCTAGGTTAAAACCTGTTAGTATATTAAATATAATGTAATTGTGTATAGACAATTCTGTGCACAAGTATATAGTTCAGGAAACATGCTGCCCCCTGAATTTCTGAATATATGCTGACCTAGGCCTGAACCATCTATACAGTGTACATCAAAACCATTAGTAGCTGCACAATGCCTAGATGACTCAACTAAGATTAATCCAGGATTGACCATCTATCCCCTTTTTACTTTTCATTACTATCTATTTTTCTATTATATTTGTTTAATGCTGTAATAATAATAATACTTTTATGAGCTTCCAAGAAAAGAACATGGGTTCTTACATTGCAATGTATGTGAAAATTACTCTTTGACATATCTTGTTTTCTAATATTGTTTTTCCTGAACCTTTGTCATCTGTATATATATGTATTCCTAAGGGTTGATTTTATATTTGACTTTTTCTATGTATGAAAAAATTTAATAAAAGAGCTGGAAACAGCCTATACATTATAACACGTTTTCAAATCCCCTTTTTATACCCAGTAAAACAAAATAGTCTTTCCATGAACTACACACATTAATGTTGACTGTACAAAGTTATTTTCTGGATCTGTAAACTGATAAATATGACTTTCCAATAAGCCATTAGTCCAATGTGTGTTTTCATTATAAGGCTGTTCTTTTGCTAGTAGATCTCTGTATTCACACAATTTCTTACAAATAAAGTTGCTTATTATTTTGTTTAACAATAATAAAATAACTTATGTTTCTAATTATGTAAATACCAAACACATTCTCTACTAAAGATTGTTGGCAGGTACCTGCATTTTTCCAGTAGTACAGTCCTACTAGTCTACTAGACAAATATTTTACAGATTTTGTTTATTATTAAATGTTGGACAAAAGTTTCCCATAGAGTAAAGAAACTAATAGGCCATCAATTATTTTAACAGAATCCTAAAGGGTCAAAACTTTCCTTTTTGCCGTTAAAAAAGCATACTTTAAACAGAATTTTGTTATTATTTTGTTTGCATTTAAAAGCAGTATAAAGTTTAGACTTACTTGAAACGCACAAGAAGTGTCTATGCACAGACAGCTGTATGTTATCCAATTCACTCATGGACGTACCGAGTTAAAGTAATGGAAATTCGACCAGGCTAGGAATAGGATGGGAAGTTTTGCTTGCATGCCAAGTGGCTATAAGGTTCTAACGGGTTAAAATAAGAGGTTGGTGTTAAGGGATGGGATGAGTATTTAGCAGCTTTTGTTTAACAATTACTCTCTTTCTTTTAGTTCAGTATATTTGATCCCCTTCACATCTCCCCTCCTATCATGCCCTGGTACCACAGTTATGCCTCCTTTGGATCCTTGTTCAAATATCCAGCATGGCAGCCTTGTCACAGCTTATTGGTTGAGGGTGCTTACCCACAATGGGGTGTGAGCATCAGTGTTTACTTATGTGGTGTCAGCACCCTTGGGGCATGGGGCTCCCCCAAGTTGATTTTATGGCAAGCACCTCTCATCATTTATTCATATTACCTGTAAAGTAATTCACTAATAAATGAGCCATGGCCTTTAAAATCCAAATATATGTATGTGTGTATTTACTGTTGGTTGTTAGTAGAAGAGAATCCGTATTGACTGTAGTGACATGCTGCTAGTTATACATTCAAAGCCAATCAGCCAGGCTTTAGAATATTATTTTAAAAGAGAAAACTCTCTTTAAAACATTTTTTTAAATATACTCTTTGCAAGTGTTTCTCAATAGCATGTCCAGGGGATCAGTGCAGGTCCCGGACCTTATAGGTTTGTCCTCAGAGAGAAAGGGAGATGAGAGGTGGGTTGAGAAAGAGGCATGAGGGGGTGAAAAAAAACTGATAAGGAATAAGATACTGACCACTTAAACATGTCACTGATGTAACAGTAAATAAAATACTTAAAGGGACATGCACTGTAAAAAATATAGTAGATTTTTTTATAGTCTATAAATACTTGTGACTGTAGTGAAATATATACAATTTCTGTTACCCAGTAACTGCTATTTATATATGTATTGGATCAAAAAATGACTAGGATTGTTGAGTGCTGAGTGATTTGCAAATGGATTTGTTGTTGCTGAATATTAACATTTCCTCTTAACAACTGGTTGCTTCCCCATCTTTCACTTGCAGCCTTATCTATTTCCCTAATGCGTCCATGACACTTTTGCCCTTTATGCACATTACTAAATCCCCACACATTTGATGGACATTTCTCACTTTTATCATTGATGAACAGACTGATTTAGGCTTTTGGTGTTGCTATTTATCTTGCATCCTTGACTGTGTATGTAATCTGTTGTTTAAGCTGTATCCTGTCCCCTGTGCTTTTCCTTCTATTCCAGGGATAACTTCTGGTTTAGTACATCTGTGAGCAGCTGTTTTGACGGTCATGGGATTTTATATAATATAGACGCAGACAGATGCAAATCTTAGAAAACTCAGTAAAATAGTTTAATTAAACAATCACATTAATTAAAAAAAATATATAAAATCAAAGGAACCACAATAGTCCCTTATTTTCATTAAGCTTTTTTAAAAAAAAATGTGCATGAAAATGTCCCTTTAAGTATGAAAATGTAGTGGTGTATTGGAAGTAATGTGATGCAAAATGATGAAATAGCATTCTTATTACAACTAATATTGTACATCCTAATCACGAACCCTGTGCACCTTTTTTTATCTTGCACATCACATATACAGCATGTTTTCAATATAGGCTGGGGTGTCTTTTATGTTATACCACAGTAAGCTTATTATTATTATTTATTATTATCTTTATTTATATTGCGCCAACATATTCCGTAACGCTGTACGGAGGTTTAGTACGTGGCAAAAAAAAACAAACTTAACACCTTATAAAGAATGGAGGGCCTTGTTTTTGAGCTTATAATCAAATGTACATAGTGCTTGTTTCCAATGCACGGACACACAATTGAAAACTCACAAACTTACAATCCAATGGTACATTTATATTATCTATTTATACTGTAAAACAGCTGCATTTGTTTAATTTACTGATTTGAAAAGAATATTGAACAGGTAAAAACTATTTCTGAAGGTTCCTAAGTACCTAAGAAGCAGATAAAGTGATTAAAATTTGTCATACCTTTTGAATGGCACCAAATTAAACCAGTAATGGCAGAATGTCATCAAAAGCTTCCCTTACAACCCAATATGTTCGCTGGCAAAAGACAGAATGATTGCCCACATAAATCTGTTAGACACACCTCAATCTGCCTCACTCACCCTATATCTCTTATGCTTTATTCCACAGAAACTGTGTTTACCAACTTGTCCATAATTTAGGGGAAATTACTGGATGTCTGCACTAGCAGCCCATGGAACCCTTCTGATCCAGTCTGTACAAAACTATTGTAATTCAAGACAAAAAGGCATTTGTTTGTGAAATTTGTAGCAAACTAACAACCGTGTAAGCCATGGAAAAAAAACTTTGGATCTTATGGGTGTGGCTAGTGCAATGTGTGCGCGCAGTGACGAATGCTGTCAGAACCTCTGTTGTGTTAAGGTGAATTACTGCCCCATTCAGATCTCCTGCCCTCCACCCCCCACCCCAGGTTCTCCCGTCTGTATAACGCTCTTTCTATATCATTGTTTATATATATGCTGCTAACTGCAGTAATCCACCTTAACACAACAGAGGTTTTGACAGCATTCTTCACTCTTGACAGTGTGCGCTTACGTTGTGATAGGCAAACCCATAAGATCCAAATCTTTTTTTTTTTATTAGAATTTTTTGATGACCGTTTATCAGTAGAAGACTCAATTTTGTAATAGCTGGGTAGTGTGGGGGGGGGGGGGGGGGGAGGGGGTATTTATCTATCACTCTTTGTTAGATAATTCATCTAAATTAAATTAACACCACACCCCTTCTCCTCACTGGCCCAGAAGTTCAGGAAATGCAAGTATTGTTAATCAGAAATGTAAACACCCCTCTCACATATACAATTTTCACTAACATCTCATGGATACTTTCAGGGTCCAGCAGAGGTAGCAGAATTTACATTTTCTAATTAAAAACTAGTCTAATCACTTTTCCCTGTACCTAGTTAGACTCAAAATTTTCAAAAGTATATTTTTGAGCCAGGTTCAAGTGAAATATAGAAATATCGATTTGATTGAAGATAATAACCAAAAGGTCTATCTAATTTGTACATTCAGTGTACCTAAAACGTATTTAGTCCTCAGGATGCTGATATGCTTATCCCAGGTGTGCTTACATTTCTTTACTGTGCTTGTGCCAGCCAGGGCCAGATCTACCTTATTAGAGCCCCTGGGCAGTGAAGTGGAGGAGCTCCTGCGAGTGAGTACTCAATGTATGTATGCATCCATTTTTGCCTTTTCTATGTGTGTATATTGCAAATCACAGACATTTCAACATAACATATATTTTTACAAAATAGCTACTCATATGCACACCCAGCAGTTACTTGTTTATTAAATGCTTTTGACAGTGGGCCATAATAATGCACAGTACTTATGCAAGATAACTGGCCACTGAACAATGAAAACATAATTTTTTTGTAAGTTGAATCTAACTAAGAGCATATTTAATCAGGAAAAAAGTAATACAGCTAGTTTTTAGAGTAGAAAAATAAGTTGATTCCTTTGTTAGGTTTTGGGTAAATCCATGATATATACAGTCCCTAGCACTGACAGTCTAACACCAAGTTCATTTTCCTGTTGAAACTCTCTTGTTCCAGATGATCGCCCTATAGTGTGCACCATTTAAAGCCAAGAACCATTTTTTAAGCTTTTTTAAGTTAAAAAAGCTGCACTCCTCAAAGGGAAGCACCCCTATTCACTGCCTAGATGGCATAATGGGCAATCTGGCCATGGCTCCAGGACCTCTCTGTGAATGAAAATAGACTTTAATCCCTATTAAGTTATATATAATTTTTCCAATATATATATATATACAGTGGATATAAAAATTCCACACACCCCTGTTAAAATGTCAGGTTAGTGTGCTGTAAAAAAATGAGACAAAGATAAATCATTTCAGAACTTTTTCCACCTTTAATGTGACCTATAAACTGTACAACTCAATTGAAAAACAAACTAAAATCTTTTAGGTAGAGGGAAGAAAAAATATAAAAATAAAATAATATGGTTGCATAAGTATGCACACCCTTAAACTAATACTTTGTTGAAGCACCTTTTGATTTTATTACAGCACTCAGCCTTTTTGGGTATGAATCTATCAGCATGGCACATTTTGACTTGGCAAGATTTGCCCACTCTTCTTTGCAAAAACACTCCAAATCTGTCAGATTGCGAGGACATCTCCTGTGCACAGCCCTCTTCAGATCACCCGACAGATTTTCAATCGGATTCAGGTCTGGGCTCTGGTTGGGCCATTCCAAAACTTTAATCTTCTTCTGGTGAAGCCATTCCTTTGTTGATTTGGATGTATGCTTTGGGTCGTTGTCATGCTGAAAGATGAAGTTCCTCTTCATGTTCAGCTTTCTAGCAGAAGCCTGATGGTTTTGTGCCAATATTGACTTGTATTTGACTTGTATTTGGAACTGTTCATAATTCCCTCTATCTTAACTAAGGCCCCAGTTCCAACTGAAGAAAAACAGCCCCAAAGCATGATGCTGCCACCACCATGCTTCACTGTGGGTATGGTGTTCTTTTGGTGATGTTCAGTGTTGTTTTTGCGCCAAACATATCTTTTAGAATTATGGCCAAAAAGTTCAACCTTGGTTTCATCAGACCATAACACCTTTTCCCACATGCTTTTGGGAGACTTCAGATGTGTTTTTGCAAAATGTAGCCTGGCTTGGATGTTTTTCTTCATAAGAAAAGGCTTTCGTTTTGCCACTCTACTCCATAGCCCAAATATATGAAGAATACGGGAGGTTGTTGTCACATGTACCCCAGTTATAAGAAAGTGTGCAGACTTATGCAACCACATTATTTTTCTTTTTTTTTTTTTTCTTACCTCCACCTAAAAGATTTCAGTTTGTTTTTCAATTGAGTTGTACAGTTTATAGGTCACATTAAAGGTGGAAAAAGTTCTGAAATGATTTATCTTTGTCTCATTTTTTTACAGTACATAAACATGACATTTTAACAGGGGTGTGTAGACTTTTTATATCCACAGTAACTAAATTCTAGAAATATCAAACTGGTGTCTTCGTTTTTCAACTTTATTGACTTATTACATGATGTTTAGGGTACTCCACAGCACTGTATAATAATATTACAAAACTCCTAATGCTTCCTCGTGCTTCTGTGCTCACCACACACAACTGTGATACATCATAATCATTAACAGTGCACTGGCATTTTGCAGCTTCTGAAATATGTAAAGAATTCTATTGTCAACAGTTGTGTGCTAAGTTCTGAGAAAAATGTTAACTATCTGCAAGCAAAGGTAATGTGTATCTGTGACATATCAGGAATGTTTGGCCTCTTTCGAACATGATGTATTTCCCATGTAATTATGAAAGTCTGAAAAATATCTAACCTGGTTAGTATTGCCATTTTCCTACTAAAAACAAATGAATTTGCATGTTGCAGAAATTGATGGATTTTTAGATATTGGTAAATTAAATATATTTCATCAATGAATCATGTAACAGTGACTATTTATATTGTGGATTTTTCTATAAACCATATAATTTGAAATGGTAAGTTGTAGAAATCTTTATTTGCTCTTAATTTAAAAACAAAACAAATTTACATCAAAATGTTATACCAAATGGATAACATGATATGATTAAGTATATTTATTCAATAATAAAACATTAACAAATTGTGTTATAATACATACAATTATTTTAATCAATAGATAAAGGAATATCGGATTACTAAATATTGCATGAGGATGGTGTAAATTAATATGATCTGAGATTTGAAATGTGTAATTTTTATGGAGTACTGTAATATATGTAAACTATAATAAATTACAAGGATTTTAAAAATGATGAATTAAATGTTAATAGTTGTAAAAGTTTTTATTGATAATTAATGTACTGATAAGATATATGGATCTATTGCTTTTAGTACAGTCTTTTAACTGCTCTTTTATCATTTAATGTGTTTAATGAGGTAAATAAGGTACTATTGTTATTTTAGACAAAAAATTGTCTGTTACCCAAAAAGATCAATGATTAAATGTTATTGGTGGTAAATAATGCACTATATAAAAAGTATCCAACTATTTTAAACATACCGTAACTGATTTTGTTGTCCAATGAGTTCAGTACCAAAATGTACACTTAAAGGGCCACTTAATTCAGTGCAGTTAGGACCACATCAAAGAAACGTTTTCTTAAAAACATGTTGAAATAATTTTTGCTTTTTTTCTATATGTTCTTTTTTCACAGAGACATTTATAAATGGAATCCCTGTTTACATGGAGATTCTGACATGCCCCCAGACACACTCATAGCATCTGCTCCTTGCCGTGAGCACAAGCAGACAGAATGTTAACCCTTCATAAATTCATCTGTGCAAGGAAATGACTGCTGGAATTTACAAAAAATGACAGTTAGGGGTTAACTTGTCCTGCTGCATTTCTGAAGTTCAGTGAAAACTATAAATCGTTGTGTTCACACTGAGCTTCACCGACCAGTGCTGCAGATGTTGCTAATCATGGATTAGTCAGCAGTGTGTTTGTAAACAGACCTCAGACCATAGTTTAGGTGTTATTAGTGTAATTAGAAAAAAACAACAGATCAATAGAACATACCTTTCACACCATGAAGAGCACTTATATTGAGGCAAATGGCCCTTTAAAGCTTTGTTTAGAACTGGAGGTTACACTTATACCATGTCCCTGATAATATCATTATCCTGTAAAACCAAACTTCCTCAGTGGTAAAAAAGGTGAATCATTCATTGAATCCTTAAATCAATTTCCTATTCCAATCACCCTGAAAAAAAGTTGATTCACGTTCAATTTCAAGTGCACACTTTCCATGCTAAGAATATAGCATTGCATTTAAGGAGTTCTGCCCTTTGTGAACCTTATAATAACATGGTACATTTAGTATATAGAGCAAAGCTAGCTGCCATAGGATCACTGAGCCTCACCATCATCCCCTCTTTGACCTGTATATATCTAGACATTTTCCAGAATTTTGCGACTGTAAACCATGAACAACATATACATAATTATGTACTTCAAATATTCCTAAAGGGGAACATGTTCCTCAACTTATTTGTCAATTTTTTATTATACTTTAAATCTACACTTCACGAGAGAAAGTGTTACTAGGGTAAGTAAACAACACAGTACTTAAATGTTCATAACATATTTTTTTATTCAACAGCTTTGATTTGCGGAATAACATAAAACAAATTCATAACAAAGCCATGTAATTATTCTTGTTTGTCACAAAGATATATTTAGATCTGGTATACAAATATTAAAGAGGTGTTGCTATAAAGACCTTTGAAGATTACATAGATAATGTGGATAATGGAAGCATGACACCAGACATTTGAACTTCAAATAGTTCAGCATGGGAATTCATGATGAAGGAATTAAAGTTTACGAGGTGTGGGTTTAAAAGTTCCTAGATATTTTATTTCTCAAATCCTTCAATTACTAATTTGCTTTGCTTTATTTTTAATTAAGAAAACATGAATCCCATGGGAATTTGAATGTCATGTCACTGTCAAACAGAAAAAGTAATAAGACCTTGTCACAGCTCAGTTAATGCTTAATGTAGATATCTACTTTTATGAAAACATGCTATGAATACAACTTACTACACATAATGCTTTACTCAGCCAACCTAAGTTATGTACTTTTTCACATATTTTGTTATTTTATCACTAAATGAGAGAAAAGTTAGTTTATAATTACAGTAGATTGATTCCAGTTTGTCTATGTTTACTTTAAGTTCATTGCTTAAGGTAGTGGTCCTATGAGGGGCACCAGCAGAACATGATTGCTGGATCTTGCTGTGCAATCAGGATCTCTCTGCATTAGAACAATTGAGTTTTATTCATTCTCATGTGTTCACTTCCATTCAGGTAGAAAGAGATTGAAATCCTGAACTGTTATCGGCCTTAGTAGAACTAAATTGCCCTCCACTTGTTTAAGTAGTAAGTGACCACCTTAAATATACAACTTTGCATACATTCTGTAATAATCGTAATACTGTGACAACCTGCTTAGGATCCAGTTGACTTTGCATTTATAGAAGCACTAGGTACAAAGTATCAGCTCAAAAGATAGCAGTGAGTGAATGGTTTCCACTGTTTCCAATTCCCAATGGTCCTTCTCTTCATCAGAAGAAAGTTGCTGATGCAAACTATGTTCACTTTGATAAACATATGGAGGTACAAACTATTGACTTCATATTCTACTTAAGCTGGTAGATGTGTGGATATGCTAATTATGTCTACAGTATGGTTGGAAATCAGTAAGAATCCTATGCTCAAACGTATTGTTTTCTATAAACAAACCTGTGTGAGATGCCTTAAATTTTAACCACTGTTTTAATTTTGCTCTATATTATCCTCAGTACTGACATTTAGGGAAGATATTCTAAAAAACATATTGCTATATTGATTTATTTATTTACTTTACTAGACTACAGTCTAGTAAATTATTGTTAAACCAATGACTTAAACCATTTTGAGGTGTAAAGAACACTACTGGTCTGTCGCTGACTTTCTTACTGAAATAGTTTTGAGAATGAACACAGATGTTTGATCTTTGCCAGATGACTATGTGCCTAATTGGCTTCCTCCTTTCATGATACCCATATTCCAGTCAGTGTCTAAATCATGATATGTCACATCACCATTAAAAATAAAGGAGTATTGCAATCAAGAGCATCTGGCCTAAAGTAAATGCATTATTATAAGAGTGCTCCACCTAACTAGTAATCTGCAAGTTTTTTACAGGTGGTTTACGGTTCTCTCAAAAAAAACATAGTATAATGAATAAAAAGACAAATAAATATATCAAGAAATAATACAGGAAAGTAAATATAACATTTTTTTCTTTCTAAGTCTACAGCATACAGGGAGTGCAGAATTATTAGGCAAGTTGTATTTTTGAGGATTAATTTTATTATTGAACAACAACCATGTTCTCAATGAACCCAAAAAACTCATTAATATCAAAGCTGAATATTTTTGGAAGTCGTTTTTAGTTTGTTTTTAGTTTTAGCTATTTTAGGGGGATATCTGTGTGTGCAGGTGACTATTACTGTGCATAATTATTAGGCAACTTAACAAAAAACAAATATATACCCATTTCAATTATTTATTTTTACCAGTGAAACCAATATAACATCTCAACATTCACAAATATACATTTCTGACATTCAAAAACAAAACAAAAACAAATCAGTGACCAATATAGCCACCTTTCTTTGCAAGGACACTCCAAAGCCTGCCATCCATGGATTCTGTCAGTGTTTTGATCTGTTCACCATCAACATTGCGTGCAGCAGCAACCACAGCCTCCCAGACACTGTTCAGAGAGGTGTACTGTTTTCCCTCCTTGTAAATCTCACATTTGATGATGGACCACAGGTTCTCAATGGGGTTCAGAACAGGTGAACAAGGAGGCCATGTCATTAGATTTTCTTCTTTTATACCCTTTCTTGCCAGCCACGCTGTGGAGTACTTGGACGAGTGTGATGGAGCATTGTCCTGCATGAAAATCATGTTTTTCTTGAAGGATGCAGACTTCTTCCTGTACCACTGCTTGAAGAAGGTGTCTTCCAGGAACTGGCAGTAGGACTGGGAGTTGAGCTTGACTCCATCCTCAACCCGAAAAGGCCCCACAAGCTCATCTTTGATGATACCAGCCCAAACCAGTACTCCACCTCCACCTTGCTGGCGTCTGAGTCGGACTGGAGCTCTCTGCCCTTTACCAATCCAGCCACGGGCCCATCCATCTGGCCCATCAAGACTCACTCTCATTTCATCAGTCCATAAAACCTTAGAAAAATCAGTCTTGAGATATTTCTTGGCCCAGTCTTGACATTTCAGCTTGTGTGTCTTGTTCAGTGGTGGTCGTCTTTCAGCCTTTCTTACCTTGGCCATGTCTCTGAGTATTGCATACCTTGTGCTTTTGGGCACTCCAGTGATGTTGCAGCTCTGAAATATGGCCAAACTGGTGGCAAGTGGCATCATGGCAGCTGCACGCTTGACTTTTCTCAGTTCATGGGCAGGTATTTTGCGCCTTGGTTTTTCCACACGCTTCTTGCGACCCTGTTGACTATTTTGAATGAAACGCTTGATTGTTCGATGATCACGCTTCAGAAGCTTGGCAATTTTAAGAGTGCTGCATCCCTCTGCAAGATATCTCACTATTTTTGACTTTTCTGAGCCTGTCAAGTCCTTCTTTTGACCCATTTTGCCAAAGGAAAGGAAGTTGCCTAATAATTATGCACACCTGATATAGGGTGTTGATGTCATTAGACCACACCCCTTCTCATTACAGAGATGCACATCACCTAATATGCTTAATTGGTAGTAGGCTTTCGAGCCTATACAGCTTGGAGTAAGACAACATGCATAAAGAGGATGATGTGGTCAAAATACTCATTTGCCTAATAATTCTGCACTCCCTGTATACTCCAGTATGGCAACATAGATTCTAATTGAGTAAAAAACAATGGTTAACAGGACTCTAAGAAATGTTTCCTTGGGGTGAAAAAAACTTTCTGAATCACCACTCTAGATAAAGCGAGACAATACATTTTGATATGTCTCCTCAGTTACTTTTTTTGCAGTAATATACAGTAATTTACATAGATGTGCTTTAATTACCTCTTTATTATCATATCATAGTAAATACATAGTTACATAGTAACTGAGGTTGAATAAAGACTTTAAGTCCATCAAGTTCAACCTTTTTATCAAAATGATTCTGATTGTATGTAGCAGCAAACAGGTTATATATAATTATTTGTGTGTGCTCTGCAAAACCTGTACTTAACTATGCAAAGATAAGGCCTAGACTGAAGGTAAGATAAAACCCAGCCAGCCTTCTGCCTGATATCACTCACAAGAGCTGCGGGAAGACTACACATTCCCAAGGTCATGCCACAATTGTACCTTATTTATGTTACAAATGACTGTGTGAACTCAAGTTGAGTTGGCAGTTAATCAAACAACACCACATTACATTTGTTTTTGTTTACTACATACCTTCCATCATATTATCAGGGGTTTTGAATCCATGCTTTGTGCACACAGAAGATATAATGTTTACATGTGAATGTGTCATCTTATTCACATGATCTGTAATAACATTAATGCCATAAGTACAAAGTACTGGGGCCCACTACAGGTAAGGGGCCCACTGCTGCTAACTGCCTAGTGTAATTGGGATAGACAGATCAAAAATATTTCTGTTACCTTTTTATTGACCTCCATGAGCATATATGGGAGGGGGAAGATTTTTTGTATGGAGGCTATCCATTTGTTTGCTTTTCCATGCATTACTTGACAACAATAGTCAAGGTATCTCATATAGCAAAAAGGAGATTGAAATGCATAAAATATATTCTCCAATGAGTCTGACATGTTGAGCATCCTCTAAGATTAATTCACAAAAAAATAACCCCTACTTTGCCTTTTTCTATTGATAGTTTGCATCTGATAAGGTAAAGTGGGAAGGAGAACTTAGGGTGATTGATATCACATATAATAGTTGTCAAACTACGAAAGTCGTCACGCTTTGCATGCGAGGGACGCAGTTCGGGCCGCAAATGTGGACCCTCGCGAAGCGAGGTGCTGCATTTGTGGAAGGTGGAGGCTCCAATGTCAGCTGCAATGAGCCAAAGGCTCACTGCAGGCCTCAAATGCGGACCCTCGCAAAGCGAGGGGCCGCATTTGTGGAGGCGGAGGCTCTATGGCACCTCAGGAGCGGTTACACACACCCACAGAAGCGGGACTTAGAAAAAATACATCTAACACGCAATGACTAAATACGGACTTACACTAAAAAAATACGAACCGCAGGACTTAGAAAAAAAATATTACGAACTCGCAAAAATACAACCTTAACGGCCGAACAGCGCGCAACTGAAAACACAAAAAAACAATAAATACACATAAAAATGACATAAAAACCTTACCTACAGCAAATGGGGGTACCCAGGACCTCTGCAAGTGAACTTACAACTGAATTTAAGCTCAATTTAACGGGTTTAGACACACAAAAATCCCCTAAGCGAGAGAAAAAATGGCCGCCGAAAAAAGCAAAAACTAGGCTACTCGACGCCAAAAGCCGCAAAACACCACCAAGCACATGCAGCTTTTCCAGAAAGACGTACGAGGCACAAGATACAATTTTAGCAAGGACGCTAAATCATCCACACCCGCGTACCATAAACATTCGCCGCCATTTTACAACACCGCCTTACAGAATGCAGAAGTACACAGCTACACCGACGGCTACCCCTCGCGCACGCAGCCTATTTACACTACACACTGCACACATTGCTGACACGTACACCTCAGCTTCACAACACTGCAAACCTACATTGTATGCTGCAGGAACATCAAAACAGATTGTCAGCTCTTCAGCACAATGCTTCCTGGTAAAGTATATTAATTTATTAATTTAATACTTATTTAATTAGCATACAAAAATACATATTTACAAAAAAAAAAACACTATCGCAATAAACGCAAAAGCCATTAACTGCTCGCCTCACAACGAGTGCCAACACTGCTCATAGCACACAAACTACACCAGGGGACAGCCGTGCAATAAGTGCAAAAAGCAGATCAGCACCGACCTTACAATGACAGCAAAAGCGCCAATGATAAAAAATAATAAAACAACCAAGATGCTCGCAATGAGCGCTAAAGGGCCTCAGACCACAAAAAAAAACTAATGTCAAACAGCATTACCTGCCTTACAAGTTTATTGCCCTGTAATTTTTGACGGGCAAGTCGCTAGTTATATGATAAAGGACACACTTGTATCACTGTTTTACACATTGTATCCATTTTTCCTACTGCCCTCTACCCATAACACACTTGTTATGTGCAAGGAGGTTGTGTGTATTGTACGGTATGTACAAGCCTTGTACATACAATACACACAACCTCCTTGCACGACAATGCTACTGGCATCATATGTTTCTCTATCATCCCAGGGACCACCTTTCTTTATATATTTCTATCTCAATCTTTCTGTCCTTGGGATCTTTACAAATGAGCTTACCAATTGTTATGTGTCCAGGGCCAAAACCTGCAGAGGGCCGTATGAAATAAGGCAGAAGGCTCTTAGACCAAAGGTTTAAAATTACTGCTTAAGACTCTGATCCTCCACACCTGCATTCCTGACAATCTCCCAGCCTCCTTTTATGTCAAATCATAACTAGTGGGCAGTATCCAATCAAAATATTCCAGTTATATTATAAAAACATAAAACCTTCCCATCAATAATAAGCCTGTCATTTAAGTGTGTGGTCTAATTTTATACAATATTTCGACTTAAGTTACACATCAATACGCTCCTATTTTCTGAATATTTGTTTTTTGTCTAATTATGAACTATTATGTTACTAGCGACTTGCCCGTCAAAAAATGACGGCAATGTTATGTATATGTTTGTCAAGTTGTTTAGTTATTAACATATATTTTTGACACTTGTAAGTATTTTAATATGAACGTGTATTTTTGTAAAATGTTGATGTAATGGTTTTTTAAAATGTAATTAGTATCTGAAGAATTGTTAACTTGAATATACATTGAATGAATAGGAAAGCCAAAAGTAAAAACCCTTTTTTAAACGTTGCAAATTTTAACATGAAGTTTAAAATATATGTAAGCAATAACCATCAAAGTATATATTTTTAAACTTGAACTTTATTTTTTATGTAAGTTTAGAAGTTGACAAAACATTGGTATAATTTTGAACATTATAAACAGGAACATAGTGAATACATTTTGTAAAGTAATTTTTTATTAAAAGTATTAACATTTGAATGTAAAAACAATTGACATTTAAATTAATCAGTATTGAAATGCAATTTCTATCACAATAATTGTTAACTTGAATATACATTGAATGTAGAGGAAGGCATACAGTCAAACTCTTCTTAAAACGTACGTAATTAAACTAATTTATTACTGAGCACATAAATTGGCGATAAACATTAATGTAGGTAGTAATCTTAAGATAACAGACAATATTTACATTGTGACTTAAAAGGTGCTTGACCTCTTAACATCCACTTTGTAATATGTTGAATGAAATAACTTCAAAATATATTTTTTAAACTTTTAACATTAGAAACATTAACATAGTGACTTAACATTTTAACATAATTTTTACTAACAATGCAAGGCAAGTATTTTGTGAGGCGAATCATTCATAAACATGACTTCCATTAATTATGACTGAATTAAACAACCAATTGTTATGTATTTTGCAATGCTTTTAAAAAATCTTGGCACCTTTAATTAGTATCCTTCAAAGTTATAGTACTTCATAGTAGACAATGTTTTTAGTAAAAATACGTCCATCTTCTAATAAATCACCTTGACTTTCATTGTTTTCAATGTAAACTTTAATTGCCTGTGGATTTTTGCACCTTGACAACGCAACGTACAATTGACCATGTGCAAAAACTGGTTCTTCCAAGAAAATACCCACAGATTTGAAAGTTTGACCTTGTGATTTATTAATGGTCATGGCAAATGCCATAATAATGGGAAATTGTCTTCTTTGAAGTATAAAAGGGAGACTACTTTCACTTGGTGCTAAATCTATTCTTGGTATGAAAACTCTCTCTCCTCTATGGGTCCCAGTTAAAATTTCAGCATCTATAAAATGATCCTTTAATTGTTGAACAATTAATCTTGTGCCATTGCATAGGCCTTTTTTGGGATTCATATTTCGCAGTAACATGATAATTGCACCTTTCTTTAGCTGCAAAATATGTGGTGGCATTCCAGAAGGAGTTAAAGAGTTTATGAATTCAGTGGAAAAGTTAGCCTGACTTTCATTGTCATCAGCAAGTACAGAATCAGCACTGTGATAATTTCTTTGTGGTGCATAAATTTTTTTTAAGATTTTATTATTGAGGATTAATGCATCTTTATTTTTACACGTCAGTATGACTTGGTTGGCAAGCTCGGAATATTCTTCGTTATTTATGCTCCCTTCAAATATAGCCGATATAATATCTTGTTGACAAATCATATGAGGTGGGATCTCTACAGTGTCGTCAGGTAAATGTAGTATTTTTTCTGTTCTGCCTTCTCCAATTTTAATAAGCCAATCATTGAAATCAGTTTGGCCTTCTGATCTCATATTTTGTTGCAGTTGAAGATGGGTAAAATGTTTCCATACTGTACTTGACTTTATACATGTTTCGATAATGTCAGTTCGATTTCCATGTACAACAACAGGTAATGTTTGTCTAAAATCGCCACCCAACAACATTACCTTTCCACCAAATGGAAAAATATTATCCATGACTTCACGAAGCAAACGGTCAATACATTGGAGGGCATAGCATGACATCATTGTGGCCTCATCTATTATAATTAATTTACATTTCTTCAATTTCTTTGCTTGTAAGGATGTCATGCGAATATCTGACACAGAATTTTCTAAAATAGGCACTGGCAGTTTAAATCCACTATGAACAGTTCTTCCACCTTCTAATAAAAGTGCAGCAATTCCAGTAGTGGCAAACGCCATTGCTATTTTTCCTTGTGCTCGTACTGAACTCATTAATAAATTGTACAAATATGTTTTTCCTGATCCGCCAGGTCCATCAAGATAGAAATAACGCTCTGTCACCATGTCATCATCTATAGCATTTTTAATGGCATGAAATGCTTGCAATTGTAGTGTATTTAAAGTTGCAAGTCTTTCTTCTGTTCTTTCTGCTTGTAGTTGAATGTCATAGTCTTCAAAGTTAATGTCATCTATAAGACCTGGATCAGGCAAATTAAAACTTGCACAACTTAATCCATGAGTTAAAAAGACTTCTTGGATTTCCATTAACGCTTTTAAGTGTGCAATGGGTTCATTGTATCGTCGCATAAAGTCTTCAGCCATATTACTTTTAAAAGTCTCCCACAAAGCTAATGCATTTGGAGCATTTGAGAAGATACAAATAAAAGCAAATTGTTCTCTCATCTGTCGTGGCATTTGACATTGTGCTGCTTCTTCTAAGCATCTTTCCCACTCTGTATCATCAGCGAGTAAGTTTCTATGTCTTGCAGCTAAATGGAAGGATTCATATACAATGTCATTAACAGTTCTTAAGTGTTCAAAACTTTGTGCTCCAGGAACATTTAAAAGTAATATCCGTAAGCAAAAACGTTCAACATCTCTTGGACTGACTGTGTAAATTCTTGGAATAATTTTATTGCCTCTAGTTTTTCTTGGTCTCCATAATCCATTCACAAAAACATAGTGATATGGAATTTCAATATATAAGTATTGTGTTGCTTCAGCATCAGTGGAATTTAATGCAAACCATGCAGTTAGTGTAGTGTGACGATCTTCACTTTGGGCCAATGCATTCATTTCATTTCCAGCATGGAAATAGACTAAATGTCGTTGTGGCAAATGTACTGCTAACCTATATACTGCATGTGATCTATCATGCATTTCAAATTTTAAAAGCCGCCACATAGCTTCTGGCGCACTGACATAGCGAGCATCTACATGAGATGCAAGTTCATCATGTACTAACTCACTACTTTCAGGGTTCTCTGCACTTTTGACGACTACAGTAGCTGCATCGTAACCTTTGTAAATATATTTGTAGACATATTTAATGGATTTGATGGAAGTGCAGGCTTCTACGTTGATGTGGGCGTTGTACTTCATGAGTAAATGTGGATTGTAGGGTACTACATATCTATTGTCCACTTTTTTCCCACGAATAATGGCACTATCTCCTTCTCTTCTTTTATAAAGTGGATATCCATCACAATTGGCATAGGTTTTGTCTCTATAATCTTTGGGAAATTCTTTGGAACATTTATTATTTTCCATACATGGTGATTGTGGATTAAGGTCACCACAGGGTCCATGAATCATGCGATGAGTAACAATCTCATATAGTCTACCATATAGTTCTGGATCTGGTAGTTCAGCAACAATAACTGCATCCACTTTGTCTGAAGTATCTAATTTATCTTTTTCTTGAAGTATTATTAGAAGATGTGCATGTGGAAGGCCTCTTTTTTGAAATTCAATGGTATATACATAAGCAAGACATTTGCCAAATAACTGATTTATAGTGAAGTCACGTATTAATTCATTTAATTTAATCTTAAAAACTCTGGCTACTAAATCTGGTCGATCTGAAGCAGTTTGTCCAAGAAGTAGATTTAGTGTAATTTCTGGCCATTGTGGATTACATGTAAATGTCACAAATAAATCGGGTTTGCCAAATTTTGTCACAATAGCCATAGCATCATTGTATCTTTCTCTCATATTCCGAGGAGATCCTTGAAAGGAAGATGGTAAAATGATGGCTTTGCCAGCTGTCATGTCTCTGCTTGTAGCCACGTCAGCAACATAGTCCATGAGTCCAGAATATTGTTCTACACGGAGTTTATCTTGTTGATATTTGATAAAGTTTAAATTATTTGCCTCAACTTGCAAATATGAATCAATAATCCATTGTTGTGTTAGTTTCCCACCACATAAAATTGGATTAAATACATTGCGAATGGCAATTTGAGCTACTTTAAATTCAAGCATAGAAACATTATTTCGGATTCTGGCTTTAGCATTTGGGTAACTGGGAAGAGTTAATTTTGGTTGCCAACCTGCTTCTCCGTGTGGGAAAAAGATGGGATATGTCATTGGATCTAAATTTGGACTTAAGATACTCATATTAATAAACGGTTGGTCCTCATTTCTAGGATATATTCGTATGTCTCTTTGAAATGGTGGTTCTCCTTCATCATTGTGAAACACCATTGCAACCTCATTTGTTGTTGGCAAGTTATAACGACGTTTATCAGTATGTCTGTCTCTTTTAAGCACCATATTAACCTTCGGCATTGGTAATTGATGTGTTTGTGAATGAAGTAGTTGTTCATTTTCTACTTCTGCCAATTTTTTATAAGCTTTACTGTAGGGATTGTTGTCCATAATGTTATTTAGCTCTATGAAAACAGTGGGTAAGCATTTTTTATTTTCTTCCATCTGCATACGTTGGTCAACAGCTTCCATTGTATCTAGGACATATAGTTGAGCGAATTTTCTTTTATTTCCTTCCTCTGGATGTAAATGGGAAGTGCGATGATAAATTTGTCCTTGGACTTTAAAACAGTAAGGACCATGTCCTGGTACATTAGCAGCTAATGTTGCCCCCATGGATGCAAAGGATATGGCACTATTGTAGGATCTTATGTTTGTCTTAAAATTTTTGTAGTTTGGAAAAGTAGGTTCAGTCATAATATTTTGTAAATAAATTGGAAATTCTTTCCTTTCTGGAAGTTTGAACTTGCCTTTTTGACAACAACTAATAAATTGTCCATCTCTGGGTCTCTCCTGTTTAAAATAATAAGCCTCACAAAACTGACATTGAGTAGTCATGTCCCCACAACTATGAACCTCTACTGCTAAAGACTTGAGTAGAGGACAATTTGCAAAGCATATAGGATTTTGCCTTTCATATTCATCAGGTGAAATGTCATATAATGTTTCAACAACAGGTTCTAAATGTTTTGTTTTTTTCGTTGCTTTTCTTGGTATATGTTGTATTGTTTGAGGTAAAATGTCATCTAATGTTTCATGAAACGGTTCTAAATGCTTTGTTTTCTTTGTTGCTTTTTTTGGTATCTCTTGTCTTTTTTCTGGCAAAATGTCATCTGATGTTTGAGCAACAGGTTCTAAATGCTTTATTTTCTTTGTAGTTTTTTTTGACATATCTTTAATTTCTGCAAGTGACAGTCTTTTGCTTGCAATTCTTTTGCGTTCTTTTTCTCGTCGAATTTCCTTCTTCTCCGGTGTCTGCTGGCTGTCTGCTCTCTGTCGTCGTTCTCTAGCTTGGCGTCTTTTCTTTTCTTGTTTACTCTCATTATCAGCCATGTTAATCTGTAAAAATAAAATAATGTACCATTAGTTTATTTTGAGATGTTAAGTTGTTTTTCATGACATATAGTTATCAATAGTGTGTTAACATTTTATAGTTAATCAATTTCAATGCGTTCAATTGAATAAAAGTCTAAATAAGGGCATGAGATAATTATTTAAAGACATTTTTATTTATTAAACATGTATCCAAAAGCAAGTGTTTCAGTAACTAAAAAGGTATTTTAAAAAAGATGTTATGTCCTTATTTACAGCACTATTCAATTTGTCAAATGGCAATTAAATTAGGGTTTAGGACTGGAATGTTACAATGACAAATTATATAGATTCTGTGTTTTTAGACTTTTTTGGACTATGCCAATTTATTTTTTAAGTTTACATTGAAGTTTGTATTTATTGTTAAAGATTATTGGCCCTAAAAGACAAATAAGAGATAGATGATAGATATTACTTTTTATACTGTACCTTGGTTGAAGTTTGATTTCAAGCAAAATTCTTTGTTGGTCCTGTGTTGAAAGCCTTCGTCCGATGGTCTCGTCCTGTGTTGAAAGTCCTCGTCCGATGGTGTAGTCCTCTGTTGAAAGTCCTCGTCCTCTGGTGTGGTCCTCAGTTCCAACTCCTGTTCCGATGTTCTTGACGCAGTATCTGTTATAAAATAAAAATGAAAATGTTATGTTATTTGAATGTCTTTGTATGAATGAAAAAATGGCATTATTTCTGTGTTTTTCTACAATCCTTTTTGGTGCGCCACAATTTTGGTATGCTTCTGTAGGCTATTTTCTAAGGCTTATAGGTGGTTAAACATTAAAGAAGAATATTAATTAATTTTTCTCTTTTTTTACTTGTTATACTGTACCTTGTTTGAAGTTTGATTTGAAGCAGAATCTTTGTTGGTCCTGTGTTGAAAGCCTTCGTCTGATGGTCTGGTCCTGTGTTGAAAGTCCTCGTCCAATCGTCTGGTCCTCTGTTGAAAGTCCTCGTCCGATGGTGTAGTCCTCTGTTGAAAGTCCTCGTCCAATGGTCTGGTCCTCTGTTGAAAGTCCTCGTCCGCTGGTGTGGTCCTCAGTTGAAACTCCTGGTCCGATGTTCTTGACGCAGTATCTGATATAAAATAAAAATGAAAATGTAATATTTTTTTAATGTATTTGTATGAAGTAAAAAATGACATTATTTCTTTGTTTTTCTACAATCCCGTTTGGTGTCCACCACTTTTGGTATGCTTATTTAGGCCTTTTTCTAAGGCTTATAGATTGTTAAACATAAAATAAGTATCTAAATGTACTTTGGTATGTGTTTGTGTGAGTTTTCATACAATCCTGTTTGGTGCGCACCACTGTTGGTATGCTTATTTAGGCTTCTTTATAAGGCTTATAGGTTGTTAAACATAAAATAAGAATGTAAAAGTACTTTGCTATGTGTTTGTGTGAGTTTTCATACAATCCTGTTTGGTGCGCACCACTGTTGGTATGCTTATTTAGGCTTCTTTGTAAGGCTTATAGGTTGTTAAACATTAAATAAGAATGTAAATGTAGTTTGCTATGTGTTTGTGTGAGTTTTCATACAATCCTGTTTGGTGCACACCACTGTTGGTATGCTTATTTAGGCTTCTTTCTAAGGCTTATAGGTTGTTAAACATAAAATAAGAATGTAAATGTAGTTTGCTATGTGTTTGTGTGAGTTTTCATACAATCCTGTTTGGTGCGCACCACTGTTGGTATACTTATTTAGGCTTCTTTCTAAGGCTTATAGGTTGTTAAACATGAAATAAGAATCTAAATGTAGTTTGCTATGTGTTTGTGTGAGTTTTCATACAATCCTGTTTGATGCGCACCACTGTTGGTATGCTTATTAATGTAGTTTTGTAATGCTAATAGGTTGTTAAACATAAAATAAGAATGTAAATGTAGTTTGTTATGTGTTTGTGTGAGTTTTCATACAATCCTGTTTGGTGCGCACCACTGTTGGTATACTTATTTAGGCTTCTTTCTAAGGCTTATAGGTTGTTAAACATAAAATAAGAATGTAAAAGTACTTTGCTATGTGTTTGTGTGAGTTTTCATACAATCCTGTTTGGTGCGCACCACTGTTGGTATGCTTATTTAGGCTTCTTTGTAAGGCTTATAGGTTGTTAAACATTAAATAAGAATCTAAATGTAGTTTGCTATGTGTTTGTGTGAGTTTTCATACAATCCTGTTTGGTGCGCACCAATGTTGGTATGCTTATTTAGGCTTCTTTCTAAGGCTTATAGGTTGTTAAACATAAAATAAGAATGTAAATGTAGTTTGCTATGTGTTTGTGTGAGTTTTCATACAATCCTGTTTGGTGCGCACCACTGTTGGTATACTTATTTACGCTTCTTTCTAAGGCTTATAGGTTGTTAAACATAAAATAAGAATGTAAATGTAGTTTGCTATGTGTTTGTGTGAGTTTTCATACAATCCTGTTTGGTGGGCACCAATGTTGGTATGCTTATTTAGGCTTCTTTCTAAGGCTTATAGGTTGTTAAACATTAAATAAGAATCTAAATGTAGTTTGCTATGTGTTTGTGTGAGTTTTCATACAATCCTGTTTGTTGGGCACCAATGTTGGTATGCTTATTTAGGCTTCTTTCTAAGGCTTATAGGTTGTTAAACATAAAATAAGAATGTAAATGTAGTTTGCTATGTGTTTGTGTGAGTTTTCATACAATCCTGTTTGGTGCGCACCACTGTTGGTATACTTATTTACGCTTCTTTCTAAGGCTTATAGGTTGTTAAACATAAAATAAGAATGTAAATGTAGTTTGCTATGTGTTTGTGTGAGTTTTCATACAATCCTGTTTGGTGGGCACCAATGTTGGTATGCTTATTTAGGCTTCTTTCTAAGGCTTATAGGTTGTTAAACATTAAATAAGAATCTAAATGTAGTTTGCTATGTGTTTGTGTGAGTTTTCATACAATCCTGTTTGGTGGGCACCAATGTTGGTATGCTTATTTAGGCTTCTTTCTAAGGCTTATAGGTTGTTAAACATAAAATAAGAATGTAAATGTAGTTTGCTATGTGTTTGTGTGAGTTTTCATACAATCCTGTTTGGTGCGCACCACTGTTGGTATACTTATTTACGCTTCTTTCTAAGGCTTATAGGTTGTTAAACATAAAATAAGAATGTAAATGTAGTTTGCTATGTGTTTGTGTGAGTTTTCATACAATCCTGTTTGGTGGGCACCAATGTTGGTATGCTTATTTAGGCTTCTTTCTAAGGCTTATAGGTTGTTAAACATTAAATAAGAATCTAAATGTAGTTTGCTATGTGTTTGTGTGAGTTTTCATACAATCCTGTTTGGTGGGCACCAATATTGGTATGCTTATTTAGGCTTCTTTGTAAGGCTTATAGGTTGTTAAACATTAAATAAGAATCTAAATGTAGTTTGCTATGTGTTTGTGTGAGTTTTCATACAATCCTGTTTGTTGGGCACCAATGTTGGTATGCTTATTTAGGCTTCTTTCTAAGGCTTATAGTTTGTTAAACATGAAATAAGAATCTAAATGTAGTTTGCTATGTGTTTGTGTGAGTTTTCATACAATCCTGTTTGATGCGCACCACTGTTGGTATGCTTATTAATGTAGTTTTGTAATGCTAATAGGTTGTTAAACATATAATAAGAATGTAAATGTAGTTTGTAATGTAAATGTAGTTTGTTATGTGTTTGTGTGAGTTTTCATACAATCCTGTTTGGTGGGCACCAATGTTGGTATGCTTATTTAGGCTTCTTTCTAAGGCTTATAGGTTGTTAAACATTAAAATAAGAATGTAAATGTAAATCCTGTTTGATGGGCACCACTTTTGTTATACTTATGTAGTGTTTTTTCTAATGGTTATACATTGTTAAACAATCACATTTGAATGAGGCCCTCGGCCATTAAACATATTTAGGTCCTGAATCAATTGCGTTTTGACCAATTGAATAGGGCTCTATATAAGCACATAAAATATTTTTTGACAGAAGTTTTTAGTTAGTGAAGACCTATTATGTGCTTATATAAAGCCCTATTCAATTAGCCAACTCACAATTGAATAATGCTCATGGTTCGGTTCTTTTTTATACTTAAATACTTTACCTTGATTGAAGTGTGGAATGACAGAGGGTCCCCTCCTGCCAATCTTAATCCGCCGGTCTTCTTGTAGTGTCTGTTTGAAAAATAAAGTGAAATAGTGAATTATAGAATTTTTTATTTGTATTTAACAAACCATGGCCTTTTCAGCATTTAAAGTATTTTTGTATCTTACCTCTTGTTCTTTGTTGGTGTTCTTTAAAAGGGATTGTGCTTCACAGTGTACGGTGCAAATTGTTGAAAGACGCTGTTGATGCAGAGTCTGTTTGAATATTTAAAAAAGTAGAAAGATTGAGTTTTAGGTGATCTATTAAATTGCAGTAAATTAATTTCATTGAATTATACTTCTGTAATTAATTTGAATTAACATTATTTTTTGGTGGGTGCTACACACATATGTCACATACATGAAGCACATTTCCATAGTTGAAAGTAATTTTTTTGTGTGCGTGTGACATATCAGTATACATGAATCATATTTTTGTTTAATTAAAAATGTGCGTGTCACTTGTCAGTATACATTATACGGCTAAATGTGCGTGTCACTTGTCAGTATACATTATACGCATAAATGTGCGTGTCACTTGTCACTATACATTATACACATAAATGTGCGTGTCACTTGTCACTATACATTATACACATAAATGTGCGTGTCACTTGTCAGTATACATTATACGCATAAATGTGCGTGTCACATGTCAGTATACATTATACGCCTAAATGTGCGTGTCACTTGTCAGTATACATTATACGCATAAATGTGCGTGTCACATGTCAGTATACATTATACGCATATATGTGCGTGTCACTTGTCAGTATACATAAACCTCTTTGTCTTCTTTAATTTTTTTTTTTGATGTCCTGTCTTGAAAATAAGTAATATATTATAGCTTA
The DNA here is from genome assembly GCA_027410445.1 of Discoglossus pictus. Classification (NCBI taxonomy): domain Eukaryota; kingdom Metazoa; phylum Chordata; class Amphibia; order Anura; family Alytidae; genus Discoglossus; species Discoglossus pictus. The sequence goes on along the minus strand of CM050166.1, from coordinate 181,335,420 downwards.
CCTCTCAGTTGTAATTTGCACAATGTAAAGTAGTAAATTAGGAAAGAATTATCTTCTAAAGTTTTAGCAGCAGTTATCTCCGAAGTCACTCTGTTCATCACCTGAGGAGAAATGTATTTTTCTCTGTCAAATAGACAGTATTTATAAACTTGTAGAACATTCTGGAAAGTTAGACCGTTAGAACGTAATACGCATGCGCTATTTGCGTTCCAGCTTACAATTTGCGTTCCATCCGCCATTTTGTGCGTAGTAGTGTTTAAAATGGTGTTTAATATGAGTGTGATCCGTTCCGCATAGTATGTGTTTCATTATTGCGAGTAAGTGTAGTGTAGTTACGTCTGGAGCCTCGTTTTCGTTTTGTTCGGCGGCCATTTTTTCTCTCGCTTAGCCGATTTTCGGTCGTTTAAACTGTTTGTTTTCACTTAAATGGACGTGTAAATGAACTTTTGGAGGTGCCGGATGCCCCCCCGTGCTGTAAGTAAGCTTTTTATGTGTTTGTTGTGTTTATTTCTTGTGTTTGTGATGTTTTGATGCGCGGCGGTTGGAATGGGTCTTTCGCGGCCGTATTTTTTTCCGATGCGGCCGTATTTTGTTGCGAGTAAGTGTAGTGTAGTTACGTCTGGAGCCTCGTTTTCGTTTTGTTCGGCGGCCATTTTTTCTCTCGCTTAGCCGATTTTCGGTCGTTTAAACTGTTTGTTTTCACTTAAATGGACGTGTAAATGAACTTTTGGAGGTGCCGGATGCCCCCCCGTGCTATAAGTAAGGTTTTTATGTGTTTGTTGTGTTTATTTCTTGTGTTTGTGATGTTTTGATGCGCGGCGGTTGGAATGGGTCTTTCGCGGCCGTATTTTTTTCCGATGCGGCCGTATTTTGTTGCGATATACGCAGTTAGCTTTTACGTGTACGACGCAGTGTATTTGTTTCTAAGTCGTGCGTATGTGTGTTAAGAGCGTGTGAGGGGCCTTTTTTACTGTTTTTTTGTTAAGTCTTGCGTCTGTGTGTCTGGGTGTAAGCGGGTGTGAGGCGACTTTGATTTTTTTTTTGTTATGAAGTTATGTGTGTGTGTATGTGTGTGTTAACACAGCCGATGTTGGGATGCTCCCACCACCGCAAATGCGGACCCTCGCTTCGCGAGGATCCGCATTTGCGGGGACGTTGTTTGTTTTTTGTTGGCTGGGCGGTTGGGTTTATTCTGTTAAAAAAGTCGTGTGTGTGTATGTGTGTGTTAACACAGCCGACGTTGAGCCTCGACAACCGCAAATGCGGGCCCTCGCTTCGCGAGGACCCGCATTTGCGGCGAACTGCGTCCCTCGCTTCGCGAGGGACGCAGTTTCTTCAAGCGTGAGCAACGACTTGGGTTTTTGTTGGCTGGGCGGTTGGGTTTATTCTGTTACAAAAGTCGTGTGTGTGTATGTGTGTGTTAACACAGCCGACGTTGAGCCTCGACAACCGCAAATGCGGGCCCTCGCTTCGCGAGGACCCGCATTTGCGGCGAACTGCGTCCCTCGCTTTGCGAGGGACGCAGTTCTTGCGGGCTCGCTACGCGAGCCCGCAAGCGTGAGCCGACGTTGAGCCTCGACAACCGCAAATGCGGGCCCTCGCTTCGCGAGGACCCGCATTTGCGGCGAACTGCGTCCCTCGCTTCGCGAGGGACGCAGTTCTTGCGGGCTCGCTACGCGAGCCCGCAAGCGTGAGCAACGACTCGTACGCTCACAACTATATATGTGATGGATCAGAAAATAAGCAATGTATTAGAGCGTTTGAGCTGCACACCACCAGATTAAGTAGTTACAGTGCACAATAAAATGTGGGACGTGCACCACACAGCTGAAAGTGGATCTGGCTCTCTGTCTGCATTAGGCTGCTTACACTATAAATCCCCTGGTTTTACAGCACCCAGCGGAGTTACCTATATCTCAACTAGACATAGAGAGGAATTACTTTCTAATTATCATAGCATTCTTGGACAGTTTATTAAGCTATTTTATGTTTGGATTTAATAAAGAAAATGTTCCAGTGTGTGCGACAAGTACATTCATTCCTAGAGGAATACTGCAGAATAAATCTAGCAATATCTCTTTAAAAAACCTTTCCAAGAAATTGTTATACAGGAAAAGAAACATTCCCTCAGGAACACTGCAGGAAAGAATTCCAGGGCTATAATAGTATACAGATTTTTAGAGAGAAAAAGCATTTACATTTACCTTTATAAAAATCTCAAACGTACAACTTCAAGTCTAAATATTTTCCTGTGTTAATTTGGCATGGCTTCTAAAATTCAGATTTGTCATTTGCTTGATAGAGAATAGACTATCCAAATTGGTATTGATAAGCAGTTAATATTTTAATAAATTCCTCCTATCTTCAGACTTGAAATTGATTTTAGCTTTCCACTTCCGCTTTTTCCTTTCAAACAAATATACCAGTGAGGATGTGGTGTCTAACTACTGATTGTTTCAACAAAAATACTTCATCAATCATGGATGAATCCCTAAGGTAAACATGTTTTGACATAATTTAGTGCGAGTGAAAGGATTCCTGAAAAATAACTGATTGTAAGTGGACTGGTCACTGAGTGCTGCTATATGCAGGAGTACTGCGTCACCACTGCTTCAGAAAATATCACTAAATTACAAACCTCTACATTTTCCTGCAGCTCCTGACACAACTTGCTTTAAAACATCCACCATAATAAGACAATAAGATCATAAGCCATTAGTCAAGGAAAGCAAGGAACTCTTTAGACATGTATTTTTTTAATATAAATACTAGCGACGTGCCCGTCAAAAATTGCGGCAATGAAATTTGAAGCCTGTCAATGCTGTTTGCCACAAAATGAGAGGATATGGCCCCTCTGAGCAACTTCGGCTATCATTGGAAGCCTTTTCCCCCGTCTACTTTACAGGCCCCTTTGGCGCTCATCGCGAGCCCTGCAATGAACATCTTTATGGCTTATTGACGTTTTTGCCAAGCCGCACCTTTCCTGCTTTGCAATGATCCCCTACAGGGCTCATTGCGACCCCCACGATGAGAGCCTTTGGCGTTCATCGCATTGCTTGCAATGAGCGCCTTCGTCACTCATTGCAAGCCTCTCCCCCGTGTACTTTATATGCCTGTGTAGTTTAGGGGCCTACTGGCTTGGGTTAAGTGTTACTGCTTTGAGTTATATGATACTGCCTTGTATTAAGTGTGACTAGTTTGCGTTAAGTGCTTAGGGTTCGTATTTACTTTTTTCGGGCCTCATTTTACGTCCTTTGGCCTCGTTTTCGTCGTGTTTACATTTTTTCTGCAGCCATTTTTTTTCTTGCTTTGCTGATTTTCAATCTTGAAAATCGGCAAAATATGTCTCAAATTACCTTGCAACCTCACTCGCAGGCTCCCTGGCTCTCCCCCTGTGCTGTGTGTGAGTGTGTAAGTGAATTTGTGGCATATTTGTGTGTTTTGCATGTTTTTCCAGTTCGTGGTTGGGACGTTAAAGTCATATTTTTGCGAGCCCCGCAGTCCATCTACGCGCTTCGGGTGCGTAATTTTAGTCAAGTGGGCCTCAACTGCTCGCCTCGCTTTGCGAGGCTTGCAGTGCAATGAGCGCCTTTGGCGATCATTGCAGCCTAAAGGTCCTGTATGCCTCAATGGCTCGCCTCGCGTGTCGACAACTCGCAGATTGACAACTATTATATGTGATAATAATAATAATAAGTATGTATTCTAGTCATTCATTTATAGTCATTCATTTATGTACCATTCACATATTTTTGCCATGAAAAATGATTCTGCAAACTACAGCATAAGTATGTGTGCTTTTTTTTATCTGCATCTTTCATTATATGTAAAATATTTATCAGACTATTCTGGTATCTGTTAAATATCACTAAGAATATATACTTTTTTATTAAATCCCAACTTGCTCATGAATAAATAGAGAACAATAAAGCAAGACAGCAAGCACTGTTCAAGCAACATTTACTAAGGCAAGTGTTTTCTCACTAGTGCCCAGTTTCTGGGCTATATGTACTGGAAGACTTCGGAAATGCCCTCAGTTGTTATATTATCTCTAATTTTTATAGTGCCAAAACATTCTGCAGCACTGGGGTACAGTAAAATATGGAGATGACAATAGGTAATGATACAATGAGCTTGCCCTTGCCCTTGAGATATATGAATCATACACATGACATGTCAAGCTTACAGACTAGAGGATAAATGAAACAAAAGGTGAAGGAATTAAAAGGGAAAAACAAGGGTTTAGCAGGAGAGAGGATGGTTAATTAGTGGTTAAGTCTGAGTGTAGTAGCTGTGAAAAAATGGAGGTGATAGTAGAGAAACCTGCATATAGAGTAACACAAATCATGGGTGTGTGTGAATGGACAGGGTAGGTGGCAGGTCATGTTAGATAATATCAGATGCAGAAGAGTGATGGTGTGTCTGGGGGTAAAGAAACTATGTTGAATGGAACTGGAAAGATGACAGTTGGTGAATGTTTCTGATCATCTGGATGGTATGAGGTCCAGTGTCACTGGCTGAGCCCCTGCAGAAGAGACGGCTTCAGTCCTGATGGTGAATGAAACTGGAAAGATGTCAGTTGGTAAGTGCTTATGCTCAGCTCGATTGTATGAGGTCCAGTGTAACTGGCTGAGCACCTCCAAAAGTGACTGACTCCGTCCTGATGGTGAATGGAACTGGAAAGATGTCAGTTGGTAAGTGCTTATGCTCAGCTCGATTGTATGATGTCCAGTGTAACTGGCTGAGCACCTCCAGAAGTGACTGACTACGTCCTGATGGTGAATGGAACTGGAAAGATGTCAGTTGGTAAGTGCTAATGCTCAGCTCGATGGTATGAGATCCAGTGTCACCGGCTGTGCCCCTGCAGAAGTAACTGCCTCAGTCCTGGTGAATGGAACTGGAACAATAACAGTTAGTCTGTGATTCTGCTCAGGTGGATGGTATGGGCCCAGCGTCACTGGCTGAGCCCTTGCAGAAGTGACTGCCTCAGTCCTAATGGTAAATGGAAGGAATAAATCCTATGGGGCATATTTACTTGTATCTGACATCGTTCATGGGTCACCAACACTTAACCCTTTGGTATATATACTCCCTATTATTTAGCTTTTTACTAAAGTGTTAAAAGATTTCTCTTTCTGAGTTGAAAATGTGTCCATAAAATAACATAGGAATTGGAAAGGTCCAGTGTCACTGGCTGAACCCCCGCAAAAGTGACTGCTTCAGTCCTAAAGGTGAATGGAACTGGAAAGATGTCAGTTGGTAAGTGATTATGCTCAGCTCGATGGTATGGGGTCCAATGTCAATGGCTGAGCCCCTGCAGCAGTGACTGCTTCAGTTCTGATGGTGAATGGAACTGGAAAGATGTCAGTTGGTAAGTGCTTATGCTCAACTCGATGGTATGAGTTCCAGTGTCACTGGCTGAGCCCATGCACAAGTGACTGCCTAAGTCCTGATGATGAATGGAACTGAAAAGATGTCAGCTAGTAAGTGCTTATGCTCAGCACGATGGTATGAGGTCCAGTGTCAACGGCTGAGCCCATGCACAAGTGACTGCCTAAGTCCTGATGGTGAATGGAACTGAAAAGATGTCAGCTAGTAAGTGCTTATGCTCAGCACGATGGTATGAGGTCCAGTGTCAACGGCTGAGCCCATGCACAAGTGACTGCCTCAGTCCTAATGGTAAATGGAATGAATGAATCCTATGGGGCATATTTACTTGTATCTGACATCGTTCATGGTTCACCAACACTTCACCCTTTGGTATATATAACCCTTATTAATTTAGCTTTTCACTAAAGTGTTAAAAAATTTCTCTTTCTGAGTTGAAAATGTGTCCATAGAATAACATAGGAATTGGAAAGCTCTCACCTGGGTGAATATAGCTATTGTTTATTTGAGACTAGCGAATTGCCCGTCAAAAAATGACGGCAATGAAATTGTAAGGTAGCTAATGCTGTTTAGTGTGTAATAATGAAATATATAATACATTAATAAATGAATATACTTTACCTATTTTAAAGCATTGTGTGGAAGAGCTGTGAATGTGTTTTGATGTTGCTGCAGCATTAGTGGTGTGGATCTGCTGTGTAAGCGTGCTGAATGTGTGCAGTGTAACACTGTGCGTGCGCGAGACCAAACCGTTAGCGTAGTCGTGTACTTCCGCATTGGCGAGAAATGGCGAGTAATGTGTGTTATACGTTTGTATCGGAATATCCGTAGGTGTTTTGTGGTGTTTTGCGAGTTTCTTGTAGTGTTTTGCGAGTTTAGAGTGCTGTAGCCTCGTTTTCGTTTTGTTCGGCGGCCATTTTTTCTCTCGCTTCGTTTTTTTTTTAGTCTCTAAACTGTTTTATTTGAAGTAAAATCGAGGTGTAAGTTCTATTTTTGAGGTGCTGGATGCTCCCTCTTGGTGTAGGTAAGTTTTTTATGTATGTGGTGTGTGTATGTATTGTGTTTGACATTTTGTAATGTTCGCGAGTTGCGTCCGAGTGTTGCGAGTCCGTAATGTGTGTGAACGTGTGTCGTATGTTGTTTGCGAGTGTCGTAATGTGTGTGTCGTACTGTTTGGGTTGCGACGTTAAGTTTGCGAGGGTCGCAGTTGCTGGCAAGGAGCGCCGAAGGCGCTCCATGCCAGCAACTGAGACCCTCGGGCAGTGCCCTCGCTTCGCGAGGGCACTGCCCGAGGGTCTCAGTTGCTGGCAAGGAGCGCCGAAGGCGCTCCTTGCAGCAACTGAGACCCTCGGGCAGTGCCCTCGCTTCGCGAGGGCCTCGGCTCGCTGCGCGAGCCACGGCCCTCGCTACGCGAGGGCCTCGGCTCGCTACGCGAGTCGCGGCCCTCGCATAGCGAGGGCCGCGGGCTCGCTACGCGAGCCCGCAGCGTTAGCAACAACTCGTACGCTCACAACTATATATGTGATATGTATACACACTGCACATTACACACACACCTCACACACACACACAATACATCATTATATATATATATATATGTATACACACTGCACATTACACACACACCTCACACACACACACACAATACATCATTATATATATATATATATATGTATACACACTGCACATTACACACACACCTCACACACACACACAATACATCATTATATATATATATGTATACACACTGCACATTACACACACACACAATACATCATTATATATATATATATGTATACACACTGCACATTACACACACACCTCACACACACACACAATACATCATTATATATATATATGTATACACACTGCACATTACACACACACCTCACACACACACACACAATACATCATTATATATATATATGTATACACACTGCACATTACACACACACCTCACACACACACACACAATACATCATTATATATATATGTATACACACTGCACATTACACACACACCTCACACACACACACACAATACATCATTATATATATATATATGTATACACACTGCACATTACACACACACCTCACACACACACACAATACATCATTATATATATATATGTATACACACTGCACATTACACACACACCTCACACACACACACACAATACATCATTATATATATATATATGTATACACACTGCACATTACACACACACCTCACACACACACACACAATACATCATTATATATATATATATACACACTGCACATTACACACACACCTCACACACACACACACAATACATATAATATATTATATACTTATAATCTGTATAATATAAGTGTGTATAAAATCTATAATATATTTATAATATATACAGTATATATATATATATATATATATATATATATATATATATAAATATATCTATCTATCTATATCTATATATATATATATATATATATATATATATATATATATATATATAAATAATGTCCCAGTGCACATTTTGTTGTATATATGTATTTTTTTTTATTAGTTTATGGCCTCCAGCCCATGATGCCATGTCCCCCCAGGCTAAGCCTTCATGTCCCCCCAGGCTAAGCCTTCATGTCCCCCCAGGCCAGGCCTTCATGGTCCCGATCAGTCAGATCTGTCACTATCAGTCAGACCCATCAGACTACTTACATTCATCGAAGCTGTTCAATTATCCACCACTATGCATCTCCTGCCTGTACGTTTTTCTGCAGAGGCAGGGACTTCCTGAATGACTTTGCATGCATGTGACGTAATTCTGAAACTCCCTGCCTCTGCAGAAAATGTGCAGGCAGGGGAGACATGGCGGAGGTAAATTGAAATGCTCCAATGAATGTAAGTAGTCTGATGGGTCTAATGGGGCATGGAGTTCTGCTCCCTCTCTCCAGCAGCGTGCATGCACAGCTCCCTCTCTCCAGGGGCGTGCACGCACAGTTCCCTCTCTCCAGGGGCGTGCACGCACAGTTCCCTCTCTCCAGGGGCGTGCACGCACAGCTCCCTCTCTTCGCAAAGGCCGCAAATGCTGTCAAGGAGCGCGAGGGCTGCAGTTGCTGCGAGGGCTGCAGCCCTCTTCGCGAGGGCTGCAGTTGCTGGCAAGGAGCGCCTGCGGCGCTCCTTGCCAGCAACTGCGACCCTCGCTTCGCGAGGGCCGCGGGCTCGCTATGCGAGCCCGCTAGCGTGAGCAACGGCTTAAGCAAGCTCGCCTGCTCACAACTATATATGTGATTGTGGACACAATTTTTTAAGATTTTGTTGGGGCTACAATTCAACAAAAAAAGGCATTAGCATTCACTGCACTACTTATCATTACTTTTAAAGGCCATCACCAATGGGACATTTTAGAAGTGACAAAAAACGTGTCCCCTCAAAACCACCAGCAAAGGCAACAATCCAACATGACAATCTGAAATGTGGGCAAGTACCTAGTCCCATAATTATAATTCCTTATAAAACTATATATTCACATGAAGTTGTAAAATAAATGTTTATTACTGTATACTAGCAAATTGCCCGTCAAAAAATGACGGGAAGAAAATTGTAAGCCAGGGAATGCTGTTTGAGACATAATGGAAACCATTTTTTACCCTGAGGTTTTTTTAAGGACTTTTTAAGAAAAAAAAAATGTCTAAAGTGTTCCTTTAACCTAATGGGGGTATTTTGAGTGTGATAATGTGGGTTTCTTCATGTGAACCAGACTACAGAGTACCTCAGCATACAATCCCCTCAGGCTGACACAGCTGACTCATTTCACATATAAATCTGACTTCTGAGTCAGAGACACAGAGGGAAAAGCCACCTGTGACTATTGTATTTCTTATCATCTGAGGATTCACATTCTCAAAAACACATAACAACTATTAAAGTAACACGTTAGTTGCCATGGGTACACTGGATTCGGCAACACACATTATGTAATATTTAAAAGCAACGGCACAATGTCTGCTAAAAAGATAATTTCTTCCAGAACTTTCTGGAGAAAAGGAATTGGATTATTTTCACATGCCACACATTTCTGGTTAGGTTAGTCTGCATTGAAAGCTGTGAGTTTATTTTACATCAATTTGAGTAATTTTGATTAAAAAAAAACAAAAAACAGTGACTAAAAGAAAATTCTTCCATTTTTAGACTTCAGTATTACTGTTCCATGTTTACAAAACAATACAAGCCACATAATTAGGAGGGAGTTGTCCCCTTTTGTGGTCAATCTCATTCTTCCTCATTCTCGGATTGTCCATAGAACCAAAGCATCCTCTGACTCCCTCTCAAAACTGTAGCAATAGACCACTGTACTACTGGTGTCATCGCGTGGCATAGCTAAACATATATTGCTGCCAGATATAGCCACTAACTAAGATTTAAATTTAAAAGTAAGGAAATGCACTGTGCATGTTTGCCTAACTTTGCACAAAAAGCCATGTTTGTGTTATCAAGTTTTAACTAGTCAAATAAGTTATCTTAGAAGATTCTTATTGCAGAATGTGACAAGCTCCCTCAAAGTTTCTATATACTTTCTTCACTGCAACAACACATTTCATCTTTTTATCATTTGGGTTTAGGAAAAGAACTGATATTTTTGTTGCAGCAAATGTAGTTTAAGGACACAGGAAACTTGCCTTTGCTTTTGTAACTTGAACAGGCGAGCAACCTGCACTCAGCAGTGATGGAGGGCAGTTTAAGAAATCTCATATAAAACAGTGAATTAATCATCTACCTTGTACTCAACCTTTGTACAGCGATATGGAATATGTTGGTGCGTTACAAGTAAAGATAATAATAATAATAATATTTAAAAAATTCCAAAAACATTTTCACTTGACTGTTTTGATGATGTTGATCATCTCCATGTCTTTATAAGATAAATAGTATTGGAGAAATGACCTTAGGAGTTCTTCAAGTTTCACACCTTAGTACATCTGGCCCAGTATGTCTAATGAATAATTTTGGAAAGTGTTGAGGCTGTCTGTTTGGATTTCCCTTAGCACATTGCCGGTGTTTTAAGTAATTACTCCAGCATATATAACAAAGAATAAAGTGACACATAAACACGACTTGGAAACACGAAAGTAAGTAAAGAAATCTGCTGCTGAGCTGTAATCTGGCAAGTCAAGTGGATGTCTGCTTGGATAATTCAGTCTCCAAAAAAATCATCTGACCTTTCTGCTCAACAACAAGGTTATGCAATGCTAAAGTATGTGTAGGCAGCAGGAACTGAGCCACAATGAATAAGCTCACTCAAAGAAAGAGTAGTAGTCACAAATAGTAGTATGAGGAGGCTCTTAAATACAAAATAAATAAGTGATTAAAGAATCACTTGATGATGGGGAGCTGTTTTCAGAAAGATTAAAATAAATAAATATAGACTTTTATTTTTAACAAATACTGTATCTCACAAAAGTGAGTACACCCCTCACATTTTTGTAAACTATTTTATTATACCTTTTCATGTGACAACACTGAAGAATAGACACTCTGCTACAATGTAAAGTAGTAAGTGTACAGCCTGTAAAACAGTGTAAATTTGCTGTCCCCTCAAAATAAATCAAAACACAGCCATTAATGTCTAAACTGATGGCAACAAAGGTGAGTATACCCCTAAGTGGAAATGTCCAAATTGGGCCCAAAGTGTCAATATTTTGTGTGGCCACCATTATTTTCCACTCCCCCACCTTCCGTTTGAGGATGCCCCACAGATGCTCAATAGGGTGTATGTCTGGTGACATGCTTGGGCAGTCCATCCCCTTTACTTTCAGCTTCTTTAGCTAGGCAGTGGTCATCTTGGAGGTGTGTTTGGGGTCGTTATGTTTGAATACTGCCCTGCGGTCCAGTCTCCGAAGGGAGGGCATCATGCTCTGCTTCAGTATGTCACAGTACATGGTGGCCTTCATGGTTACCTCAGTGAACTGTAGCTCTCCAGTGCCGGCTGGAAGGTGTAGGAGTGCAAGGTCTCTAACATGCACATCCGTGATGTCATCATGGAGGAGTGGAAGAGGACTCCAGTGGCAACCTGTGAAGCTCTGGTGAACTTCATGCCCATGAGGGTTAAGGCAGTGCTGGAAAATAATGGTGGCCACACAAAATATTGACACTTTCGGCTGTGTTTTGAGTTATTTTGACAGGACAGCACATTTACACTGTAATACAGGCTGTATAATTACTATTTTACATTGTAGCAGAGTGTAATTTCTTCAGTGTTATCACATGAAAAGATATAATAAAATATTTACAAAAATGTGAGGGGTGTACTCACTTTTGTGAGAAACTGTACATTCAATTTAATTTTATGGTGGCGTTAACAATTTCTAAGGAATTTCTCCGCTCATAAAAGAAATATACTTCTTTCCACATCTTTCACTAGATTTACAAAAGCAATAGAGCAAGTATATTAAGTAAGATTAACTATAAATATTAATTTCTTCCAACTTTAGACTGCCCTTATAAACAGCCCATTGATAATAGAATTAAAAGGAGGAACAAGCCCCGGAAGCATAACTCTTCTTCTCAAGTTAGAGGCAAATTAGTAGTCCAAAATGGAAGCCTCCAAGCAGTATCAGACAAATTCAAGTTATTTTCTACAAATGCCTTGGTACTCATGGCTTCTTTTGATGCTAATGTCGTTAGCTTGTTACATCCTTCACAAACATGTGACAGTTTTTCCAAACTAAACCGGTCATTTAAAACCAGATTAGTATCAGATAATGAATGTAACATTGATATAAAAATATGTTTTGTAAAAAAAAAAGTAGTAAATAGTAGTAAAAATGTATTTTATACATTAACACAATTAATGTGTTTATGTCCTTCCGCACCAAGTCATCTGTCAGGCAAGGATCTCAAGTATCTTTTGTGTCACAATTAAGCATACATGACATCTGACATAAGTTACTTACAGAGAAGATTTTCCGTCTTAAAAATCTTAAGCACATAAAAATCATATTAAGCAAAAAGTCTGTGTGTATGAGAATGTATAATAGCAAAGGGAGTTATTGCTGTTTCTTAATTAAGGGCCCTATTAAATTCTCCCTCGTAGTTCTCTCGGTGCTCGCAAAAGGCAGTTTTCCTGCTGTTTGCGAGAACCGAATCTCTCGCAGCCTGCTTTACGATATGACTGCGAGAAAATGGCCGAGAATAGGCTCCGAGAGAGCTACGTAGCCTTAAATCCATGCACGAGTCTCGCATATCGTAAGAATCCCTACGTGGACAAAAAGTCCACGCAAGGGATCCGAAAGCCTCTACGTGCTGCCTCGGAACAGCCCGAGACAGCAGTGTGAGGCTCCCCCCTGCACCCTATACACATCCCCATGCTGCAGGGGTCTCTATCGGGACCCCTGCAGCACCCCCACATTAACCCCTTGCAGCGGGGGTCCCCGATCTGCATAGATCAGGCCCCCCGCTGCATTTAAAACTTTTAAATTCCCCGCCGCGGCTCCTTAAAGGGACCGCGGCACACTATTACCCAATCCCGGCCGGGGCACTTAAAATTAACCCCCCTCTATGCTGGGGGTCCCCATCGGGACCCCCGAAGTGTCCCCACATAAACCCATTGCAGGGGGGGGCCCCGATCTGCATAGATCAGGCCCCCCGCTGCATTTAAAACTTTTAAATTCCCCGCCGCGGCTCCTTAAAGGGACCGCGGCACACTATTACCCAATCCCGGCCGCGGCACTTAAAATTAACCCCCCTCTATGCTGGGGGTCCCCATCGGGACCCCCGAAGTGTCCCCACATAAACCCCCTGCAGCGGGGGGCCCCGATCGGCACCGATCGTGACCCTGCTGCAATTCAATTTTAAATTTCCCGCCTCGCGGGTCCTCAAAGGACCGTAAAGGTCCTGAAAGGACTCGCACTAAAAATATTAACCCCAGGCAACTATAATTACCCCATTAACTCATGGTGGTCAATCCAGACCACCATAAGGCTCTAATTAACCCATTAACTCATGGTGGTCTATACAGACCACCATTAGGCCTAAATTAACCCATTAACTCATGATGGTCAATCCAGACCACCATAAGGCTCTATTTAACCCATTAACTCATGGTGGTCAATCCAGACCACCATAAGGCTCTAATTAACCCATTAACTCATGGTGGTCTATACAGACCACCATAAGGCCTAAATTAACCCATAACTCATGATGGTCAATCCAGACCACCATAAGGCTCTATTTAACCCATTAACTCATGGTGGTCAATCCAGACCACCATAAGGCTCTAATTAACCCATTAACTCATGGTGGTCTATACAGACCACCATAAGGCCTAAATTAACCCATTAACTCATGATGGTCAATCCAGACCACCATAAGGCTCTATTTAACCCATTAACTCATGGTGGTCAATACAGACCACCATAAGGCTCTATTTAACCCATTAACTCATGGTGGTCAATCCAGACCACCATAAGGCTCTAATTAACCCATTAACTCATGGTGGTCTATACAGACCACCATAAGGCCTAAATTAACCCATTAACTCATGATGGTCAATCCAGACCACCATAAGGCTCTATTTAACCCATTAACTCATGGTGGTCAATCCAGACCACCATAAGGCTCTAATTAACCCATTAACTCATGGTGGTCTATACAGACCACCATAAGGCCTAAATTAACCCATTAACTCATGATGGTCAATCCAGACCACCATAAGGCTCTATTTAACCCATTAACTCATGGTGGTCAATACAGACCACCATAAGGCTCTATTTAACCCATTAACTCATGGTGGTCAATCCAGACCACCATAAGGCTCTAATTAACCCATTAACTCATGGTGGTCTATACAGACCACCATAAGGCCTAAATTAACCCATTAACTCATGATGGTCAATCCAGACCACCATAAGGCTCTATTTAACCCATTAACTCATGGTGGTCAATCCAGACCACCATAAGGCTCTAATTAACCCATTAACTCATGGTGGTCTATACAGACCACCATAAGGCCTAAATTAACCCATTAACTCATGATGGTCAATCCAGACCACCATAAGGCTCTATTTAACCCATTAACTCATGGTGGTCAATCCAGACCACCATAAGGCTCTATTTAACCCATTAACTCATGGTGGTCAATCCAGACCACCATAAGGCTCTAATTAACCCATTAACTCATGGTGGTCTATACAGACCACCATAAGGCCTAAATTAACCCATTAACTCATGATGGTCAATCCAGACCACCATAAGGCTCTATTTAACCCATTAACTCATGGTGGTCAATCCAGACCACCATAAGGCTCTAATTAACCCATTAACTCATGGTGGTCTATACAGACCACCATAAGGCCTAAATTAACCCATTAACTCATGATGGTCAATCCAGACCACCATAAGGCTCTATTTAACCCATTAACTCATGGTGGTCAATACAGACCACCATAAGGCCTAAATTAACCCATTAACTCATGATGGTCAATCCAGACCACCATAAGGCTCTATTTAACCCCATCAGTCCCATAAGGGTATATTATTACCATTATGGGCCTGTTACAACCCAACATTAACCACATAAGTGCCATGATGGTCCTCAAGGACCATCATGACACTAACTACAAACACTACACTATAACCCCCAATAAACCATTTAATCTAAACTAACCCCCCTCTACACTAATCTATTAACACTTACACTACCTACCTACACTACCTACCCCCTAATAAACCTTGTCACCACTCTAATTACAAAAAATAAAAAACCTACAGCACAGAAAACAAAAAACCTACAGTACAAAAAACAAAAAAACCTACAGTACAGAAAACAAAAAACAATTACAACCCCACCCCCCACTACAGAAAATAAAAAAATTACACACCTGAAAAGGAAAGACAGATAAACACAATACAATACATACATATAATACATTACATACATTACATACAATACATGACATTACATATAATATATTAAATATAATATATTACATATAATATATTACATATAATACATTACATACATTACATACAATACATGACATTACATACATTACATATAATATATTAAATATAATATATTACATATAATATATTACATATAATATATTACATATAGTCCTAATCAAATACCCCCTATCTATCTAACATACAATCTATTTAATTTAAAATAAATCCTAACTATATCAAATACATCCCCCTATCTATCTAATATACAAAAAATCCTAACTACATACACAGACCATTATTCTAAAGTAAAATAAAATAATTACAGTCCTAACTACATACACAGACCCTAATTCTAAGCTAAAATCAATAAATTAGACCACTTACCTTTAAGATGTTGCTTCAGATCACTAACCTATGGGTCAAACAAAAAATAAAAATTAGTACAAAACATTAACATCAAATAAATAAACATTCTATACATTCTAAATATTCAACTCACCTTTACAGCATGTCCAGTCACTGTTTAGCTCTTCCGGCGCGGCCCTGTTAAAAAAAAAACACAATACATGAATACATGAATACAATATATAAACAATAAATAAAATACACAAATAAACATCTAAATATACATTTCACTTACCTACCCGCGATGTCCCCGGCCTTCTCTCCTTCAGCCCCGGCTGGGCCGCGGAACCATTCGCGCTCTAAAAAAAAAAAAGAAAAAAAACTAACGGAGGTCTGCACTGGCAGACCTCCCCGACGCTACTGAACCTCCCGGAGTCGTTTCCGGGAGGAAATTGGCATTGGCGGCTTGTGATTGGCTGAAAAAGCTGTCTATCAATTTCAGCCAATCAAAAGTCGTCAATGTGTGAGCCAATCAGGATGGGATACACCCCAATATCCCACCCTGATTGGCTTAAACACTTGTCTATCTTTCTGGGAACCAATCACAACGCTCAGATGCCTTCAGCCAATCACTATGGGATACACCCCCACGGAGTGATTGGTAGAAGACATCTGCGCATCCTGATTGGCTCCTACATTGACGACTTTTGATTGGCTGACAGCTTTTTCAGCCAATCACAAGCCGACAATGCCAATTTCCTCCCGGAAACGACTCCGGGAGGTTCAGTAGCGTCGGGGAGGTCTGCCAGTGCAGACCTCCGTTAGTTTTTTTTTTTTTTTTTTTTAGAGCGCGGATGGTTCCGCGGCCCAGCCGGGGCTGAAGGAGAGAAGGCCGGGGACATCGCGGGGAGGTAAATTCAATGTATATTTAGATGTTTATTTGTGTATTTTATTTATTGTTTATATATTGTATTCATGTATTCATGTATTGTGTTTTTTTTTTTAACAGGGCCGCGCCGGAAGAGCTAAACAGTGACTGGACATGCTGTAAAGGTGAGTTGAATATTTAGAATGTATAGAATGTTTATTTATTTGATGTTAATGTTTTGTACTAATTTTTATTTTTTGTTTGACCCATAGGTTAGTGATCTGAAGCAACATCTTAAAGGTAAGTGGTCTTAATTTATTGATTTTAGCTTAGAATTAGGGTCTGTGTAGTTAGGAGTGTAATTATTTTATTTTATTTTAGAATAAGGGTCTGTGTATGTAGTTAGGACTGTAATTATTTTATTTTATTTTAAAATTAGGGTCTGTGTATGTAGTTAGGATTTGTTGTATATTAGATAGATAGGGAGATGTATTTGATATAGTTAGGATTTTTTTTAAATTAAATAGATTGTATGTTAGATAGATAGGGGGTATTTGATTAGGACTATATGTAATATATTATATGTAATATATTATATGTAATATATTATATTTAATGTATGTAATGTCATGTATTGTATGTAATGTATGTAATGTATTATATGTAATATATTATATGTAATATATTATATGTAATGTCATGTATTGTATGTAATGTATGTAATGTATTATATGTATGTATTGTATTGTGTTTATCTGTCTTTCCTTTTCAGGTGTGTAATTTTTTTATTTTCTGTAGTGGGGGGTGGGGTTGTAATGTATTTTTTTGTTTTCTGTAGTGGGGGGTGGGGTTGTAATTGTTTTTTGTTTTCTGTACTGTAGGTTTTTTTGTTTTTTGTACTGTAGGTTTTTTGTTTTCTGTGCTGTAGGTTTTTTATTTTTTGTAATTAGAGTGGTGGGAAGGTTTATTAGGGGGTAGGTAGTGTAGGTAGGTAGTGTAAGTGTTAATAGATTAGTGTAGAGGGGGGTTAGTTTAGATTAAATGGTTTATTGGGGGTTATAGTGTAGTGTTTGTAGTTAGTGTCATGATGGTCCTTGAGGACCATCATGGCACTTATGTGGTTAATGTTGGGTTGTAACAGGCCCATAATGGTAATAATATACCCTTATGGGACTGATGGGGTTAATTAGAGCCTTATGGTGGTCTGTATTGACCACCATGAGTTAATGGGTTAATTTAGGCCTTATGGTGGTCTGGATTGACCACCATGAGTTAATGGGTTAATTAGAGCCTTATGGTGGTCTGTATTGACCACCATGAGTTAATGGGGTAATTAGAGCCTTATGGTGGTCTGGATTGACCACCATGAGTTAATGGGTTAATTAGAGCCTTATGGTGGTCTGTATTGACCACCATGAGTTAATGGGTTAATTTAGGCCTTATGGTGGTCTGGATTGACCATCATGAGTTAATGGGGTAATTATAGTTGCCTGGGGTTAATATTTTTAGTGCGAGTCCTTTCAGGACCTTTACGGTCCTTTGAGGACCCGTGAGGCGGGAAATTTAAAATTGAATTGCAGCAGGGTCACGATCGGTGCCGATCGGGGCCCCCCGCAGCAGGGGGTTTATATGGGAACACTTCGGGGGTCCCGATGGGGACCCCCAGCATAGAGGGGGGTTAATTTTAAGTGCCGCGGCCGGGATTGGGTAATAGTGTGCCGCGGTCCCTTTAAGGAGCCGCGGCGGGGAATTTAAAAGTTTTAAATGCAGCGGAGGGCCTGATCTATGCAGATCGGGGACCCCCCCTGCAATGGGTTTATGTGGGGACACTTCGGGGGTCCCGATGGGGACCCCCAGCATAGAGGGGGGTTAATTTTAAGTGCCGCGGCCGGGATTGGGTAATAGTGTGCCGCGGTCCCTTTAAGGAGCCGCGGCGGGGAATTTAAAAGTTTTAAATGCAGCGGGGGCCTGATCGGTGCCGATCGGGGACCCCCGCTGCAAGGGGTTAATGTGTGGGGGCTGCGGGGGTTCCTATGGACCCCTGCAGCAAGGTGTTCATGTGAGGACACTTCGGGGGTCCCGACAGGGACCCCCGCATTGAGGGGGGGTTCATTTTAGGTGCCTAGGGGGTACCCCCCACGGCAGGGCTTATGTGGGGGACTGCCGCGGAGGTCCCTTTTAGGACCCCCGCAGCACTTGATGAGGAGTGGGAGCCTGCGATATCATCTCGCAGGCTGTCACTCCTCATGTACATTTACGCAGTGTAGATACGTACGGGCCTGCTGCGTAGCTCATACGTTGCTCGCAGCAGGGCTAATTTAATAGCATTGTAAGTTAGAGAAACTTTGCAGTACGTAGGGCTTAAGTAGAAGCCTCTTATTTACGAGGCTGGAATTTAATGAGGCCCTAAATGTTTAGTCATCATGTGCATTATCTTTAGGAGAGCTGAGTGTAATTACTGTATGTTTTTTTTCCCATCGTCTATGCTTTCTTATACATTTTTAAGTAGGGCATAAGTAGGGCATAGACTAAAAATAACTAGTGGAAACCCAAAAGCTTATAATTGAAGAATAATTTTCTGTTGGTAAGTAGACCTCAGTGGTGAAGGTCTTCTATATCTTCTATATCTATAGCTGTGCTTAGCATTATTTTCAAACACCACTTGAAAACAGCTGTTTATCTCTGGAGACCCACTTGAAAAGTTCTGGTTATCTTCAAGAACCACTTAAATTATTTTCAGAATGTTTGACCACTTAACTATTTTTTCTATAATTTACTATTATATATTAGAGTAGTGTTGCATGTGCATTGTAAACAATGAACTTCATTACCTAGTCAATTTTGTATTGCCCATCTATGCATTTTTAGCTCAGAAAATGTATTAATTTTGTTTCATATTGTTTTTTTATTATGCCAGTTGTTCTGTGGACCAGTTGAACAAAACTCTCAAACCATGGGTGTTCCTTAGATTATATTTTGGGGGCCTCTGACCTATTGCGTATTGACAATCAAAATTATATAACATGCAATAAAATCATGTAACACCAAGTACAGCAAGTGGGTTACATAAAATACATTGTAATTCAATAAAATAGTATGTCATCCTTTGTTTTATTTATAAATTGCCATTTTGATCTTATAAGTATTTTTGTTAATATTCACAATGTGAATTAATCATTTTGACCACATGATCAGAAGGTTATGACTCACATGTCTGTCTGAGAAAGAGGAAATGAAGCGAGAGTGACATCATTTAGCAACCAGTCCGGATGTCAGCCTCACAACCTTTATCTTTTTCTCTCAAAAGCTGCTGGTGTTTGTTGCTGTTTGGCTTAATTCCCTGATTTTCACAACACATAATCCATTGATTCCACAGAGTCTAGTATTTATAAACATGCACATGTTATAAGACTATTTTATCAGACACAGGCCCCTATTCAATTGAGCAATTGTTGGTTACGGAGCCCGTAATGTGGCCCGTAAAATAATTTGCTATTTAATTGGCGTATTTTAGCTACCCGCAAACGATTTGCGGGGTACAGGCTGATAATCCCTGCGTTTGTCAAAATCGTAACTCACACCCATATAAGCCTTTGATCTTTCAAACCCATAAATGTTACAATTGCAAATCGCTATTCAGTTGCAACAATTCCTCAAGCCTGCAACTTTTTTCACACCCGTAAATGGCAAGTGTAGAAGTAAGGGTACCAGATAGGTCTTGCAAGGGGGTTAAACACCTGATCATAGCACTGTAAATGCAAATAAAAAATCAATACTGCTCTTTAAAATATGGGTAAAGTGATAAAAGACATTAGAATTAATTGTACAACAGTCTCAAGCTCGCAAATCTGCAAAAATATATTTGTTTTACATTTCATTTATGTGTTATATCAATCTTGGTAATCAAGGAGTTAATACATATCAGGTCACCCACATGGACTAGAACAGTATTGTCATATTTTTTTATTATTTTGTACATTGCTGGCTTGAGAGTCTGATCCCATATCGGACTTCTAAACGCTAATTGACTGTGGTTTAACCTCCATGTTTTACTGATGTCATGATGACGGTCTCATTTAATATTGGCTGTTTCTAAATCGGTAGTTACGGCCTCAATTGATCATGATCATGCTCTGAAATGCTACTTACGGGTGCATAGTTTACGGTTTCGGCTTTCGGACAGGTAGTTGCGGGCTTGTTCAATTGAATCAATGTTGCAAATTTCAAGCAGTTGAATGGAGGCTGTCATGATTACATTATTTAGTGACAAATATTACCAGTAATTATGGATATAGCCAAGGGAGAATAACATTTTTGCATTGAGATTATGTATTATTATGTGTTGTTATACAGTCAGGTCCATAAATATTGGGACATGGACACAATTCTAACCTTTTTGGCTCTATACACCACCACAATGGATTTGAAATGAAACAAACAAGATGGGCTTTAACTGCAGACTTTCAGCTTTAATTTGAGGGTATTTACATCCAAATCAGGTGAACGGTGTAGGAATTACAACAGTTTGTATTTGTACCTCCCATTTTTTAAGGGACCAAAAGTAATGGGACAATTGGCTGCTCAGCTGTTCCATGGCCAGGTGTGTGTTATTCCCTCATTATCCCTTTTACAAGGAGCAGATAAAAGGTCCAGAGTTAATTTCAAGTGTGCTATTTGCATTTAGAATCTGTTGCTGTCAACCCTCAATATGAGATCCAAAGAGCTGTCACTATCAGTGAAGCAAGCCATCATTAGGCTGAAAAAACAAAACAAACGCATCAGAGAGACAGCAAAAACATTAGGTGTGGCCAAATCAACTGTTTGGAACATCCTTAAAAAGAAAGAACGCACCAGTGAGCTGAGCAACACCGAAAGACCGGGAAGACCACTGAAAACAACTGTGGTGGATGACCGAAGAATTATTTCCCTGGTGAAGAAAACACCCTTCACAACAGTTGGCCAGATCAAGAACACTCTCCAGGAGGTAGGTGTATGTGTGTCAAAGTCAACAATCAAGAGAAGACTTCGCCAGAGTAAATACAAAGAGTTTTTTAAGGGAAAGAAGTGGAATGTTATGCAATGGCCAAGTCAATCACCTGACCTGAATCCGATTGAGCATGCATTTCACTTGCTGAAGACAAAACTGAAGGGAAAATGCCTCAAGAATAAGCAGGAACTGAAGACAGTTGCAATAAAGGTTTGGCAGAGCATCACCAGGGATGAAACCCAGCGCCTGATGATGTCTATGCGTTCCAGACTTCAGGCTGTAATTGACTGCAAAGGATTTGCAACCAAGTATTAAAAAGTGAAAATTTTATTTATGACTGTTAATCTGTCCCATTACTTTTGGTCCCTTAAAAAGTGGGAGGCACATATACAAACTGTTGTAATTCCTACACCGTTCACCTGATTTGGATGTAAATACCCTCAAATTAAAGCGGAAAGTCTGCAGTTAAAGCACATCTTGTTCGTTTCATTTTAAATCCATTGTGGTGGTGTATAGAGCCAAAAAGATTAGAATTGTGTCGATGTCCCGATATTTATGGACCTGACTGTATGTTGCATGTACATTGTTATCTTAAATACAAGTTATAATATATGATAAGAGGGAAAATGTGATATAGAACACATGTGGAAATGGAAAAATGCACTGCACATAAGTTATCTGCAGGACATCTGCACATATACAGACCTTGATTCAAGGCAGACGACTGCTGCTTAGGAGTCCAGAGCAAACACTTGAGATTAACATCAAGGTTGGTACTCCTAGCTAGTTAGAGAAACCTTTCATGTAGTTTTATCTCAAGTGGGTCTATGGTAATCAAGGTTGCAAGACAGATGTAACTTACTGCTGACATCACACACACATACACAACGGTACACAAAGGAGTGGTATGGGAGGTAGAGTATACATATGTTGGTTTCATAATTCAATAAAGGTTCAGTTCTAGTTTTCACATATCCAAGATCTGAGACTGTTTCTGTGTTTTGTATCTTGAATTGGGGAGTGGTCTTGCCATAGGCCAGTAGTAACCTGTATCCAGTATTCTCTGTCTGTACCTTTGGGCATTGCCCTCTTTAGAAGCCATATTTTGTGCCACAGAGAACAAGAACCCCACGATTCTGCTGGTGTAGGTTTGAACTAGCAGCCTTATTAAATTGCAATTCGGTAAATTTAAAAGAGCTCTATATAAGCACACAACATATTTTTTTACAGAAGTTTTTAGTTAGTTAACTTCTATCCAATAGCAAGGTCGTCACTAACTGAAATCTTTTGTAAAAAAAATATGTTGTGTGCTTATATAGAGCCCTATAGAGTTTGCCGAATCGCAATTTAATAAGCCTGTAGGTTCATATCAAGCCCCCTTGAAGAAGCAGACCGTGACATTG
Organism: Discoglossus pictus; assembly: GCA_027410445.1. Lineage (NCBI taxonomy): Eukaryota > Metazoa > Chordata > Amphibia > Anura > Alytidae > Discoglossus > Discoglossus pictus. The sequence continues at coordinate 181,312,502 of CM050166.1, read as the reverse complement.
GTGGCAGTGGTGGGATCGCTGTATAAAACATAGAAGGTTGGTGATAGAACTGAGACCAAGGATAAGCAGAGGACTGTCCTGACACAAATCCTACAAGAGGTTCAGTTGGAGTGGAGAGTGGTAAGCAACAACCCTGTTACAGCTCCTGTGGAGGGGAAATGTTTATCCCCAGTAGAGACAGAAAATGTTGCTGTTTTTGGAATGGACTGTTAAGAAACAGCCCTTCTAAACCAATGAATGGCGTTTCTGGGACTATGGCCAGGTCATGAGCTGACAGAGTGGCTGGAGTACCTTGTGGTGCAGGAAAGGGACTTAGAGGACCAGTATGCAGCCTGGTTGGAAGCTGTTGGAATCCCTTGTGTGAAGCCCTGTTTGTCATTGGGGCTGAAAGAGGCACTCTGGGAGCTGGCATATGGCCCTCTGGATTGTCGGGTGGGCACTTTTCGGCGCACAATAGATGTGCTCAAGAGATGTTGTAACTCTCTGGAAGTGGCCCAATGTTTGGTTGAGGCATTGTCACTGATGCCATTGATACGGCAGGAAGTACAACTGGAAGCAGGATATCTGGACCTGCTAGATGAAGCATCCCTACATGGGTTGTGGCCGTCCAGTTGGGAGGGGCCATGCCAGCCATGCATGAAACAGAACCACATAGCAGAGACTACAGGGACCCAGCTAAATTTTGCCAAGGCTGGATCAGAAGATAAATGTACGGACTGTTGGGAGAGTTCTGATCTCAGGGATTCTAAAAGTAACAAGGATGCTTGACTGGGAAGAAGAAGAAGAACTGGTCCCTATCTTTAGGGGGATGAGCCTTGCCCAGTTAGAGGCATGGGGACAGGGCAAACCACAGCAGTGTCAGGCCCAGGGAAAGACCTGGGGGAAAGCTACCCTGGTACTAGTGTCAGAGAACAACCTTATGATCACCTACCAAAGGATTGTAAAAATAGTGGGGAGGTTCCTTGGATGACCATTGTCCAGGTGCCAGTCAAAGACCCTGGAGCAGAAACAGAAAGTAGCCCTGCTCTTCAGCCTGAGCAAGAGTCAGAGCCAGCTGTTTCTCAAGGGCTGCCTGTATCTACACACCAGGCAGTCTCAGAAGGAGAGAGCAAGGAGGTTCCACCTGAGGATCCAGAAACCAAAGAGCCAGATGGTACCCCAGATTGTGGTTTGTCTCCTGTTCTCCCTACACTGACTCCCCTGCAGCTGCCCAAATACACTGTTTGTGTGCCGTTAACCCTGCCCAGGCTTGTTGGGAGGGGGGTTGGCGAGTGAACCACAATGGCTTATGGCAGAACTACCCATTAATCCGGCATGGGTGATACCAGAGAATGTCACTAGTCCATGTTGCAACTCCAGCATCCCAGGCCATTCAGGAGAAAGCTCAGGTCTGACAAAGGGAAACTTGTGCTCCTCAGCTTTACCCATGGGACTGAGTACTGTTCCAGAATCAGCAGGACAGGAGGTCTCTCTAGCCTGGAAAGAGAGGGCTTTGCTGGGGAAGGCTCCTCCCAAGTTTTTGCTGGACCTACTAGCCTCGATGTACCATGTCCCCTGGACTATCCTGAAGAGTCCTCCAGGCTCAGTGGTCTTATAAATCTCCTCAGGGACTTGGGGAGGTCACAAGGCCACTGAGGATGAGGGAGTATTTGCCCTGGACCAGGGGAGGCAGGGTGCCCAGAGAGCCATTGAGGCTATCACATGAATGGTCTGTCACATCAAGAGGACTGGTAACCACCTGTATAGATGGGAAGTTATCCAACAGGATGAACTTCCCATATTATACTAGAAAGGAAAGGGGGAGAATTGTCATGATTACATTGTTAAGTGACTAACATTACCAGCAATTATGGATATGGTCAAAGGAGCATAACGTTGTTGCATTGTGATTATGTATTATTATGTGTGGTTATATGTTGCCTGTTCATTGTTATCTTGAATACTAGTTATAATATATTATAAGAGGGAAAATGTGATATAGAACATATATGGAAATGGTAAAAATGCTCTGCACAGAAGTTATCTGCAGGACATTACATCTGTACATACAGACCTTGATTCAAGGCAAACGATTGCTACTTAGGAGGCCTGAGCAAACATTTGAGATTAACAAGGTTGGTACTGCTAGCTAGTTAGAGAAACCTTTCATGTAGTTTTATCTCAAGTGGGTCTATAGTAGTCAAGGCTGCAAGGCAGATTGTTATAAATAACTAACCGATTTACCCACTGGCAATGAAGAGGTCAATATACAATGTCCTGCTTGTTAATACTAAGGATTTACTCACAGCAAATAGGAGATGCAATCTCTTGTAAACAACAAAATAATAAGAACCTATGTTCAGGCAAAGCACCCTGTTAGTTTTGTCAGAAACTGGACCTCATCAATCAGGTGTTAGGGGTGTGTCAGCCTTAGGGAGCAAGGCTGGAATTAATATTTGCCCAACAGATGCCATGGGGCAATCAGAGGTCAAAGCTTCTATTCTTGGAGATATTCTGACATCAACAGGCCATCTGAGATGGACAAGCAGAAACATTCTGATTGGCTGTGACAATCTTCAAGGTGTGGCTAGAATGGTTATAATTAGCAACATTTACTGACCTGGGGCAGAATTATTTGTGGCAAGGTTAATAGGCAAGCTAGGATACACTACACCTTTGCATTCATACACATAGACATTAGTTAAAGCCTTGTAACTCAAGACGCTTCTCTCACTTTGTAATTGCATGTTAATAAATATTTAATTTAGAAGTTTATACTGTTTTGGAGTCTATTTAAGCAGTCAGATGTATGTAGACTGGTGGTCAGGAAATGCAGTTATAATTTCAGTATAAAAGGACAGTATTTAACACAGATGTAACTTAGTGCTGACATCACACACATACACAAAGGTACACAAGGATATGGTATGGGAGGTAGAGTATAAATATGTTGGTGCCATAATTCAATAAAGGTTCAGTTCTAGTTTTCACATATCCAATCTGTGAGACTGTTTCTGTGTTTTGTATCCTGAATTGGGGAGTGGTCTTCTCATAGGCCACTAGTAACCTGTATCCGGTATTCTCTGCCTCTACCTTTGGGCTTTTCCCTCTTCAGAAGCCATATTTTGTGCCACAGAGAACAAGAACCCCACGATTCTGCTGGAATAGGTTTGAATTAGGTTCATATCAAGCCCCCTTGATGAAGCAGATCGTGACAGAGGCCTAAAGCCATTATATACTAATAGGCTTCCTGCCTCTGGACATTGTCTAAAATTTGAAGATAAAGTTAAAATCAAATGTTTAAGTCACCTATTGACAGTATGTTTGTTTGAAGAACTATTCTAGTAAACAGGAAAAAAAATTATAGATAATAATAAAAAAGTAAAAAATATATATTTAGAGCTCTTAATTCATTAGATATTATGTGTAGGTATATTGTACATGGAGACACCATTGCATTGCTTATATATCTACAGCGCTTGGAAGTAGTCATAAGACGATAACTAACTTGTACACACCAGAGTATAAGCACCTTCAATAGAACAGAATACCCGAGGCCCATTCCCAGTTGGCTAACAAAGCCAGTGCTGGTCTCCAGAGAGAAAGAAAAATCACTGGTCGGTTGAAGAGCAAGCATGAATGGTTGTGCAAAAGAAATTGTGCCCACCTCAGCACGCAAAGGGAGGGGGAGAGATACAGGCAGAGAAGGGAGGAGAGGTAGAGAGAGTAAAGGGATGGATATGTGGAGAGAGAAGAAAGAAAAGAGAAATTAAAGCTGGAGTGAGAAAGTAAAGGGAGAGAGTAGAGGGAAGGAGATAGAGAAAAAGGGAAGATGAAAGTGAAAATAGGAGAGGAGGATAAAAGGAGGAGAGAGAACAGGGGGAGAGAAATGAAAGAGACAGAAGGGGAAGGGAGAGAGAATGGATTGTGTAGAGGTAGAGCTAGGTACAGTGATGGAGAGGGGAGGAAATGTGGAAAAAAGATGATACTTGGATGAAAAGGGGAAAGTGAAGAGGAGAGAGGGCGGGGGAGGGAAGGAGAAAGGGAGAGACAGAGGAGAAAGAGGAGGGAAACTGATGGAATGAAAGTGGGAGAGACAGCATAGAAGATAGAGGAGGGGTGAGCAAAGGGAAACAGAGAAAAGGGGATTTGAAAGGGAGAAATAAGATGGGGAGAGATAGGAAAGAGGAAGTGAAAGAAATGATGAAGAGGGACCATTGGGGGATATTGTGGCAGAGGGGGTCTGAGGGAGCCAGTGAGGGCCACAGAGACCATTGTGGGCCATGTGAGGGCCCTGGTGATTCTGTACCAGTTGTTGCTCCACCCCTAAAATGGGTTTAGCAAAAATCAGAAGTTTTGAAAGCTCTGTTTATGAATAAAGGTATCCACTTTGTTGTGGATACATCACTTCCAGAAAGCGGAATCATATGGTGTGTTTTTTATCATTCAGTGGATGGTAGGGTGAGGAATAAGGGAACAGGGAGATGTTGGATGCTTTGTTAGATAACTGGATCAGATTTAAACAGACACCCCTTCCCCCTACAGGCCCAGAAGCAGACATCAATATTGTTCAGTATTATTAGCTGAACAATATTGCTTGCCTAAATACATACGTTTTCTCTAACACACATGTTATGGTGGGTGAGAGTTACAAGTGACAAAAATATATTGAATCTGACACTTTAAACAAATTCAAATTCAACTACAACACAGTCCTTCAGCTTAATAGCCTCTCATTTAAGGCAATAGTTTGTTTCAGAGATGTATTAAGTGCTTATGTTGCCCTAGCTCAATGAGATGCACTCCCTTACACCCCAATTCCAATTTCTACTTCTCCATTCCCCTTGTTATGTTCATATCCAACGATATCATACATTAATGTTTATGTGTATTCTATATACTAACTTTTAAATGTGTTCCCCTGGGTCTAAGTCTTGTTGGTATAGGCAGAACTATAGCAGTTATTAAAGGTTCCTGTTACTGCAGGAATGACACATACACAAATAATATTTGCAGTAGATTGTTAAAAATATATTTTTCAGCAATGTTAGATAATTACATTTGAAAGCATGCATTACCTCTCTTCTCATAAGTTTATCTAATGTTATTAACTCTAATGGTATGAGAGATAAGCAGGAAGAGTAGGTCTTGATACAAATATGCATAATGACAAATGCTTTAACACTGATTACACTAATTTATATATCTTGGCATGCTCTTCCCGCTTATACCCCCCACTATCAGAATTAATGAATCGTCCTAAATGAAGTTAGTAGCAATGAGTGAGTATCTTTTCAGGTAATGTATGATTACGTAACTTTCAAGTTCAGTTGTCTAACACTTCCACTACACTTTTAGCAATAACCAGCTTCAATTACGTGTGTGTGTGTCTATGTATGTGTGTGTACTTATTCACCTGGGACCTTTGCTGTGTCCCTTTAATTTACAATTATCTTAGTGTTGTTCAACTTTTGTATAACTCATTACTATATTCAGTCTCTGAAAGTTGTTTTTATGCTTACTTAGCAGCTTTTGCTTCCTTGTGCTTATTAAATGAAATTGCTAGTGTGCATAAACTCGTACTCAGTGGGAGTATTACAGAAAACAACTTCATAATTGCAAGCTTGGTAACACAAAAATGCCGTGTACACAAAATGGATCTGAGCATATATTTCAACTAGTCATTAGTGAGCATGGTTTTATATGGCCTTTTCTGGTATGCTGGCAAATAATATTACATTGTTTTCTCAAGGGGATATGAAGATGTTTTTATGTCTCCAGATGGTATTTAAAATTTGATTTGTTTATATCTGAAGCAAAGCAGAAAAAACTAACAAATATAAACAGCTTTTCAACATTATTACCAATGTGCCATTTTCAAGATTTTACAAGACCCCTGAAATCCATGCTTATTGGGTACTTAATATAACAAAACGGTGTCAGCTATTTAACTAAAGAAGTACTGTCATTGTCTTGTTTGTTAGATATATAACAAACTTACATGAGCAGCTCTGTACAGTATATCTTAGCAGCCTCTACTTATGTCAAGGGAGTTCTGTGTTGTCCATCTTCAGCACTTTTATATCTCTTTAGGAGCGGAGGATGTGAGGAGAAAGGGGGATTTCTCACTTCACTGGAAAATCATACAAAATTTTACGATTTGAACCGTGTTCCATAACTACGTATATATTCTCAGAAGACGGCAGTCACACTTCAGCCTGCAAATCCTGCTCTCCCTACTCTGATGAAGGAAGCAATACTGTCATGTCATCCTCCATAAATTAGTACAGTCTACTAATCTAAAACTGCTTTCATGCTCTTGCCATATATAGCTAATAATGTTGTTAGTTTGTAATAAACTACACAATCCCCACAGTATCTGGGAATTAAAGAGACATTGTTACTGTAAAACATGTTATTTAAAAATATATGTTGCAACTAGCACTGAACCCAATTATTTCCAGCTAAGCCCTCAACATGTCTGTTATGGACTGTCACGTTGGCCTCTTTTCAGCCTCCTTCTGTCATAGACTGTCACTGGGTTTTCCAAGCAGTAAGTTGGGAATCTCCAAATTGCATTAAATAATGGAAAAATAATGCGGCCAGCAGTTTCCTGTTGGTCTACACATTCACCTAGAGCTGGAGCCAGTATGATATGACCATGTGAACCAGGTATTAGAAGTTGCAGTATGGAGATATTACCCACCCACTTCACACAGTAACATAGTCTGATGGATGAACAGAGGGAGAGAGGCCAACATCACAGCCGAGTACAGATGAGCAAAGGGAAACTTAAAAAAAGAACAATAACTGATAGATCAATAGGGCTTTCATTATGCAAGTTGCAATTTATACATTTTTTCAAAAGAGAATAGAATAAATATGGGCTACAACGGTGTTATCAACAGCCGGTCTTAAGACTCATGCTGGTTCTCAAGAACAAAGAGGTATTAGCAGAGTCTGACATTTTTACTATATATCTGCCATTAGTCACAGTTATAGATAGATTATTGAGTAAATAATCTGAAGTTAAAACATACTGTATTCAGTACAAAACTGAATAAAAATGTAGTGTCCCACATGTCATGTCACCCTGTTAAATTTGTTCAGGATCTCAAACTCAATGAACAATGGAAGGTAACCAGCTGGTCCGCACACTAAAAAAGGCTGGGAACCACTGCATTAAAGGATCAGTGTAATTCAAGAAAAAGCAAAGTGTTTGTGAAGTATGTAACAAACTAACAACATTAGCAGTTATGTAAACCATGGACGTAAAATATTTTTGGGGAGAAACTGATTTTTTCAAGAATGTTTAGGAGTAGTTCTGGATTATGAGGGTGTGTTTGTGAAGCTTGCTTAGCTATTAGTGGGGGGAGGGATCTAACTTAAATTGGCACCACACTTATTCTGCCTCACAGGCCCAAAAGCAAGCTGCTTGCATCAAGAAATGCAAGCAATGCTCTCCAGAAATGTATGCAATTAACACACCGACAATTTCCACAAGTTTATCATGAATGCACTTTAAGCTGTCCTTAGAGCGAAATCTCTCCATCCACACAGATTGATCACACAGGTATTTTGCTGAAATACTCTCAGGAGACAAAGTGCAAATATATTGTATGTTTCAAGTAAATAAATACCGTACTTGATTTCTTAATATTATACTTTATTTGCACATGGTCCCCAAATTTTGGTTATTCTTGACCCCTTAATAATTATTTTCAGGCAAATGTGTATCAATTTTTTACATGTATGAACTAAATACTTTTATAAACCTATTAAAGTACAGAAATGTAACATTGGTAACCACTTACAAAAATACATAAAAAGGAGGGGTATAGCCCATTAAATTCAAATACTACAATTGTTTGTATTTACATTTTCAATACAGTTTAAACAAAGCAAAACAGTGAAGAGAAGAGCAAAACATACAATTTAGGACAAATATCATAATTGAACTTAATAGAACTAAAGTTTTCTTATCAAAACCTAAAAATAAAAGTAATAATGTAAAAAAATATCAGTCTCATTAACAGAACTCACTCAACAGCTTTGAACAGTTTCCTAAGAAATATATATAATCTGTTTTGTTTTTTTAAGATCTCACAGGAAATGTATTAATAACTATCCTGTTAAGGCTCCAGTGGTGTGCTGATGGCCCTATCCATCTATAAGTCCCCTAAGGAGCTATAGTGAGAAAATGATTCTCTTAGTTTTTATCACCAGTGAAGCAGTGTCTAGGAGCCAGCAGTTTAATCCGTGACCCTGACAAGTGAGAAAATATGTCTCTCATTAAGCAGAGCTGAGCGCAGCAGCCGAAAAGCCCAATTTAATTTTGAAAAAGGATAAAACGCTCCCATAACAAGCAAGAAAAGCAACCATTATATTCTTAGTTTACAACTGGTATTATAGGAGAATAATTCATGATTTCAGAGTTGAGCAAGCAGGATCACTAGTAATCCTGTTCGTCTATGATTGTGATGCTATTCAATTTCTCAAGCCCAGCAAGTTACTAGCCGTAAGCTGAAACCGTAACCGTGCACTGGTTCAGGGCGGGAACATGATCAATTTAGCAAGCCCGTAACTGCCCATTTTGAATCAACCAGTAGAAAATGAGACTGTCATTATTACTGCAGTAAAACATGGAGGTTACATGTCAATCAATTAGGTTAAGGGGTCCGATATGCGATCAGACTCGCAAACCTGCAAAATAAAGAATTATGAAAATAAATGCAAATACTGGTCGAGTCCATATGGGTGGCCTGACATGTATTAACTCATTGATACCCAAGATCGATTTAACCACGAAATGACACATAAAAATAAACGTAACTTTCTGCCGATATGCGAGCTTGAGACTGTTGTGCAATTATTTATAATGTCTGTCATCGCTTTCCCGTTATTTACAGTGCAGTATTGATTTTTTATTTGCATTTACAGTGTTTAACCATCTTGCGGGTCCTCTAGCACTCGTAGGATTTTATCCTTTTTTTGCCATTTACAGGTGTGAAAACATTTGCGGGCTTGGGAAAATTGAGCAATTGAATAGCAATTTGCGATTTTAGCCATCATAACTCTTGCGAAAGTGAAAGATCAAAGGCTTCGGGAGACTGTGAGTTACGGGTTTAACCACAATATTTTCAAGGCCGTAACTCGTAACCTGTCTGGAGCCTGCAAAAAGACGCCAATTGAATAGCAAATTAACTTGCAACCTCACTTACGTGCTACCGGATCGCCCAAAACCTCAATTGGCCGGGGTTCCTTTGTTTCTTAGAATGGGTCAATTAAATGTTATGAGACCATTATATTCCAAAATAAATGTAGTCCTACATAAAATAGGCCTCATACCTTTCTTTGATGTTTTAATTTGATATCTGACATTGGTGGGAATTTACTAAGACTGAGTTTGAAGTGCTGCTCACAATTTCTAAGGCTTTGCCTGATTTATTAATAAGATATTATGAAAAGTATCCCTGCAATGTGGCATGATGTAGCAGTAGGTTACCATCTACAAACACACCTACTTTGCCCTACTTTGTCCCTATTGAACATGCTCCCTCTGTGGTCCTGATAGCTATCAAAATGCTATATAGAGCATAGGAGGTCCTTACGCAACCTCCTTGTAAAGCAGGCAATAAAAAAATGCCAGTGGCTTATAACATCGACAAAACCCTTAAAGAGGTTACAAATATAAATATACAAACAGTAATGGTATCTTTTGGGATCCACAAGGACCCCCTTTATGTATTTTGGAGCAGCGAGGTCCTAATAATAATGTGCACTTCTTAACTGCCCTGATTTAGACAATGAAGGGGTTAACCTTTAAAGAGCCATTGTGCAGAGGGGTTGTAACCCTTTTGCCATGAGGTGGGCAAAATGAACAAGAATTCCCTGGAACACCCTTGGTAAGAGGGAAGGCTTATGGGCTTCCCCTTTCCCTCACCTCCTAGTGCAGTTGGGTGTTGCGGTAAATAATAATAATAATATAACATTGAAAAACCTACTTAGCCCACCCAATACCTTACAGTCACAGTCTGCTACAAATCTGGTACTATTCAATTGAACAAGCCTGCAAGTTATGGGCCGAAAGCAAAACCGTAAACCATGCAATCGCATGTAGCATTTCAGGGCGGGAACATGATCAATTAAGCAAGGCCATAATTACCCATTTAAAAACAGCCAATAGAAAATTAGACCATCATCATTAGGTCAGTAAAACATGGAGGTTACATGTCAATCAATTAGGGTTCGGAGGTCCAGTATGCAATTGGACATGCAAAGCTGCAGAACAAAAAATTATAAAAATGAATGCCAATACTGTTCCAATCCATGTGGGTGGCATGATATGTATTAACTAATTGATTCCCAAGATCGATATAACTCCAAAATAATACATAAAATAAAAAAAAATTTGATTGCCGATTTGCGAGCTTGAGACTGTTGTACAATTAATTATAATGTTCTGTCATCGATTTTCCCTTCATTTACAGGGCAGTATTGATTTTTTATCTGCACTTATAGTGCTACGAACAGGTGTTTAACCCCCTTGTGAGTCCTATCTGGTACTTGTAGGATTTTCTATTACATTTGCCGTTAACAGGTGTGAAAACATTTGCAGGCTTGAAAAATTGTAGCAATTGAATATCGATTAGTGATTTTAGCTCTTGTAACTCTTGGGGACGTGAAAGATCAAAGGCTTTGAGGCTCTCAAAAAAACGCCAATTGAATTGCTAATCATCTTACAGCCTCCATTACGGGCCCCCGTAAATTACAAGTGCTAAGTTGAATGAGGCTCATAATTGGCAAATCCAAGGCAGAGTGAGGAGTGGAGAACTAATACTTAGTCCCTAATGGCTATGTTTAAATTAAACGTTGCACTAACCTTTCTAGATTTTTAAGCAAAAATTACTTTACACAGAGACGGTTTTGGTGATCCTTAAAATTATTGCTGCAACAGTTAAATAATATAAAAAGTAAAAAAATCAATTAATAAATGTCTCTGTGTTTCCTAATCACCTCCTATAATACAATTTTCTTTTGTATGATGTCATAGATGTGAACCAAATGTAAACAAGGTGAATTTTAACATAGAGAAAAATATTCATAACCAATGCGGAAGCACTAAATTAGGATAGAACCTCTAATGTTATAGTTCATTAAATATGTTGCATTCGGAAGACTAGGCGAAACAGAATCTTTAAAGAATTATGTGAACAGCAATATAACGTTAACAAGTTTATGTAGATTACATTAAACATCCAGGTATATTCAAAGATTTAGATTTGTCCCCAGCAGCAACAGTTTTCCTCATGTTCCTACATGTAAATTTTATCACAGCCATTAAAGTACAAATGTTTTCTGCCAGGAGAGACTTGTACTCATTAACGAGGGGTTACATTTCCATAACCTGTCAAATTACAGGTCATGGTAAAGTTCTGCAAACACACCTGTGGTTTTATCATGAAAGGGAATAACCTAGGAGTCAAACAACAGTACAGGAGCTGGGAAATGAATAAAGGAATTTAGGTAGAAATAGTAGCTCAAAGTGAATATTCCTAACATAAAACATCACGCTAGCAGTCCATTTTGAATCACACAACAACATGTCTGCAACATGTTTTACTGTGAGATGAGTAAATTTCAGTCTGGTCTTATGCTGTAAATTGAATGTCCATTTTGGAGCATCAGGCATTAATCATGCATTACTAGATTTGGCCATTAGAAGCTAACCCATAGGTTATCATTTATATATATATATATATATATATATATATATATATATATATATATATATATATATCTATATATATATCACATACAATAGTTTCCGTAGTGTGTAACGTTCCAGTGGGAGCGCATGCACAATACGTAAACTATTCTACGGAACTCTGTAGAAACGCACAGACACAGGTCATGAGGGGAGAGACACAGGGGAGGGAGGAGAGGGGCAAGACACACAGTGGAGGGGGAGAGACACAGGGGAGGGGGGAGAGACATGGGGAAGAGACACAGGGTGGGGGGGAGAGACACAGGGGGGAGACACATGGGAGAGGGGGGAAGAGACATGGGCAAAGAGACACAGGAGAGGAGGGAAGAGATAAAGGGGAGAGAGTGGGGGGAAGAGACACAGGGGAGGGAGGGGGAAGAGACACAGGGGAGGGAGAGGGGAAGAGACACAGGGGAGGGAGAGGGGGAGGAAAGAGACAGAGGGGGAAAGAGACACAGGGGAGAGAGAGGGGGGAAGAGACACAGGGGAAGGGGGAGACACACATTAAATATTATCACGTCAATTTTTACGGGCAACTTACTAATATACACATAATAAGTTGATATATATGTATATATACTGTATATATATATATATATATATATATATATATATATATATATATAAATATATATATATATATATCCCATATAATAGTTGTCATCATGCTTTGCGGCCCTGACAAATCGCAGTTTCACAACTCCCCCTGCCATGGCTCCCCCTGCCCCACATCAGTTCCACATCAAGCCCCACATCAGCCCTGCGGCCCTCTCTGCGCACAAGTGGGACGCGCGTGCACAAAGAGGGGGTAAGAGACACAGAGGAGGGGGAAGAAAGGCACATGGGAGGGAGGGGAAAAGAGTCACAGGGGAGGGAGAGGAGGGGGGAAGAGAGACACAGGGGAGGGAGGGGGGAAGAGAGACACAGGGGAGGGATGGGAGGAAGAGATACAGGGGAGGGAGAGGGGGAAGGAAAAACAAGGAAGGGAGAGGGAGAAGAAGACACAGTGGAGGGGGAAGAGAGACAGCGGAGGGAGGGGAAGGAGAAACAAGGGAGGGAGAGTGGGGTAAGAGACACGGGGGAGGGAGAGGGGGGAAAGAGACACAGGGAACAGAGAGGAAGTAGAGGACAGGAGCGGCTCACAATGAGCGCCAAAGCCGCTCATTGCGAGGCCCGTGATGAGCGTTGAAGGAGCTCATCGCAAGGCCAATAAAGTAGAGGGGGGGAGAGGCTCACAATGAGCACCAAAGGCGCTCATTGTGAGGCCCGTGATGAGCACCAAAGATGCTCATCGCGAGGCCAGTAAAACAGAGGGGGGAGAGGCTCACAATGTGTGCCAAAAACCATTGCAAGGCTTCATTTTTTATTGCCGTCATTTGTGACAAGCAAATCTCTAGTATATATATATTAAATAAAAGGAGATGGGTAAGTTGCTACCAGTCTTGTCAATATAGTCGTCATATAACATGGGAGGCATTCAGTCATGTGTCAGAAAAGTGGCTAATGTACTGTATATGTCAAATGAGAGAAGAGAAAGAAAAGGTCACTTGTAATCTGACGCAAGGGAGAGTACCGCAGCAAACAATGTTAAGACACAGATGGATTGAATATACATAAGATTTACCAAAGGAACAAAGGCATAGGTCCCGTATTTTAAAAAATGGGAGAAAGAGAAAACAGCTCATATAAGTGACCCATAGGTATGTCTCGCACCCAAAAAGGTCAGTATCAGTTGTAATCACAGGTGTAACTGAGACTGACACTGACTAGGTTAACAAAATAATCAGAGATAATGGGTAGATGGTCCAAGGATCCATACCAGATTAAAAATTAACTTTGAATGTGAATAAAAAAAAAAAAAAAAAGTAAAAGCAGCACTAAAAACAAAAAAGAGAGCTGTAATTCGAGAGAGTCGTGGCTTTAGGTTGATGCCCAACACAGCACAATAGGATATGTGGTGCCAGTGGGGGTAACAATCGACAGACAAATACCATCTGTGATGTGTAGTGATATACTAAATCTGTATAGATGTGTATATCATCTGTGTTGATGAAATTGATTTAAGGTACAGGTACTGATAATATACCACTCATGCAATCTATAGAAATATAGTACTGTATAAGGGATAATAACCCATTTGTAGTTAAAAGTGGTATAAATTACATGGAATCCAAAGTCCCTGCAAAAAAATTGCTTATATATCCATAACTTTAATGGTGTATCTGCTGCAAAGGATAGTGAACTAGCTTGTGTGACATAAGCGCAAAGTTCATCTAGGACAGGTCAATAACACTGTCACTGAATAGTGCAGCAAAATAAAGTAGATAAGACCGGGGCATGTCCAATGCATCTAATTAGCCTGAAAATAACTGCAGTATAGTCACAAGGCACAACGGTGCACTGCCATGCTCCACATATCATGGACTTTTTTGTTTTTACTCATTTTATTTTTTAAATGTTTTCACATTAAAAGGTAATTTTTAATCTGGTATGGATCATCAGAACCATCTACCCATTATCTCTGATTAATATGTTAACCTATTCAGTGTCAGTCTCAGTTACAGCTGTGATACTGTGATACTGACCTTTTTGGGTGCGAGACATACGTATGGGTCACTTATATGAGCTTTTTTCTCTTTCTGCCCTTTTTTAAGATAAAGGGGCCTATGCCTTTGTTCCCTTGGTAAATCTTATGTATATTCAATCTACCTGTGTCTTAAAAATTTTTGCAGCGGTACTCTCCCTTGCGTCAGATTACAAGTGCCCTTTTCTTTCATTTTACACACACACACATATATATATATATATATATATATATATATATATATATATATATATATATATATATATATACACATTTTCATTATATTGGGGACGGGGACATTGAGGATTTAAACAAAGAAATAAAAAATTGTAGTTTTTGAGGTGTCCAGAGGTAGATCCGCCCCTTCTTCCCATCCTAGGTGTTGAGTTGAATAATGTATTTGCCCTGGCAATAATATTTGTGGTTGTGTGCGCATGTGTGTTTTAATGCTTTATACATTAAAGTAAGTAATAATAATAATAATAATAATGTAAGTATTTTAGAAACCGATTATACCAGCATACACTTAATATGTGGATTATGTAAATGGAGTTTACCAATTCTGTTTTGCATATAGTGCTATGAATTTTAAAACAACATAAAAAAGATCAAATTGTATCAGTCACATTCTATTGGACCATGGCTTAATGTCATCTCAACTGTGAATGCTAAATTCCATCAACTTAGAGTCCTATTCATTATTGTCCACAGTGATTTAAAGCTACAGACAATACTGAATATAGCAGATCCTTTCATTTCTGCATTACATTCACTTCTAAAAACACTTCATCAATGAATGCTTTCTTGGAGTTATTGGGTTACTTACTCAATCTATTTCTGGAATTCTATTTCTGTAAATGATGATCCATTTTGTATAGAATATATAACAACAAATCAATTCATTTGGAAAACTTGAGCGGACACTGCATTTTGAAATTATTTCTGATGATTTTATTATAGAAAAGTAACAATAAAGCCATATGGAACCCTTCAAGTGTGCATTTTAAAGTGTGTGTCTTAAATTCACACTCATTGTTTTTTTGTACATCATATAGATTGTGTGAAATTAAAAAATGTAGTTTTCTTGATTTTAGTGCACTCATTTAGCAAACTCTAGCATGACTGTTTAAATGTCACAATCTGCATTCACAATGTGCTTTATTGAACGCACTATACTCTGATCACCTATAATAGTTTTCAGCTGTGAGTATTGCCTGCAAGATGAATTCTGTGCAGGCGATACTCACAAGCTGATATCTTTAAATCACGGAAAATCCTGCAGAGCCGCGGCACTGGGTCACTGGGAGGGAAGGAGAGAGAAAGGAAGAGAGAGAGGGGAGGCAGAGAGAGATGGGGAGAGAGAGAAAGGGAGGGGGAGAGAGGAGTAAGATAGAGAGGGAGGTAGAGAGAGAGGGGGAGGGGGAGAGAGAAGGGAGGCAGAAAGAGAGGGAGGTGAGAGAGAGGGGGAGAGAAGGAGGGGGGGGGGAGAGGAGCCAGAGAGGGAGGGGGAGACAGAAGGAGAGGGAGAGAGAGAGAAGGAGGGGAGTGGGAGAGAGCGGAGGCAGAGACAGAGGGAGGGAGAGAGGAGGAGAGAGGGGAGGGAGAAAGAGGAGAGAGGGAGAGACGAGGGGAGGGAGAGAGAGGGAGGGGGAGGAAGAGAGAAAGAGAGCACACAGAGTGCAGAGAGAGGGCACAGAGAGAGAGAGAGAGTACAGAGAGAGACATAGGTTACAGAGAGAGAGTGCACAGAGAGAGAGAGATAGTGCACATAGAGAGACACAGTGCAGAGAGAGACAGATGGTGCAGAGAGAGAGAGAGGGCGCACAGAGAGAGGGTGATGGCTCACAAAGAGAGACAGAGGATGTACAAAGAGAGACAGAGGGCACACAAAGAAAGAGTGCACACAGAGAGACAGCACAGAGAGACAGAATAGACAATTGAACATACATATGATACCGAGCAAGTTACTAGTAATAAATAAAAATCTTAAGTAAAAATCTAAATCATGAAGCCCAGACCTAGGAAGCACATGTAATAGCAAATCGCTATTCAATTACTACAATTCCTCAAGCCCGCAATTATTTCCACACCCGTAAATGGCAAATGTAGAAGAAAATCCTACGGGTACCATATAGGACTCGCAAGGGGATTAAACACCTGTACTGCACTTTAAAAGACCGGGAAAGCAATGAAAATATGCAATCAAAAATTATGTTTTTTTATGTTTCATTTCAGTGTCATATCAATCTCGGGAATCAATGAGTTAATACATATCAGGCCACCCACATGGACTAAAACAGTATCAACATTAATTTGTATTATTTTGTACAATGCTGAACAGCGAGTCTGATCGCATATGGGACCTCTACACGCTAATTGTTTTAATGTTATACTGACATAATGATGACGGTCTCATTTACTAATGGCTGCTTCTAAATCGGTAGTTACGGCCTTGCTTAATTGATCACGATCATGCTCTGAAATGCTACATACGATTGTACGGTTTACGGTTTCAGCTTTCTGCCCGTAACTTGCGGCCTTGTTCAATTGAATCGCTCTGAAATTGTAGCAAATTTCAAGCCCACGGACATACGGCCTTTATAACGTAATCTGAGGGCTTGCAAATGAATAAGGCCCTTAGTATGGCTAATTATTTTCTCTGATTCTACAACACAAGTCAGATCTTAATCAAATGGGGTTTAAAAGTCTAAAATCTATAGAGGGTATTACAAATCAAAGTGAACTGAACTTTCTTTTGTATACAATACAATTCTCATTGATAATATTTGTAGTTTGTTGAGGTACTTATAGTGACACTATAGTGGTAAAACAAGTCATGAGCCTTTAAAAGTGTAATTAGAATAATAAAAGCCCTATTGGCCCAGTTAAATATTTATGAAATGTTAACTAGCCTTCACAGCATGTCACTTTGTGAGTGAGTGGGCAGCAAACTGTTAATCTCCGTATTACAGTAGTGGACACAGCACTATCAATGCTGTGTAAAATACTACAAACCAATTAATAGTTTGTTTGCTATTGTCATGCAGGCCATGGTAAAAATGTCGCTTTTCTCTTTTTTTCAGACTGCAACATCAATGTCCCCATTTTTTTGCTTAAAGTGAAAGTTTCTCATAAATACATGTTGCTCTTATATAAAAAAAAGTTAATTTATAGAAGTTTAAATATATGTGCAAAAGTTGTAGCACTTGCCTTTATTTGGTTCAAGACCTCTATATGTTAGATGCCGAGAGCAGCTACAGATTGGTTTGCTCTTCAGTTCAGAACTCTAATTGTGAGGGCCAACAATTTCACTTAAAATGGCAGCTTTCACTCTCCTCAAACATGGAGTAACTAGCCAACTAGGCAAGATTCGCAGCTTTTAAATAGATAGTTTAAAAATCTTCTCTGGTAGCGCTGTCTAATAAAACAGATTTCCTTTTGGGTGGATCTTGCTATAATAAATAACCATTTCCCTTTACTAATTGTGTAAATAAAGTGGAATGGAAGGGGTTGAGGCGAGAGCCCCTTGACCCGAGAGGACCAGGTGTTGGGAATGTTATGTGGCTAGATTGGGGTGGCGCTTAATATAAGGCTCAGTTGGATCGCTCATCACCATTGTTCTTCAGATAGCCGCGTGTGATGACAGGTCCCTCTGTTCTCTCCCTGTCTTTTTGTGCCTTTATTTTCTTTACTTATTTTCCCTTCTTTGTTTTCTCTTTCTGTTTCCTCCCAGTTTATTAAGTGTAGGATTTGGAGGGAGACAAAACACCCAGAAAAGATGGATAAGAAAAAACTTATATCTAATTTTGTGAGGAAGTTAGTTTTTGTTTCTTTGTGGCATCACAAGCTTGAGGGAGTAGATTCTGACTTCATGTTTTCCCCAGATGGGCCCTCATTCAATTGCAATTTGGCCAATTGAATAGGGGTCTAAGCACATAACATATTTTTTTAAAGAAGTTTTTAGTTAGTAAACATCCATCCAAAAGCAATGTTTTCACTAACTAAAAACTTATTTTAAAAAATATACTATTTGCTTATTTAAAGCCCTCTTAAATTAGCCAAATCGCAATTGAATGAGGGCCATGGTGTCTACCTTACAGAGGTAGACCTTGAGCTCATGATGCTGGTCATTAAAGAGGGCGTGCAGAGGGCCATAGCTTTGTGAGGTGCAGGACGTCATAAGGTATCTTGTGGTCGCATGGTGGTGGATGGTGAAGGGAGTCACCGGTCCAGTGGTAAACTGTCCCTACCCTACGATGCTACAGTTGTTGTATCACAGTAGGCACAGGACGCAGACTCTGGGTGCAGCTTGTACCATCTCTGCCTGGGCTCTTTCCCTCATTGTTTCAATAAGGTAGTTAGTTTACCAATAAACATGGCGCTGTGCTTTTCCAACAATATGTTCTTGTGTCCAATGATTGCTTGAATACACCAGCTAGGTCATGTTTGGCCAATGAGCTTATTAGGGACACCTTGCTAGGTAATAAAGTTGGAAGATGCCAGTGCATCATATATAAAAAATACAATATTAATACATTGATTAGTAAGCCTTGCTCAGCATTACTGTGTGGCAATCCCTACTGTTTTAGTATATAATAAGGCACTATGGAGGCAAGATAAATAAAATGTGAATTCTGCAGTTAAAACAGAAGTATATTTATCTTTTAAATTAAAACTATAACTCTAGTCACATTGAAAGCAAAGCAGATTTGTTCCATGTTTATTCCCTCCATGGTCATCTTTCAGTCATCACAGATGTATTACTTTATTTAGCAGCTTCCAGCTTTTATTTATTTATTTTATTCACAGGAAACTAAACACATTGTGAATTTTTAATGGAAGTTATATTTAAAAAGGAAGTATAAATATCTAGCTCACAATCCAGTTGCTGTTTCTACAATTGGCGTAAATCAGGATGAGAAAATTAAACTTTCTTGGAAATCAAAGTTAATATTGATTGCACAGCTGCATATAACAAGGGTGCAGGTCAGTTTAAAAGACTGTGTCACCTTCCAAAGACAACAAGCCGTGGAATAAAAAAGAGTAACAATACAGCACATAGCATCCAGAAGTTCGTAAAGGGACACATAGTGATGGATTGTTATTTTATTCTTTTTAATTCAAAACTAGCTAAGCTAATACAGATACAAGGTGTACTGGGAGACTTATGCCTCCATTACATTTTTGCTTGAAATTTGCGACAGTTACAGAATGATTCAATTGTACAAGGCCCCAACTACCTGGTCGAAAGCCTAAACCATAAACCGTGCACCAGTAAGTAGCATTTCAGAGCATGATCATGATCAATGAAGCAAGGCTATAACTACTGATTTAGAAACTGCCAATAGTAAATGAGACCGTCATCATGACATCAGTAAAACATGGAGGTTAAACGTCAATGAATTAGCGTTTAGAAGTCAGATATGTGATCAGACTCGAAATCCGGCAATGTACAAAATAATAAAAATGAATGACAATACTGTTCTAGTCCATATGTATTAACTCCTTGATTACTGAGATTGATATAACACAAAAATTAAATGTACAAAAAAAAAAAAGGTTGATTGCAGATTTGAGAGCTTGAGACTATTGTGCAATTAATTCTAATGCCTTTCATCACTTTCCCCGTCTTTTAAAGTGCAGTATTGATTTGTTATTTGCATTTACAAGGCTACGATCAGGTGTTTAACACCCTTGCAAGTCCTATCTGGTACTCATAGGATTTTCTTCTACATTTGCCATTTACGGGTGTGAAAACAATTGCGGGCTTGAGGAATTGTAGCAATTGAATAGTAATTTGTGATTGTAATATTTACGGGCTTGAACGATCAAAGGCTTAGATGGGTTAGAGTTGGTAACCCGCAAATCGTTTGCGGGTACCTAAAAGACGCCATTGAATAGCAAATAATTTAACAGGCTCCAGTAACTAACATTTGCTCAATTAATTGGAGGCCCAAGTCTATATAATATTAATCAACAAAGTTGTTTTTCATCTATTTCTGTATTTTATTAGTGCATTAGGGAAGCTGTAAAGGTCCAGCTTTAATAAACTTTACATAATAAAGATCAACTTTTCAATTTATTTTTCAAATTATCTTTTTTAGTTGTTAGAGCTAGAAACAAAACCTTTAGTAATGTATTAAGTCTGCTTTCTTTAACATGCAAGATTGAAAATTTGTGGCAGCATTGGGCTAATAATAAGAGATAAGTATATCTTAACCTAGCAAAAAGCTTTGCAAACCTACGCGCAGAAAATTGATAGAGTACAGTACTATGTACTATATAACTATTGCAATATTTATTCACTGCATGTATATTTATCTATGTACATTTGTATAGTGCTTTTATCCAAGGTGCTATATAAAGTCATAAAACATGTATGTACTGTAGTTTAAGAATCAGCTGATTACTGTAGTTCTTTTAAGGTCGGACAGTTGAGGAGAAGGGTAGTTGTGCAATATATGCATTTTATGGAAACCGTTTGGTACTGATAGTACTACTTTATAGAAAGAGCAAAAGATAAGTGGAAATGATACTGACAAGCACAATAAAGGAATTCCCGGATGCCTTTGGCAAATCTAATTTTTATTAATCCAAACTTTTAGATGGATATAATGGGCAGACTAGATGGGCCTTGGTCTGCTGTCAATTTTATGTTTAACACATTCTGGAATCCATCTAAGATTCCTAACTTCATCTCCTTATATCTAGTTTGAACACTTTCTCCCTCTTCTCCCTTTTTTGTTCTTCTCTCTACTTTTATCCATTATTCTCTCCTTTTTACTCCTCATTTCCCATCCTTCCTTTTTTACTCACTTTACTTCTAACTCCTATTCTCTTCTTCCCTCTACCATTCCCTCCAGTATTTCCCTTCTGCTTTCTCCATAATTCTCTCTCCCTTCTCTATTCTGATCCACCATATTGCAGTAAAAAATCATACATTTAATAAAGGTACATACTTATATACTTTTATGCTTAATGATTCTCAGAAAAACAAGGTTATTATTTTGCACTTTGAGTTTTGTGTCATGCTTGTTATATTTTCCTGCTCAGCTTTAAGATAACTAAAAGTGGCAAAAATACCCTAAGGTAGGTTCCTGAGTGTTTGTTATATACCTATTATATTAGCAATAGCAAAGTACCCACATGATAAATAACATGTTTCTAACAAGTCAGTCTCATAATTGCTAATGTTCTATGCTCAGCTATGTCCTATATGTAATTAGCAAATAAAAATGGAGTTGTATATTTATTGGAGGTACTGTAAATTATTAAACATATATACGAGTGGCAAGACAATGTGTTCATTTATGAGTGTCTTATTGCAAATCCAATATATGTCACTAAAACGCTTCAAAGCATACAGCACATCAAAGTGGCAATTTCACAAGCCCTTAGCTCCTGTAAATGTAACATATTGCATCTATTGCTTTTGCAAGCAATGAACCATTATGGCAGGGAGTGAGCAAGGTCAGTAAAACTGGTCTCACCTGACCTTAAACCTTACAGCTTACAGAGAAGTGAAGCCACTATAATTATGATAGCCTAGGCATGCCTGCACCAGGCTGACTAACAGTTATTATTGAGCACATGAGCAGACCTGTACTCTGGATTCCTGCTCAGGGAATGGCACATACAATTACTGCATGCCCTCCAACTATATACATTTAGAGTGTAAAGGATGTGATTGGTGGATCCTGTCAAGCCAGCCACATCTAATGTGTGTGAGTGTATTCATATATCATGCTGTAGGCAAGGGGACTTCCATAGACGTTTAATAATTTCATTGAAATGCCAAAAAGCTGCAAGTTCTGTAACTGGGCCAGCATTAAAAGGAAATGAGAAGCACATATTTATCTAGCATGTATTGAAAAGAGTGGGTTTTAAAAAAATATAAAAGAACATTATAATAGGCACTGCAAATGTTAAATATTTTAACATTTAAAATATGTTAAAACTTCCTAGTATGGACTAAAAGTAGGGTTTGTCAGGGGTCAGAACCAGCCAAATTATGGAACTATGAGAAGAGATTATTTACTCTTTCCAGAGTGATTAGCTGTAGATGACACCACAAGAACATTTGTCAGGTTCTGACACTGCTGCAAAGCTGCATTTTCAAGTCCTGGCAGCCTCACCTCTCCTGCTGCTCCTGGCAGCCTCACTCCTCCTGCTGCCCCCAGCAGCCTCATGGCAGCCTCACTCCTCCTGCTGCTCCCGGCAGCCTCGTGGCAGCCTCACTCCTCCTGCTGCTCCCGGCAGCTTCGTGGCAGCCTCATTCCTCCTGCTGCTCCCGGCAGCTTTGTGGCAGCCTCACTCCTCCTGCTGCTCCCGGCAGCCTCGTGACAGCCTCACTCCTCCTGCTGCTCCCGGCAGCCTCGTGGTAGCTCACTCCTCCCGGCAGCCTTGTGGCAGCCTCACTTCTCCTGCTGCTCCCGGCAGCCTCATGGCAGTCTCACTCCTCCTGCTGCTCCTGGCAGCCTCATTGCATCCTCACTTCTCCTGCTGCTCCCAACAGCCTCGTGGCAGCCTCACTCCTCCTGCTGCTCCTGGCAGCCTCATTGCAACCTCACTTCTCCTGCTGCTCCTGGCAGCCTCGTGGCAGCCTCACTCCTCCTGCTGCTTCTGGCAGCCTCGTGGCAGCCTCACCTCTCCTGCTGCTCCTGGCAGCCTCACCTCTCCTGCTGCTCCTGGCAGCCTCACCTCTCCTGCTGCTCCTGGCAGCCTCACTCCTCCTGCTGCTCCCGGCAGCCTCATGGCAGCCTCACTCCTCCTGCTGCTCCCGGCAGCCTCGTGGCAGCCTCACTCCTCCTGCTGCGCCCTACAGCCTCGTGGCAGCCTCACTCCTCCTGCTGCTCCTGGCAGCCTCGTGGCAGCCTCACTCCTCCTGCTGCTCCTGCCAGCCTCATTGCATCCTCACTCCTCCTGCTGCTCCCGGCAGGCTCGTGGCAGCCTCACTCCTCCTGCTGCTCCTGGCAGCCTCATGGCAGCCTCACCTCTCCTGCTGCTCCTGACAGCCTCACCTCTCCCGCGGGTCCTGGCAGCCTCACTCCTCCGGCTGCTCCCGGCACCCTTGTGGTAGCCTCACTCCTCCTGCTGCTCCCGGCAGCCTCGTGGCAGCCTCACTCCTCCTGCTGCTCCTGGCAGCCTCGTGGCAGCCTCACTCCTCCTGCTGCTCCCGGCAGCCTCACTCCTCCTGCTGCTCCCGACAGCCTTGTGGCAGCCTCACTCCTCCTGCTGCTCCCGGCAGCCTCGTGGTAGCTCACTCCTCCCGGCAGCCTCATGGCAGCCTCACTCCTTGTGCTGTCCATAGCAGCCTCACTGCTTCTTCTGCTGCTCCTGGCAGCCTCACGTCTCCTGCTGCTGCTCCTGGCAGCCTCACGTCTCCTGCTGCTGCTCCTGGCAGCCTCACGTCTCCTGCTGCTGCTCCTGGCAGCCTCACGTCTCCTGCTGCTGCTCCTGGCAGCCTCACGTCTCCTGCTGCTGCTCCTGGCAGCCTCATCTCTCCTACTGCTGCTCCTGGCAGCCTCACTTCTCCCGTCAGCCCCTCACTCTCTGCAGCTCCCGGCAGCCCCTCACACACTGCCACTCCTGGGCTCATTTCTATCTGTATCTGCTGAGCCACGTCATACCGTACCCCTCGCATGCTGAGCCACGTCATTCCGTACCCCTCGCATGCCGAGCCACATCGTAGCCTATCTTAACCCTCACTTGCCGAGCCACATCATAGCCTACTGTACCCCTTGCATGCCGAGCTACGTCATACCCTACCATAACCATTGCAGGCTGAGCCATGTAATACCCTACTATACCCCTTGCATACCAGTACGTTCCCCTTATATCCTGAGCCTTGCCAAACCATAATGTACCCCTTGCATCCAGAGCCACGTCATTCCATAAATGCGCCCCTTAACAGAGTGCCATTCCATATCACTACGTTCTCCCTTGCATGCAGAGCCATATCATACCATAACGTACCCCCTGCACGTAGTGCCATATCATACCATAACATACTCCTCGCATGCCGAGCCTTATCACACCACAACTTACCACTCGCATGCCAAGCTTTGCCATACTTTAACGTTCCCCAGGAATACCGAACCATACCATAAACGTATCTCTTGCATGCCAAGACATGTTGTCTTGTGCCCCTTGCAATCCATTACTCTCCATTCAGCTTTGACTGCCATAGCTTATCAATAAAATCAGCAAGCATTCCAGAGTTTCCCAATCCAATTATCTATACCTATTACCTTACCTACTACTGTGTACTTTTTGCCCTCTAATCAGGCTAGGACGATGTAGCTAAAAATGCCATACCTCAAGCTACTATCACTAGAGAAAGCCCTGACTACAAGTAACAGATTAAAAAGTAACCTGGAGTTGTGGGAGCGGCTGGAACTCCCACTCACCCTATAAATACCTCCTACCCTAATGTAACACCCAGCTGGCGTCAATCTTCCCATCCACCTCACCCTTCTCTCTAGCTTCATTTAATTCTCCCTAGCCCTCTAATCAGGATTGTGCGATGGAGATAAAAATGGCATTCCTCAAGCTACTATCACTAGAGAGAAAGCCCCGACTACAACTGCAGAATATGACTCTATGTGGACACCTTATTCTGTTATATGGTTATAAGCCAGTAATTTGTATAAATCTGTATGACCCATAGACTTTTCCTCTAAATCCCAAGTCTGTAGTATTGAGGTCTGTTAAATGTAAAGTTCATTGTATTTGCATAAAAGCATTTTTTTTCTTATATACTCATTTCTGAAAGCGGCTTTTTTAAATACATGATTTGTCAAATATGTGCATTCAATGCTTCTCCTTTATTTTTTTATTTTTAAATACTCTTCTCTATCTTGTTTTACTCACCAAAAAAATGTAACATAGAAATGTTTTAGGTATTAGGAATTTCTTTTGTTTTTATTTATGTATCAGCAACAAAGCACACATTAGCACAGTTAGAGTACATTACAATATATAGCATTAATAAAATATGTTCATTTCACAATAATGGAACACGTTATCTATCAATCGATAGTCCATAATAACAAGCTAAAAATAGATTTTTTTTTTCATCATTCAAAACATAAACTTACAATCAGCAGCAAACCCTGCACTATATAGAGATCTGCTGCCTATTAGGTGAAATACTTTGAGCTTATATATAATATAAGTAACTGTGCTGTCTGTGCTATATTTTTTGCCCAATCTGCATCCTGTGTCTGAGCCTAAGTGCATCCTGTACTTATAGGAGCGAATGTGCATCCTGTGTCTGTAAGTGCCAATCTGCAGCCTGTGTCTGTAAGGGACAATCTGCAGCCTGTGTCTGTAAGGGCCAATCTGCAGCCTGTGTCTGTAAGCGCCAATCTGCAGTCTGTGTCTGTAAGTACCAAGTTGCAGCCTGTGTCTAACAGCCAATGTGCAGCCTGTGTCTGTAAGAACCAATCTGCATTGTGTGTCTGTAAGAGCCAATCTCCTGCCTTTGTCTGTAAGAGCCAAAGTGTAACCTGTCTAATGTATTAGTTGATGCGGGAGGTGGGCCCGTAAGCGAAAAAAAAATATTGTGCTTGCCCTGTCCTGGGAGGGGGGGGGGGTAACTTTTTTTTCCATTTGGACTGTCACGTCCTGCTTCTTCAATGGGGCTTGACAAGAACCTATTTCAAGCCTCTCCCAGCAGGACTGTGTAGTTTTTACTACCTCTGATACAGAAGATGGCCTCAAGATGTCAGGAACACCATATAATCCCTTAGAATTAGGATTAATGCACATAATGACACTTACACCTTGTCGTTGTAAGTAGATACCACTGTTAACCTTTATTAATTGGCACATTTAAAAAAAGTTTCGGGCACACAGGCTGGCCAATCAGTAAGCCTCATTCCTAAATAATAGGCTGCCCTTTCTTTACCGGTAAAACCCTGTACCTTTTAATCTCATCCTCGTGATTATATTAACTTTAAACAATTGCTAGAACCACTCAGACTATCTGCTTATCTGCTCAAGGCCCCTGTGAGGCCGGGGGAGTTTTCACTAAATAACAACACTGTACATAATAGGTTACTCCTGCTTACTGGGAAACCCTGTAAAAGGATTATCTATTAGACTACAGTCTTGGGTGTTGGCTGATGCAATAGCCTGCAGAATAGCTAATGTTATGCAGAGCATAAACCAACATACATGCAGTATAACAGTGTAAGCATATTTTAACCATAAGCACTAAGAAATACATAACTTTAACCAAAAACAGGATAACTTATTCCCAGTTCAAGCCCAAGCCATAGTCCAAAACAGTCCAGTTGGGCCCTGGGCATGACAGGGGCCCTCCATGCAAAAGCTCATGACTATCTATTATATAAAAAACTAGCGACTTGCCCTGCAAAAATGACGGCAAAAAAATTTTGAAGCCTGGCAATGCACCTTCGGCGCTCATTGCGAGCCTCTCCCCCCTCTACTTTATGCTCATTGCAGACATGTCTGTGTCCCCTTCCCTTCTTCCTGCTGTCTCTTTGCCCCATCCCTGCCCTTTGGTTTATTACCTTATTTCCCTCCCATGTGTCTCTTTCATTCCTCTCTCACCCCTGTGTCTATTTGCACTCTCTCCCTCCCCTGTGTCTTTCTCCTCCTTCCTCTTCAAGACTTGTATGCCTCGCGATGCGGCCTCGTTGTGACCCTGTTTTTATAAAATTATGTCATTACGGACGCCATTTTGTTCCTTGCTTAACCGATTTCAGACCCTCCCAAAAACGCCAATTTAAACATCAAACTAGCTTGCAACATCACTTACAGGCACCCTGCCTCTCCGCTTGTGCTGCGTGTGAGGTTGTAAGTTATTATTTTTAATAATTGGCGTCTTTTGGCGGTCCGAAGGCTTCCGAGTTACGGGCTTTGGGGCTGATCGCGTGGCCTCCAATGAGCGCCTTCGGGTACACATAAATATGGATAAAAAGTGACGAAGAGGAGGGGAAAACAGAGAGATTAGAACTGATCATGGGCATACAGGGCAGGATATTCATTCCAAGGCAGCGGACAATATTAGGAAGCAGATTTATGGGATAATTTATTTGGTACCCACCTCAAGAGAAGGGTATAGAAGCAGACATCAGATCAGAACAAAAAACAAACAGACAAGGAGAGATTGAGAAAAGGGAAGAAGGGACAAGAGGAGAGAAACAGTGTCTTAACATGACAAAACATCACATTAGAGAGAAGGTAGCATGCAGGGCTGTACAGTGACACAGAACTAATATCCTACAGATAACATCACTGTCTCTAAAATGGGAAGACATGTCCCAGCAGAAGCTTTGGTGAAGTCCCCTTTATATCTATTTCCCCGAAATTAGATGGGGCCAGGTGATGTAAACCCTGCAGCAGCAAACATTCAAGTCTATATAATAAGAGGTGCTGCACTCTGACATGGGTGGCTCAGTGAAGGATTTGCCCAAACTTCTATTCTTTTACTACTCTTCTGCTCACAGCTGTCTCTCTCCCTCACTATTTTTCTCTTTACATCACTCACATCTACCCACATCTTGCTACCTCTTCACATATTTCATCCATAGTGCTCACCAACTCACTCATGTCTATGTACTCTGTTACTCACATCTTCACCCTTCAGACTTTTTATTTTCACATCTCTCCCCCACTTAATGTTCTGTCTTCTCAGCACATCTCCCTCTCAGGACTCTTCACATTTCTCCATCCTCACATATGTCTATGTCTTCTTCTCACATGTCTGTCACAGTATTTTCCTCCTCACAGCACCCCGTCTATCACGCTCGTTGGTCGGGCGCGAGCGCATTGGCCGGGTGTACGTTTTGGACCTGCGCGCTTGAGTCGGGTGGCAGTTTGGTCAGCGCGATTATGACGGCGCAATTTTGGTGTGCACCGTAATTTCAGAACACCGGAGCCCATATATACATTTATCCAATCTGACATTCATTGGGTCTAATTATCTACTTATGATAAATTTGACTGTTTTACTATGTGTGTTTAACTAACATCCATATATTGATATATTCAGGATCCTCCAACCATCATGATTCAAGACCTTTCCTACAAAATAGAGAAAGAAAGAGGTTAATTTGTTTTGATGAGCACCAAATACCTACCTCATAAATAGATACGGTATCCTCCTCTTCAGCCTGGTCTCTGGGGAAGCAGACGCGAAACGTGCGTGTCAGACCTGTCTTCACACTGTCCCGCTGTGATGACATCATCCACTAGCTACAGAGCCACTACACATGAGATTGTTCACTGAAAAGGACATCTATGTCTGTTTATTCACATCAGAAGGAAGGTAAGTGGAACTACAGAGGGATTAGTCCCAGTAAGTTATAGTATAGGATTTTGTGCAGTAGGCAGGGACAGGGGGTAAGTAGTGGGTCCCTACCACTACTACAACAGCATTAGATAGCGACACAGAGAGATTTTTCACATATCCCCTGTGAGGTTCCACTTCACCTACTGTATATCGATGATCTATGCTTAAAATCTGTATGTTTATTTATAGCAAAAGTAATTTAAATACAATGTATATACAACTAGATATCTCTAAACTCTATGATATATGCATAATTCAGAGTACCTATTATCAATGAGATATTAGTCATCAATCTTCTATGCAACCTAATATATGTATATACTTATGCATCTATGCAATTTTACACATGTATAGACTTTATGTATTATAGCCTGGTGGTTTGACACACACTCACCTGGGACTAACACATAGATAAGATTTAAATTTTGCACATGTGTCAAGAATAACCTAATTTGCTCTCTTATGAAGGTGTACACATTACCACATCCACCTGTGTTTGATCATATAATGATTTCAATATCTGTATTGTGAATATACATACTGTGCTCTTTTGAGCTCAGATTTAATAGACATCATTTGAATTTATATTTTCCTCTTTCAATTGCGGGATAGCGTTGTGCTTGTAAACGTTTTAACCGTTCATATTTTATTTGTCATTTATTTTATGATATTTCTAATAAAAGTTAAATTTTATTATATCACTTATTTGGTCCTTGTTTCTTGGTGGTAATACACTTTGGATGCTATGTAGGAGATCTAACCTAGGTAAGATTTAAAGGTGTTCTTTTTCCCCTCATATTTTGTTCTCATATATTCTACAACACTGCTTACCTTGGTTCATGTCCGTATTATAATTAATATTTGTATACATCACATCTTATACATATGACTATTCTGGTTATCTCCACTGGATCAATCCCTGATTTTCTCTTTCTCATAAAATTGTATTTATAGAGTCAACATATGTTTATTTTGTATTGATATATTATATATATACTAGCGACTTGCTCGCAAACGTGACGACAAATTGCAGTTTGACAATTATAATATGTGATATAGACAAGGCATTAGAGCATTTGTTCCTAGGCAACATGGTTTCCTGATATGCATTAACCCCTTGAGTACTGGGTTGGGTGTCACCCTTGATAGTGTATAATGAAACGAACATAATAATACAATATCATATTTTTTAATGACACATATGTTTATATTGGACTATATTGTTTTTTGGTGCTACTGTATCATTACCATTTGCGAGTGGTCTTTGGTACATGTAATATTTCTTCATTTTTTTTTGTAGTAACGACACTGTCCTGGTTTGCGAGTGATTCATAAATTCTTATAAATATAGGGTTTGGGTGTAAAAGTCTAACAGAATAACTCGTAATCTATTGTCAGTGGAAAAGTTTGCCGTAATTTTCAGTTAATGGTGTAATCTGTGATATTGGGATTTAGCATGAAGGACCATGCCGGTTGGGTAACTGCCTTTTAAAAAGTGATCTTTTGGGGCAAATTTGTACTTTGAAATTGCTTGTGACACAGCCTGTAACAGAGGTCCCTGCAGTTGCCTATTTACTGCACAGACTCACCGTGGGAGTTTAGTTTGATAAGCTGCACAGGCAGCCACAGTTTAAAAAAAAGTTCGACCCCCTTAAAAAAAATATGGAAAAACAAGCAATTTTCAGAGTACACAGATCCTATTCTGTAATCACAATAAATTGAAAAGCTGTTAATACTGATAATTACAAATTAAAAGGAGACGACCACCATAGTTCTTTTCATTGACAAGTTTAGCTGTTATACCGATAACTGTTAGATCTACAATATTATGTGAAGAAACACAGGTGGTTTATTTTAGAACTACTAATTAGTTTATTCCAGTCACAGCAGGTACCAATATAACAATCACAGAGAGTGACAAGGAGGCAGCAAAAATGCGCAAATCCTAAATTCCTCCAAAGGGTCATGGCATCTCCTAATCTAAACAAGTTTACCACCAGCTTTTCTTTATGGGAGAAACCACCACGTCCATGAATGTGATAATGTTTATAATCCAGGCCAGACTCATAGCTCCCATCATCTATATAAGGGACTCCCTGCAGTTAGCAACTAAATTCAATAAAAGGCTCACAATCTCAATCCTCGGAAATACAAATGTAGAGGAACCAGGTGAAATGCACTATAATCACAAATTAACTTCACATTAGTAAAATGTGTAACATATTGTGTATAAAATATTCAATTTTTTACAACACTTCTTTTTTTCTTATATTTTTTATTGAGGAAACAAGGTTAATATATTAACCCAAAAGCAAAACATAAACAGTAAAGGGTACATCACTTGAGAAGTAAAAACATACCATAATAACCTTTTAACCTTGTTTGAGTCTTTTTTTTTTTTTTTTTAGATATTACCGTTTTGAATTACACATACAATATATTGCATATTCACGTATGGAAAAGAGCACCCTAAATCAAAGGAAAAAAGAGAATATCAAGTAAAGAAACGCAGAGACTAGAGAGAAAGAAGGAGAAGAAAAAAGGGTGGGTGGTGGGGTAGAGCGTTGGAGTTTATAGCCATGAAAGATTACCCATTGTTTATTATTTTAATCCAGAATCTCTACCATCCAACCCGAAGGGTCCAGGTGTCCCAGCATGAAGCTCATTTTCTATGCGTAGAGTCTAGGTCGGCTGAGATAATGCTCATGGAATAGATACATTTGAGTTTCGCCAAAACTGCACAGTATGCAGGGATAGTCGACTTCCAGGATTTAACTAATATAATTTGCCAGCCAAAAACACTTGGTTTGATAAAAGTTGAGCTTCTTTGCAAAGACCCCTCTATAGGATCTGGGAAAGATTGAGCCATTCCTTTAAAGGTAGGTGATGTTGGTCTCTGAATATCACAGGGGACTATTCCTGATTCCCCCTTAGGAGATCAGCAGTTATAGTTAAATCATTATCTAACCACCATTTACACAAATTTGTATTTTGTTTTTCATTATCTACTGGTCCTTTAGCAATAACAACATTGTATCACCACTTAACTGGCTGTATATTCCTATCCAACCTATATAATAACTAACTGTTACATACCATCTTTGGTTCAGCCTTTGCATCTGAACTGGATCATCTTTTCAGATCACTGTCTTATTAATTTTATCATGACATATAAACTAGCCTTAATAAATGTAGGTACTTTCTAAACAAACACTATCAAATAAACACTATCATGTTGCCCATATTTCTAGTATATATATATATATATATATATATATATATATATATATATATATATATACAGGGAGTGCAGAATTATTAGGCAAGTTGTATTTTTGAGGATTAATTTTATTATTGAACAACAACCATGTTCTCAATGAACTCAAAAAACTCATTAATATCAAAGCTGAATATTTTTGGAAGTAGTTTTTAGTTTGTTTTTAGTTTTAGCTATTTTAGGGGGATATCTGTGTGTGCAGGTGACTATTACTGTGCATAATTATTAGGCAACTTAACAAAAAACAAATATATACCCATTTCAATTATTTATTTTTACCAGTGAAACCAATATAACATCTCAACATTCACAAATATACATTTCTGACATTCAAAAACAAAACAAAAACAAATCAGTGACCAATATAGCCACCTTTCTTTGCAAGGACACTCAAATGCCTGCCATCCATGGATTCTGTCAGTGTTTTGATCTGTTCACCATCAACATTGCGTGCAGCAGCAACCACAGCCTCCCAGACACTGTTCAGAAAGGTGTACTGTTTTCCCTCCTTGTAAATCTCACATTTGATGATGGACCACAGGTTCTCAATGGGGTTCAGATCAGGTGAACAAGGAGGCCATGTCATTAGATTTTCTTATTTTATACCCTTTCTTGCCAGCCACGCTGTGGAGTACTTGGACGCGTGTGATGGAGCATTGTCCTGCATGAAAATCATGTTTTTCTTGAAGGATGCAGACTTCCTACTGTACCACTGCTTGAAGAAGGTGTCTTCCAGGAACTGGCAGTAGGACTGGGAGTTGAGCTTGACTCCATCCTCAACCCGAAAAGGCCCCACAAGCTTATCTTTGATGATACCAGCCCAAACCAGTACTCCACCTCCACCTTGCTGGCGTCTGAGTCGGACTGGAGCTCTCTGCCCTTTACCAATCCAGCCACGGGCCCATCCATCTGGCCCATCAAGACTCACTCTCATTTCATCAGTCCATAAAACCTTAGAAAAATCAGTCTTGAAATATTTCTTGGCCCAGTCTTGACGTTTCAGCTTGTGTGTCTTGTTCAGTGGTGGTCGTCTTTCAGCCTTTCTTACCTTGGCCATGTCTCTGAGTATTGCACACCTTGTGCTTTTGGGCACTCCAGTGATGTTGCAGCTCTGAAATATGGCCAGACTGGTGGCAAGTGGCATCGTGGCAGCTGCACGCTTGACTTTTCTCAGTTCATGGGCAGTTATTTTGTGCCTTGGTTTTTCCACACGCTTCTAGCAACCCTGTTGACTATTTTGAATGAAACGCTTGATTGTTCGATGATCACGCTTCAGAAGCTTTGCAATTTTAAGAGTGCTGCATCCCTCTGCAAGATATCTCACTATTTTTGACTTTTCTGAGCCTGTCAAGTCCTTCTTTTGACCCATTTTGCCAAAGGAAAGGAAGTTGCCTAATAATTATGCACACCTGATATAGGGTGTTGATGTCATTAGACCACACCCCTTCTCATTACAGAGATGCACATCACCTAATATACTTAATTGATAGCAGGCTTTCGAGCCTATACAGCTTGGAGTAAGACAACATGCATAAAGAGGATGATGTGGTCAAAATACTCATTTGCCTAATAATTCTGCACTCCCTGTATCACATATATAGTTGTGAGCATACGAGCTTGCTTAAGCCGTTGCTCACGCTTGCGAGGGCCGCAGTTGCTCCATGCCAGCAACTGAGGCCCTCCTGGTCACCAACTGGATACTCAATCACTGTATTTACCTGAGCCCGCGGCCCCTCGCGTCGCGCTAATAAAAAACCGGAAGTGGGTGTACCAGAACTCACTGCACAAAATTTCAAGTCCCAGAATGCTCAGCAGCACAAGCAGTAGCCACTCAGCACATTAGGGGGCGAGTCTAATATATAACATAGCTGTGTATGTAAATCTGTCTCACTCTGCAAAAACAAATGGAAAGATAGAACTGTTTTTTTAAAGTTTATGTGTCACATTTAATGTATATATATTTAAATATTGTGGTAGGGAGGATTATCTCTGAGGACCTGGACTTTTATGTGAAATCAATATACTCTAGATGGCTTCTTATTTACATTATACAACATTATATATATATATATATATATATATATACACACATTATATATATATATATATATATATATATATATATATATATACACATTATATATATATATATATATATATATATATATATACACATATTATATATATATATATATATATATATATATATATACACATTATATATATATATATATATATATATATATATATACATATATATATATATATATATATATATATACACATTATATTTATATAATATATTTATTTATTTATATATACACACATTATATTATATATATATTTACACATTATATATATATATATATATATATATATATATATATATATCACATCACATATATAGTTGTGAGCGTACGGGCCGTTGCTCATGCTTGCGGGCTCGCGTAGCGAGGGGCGCGGGCAAGGGCCTCAGTTGCTGGGATGGAGCGCCGAAGGCGCTCCATCCCAGCAACTGAGGCCCTTGCTCGCAGCGTACAGCCCGTTGCTCACGCTGAGGCCCTGCAGCCACCTCCTCCCCACAATACCCCGCCGCTGGAGAGAGGGAGCAGAACTCCATGCCCCATTACACCCATCAGACTACTTACATTAATTGGAGCATCTCAATTCACCTCCGCCATGTCTCCCCTGCCTGCACATTTTCTGAACAGCTTCGATGAATGTAAGTAGTCTGATGGGTCTGATCGGCCTGGCCTTGGGGGACATGAAGGCTTAGCCTGGGGGGACATGGCATCATGGGCTGGAGGCCATAAACGTCGCAACGCAAATAACACGGCACACACATTACGACACTCGCAAACACCATACCACACACGTTCACACGCATTACAGCCTCGCAACACTCGGACGCAACTCGCGAACATTACAAAATTAAAAACACAATACATACACACAGCACATACATAAAAAACTTACCTACAGCAACAGGGAGCATCCAGGACCTCAAAAATGCAACTTACACCTTCGTTTCAATAAAAATAAAAGAGTTTGGACAATAAAAAATTTGATATGCGAGAGAAAAAATGGCCGCCGAACAAAACGAAAACGAGGCTACAGCACTCTCAACACGTAAAAAACACCACAACACACTCGCAAAACAACACCCGAAACTCGAAAAACACCACGAAGCACCGACGGCTAATCCGCAAACACCCATAACACAGATAACCCGCCATTTTACGCCAATGCGGAAGTACACCACTACGCTAACGGTTTCGTCTCGAGCACGCACACTCTTACACTGCACGCATTCATCACGCTTACACAGCAGCTACACGCCACTAATGCTGCAGCAATATGAAAACAGATTGTCAGCTCTTCAACACAATGCTTCAAAATAGGTAAAGTATATTCATTTATTCATCTACTATATATTTTAGTATTACACACCAAACAGCATTAGCTACCTTACGATTTGATTGCCGTCATTTTTTGACGGGCAATTCGCTAGTATATATATATATAATAGGAGTTTCTTATGCAGTAGAACATGGACTGTTCAACAAGAACAATGTAGAACATGGATGAGTAAACAAATGTGACCGAGCCACAAATTGAATTAACTGTTTCAATACCAATATTTGAAAGAACTTGTAATTGAGACTCTTTTCCTGGGCCTGAAAATTGTGAATTATAATCTAAACATAAACAATCTTCTTGGAGATGTCAATTATCACTATATGCATTACATTATATAATCAAATATAGACATTGCAAAATTAATCACAGATAGGAATTTTGTTTTATGTATAAAATATTCTGCAGCCTGTACACTAAAGGACCACTATAATGATCCAGCGTCATGACTGATATAAACTATTTTTCATTTATTGTGATGAAAAAAATTGATCATCGTCGAAAGATTAACACTGAAAACTGTGTGTAGAAATGTGCTAAACACACTGGGCTGATTTAAAGTTACAAAAGGAGAAAAAATAAATATTTAGAAAATTTAGATTTTTTTACAAACATCAACATTTTCAGTGATATGTGGAATACTTTTTTCTGGACTGTAAGATTACATTGGCTCTAGCTTTCAAGATAAAATGTATCCTAGTGTACTAGTTCAATGAAAAGCATTTCTTGTCCTATCTTTCAGACATGGCAACTAACACATTTCCATTCTGCTTGGTATGTAATGAATTAATACACTGTTCTACTCATATCATCTGAGATTATACAAACACATTCTATCCGATACACATAGGATTAGCATTTGAAAATATTGTGTTCAAGGCTTCAGCCATTTATCCATATACTTCATTTATCAGCTCATTGCACCCAGAATAAATGACAAATGTGAGATGACATTACTGCATCAAAAATTGTTCATGTAATAAACATATCAACACATCACATCTTGCAAATGACAAAACCAAATAAATGTTACTACTTTCTGCAAATGACATCATGATAATATATTTATTCTATATCTACTTATTATTGTATATACCGTATTTATCAGCATATAACACGCACCAGAGTATAACAGACACCTCATTTTAAGAAGGGAATTTCAGGGGGGGGGAAAATAAATTCAAATAAAGAACTTTGAAGCGAAATCCTCAACCTCCCTCCTCATCCTCAACCCCCTCCTCAACCCCCTCCTCAACCCCCTCCTCAAACCCCCCATCCTCAACCCCCTCCTCCACCCCCCCATCCTCATCCTCCTTCCTCAACCCCCCTCCTCAACCCCCCATCCTCAAATCCCCTCAACCCCCCTCCTCAACCCCCCTCCTCATCCTCAACCCCCCTCCTCATCCTCAACCTCCCTCCTCAAACCCCCTCCTCAACCCCCCCATCCTCGAATCCCCTCAACCCCCATCCTCAACCCCCCATCCTCATCCTCCTTCCTCAACCCCCCTATCCTCAACCCCCCTCCTCAACCTCCCACCTCATCCTCAACCCCCCTCCTCATCCTCAACCTCCCTCCTCATCCTCAACCCCCCTCCTCAACCCCCCTATCCTCAACCCCCCTATCCTCAACCCCCCTATCCTCAACCACCCTATCCTCAACCACCCGATCCTCAACCACCCGATCCTCAACCACCCTATCCTCAACCACCCTATCCTCAACCCCCCTATCCTCAACCCCCTATCCTCAACCCCCTATCCTCAATCCCCTCCTCAACCTCCCCATCCTCAACCCACTCCTCAACCCCCCCATCCTAATCCTCCCTCAACCCCCTCCTCAACCCCCCTCCTCAACCTCAACCCCCCTATCCTCAACGCCCCTCCTCAACCTCCCTCCTCATTCTAAACCCCCTCCGCATTCTAACCCCCCTCCTCAACCTAAACCCCCCTAAATACCTCCCCCTCACTTACCTGCTTCTGCTCTGGCACCCGGTACATGCTAATGACGTGGCGCGCATGTGACGTCACATGCGCGCCAGGTCAAGGAGCGCAGCGGAGGCCAGAGCAGAAGCAGGTAAGTGAGGGGGAGGTATTTAGGGGGGTTTAGGTTGAGGAGGGGGGTTTAGGTTGAGGAGGAGGGGGGATTAGGTTGAGGAGGAGGGGGTTAGAATGCGGAGGGGGTTTAGAATGAGGAGGGAGGTTGAGGATGAGGAGGGGGGACGGAATATCAGCGTATAACATGCACCTATCATTTACCCCCTATTTTCAGGGAGAAAAAGTGCGTGTTATACACCGATAAATACGGTAGTTATTTATTTTTGCATCAACTAACTAGGCCTATTCTTCTGGAGGTACGGTGGATATAAAAAGTCTACACACCGCTGTTAAAATGTCAGGTTTCGGTGCTGTAAAAAAATTAGACAAAGATAACTAATTTCAGAACTTTTTCCACCTTTAATGTGACCTATAAACTGTACAACTCAATTGAAAAACAAACTGAAATATTTTAGTAGAATAAGTATGCACACCCTTAAACTAATACTTTGTTGAAGCACCTTTTGATTTTATTACAGCACTCAGTCTTTTTGGGTATGAGTCTATCAGCATGGCACATTTTGACTTGGCAAGATTTGCCCACTCTTCTTTGCAAAAACGCTCCAAATCTGTCAGATTGCGAGGGCATCTCCTGTGCACAGCCCTCTTCAGACCACCCCACAGATTTTAAATCGGATTCAGGTCTGGGCTCTGGCTGGGCCATTCCAAAACTGTAATCTTCTTCTGGTGAAGCCATTCCTTTGTTGATTTGGATGTATGCTTTGGGTCATTGTCATGCTGAAAGATGAAGTTCCTCTTCAAGTTCAGCTTTCTAGCAGAAGCCTGAAGGTTTTGTGCCAATATTGACTGGTATTTGGAACTGTTCATAATTCCCTCTATCTTAAATAAGGCCCCAGTTCCAGCTGAAGAAGAACAGCCCCAAAGCTTCACTGTGGGTATGGTGTTCTTTTGGTGTAGTGCAGTGTTGTTTTTGCGCCAAACACATCTTTTGGAATTATGGCCAAAAAGTTCAACAGTGGTTTCATCAGACCATAACACCTTTTCCCACATGCTTTTAGGAGACTTCAGATGTGTTTTTGCAAAATGTAGCCTGGCTTGGATGTTTTTCTTCGTAAGAAAAGGCTTTCGTCTTGCCACTCTACCCCATAGCCCAGACATATGAAGAATACGGAAGATTGTTGTCACATGTACCACACAGACAGTACTTGCCAGATATTCCTGCAGCTCCTTTAATGTTGCTGTAGGCCTCTTGGTAGCCTCCCAGACCAGTTTTCTTCTCGTCTTTTCATCAATTTTGGAGGGGGCTCCAGTTCTTGGTAATGTCACTGTTGTGCCATATTTTCTTCACTGTGTTCCATTGTATATCTAATGCCTAGGAAATTCTTTTGTACCCTTCTCCTGACTGATACCTTTTAACAATGAGATCCCTCTGATGCTTTGGAAGCTCTCTGTGGACCATGGCTTTTGCTTTGGGATGCGACTAAGAACATTTCAGGAAAGACCAACTAGAGCAGCTGAACTTTATTTGGGGTTAATCAGAGGCACTTTAAATGATGGCAGGTGTATGCTGACTCCTATTTAACAAGATTTTGAATGTGATTGCTTAATTCTGAACACAGATACATCCCCAGTTATAAGAGGGTGTGCAGACTTATGCAGCCACACTATTTTTCTTTATTTTTTTCTTATCTCCACCTAAAAGATTTCAGTTTGTTTTTCAGTTGAGTTGTACAGTTTATAGGCCACATTAAAGGTGGAAAAAGTTCTGAAATGATGTATCTTTGTCTCATTTTTTTACAGCACATAAACCTGACATTTTAACAGGGGTGTGTAGACTTTTTATATCCACTGTATATTATAAATGGTAGCTGGAAATCAGCTAGGAGCGTGATTCCCTAATAAGTATCCTTTAAACTCTAAGGTTCTTTTTTGTATGGTTGCAAGTACTTTGGGGAACGACAATTACAGCCAAGGTGAAGAGTAGCTGCAATACTAATAATGAATTCACCATTACTGTTTTGGTAATTATTTTATGTTACTCTTGCTCTGCTAAATGATTATTGATATGTTCCCACAAACAGTTTGCTCACGTTATGAGGTAAAAAAAGCTTAAAGGAAATTAGTCATCTAGTGTACAGTTTAGTGTAAATTAAAGTTCCCATTACTGCTCTGCTTTTTCATTATTCATTAATATTATAGAAAAACATTTTTTGGATGTATACATTCATTTATACATAATATTCCGGGTAGGTGACCAGTGAACCAACTGATCTGTGTCAGAAAAGTCAGTTATATGGGAGAACCTTCCTAATCTGGTTGAGCACCTGCATGACATACCTAAAGCTGCTTTAGAATGTGATTGTTTTATACTTTTCAACTTTTGGGGTTGAATAATTTTGGTAAACAACAATACGTATGTAGCAGTAGGGTAAATATGATGATGTTTAGTCAAATGTGTCTGCCCCCTGTGACTCTAGGGACCCAGCACGTCAGGCAAATCTTGGGTCTGGGTTGTGCTAATCCATAGGGTTTACATTGCAAAGAAACTGGAGTGGGTTTCCAGTTCTTATTCCAGTGGATGCAATTTATCTGACCTCTCTACTATGACCTGCCCATAGTATAGATCACAGCTTCACTGAAGTACACAAGCCCCTTCACCACAACATGGTAGAAATCCAGAAGGGTAGGTAAATATAGTCCACTTTAATTTCACTACAGCAAAGCAAAAGTGCTATTTTGATGAATAACGTTAGCTCAATTAGGCAAAACTGAAGGTTTCCTCCGTATGAGTATAAAGCAGCATCTAAACATGCAGAGAAAAGGATTTTATCTATAAAACAATTTCAGAGAAAGAATATTACTGAGAGGATTATTTTAGCATGATCTAAAGTCTGTTAATGTTGTTGTTGTTGTTGATACAGTCAAACTTATTGAGAGATAGGACCATAACTATGGAATTATGATTAAGGACCACAACGCTCTTTCAGATTGCTCCCTTGGCACAATATCAGAATTAAACCAACTAAATGCAAGGGGTTGGCACAATATTGCATGTCTGCAACATAAAATGCTGACTACACACTGAAATGACAACCACATCCGATGTCTAAAGTAAGCACAGACATTTGTTCTTTCTGCTAGACCACAAGTAGGAGGACAAAAAGTCCCTTCACCCACTATAAAGACTAACCTAATCTCATGATCTAATATATTACTCATTTTTGATGGACTTATCTCAGAATTTTTTTTGATTGACACAAATGTCTTCAAAAAGTATTTTTTAATTAACCTAAAACCAGGTGGTAGTTTTCTATGAATTAGACCTTGTTTTCTACAAAGCGTCCTATTGTGTTAAAAATCTACATAAAATATTAATAACACATAAATAGTAAAAAGGGCTATATTGTATGGCTATTTTGTTCATTACAAGTGTGTGCCACGGTATCTGAACTCGTGGTACTTAAGAATATACTCTTGCTGAAAATACTACAAATTGCTGAATATGGTAAAATGCACAAAAATATAAGACACATTTTCCAAGTGCCATATTTTCTACAAGTTATTTAGAGTCTAAGATGTTAGCACTTTCTTCATTTGTAGTGGATATAAAGCAGGCGTAGTAGTTAGCTTTTTCTTTGTAACAATGAAACACATCACATTTTTTCCAGAATGACAAAAACATGGTTTATACATCAGAAAAATTGTTTTATACATTAGAAAATGTGCTCTTTTGCATGAATACTATTAAGTAAAATCTGTTTAAACATTATTGAAACTAACAGGAAATGCAGAGTCTGTTATAAAACTTCTTTATATGTTTTTGTGCTCTGACATCTTTATTTGAAAAACAAAACAGAAAGTGACATTATCAAATAGCCTCTATCTGATGAAACGAAGAAAATCTTTCCATGTCCCTTTAAGGTCCAGAATCAATATTTATTTTATTGATACATATTTTTTTCTTTTAAACTGTGGTGTGGACAGCTCTTCCTGTGTACTGGACTAAAAATAAAGTCTGACCAGTGTAGGTTCTGCTTCAGACTGAGCATGCTCAGTAAAGATGGTGGGGCTGTTATGGCTCATGGACTGTCACTGGGTACTGCCTATGGTGCAGATGATGGTGGAGCTTATAATGTCATGGGACAGGGCCTGTGACATCGGGTCAGACTGCTTCCAAGCTCCATGATAGTCCAACAGACAGGTAGAGCTGGTCACATCCTGGATAGTCACAGGTAGGAAAGATACACAGCTCTGCTTCAAAAGAATACGGACAATTTAAAATCTGAGAGCATTTTTTACCCTTTACCATTTATTTTAAACTGCATAGTAATTTTAATAGTCTAGCAAACATATGAGTTTTACTTGTAAATGCAATACAGTGCTCCTTTAATGTTGTTGAATAAAAGGGTCCAGAGAAATGGATTAACACCCAGTTCTCCTTACTGACTTCTGCCAAACTCGGATGGGAGTCACTATCTCAACAATAATGACTGAGATCCCATTTTGCTTGCATTGAGTGGAATTATACTATATAACCGCAATGATATGCTGCACAACAAATTACTGAAATTACTGTAACTGCTACTTTAGCCAACGCTGATTATCTAGTTTAATGTTAAGTTACATATTTTTGAAATACATCAATTTTTCACTGATAATTCAATAAAGTCTGTGTTTACATGTGTCACTGACTGCCTGCTACCAGACACACGGTACAGCTTCATGAAGTGAGCAACAACCCCCCCCCCCCCCCCGAGAAGTTAACCCTTACCACATCTATCTGTGCAGAGCATAGCATGATGGAAGCACATAAATAGGTAAATTGTGGGTTTACTTTTGAGTACATTCCTGAGTTCAGGGGAAAACTGCTATAAATCAGTGTCCTCACTGCACATCCGCAACTCTTTTGTTGCTATTATTAGTGTAAAAAAAAAAATGATAATTTTAACATACAATCGATGAAGAGCACTTACAGTGAGATAAATGGCCCTTTAAAAGCCCTCTGCAGTTTTCCAGTTTTCATGAGATATAAGGAGTAAAAATGTTTAATTTATTGTGATTAAAAATATACTTTGTGAGAGAGCTCACACTGATAATTGCTTGTTTTCCCACCATGTTTAGGTTGAAGCTCTCATCTTTTTCTCCAAATTGTTGTATGGTAGCTGCAGTGGGAAGTGGCCTGGTGGAAGGAGCTTCAGCCTAAAGAATACCAACAGTTTTCAGAGCAAGGTTTCTCACAAAACATCAGTATTAATACTTAAAAGTCATGAAAGCTGGACCATTGTAGTGTTTTTTTAAGCATATACTGTGTGTTAAATTAATAAGGGGGTATTTACTAACAGAATTTGAGCAAATCTGAATATTATATAATATCATATATTAAAATTAGGTCTACAATGCGGTGCAGTAATGATAGGTAATGTGGGATAAATAGCATTATGTATCCACCCACAATGCTTTTCACATCACAAGAGTAGTGCATGCATGTCTTAAGTTTTAAGCATGCACAATGTAATAGTTGTTTCTGCCTGCGCCTACGCTATTGTATGTAAAAACGTGACTCCGTATGCACATGTGTTTATATTCTGTGCATGTGCCCCTAATGGTGCCATATTGGCAATAATGCAATGGCTGGCATTATGCTATTAATGAAGTATAATAATAAACCCAGCCTAATGACTATATGCCCATGCATTTTCATCAGCACCAAATATTAGTCACTTTTGTTTAAAATGTAAGTCTTGCAAACATATCATGAAATTATTAAAAATAAAATGTAATAAATATTAATTGTACAAGTTGTATATCACATTATATATAAATAAATAAATCTAAATAGATATAAATAAGAATAAACTATAATTTGTATAAGGGTTTACTATTTCTGTAAACCAGGAGATAACTATTAATTTCCTACACTACTTTTAGTGTGAGTTGTGTTGATGGAATTTGCCAGTTACATTTAGCTGTGTATGTTCTATGTTAACTGCTGAATTTTGGTGAAATCATTTTATGTAATTATAAAATATTGAAACATCTGATGCTGAATATGAGCATTGTAGGTAGTTAAAAGCAAGATTTGTCATTAGTAACTTTAAAGACTTTAGGTTTTCACACCCATAACATTAAGATTGCTTTAAAAAGCAAAAAAAAAGCCTTTAGTAAATCACCTTGATGAACTGTGATGCTGGCTCACAGGCTAACACATCTGTATCACACCCATGTGCGCACCCCGATCCTTTAGTAAATTTCCACCATGTCTGCAGATTCTGGTACAAGATATGTGAGGTATGATTTTGAAGTATGCATTCTTAATACCAAAAAATCAGGAATGCCCTTTACTGACGTAAGGGGCCATTGTTATCATGGAATGGCTTTGCAATGACTTCCCTTAAAAATCATAATAACATAAACATTGTACTATACACTGTCGGAACCCATTCTCTTATTTGTCTTAAACCCTTAGTAACATATGTAACCCAAGCCTTAGTTAACATCAGATCACATACATTTTATTTTTAAATAATCATGGGAAAAACAAGAATGTGGATCTCTTTAACCCTGAAGAACTAATCACAAAACAATTGTTCACCGAGAAAGGGAAAACCAGGAATTCTACCACAGGAAGGAAAGTTTCCTGTACAGCTATGGGATAAACTTCCTTTTGTGTACCGATGACTTTTAAGGATAAGCAACACACTATATACTGTGTAATACAGACTAATTGATGCTAAATGAATTATAACATCAATGGAGATGATAGATAGATATAGACAAACCAACTCTGTCTTTGCAAAAAAATCCATCAGTGAAAACCTGGGTTTTGTGATGTTATGCAATGCAACTCCTATTCATTTTAATTGTATAATGTTCCTTAACTGAATTTGTAGTTTCCCGGGAAGGTGTGATAGGACTGACCCTTCTCACTTAAGCAATACCTGCACTGACATCGGGCTATAGCTGAAAAGGAACAATATCACATGCAATAGAAATAAGTCACACCATAGTGATCTGTCAGAATTGAGCTTTCAGAACTGTTCATATGTCACGCTGGAAGCAAGTGCTGAGACTCAAAGGTGATGTATCACACTATACTCCTGTCACAATCATTACATATATCATTTAGCATGAGAGAGGATCTTGAACGGTAGATCTAAAAAAAAATATACAATCAAATACATTTTTGTAAACCAAATTCTGCAAAACTGACTTCAAATGGCATTCAAAAACACTGGCCTTCATTTTAGGTCTGGAGCTTGTTTAATGAAAAGAAGCAGTGAGAAAACCTTTTGGGTATGGGTTCAGTGAGTGACCATCTCAATGCTCTACCCTACTGATATGTTATACCACCTGTAATAAATATGTTTCTATACATAAAGCTCAAAGCACCAGGTTACAGACAGACTTAAGCACATCATGGACTGGGAAGTGTTTTGTTGGGGTTGTTATC
Source organism: Discoglossus pictus (assembly GCA_027410445.1). Classification (NCBI taxonomy): domain Eukaryota; kingdom Metazoa; phylum Chordata; class Amphibia; order Anura; family Alytidae; genus Discoglossus; species Discoglossus pictus. The sequence continues at coordinate 181,267,653 of CM050166.1, read as the reverse complement.
AAAGATTTCCCCATAGAAAACAACCACTACAGTGTAGGCAATGGATAGATGCACACAGGCCAGGTTTTGCACACTTTTCCTGCTATGCACATTTTAGTTAAGAGTGATTCACCTGTGAAATTATGGGGGTAGCTCACCAGTATCAACCTTGCCCAATACTGCCATATTATATGTTTTGTCTGCTCAATTGCATGTCACCACCTAAATTCTAAGGTTAGATCAGTAAATATTGTATTTCTTGTGATTCTGTGCTGGAAACATGTTTTCTCACCTGTGTCAGACATGCAAATGTATACACTGCTTGTTCTACTATAGATAAGACACTTAACCTTAATGTATCCTTAATCACAAAGTTTGAATATAGATGACAAGTCTCCTGAAAACTTTTCATGTTGATTTCACTATAACCCCTGACACAATCTAGTTTCAATATTTTCATAATGTTACTTATGTTTTTATGGGAACATTTGGAAATTAAATTAATATCCCTTGATCTGCTTAATCCTGTTGTTAAATTTTAAATATGAGTTTCCCATGTTCAAAGAATATATGACACACTGAAACATAAACACAGTGTAATACAATCAATATTACTAGGCCTGAGAGAGATTAATATTTACCCACAAGAAATATTTCAAGATAAACCATGTTCCTATTGTTTAAAAAACATAAACAATGTCTTCTTAACTGGGCGGTTTGCTCTCATCATACTGCCTTATGTTATGTCATTGGCTGAATATCAAAATTAACAGGGACACATCCTAAGCAATTCTAATCAATTTATGGGCACACCGACTTTTGAGCTGGGGAGAACATCGCTCCGTCCTGTTGGCGCCGACAAATGCGCGCACCCACATCTGCGCTCCAGAAAAGAGAGCGCCAGACAACTGCGCACCACCCTGCATCCCCAGAAGGCATCAACACTCCTCCTGTCTTCTCATGATATAGCCAAAATATTTGAGCTTCGGTCTCATCATACCTTCCAGTGAACAGTTTGTCTTGATTTCTTGAAGTATTGATTTATTGGATCTTCTTGCGCTCCAAGGGACTCTAAGGATTTTTCTCCAACACCACAATTCAACGGCACTCAGCCTTTTTTATATGTTACTACTGGGAATGCCATAGTTCAAACTATGACATCATTTATTGATAATATAATATCTTTACTTTTTACTAGCTTGTCCAAACTTGCCATAGCTTTCCTCCTCATAAGAATACGTTTTTTAATTTCATGGCTACAGTCACCATCTAAGATCTTATAGATCCAGAAATATAAAATCTGCCACTGCCTCCACTTGACCCTAAAAGAGACTATTGTTTATGTTCAATACTGCACTGTGATGAACGACGGGATATCAGCTCTTCTTTACAATGATTTTACAACAGGTCTGTTATATCTCATTGCTGTGTGACGATGTTATGGAGAAACCACTATAGTAAGCAGAAAAGAATCTACGTGATTTATAGTTGTCATTCCTATGTGATGGAATTCTTAGTTCAAGGTCTGGTACAAAGAAAAATACTCTTATAAGATATGTGAGGGGTTGTAGACAAACTGAAAAAGGAATATCTATAAATATAAATAGTATTCCTTTCAGGTATAACTACAGATAACTTTATCTAAAGCAATGTAATCTATATCTCCTATATGTCCTATATGAGACCAAAAGATATTTTTTAAATAAAATATTAAATACTGTACACGTTATTTGTGCTCCTGTTTGCCACTCTATGGAAGGACACATTTTTGAATTTTTTCTGAAAAGGTGTATTGCTTTGCATATATTTAATCATTTTCAGTATGTTGTATAAAAGTATTTCCCTTACCTAAGCACTTTATAATTTTGTTAAGTTTAAAAATATAATATGGCGGGTCCGTGCCCTGGAGTCTTTTTTATAGGGACAGTGTAGTATAATACTTTGGGCTCAATCACATTAGTTTTCCTGAAACCAACACTATACATCAAGATTTATTGTGGTGTTTTTTTACAAGCAATCACATTGAAAGAACCCTCATTAAAAATGCCCACTGTTGCCCAGACTAACACCCGCTATAGGAACTTCATAAAAATAGATCAACACAATTATTTTATCAGTCAGTACACTCAATCAAACTAACTAGAGAGATAACCTACATTAAAAAGAAAGTTAACACACAAGTCCTTGCTTTATAATAAAGGTAAAATCCTCCATAGGATTCATAGGTAACGCTGGCAGCCATTTTTAATGGTGTAAGTTTTATTGTACATATAGGGAAGGGTCCTTGGAGCCAACATACCAGCATGGAGATTAGAAGGTTACAGGATGCTTGCACAGATAGATGCAACCACAGCTCACAATAAATGTAAACACCCCTCTCACACACACTTCCACCAAAGTAGCATGGATGCATCAAGGTTCCAGCAGATTGTAAGTTTACAAGTTTTCAATCTTGTGTGCGTGCCTTGGTTTTGAGCACTATGTACATTTGATACTAAGCTCAAAAACAGGGCCCTCCATTCTTTATAAGGTGTTAAGTTTGTTTTTTTGCCATGTACTAAAGCCCTATACAGCTCTACGGAATATGTTGGCGTGACATAAAGATTATAATAATAATAATACATGATCATTTTTAATAATAAAAAAAAAACTTCATAACTTTTTCCATGCTATTATGATGTTTTTTTGTTTGCTTGCATCGTCTGACACTCAGTGACCTAATGGACAGTAACACATCTGGCACAACTTTATATCCATGGTCATGCTCATCCATTTGGTTTTCATGGCAGAGATACTGGAGTTGATTGTCAATCCCTTCTCCAGTGGGCCACAGCAAACAGCTTCTGGTATTCCAAGGCCGTCTCCCATCCAAGTACTGACCAGGCCCAATCCTGCTTGTTGTTTTCAGAGCGGTGTGACCTCTTGGTTCCCTGACTGGAATCGAACCCAGGTCGCAAAGTAAAAAGCACTGAATCCTAACCACTGTACCATCAGGGAACCCATTATGCTATTAGTCAGGCTCATCATTTTGATTTATATATCTATTTTATTTTTAATTTTACAGTGGCACTTTAAAAAGAAATGCCAGTTTAATAGAATAGGTTCCGAAAAAATAAATCGAATGGGAGTGGGTGCGTAAAACCTCTCTGCCATGCAGTTGGTATTTAACCAAACATCTCTGAACCCTAAGCCAATCAAGCTCTATCAAGTTGTTCACGAACAGCATGCTTGGAGCCCCTGGTTTATGGTATTCTTTGTGCCCTGTAGGTGATGTACAAAACAAACTATTTTTTATAAAACCAAGTGCAAATGAAATGTGTGCCACGAGGACACATTCTCTGAGTCTGCAATTACTGTTTACTCTGGAAAAATACATTAGGCAGCTTCGGACAGCCTTATTGAATCCTGCTGGTTATCCTTTAGTCATTCATGCTTTGTAATTAAACTCACGTCCTCAAACTGTTTACACCTGACTGAAGTGAGTGCTCTGATGTGCATGCCTAGACATTAACAGCCTTATTAAATTGCGATTCAGTAAATTTAAAAGGGCTCTATTTAAGCACACAGCAAATTTTATTTACAGAAGTTTTTAGTTAGTGAACTTCTATCCAAAAGCAAGGTCTTCACTAACAACTTTTGTAAAAAAATAAATATGCTGTGTGCTTAAATAGAGCCCTTTTAAATTGACTAAATCACAATTTAATAAGGCTGTAATTGTGTAGCTTTGGGCATTCTAGAACTATAGCACGCTTTATTGGTTTAGTGCAGCAGTTCATTAGCTGTGTTATACTAGACTGCTATTATGACAGCGTGCATTGCTTTTCTCAATGTATGAGAGCGTTATTAAAGGGATAGTTACTTCACCATAGTGCTCTTCTTGGTGTGAAAGAGCACAAAATTATATGTTAAAATGAACTATTACTTTTTTTTTTATTACACTAATAACAGCCTGAAAATGTAAGGGCTTGGGTCTGTTTACAAGCAGACTCCCGACTGCCCCATGATTAACAAGATATGCCATAGCAAGGTATAGAAAATGCTATACACATATATTTATAGCTTTTCCTTGGGTTAAGGAATGCATTTAGCTTCTGGTTAACCCACAAAACACATATTTAGCAATTTGAAGCAGTCATTTATATGCACAGATGTATCTAAGAAGGGTTAAATCTGTTTCTGCTCTGAGCATGGAGCTCTTGCTGTCAGTCTGACCGGGGGACATGCCCCAGCTCAAGTGAACATACTTTTTTTTTAGGAATTTTTAATGTCAAAATTCACCTATTTCAAAAATTCAAAAAGTATTTCAACTTTTTGTTGTTGAATATGTTACAGTGGTGTGATCCAAGTTGTGCTAGATTAACAGTCTCTTTAATTTTTAACATTAACCCATTTTTTACAGTGTTAAAGCATATTTCTGTTTTATGGATTATGAGTGCATATGATAAAGGAGAATCAGTAGTGTATGAAAACCTTTTTGCATGGAAAAACTCACCATGATGTTTGCTAAATCTCTTGAGTTTGCTAGCAGTTGATTTTGGAAATCCCTGCTAAAATTAGCATAAAATTCATAATGTGTTTTGGCCAATCACAGGCAGCTAATACATTTGTATCAATCTCTAAAGCCAGTTTTTGCACCAAAGAATTATGGGATGTGTAGTTATGTTTTTATCTAGGAACAAGAAGTAAGGAGGAGCCAGACACTGCATTGTGACTCTTTGCATTGTGCTGTTGTTGGCTTGAAGTGTTTCTATTGGTAGGTACACTGTGCCTATGTAAGCAGCTCTGGGGGTGTGGAAAACACATTTTATTCTTAAATAAAATAAATCTATTTGTGTATAGAATGACTCCATCCAATGTGTGTTTCAGATATAAGCAGCATGTGTTAGATTAGAAAAACGTAAAAACAGGAAACTTAGATATACCTTTGAACATAACTTTCTAGATTTTGAAATTAATTAAACAATTACTTTCCATCTAGATGTGCATTGAGCAAATTATATAGGTTTTATTGAGGGCCATTACCCTCAGTGTAAGTGGTGTTAAAGAGCACAAGATTGTATGTTAAAAGGATCTATTTTTTAATTACGTTGATAACAGCTAAAGTTCTGCTTAAACACACAGTCTGTCCTGCCTACTGGCAGTTTCCTAATTAATAACAGAGAGCCAAGCCGCAAGGTGAGGACACTGATTGATAGTAGTTTTTCCCTGAACTCAGGAATACACTCAAAAGTTAACCCAAAACTCACCTGATTACGTGATTCCAGAATGCCATAATCTGCACAGATTGTTTTGTTGAGGGATAACTATTTAGTTAGTCAGTAACTCATGTAAACACAGACTTTACTTTATTAAATTCTTAGTGTAAAATGCACAAACCTAAAAAATGCAAAAAGTATTTCAACATGCTTTTAGGAGATCTTTATTGGTATGTGGTCCAAATTGGGCTAAATTAAGTGTCCCTTTAAGGACAGACAATTTTTTTAATGTATAAAATCTGTTTGGTATGTACTAGAGCTCTAGTGGCAAAAACTGACAGTCAACTATGACTTTCCATAAAGGGTCCACTATTATATGGGATAGGAGTTGGCTGTATTAGTAGATGCTATTAAGAGAAGCCTGACATGACCAGACTTGATCTTCCTGCACTAAATACATTCAGCTTTGTATATTTTAATTTAGATATACATGAATTCTTTCTTTAAAAAAATGTTTTCCATTAATTTGATGTGCAACTCACTCACATGTGATTACTAAAAGTCTTCCATACAATCTTTTTTTGAAGTAGTACTATATTAGCAATTCTCCAGTGATTTGGAAAAACATTTGGCAATAAAGGCATTAAAAATTATAGGTATCTGTCCTACAAGCCACAGATCCAGGGGCGGAGCTACCAGTGGTGCAATGCACCAGGGCCCTCCTCTGGGGGCCCAGAGTACATTTTCTTTTTGCATTTTATTTTGTGGAGCATTTCTACTTGAGCTCCAATAAGTGGCAGTGGGGATTAGTTCAGCATGCTGTGGATCTATATCAGGGAAGAGAGAGCAAGGGCTGCAGTGCTTTGTGGAGATGGATTCTGAGAGAAGATGGCTGACTTATTGAGTTGGTACTGGGGTAGGGTTCCCCTTCTCTACAGGGAGGTGTCCAAATGTATTTTTCTGCACTGGGGCCCTTCATTCTTTAGCTCCACCACTGCACTAATTGTAGCTCCTTTAGTACTCTTGAATGTATATTAGATACTGCCAGCAAAACTCCTTCTGTAAGAAGTTTTATTACTTGTTTTATTACCGTTTTATTACTAGTTATCACTTATTGTAGGTTCTGTAAATTACATTTTACCATCCCGACTGTCATCAGTAAAAACAGAGCAAGAGTAGAATGTAGAATGTTTGCTTTGTCCTTTTATAATGTTAAAGAACCGCTGTAGTTTAACAAAAAGCACATATTTGTGAAAGAATAACAATCTTACAACATTAGCAGCTGTGCAACCAATGGGCATAAAACATTCAAGAGAAAATCAGAATTTTTGTTGGCACGGTTCATGAATAGAAGAATCCATTTTGCCTTTAAGGCAACACTTCCTGGATTATAAAAGTGTGTTTTTATCTATTAGGGATGTTGTTGCTTAGTCGTTCAGTCGTGTCCGACTCTCTGTGACCCTATGGACCACAGCACACCAGGCACATCTTGTGACTGGTTGTGCTTATCCATAAGGATTTCTTGGAAAATATCCTGGAATGGGTTGACTGTTCCTTCTCCAGTGGACCACGATTTGTCTGACCTCTCTTCCATAACCTGACGATCTTGGGTGACTCTACATGGTATAGCTCACAGCTTCATTAACATAGCTTCACCAAGACAAGGTAGCGATCCAGAAGGGGCTCTGGGATGTAACACCCTGCAAGGAAAGTAGCAGCAATAGCAACCAATGGGGCCTGCTTTTACTCCAACTGTTTATCAGTGCTGTTTATAATTCTTGTGCTGGTGAAGTTTCCACTGGTGCCCATATACTGTATAAATCTCTGTGCACACACAATCTATAGTAGTATTCAGTAAATCAATAGAGCAAGAATTCAATCAATTGTGTGTTTACTTAGAGTGTTAAACATTATATGGTGAATTCAATATTTTGGATTACTAATTCCTTGTTCCTGTGTTATCTTTGGAGCCTATTTATTACATTGGTTAAAGTTTAAAGGGACATGGAAGGTTTCTGGATTTCACTAGAGATATAATATATCTATGTATCTATGAACTTTATGTAACTTAGCTTATTAAGAAGTGCTTAATAGCTGTTTTCGTCTGACTAAAATCATACAAATCGTACCTGCTTGGGTCCGCCCACTGTGAAGCTCATGAAGACACAGATTCTGACGCTCAGTATTGTTCGTTCTCAAATTGAGCACCTCTGTTTTCATTTTTTCTTATGTAAAACTCCAGACATGGACTTCTTGCTCACTGTGCCTAATTAAGGATGAAACGTATGTCTGGAGTTTGCTGTTTCTCCTGTTCAGGGTAGAATTGCCTGGTATTTCGGGGCTGGACCACTCTTTCGAGTGAGACCAGACTGATATACTACAGGATATTTCTCCCTGTGAAGGGCACGAGTAATCTAAAAGAGGTTGCTCTCTGAGTTACTATGGACCCTATTCTATTATTGAATCTGTAATTTTATACACACTTAAAACTGGTCTGAATATTGAGACAGATTTGCAATCCGATTACGAGTTACCCGCCCACAATCACAACGGGCCAGCCAAACTTGCAAAACCGGCCTTAGAACTCCATAAGCACAGCTCGAACAGTACAAGTTATAAATAATTAAAGTTAGAGAAAATCGATATTCTATTGGACCCGTATCTCTAGTTTGCACATAATGTTTAACCCGCAATTGAAAAAAGTACCAAGTTTATGTCAAAAATATTACAAGTACTAAATAGGACTCGCAAGGACTTTTTCAAACACTTATTAGAGCTGTAGCAGCAATTAAACACACAGCACTGTACTTTAATAGCATGGGAAGGAATGAAAAGACATTATAATTAATTGCATAATAGTCTCAAACTCACAAATATGCAATAAAAATATTATTTTTTAATTGTTATTTCTGAGTAATATCGATCCCAGGACTAACTTGGTTAATACATATCATGAAACACACATGGACTAAAACACATGATGCATTTTATAGAGTGCTTGATTGTGACCGCCAAATATTACTTATTGGCCCTAATTAATTTGGAGCCTCTGATTGCAGTTTATGTCTAACTTCCATGTTTTACTGACATCATGATGATGGTCTCATTTACTATTGGCTGTGTCTAAGAAGTAAATTACGGGCTTGCTTAAATGAAGGGCACACGTGAGCTAAAAGATGTTGCTCTCTGAGTAGGTAACCATACCTATAGGACAAACCTACTTCAGGTATTGTCCGTTCTCAGATTGAGCTCCTCTAATTTTGTTATGTATGCAAATGACTCTTTGGGGTTTTTCTCACCCTAAGGGTGATAGGTGGACCCCTTGCTCACTGTGCCTTAGGGAGTACAGCTGCACCTCACTGACGAGGCCCACAGAGGCCGAGGTGCGTCTGTGGCCAGGTATCTCAGGGCTGGACCAGTCTTTCAAGCAAGACCAGACTGTTATACTATAGGATATTTCTCCCTGTGAAGGACACAAGTGAGCTAAAAGAGGTTGCTATCTGAGTAGGTAACCAGACCTATAGAAAAATCCCACTGAGGTATTGTCCATTCTCAGATTGAGCACCTCTACTTTTGTTGTTGTGTTTGCTTAAATGTTTCAAGAGTCATTTTCGGGCTTGTAATAATAATGTCCATAGTACAAGCCTACGTCAGTATTGTTCACTCTCAGATCAAGCACCTCAGCATTTGTTTTTATTTTATTTTATTAAGAAATGTTTAAAAGCTTTTTGTCTGCCTAAAATCATTCAATTTCTACCCGTTTGGGTTCTGCCTCCTGTAGCGCATGCAGCGTGTGATTACATAGAATGTGAAGTGAAGTGACCTCTCTCAAGTAGCATGTTGCAGAATGTTGCCACTGATTGATGGCTATGAAACAGTACACCCCCTGTACTTAGAAGTGCACTGTCTTCATGAGCTGCAGAGGTTAGAAGCTAATTAGGAGCTATTTGTAAGATTTTAGGTAGGAAAAACAGAGCTTTTAAGCACTTCTTAATAAAAGAATGTACACACAATTACAGAGATACATAAGCTTGTTATATTCCTAGTGATATTCAGAAACTTTCCATATCCCTGTAACCTCCTATGATAAATATCTTCTGTATGCATCAAAATGTACTGTCTGTGTACCTATATATACTGTGCATGTATTAGTTGTGATACAGAGCAAAGGTTCCAAATATGTATATATGTATGTATATGTGTGTGTGTATATATATATATAACTTGAAATTTTTATTTTTGCCAATGAATAATCCAAATTTGGGTACTGCGTTTATCTTTGTGCTGGAGTGTAACGATTGCTAATTAATGCAAATTACTCCTGGGGATCTGCACATGCCCCAACGAATAATATGAGAACATTCAGATGTCAGGCAGTAATTAAAGGGATATGTAAGTGAGCTGGGTTATGAATGCATCTGATAGAGGAGAATTAGTAGTGTATGAAAACACTTGTTATATAGCAATCACAATATTCTAGCAGAAAGATAAATACAAGGGCTAAGGGGTGGGATTATAAAACCTAATTGCAACAAAAATAACAAACTTTAATGTAAGTTTATTCTTACTAAATGTTTTTAAATAACTTTCAATTGATAAAGTACATGTTATTACCTATAAAAAATATAATGTGTAAAACCTTTGCTGTGTCTCTTAACTATGAAGTCTGTTTATAGGCTTTTGTGCATGAGTCCTGTTCCTACAATGTTGTTTGTGCTAACCTACAAATGTAGCGATCTGTATAAAGTGCATATTTGTATAAGCACATAACCCATGTAACAAACTGGCATAGTTTGTTAAATTTAAGTTTTTCTAAGAAAAATGCTTTCAAGCTCATGGCCCATATGGCTACTAATATTTTTGGTTTATTACTTACTTAATAAACCTGTTTTCCCTTTAAACAACAGTGGGCCTTTAACCATCACATTAATATAGAACAGTATAGTAACACATGGGTTCCCTGGTGGTCCAGTGGTTAGGGTTTGGTGCTTTCACCATTGCAACCTAGGTTCGAGTCTAGTCAGGGATCCAAGAGGTCACACCACCCTGAACCCATGTAGGCTTAGGCCTGGTTAGTACTTGATGGGAGACCACCTAGCAATACCAGGAGCTGTATGCTGTGGCCCACTAGAGAACAAACTGGCAACCCACTCCAGTATCTCCGCCATGAAAACTAAGTGGATCAGCATGGTGTGTTGTGGTCCATGAGGTCATGGAGAGTCAGACAAGACTGAATGACGCAAAACACACAAGCCTAGTAACACAAGTTATAACTATCATAGCAACTAGCCAGGACATGATGACTTATGTTGACCTTAGTGAGTCTCTATGCTTGGAAATGAGGTTGTCACTGAACTTATGAAAAGAGATATGTGCAGGTCTACAGACATAGAAAAGGAAGATGTAGACATACACCATGAAGCACAATTATGAAAAAATGCAGGGGAGTCACTTTCACGTGATGACGGATTGGTGTATTGTTACTAAGATTAAAAGAAAATTACTTGTAGAAGGTTATATTGTTTGGCATGCTGTAGTCCGTAAGGTCATGGAGAGTCGGACACTACTGAATGACTAAATAAAAACAATGTGCACATTGCTCAATACAAAAATATATGTTAGAACAGGCACATTCCTGAAGTCTTCATCCAGGAGTCATGGAAAATACAACCACGTAGTATTCAAGTTCTTTTCTTCAGACTAAAATATGAGGGTCTTGTCCTTAAATATTAGACTACCACTTCCAGAGAATGACATTTGGGGGATTGGGGAGGGCAGAGAGACCTGGGTCGGGTAACAAGATTCATTTAGTAACATAGTAATAAAGGTTGAAAAATTACTTTTAGTCCGTCAAGAACAAACTTTTTAGCTCTCCTCTGAATCCTGTAATAAGAGAAATGTTAATAGACCCAGTGGACGGCGAATAAAAAAAAACACATAAACATCGCCATATGTTTCATATGGAAAAAAAAATCCTACCTGACCCCCAAAATGCTGGCAATTAAATTACTTGCTGAATCAATTTTTGTTTGGTATACTTTTTTCTTTTTGCCTCATTCAGACTTTGCATGACCTCATGGACTGTAACGCACCAGGACATATTTATGTCCATGGTCATGCTGATTCGCTTGGTATTTATGGCAGAGATACTGGAGTTGTTTGTCAGTTCCTTCTCCAGTGGGTAACAGCATACAGCTCCTAGTATTCCTAAGTGGTCTCCCATCCAAGTGCTGACCAGGGCCAACTCTGCTAAGCTTCAGGTTGGGATGATTTCTTAGTTCCCTGACTAATCAAACCCAGGTTTAAGCAGTGAAAGCACTCAAGCCTAACCACTGGACCACCAGGGAACCTTATCAACTGGTAAATTTGTTAAAGATGAGAACTGAAAGTTATACTAAAAGGATACTATCACCACAATAAGATGTTGATTTCATCTTAAAGAGCATTCAAAACAAGCTATACAATGTATTTGCCATTTTTCTCTAAATATTCCTGAAAAAACCCTGAAATACTTAGCATTGATTTTGCGCTCCTATATGCTAATGTGCAGCTCAGAGTGCTTGATACGGGTAGGAGAGGGGTCGAACTGCCAGACAACACTGCAGGCCTTTATCCCGGCCACCACAAAGACAGATAAGCAAACTGGGATATTTTCCTGTTTTCTGCCCATCACTGTTAGTGCACTTCAGCGGGCTGCTGCTGCAGCACCACCTACTAACTGTAATGTGTTTAGGCAGTGGTGCACCCAGCGCTGAAGTGCGCTACAGTTTCTGATGAACAGGGATCGGGGAACCATGTAAATGAATGGGGACAAGTATTAGGTTTTAGGGTTAGGTTTTTTGGGTTAGGTTTTAGGGTTAGATTTTTTTTGAGCTAGAGTTAGATTTTCTTGGGTTGGGGTTAGGTTTTTTGGGCTAGGGTTAGGGTTAGTTTTTTGGGGTTAGTGTTAGATTTTGGGGGTTAGGGTTAGATCCTTTGGGTTAGTTTTCAATTTTTTGGGGGGGAGGTTAGGGTTAGGTTTTAAGGTTAGGTGTTAGGATTTGATTTTTTGGGGTAAGGGTTTATTTGTGTATTTTTCTTGTGTTTGCATTACTATATGTCTTTGCTTGCTTCATTCTGCTGTTGCTGTGCTACTCCAAAATTCAGTCAGAAATTCAACAGTGAGAGCAGCAGCAGAGTCCGCGCCGCCGGCATGTGTTGGAGTGCAAAGGGCGCTGCATTAGCCTGTTGGCGCGCTGCTCGCAACCCTGGAGTGATGGGTGCGGCGTGGCGGGCAGAAAACAAGAAAGATCCATAGTTTGTAATCCTAATTAGAACAACAAAGCAGCTAATTAATATCCATAAGCTACTCATTTCTATATAAATATAGCAACAACAACATGGAATTTCCCAGGATTATTTCATTTTAGAAATAAATTGCTAACATAACATATACACAGTTAAAGAGTAACCTAAAACAATGTGATTTTGCCATGACAGAGTCCTTTTAAGCTGTTTTAATGCATATAAAAGAAGTAATGAGCAGCAAAGTGCCTGCAGTCCTGAGAGTGAGGGTTTGTGGTGTTGTGAGACTTGATAGAGGAAGGGTGTCACAGAGAGGAGCCTGTGTACTTAGGGAGGGTGCAGGGGGCGTTACACAGGACCCTCAGTAATAAGGCATGTGACAGGGGAGTGTTACTGCTGACCTCAGTGTGGAGTGATCAGCATTCCTTGCATTGTGGTGAGCACTGGAGTTAGCCCCAGCCTCCATCTTCCTGCCAGGGATCTGCATGTGGGAGAGAGGGAGGTGCAGTGTGCCTCCAGAGGCAGCAGCCAGGGGGTGGGAAGCAAGAAGTTAAGCAGACACGTAGCTCAGCCTGCCCCAGCCCCTCATCCTGACAGCAGCAGCTCTCTCTGTATCTTCTTCCTCCTGCACAGCCCACTGGATCCCACAGAACCTCACATATCTCAGGGTGGTTGCTGCAAAGTTTGAGAAAGGAAACATGCTTCTTGCCTATTAATCACTGTGCAACTTGTATATCTGCTTTATACATCTGGATTATTGGGAATGGACTGTGCTGATGTGTAATATGTGTTGGTGGCTCATCATGCATTGGTAACATAAGTCAATACAGATCAGGATATGAGTTGGAGCTGTTTGTGACATGGTGATGTTTGCCCAGATCTAGTTCCAATCGCTGTGGGATTGTGTCAGTGTGATCTGCCACATCTGGGCACCCATGCAACACATCTGTAAAGTGATTATCTACTGGTGGTAAGAGGAGGGGGGCACATTGCAAGGAGCTTTGGGATGTGGGTGGCAGGGGCTGGATGAGGATGGCATCGGCTGTGTTTGAGGGCACCTCCCTGGTGAACATGTTTGTGAAGGATTGCTGGGTGAACGGGATCAGGAGACTCATCATCAACCGGAGAGGGGACGAGGAGGAGTTTTTTGAGATCAGGACTGAGTGGTCAGACAGAAACATCTTGTACTTACATAGGAGTTACTCAGACCTAGGGAGGCTCTTCAAGAAGCTGCTGGAGTCCTTCCCAGAAGATCATGGGGAGCTGTCACAGTCCTCACTCCTCAAAGGTGGGTGATCTTGTCCACTCACTGTGTATTATATCATACACACCTCTTCCTAATAAATATGTCCTCCTATATATAACACACTGCACAGTATAGGGACTTGTCTAAATATAACTGTAGATTACCATTTAAAGGCTGCAGTTAGTAAGATGCATGTATGTCTTGTGGCATCCACGTAGACACATTGCTACATCTGTCTATTTTAATAAGTATTGCAAAGTTTTCCTGATGTTCATATCCTTTGTACAACTACCCATACTAGAGCTGTAGTATTTACTTACAGAACAATGTATGATTACATGCTCTATTTAGATTACTTAAGAAATCATTCTGCTAAGTGTCAGTGATTTTCTGGATGTTTTAGGCAGGGTTCTGCAAGTCTACCATACAGTTAGGTGGATAGTGGCCTATATATGATAATACAGGCAATATAATCTCCAGTGGTTCTCACTTTCTTTAAGCCACTGTGTTCTCTTTACTAGGATTAAAACAGAATTGCTTAAAAAAAGAAAATTCAAGCTGAAACCACTTTCTGGATCACTACCTTGTTGTGGTGAAGGGGCTTGTGTTGCTCAGTGAAGCTGTGAGTTATGCCATGTAGGGTCACCCAAGATGTGCAGGTCATAGCACAGAGATGTGACAAATTGTGGCGCACTGGAGAGGAAACTGGCAACCAACTCCAGTATCTTTGCCATGAGAACCTTATGGATGAGCACAAGATGTGCCTGGTGTGGTGTGGTCCATATGGTCGGACATGACTGAACAACAACAAAATCTGTAACGGTATTCTGGTCATCATAATGTATGGATTGAAATGGGTCAATTATACAGTAAAATGTATGTAAGAGTTGTATATTATGTGTAGGGTTAGGAGTCAGGGTTTGAAAAAGGTTTAGGGCCAGCATGGTTTCGGTTTACATGTATGGTTGTGAAATGTCACAAAATGGGCCTGATAAACTTTTTTGGACCAGATCCTCTTCCCCTCTGGATTGGTCAAGTAATGGACACCACTCGGCCTGCTCCAGTTGTGTACTCATATTCTCTAATAATTATGTTATTTGAATTGTCCATTAAATATTTACATGTTCTGCCAACTTATTGTGGTTATATGGCCATTATTTCCATAAGGTACTGTAGATATTTGGAGAAGGTGTTGGAGCTATGGTCACTGTCATAGTCAATAAATATTGGTGCACTTTCCATAAACCCTCATAATAAGTGTGTGATGTCTCTCAGTGTACACCCAAATAAGTTATATTTGAAAAGGCAGCCTTATAAAGTCATGTTTCCACTAGGTATTTACTGCAGGTGAGCGCACCTGTATATCTTCACTACAATCTAAGATGATCAGGAAACGTTTTTTTCTTGGGGGCATTTTAAAGACAAATGACACCTGCATTGGTTTTGACAGCAGCCTGGAGTTATCTTTGGGTGTAAAAGCTTCTATTTAAGATTTTGTTAGAAGTTATCAGTTACTCTTTTAACCAATATAAATAAACATTCCCCCCCAAAAAGACAAAATTGTGACCAGGATCAACAACGTTATTCAATAAAACACACCTTTGAACAACCTGTCTGTTTGTTAAACTATGTAAACAATAAACTCTTTATAAAAAAAGGTAACAAAATTATATAAAAATATATTATTTGTTGAAAATGTAAAATGTTACAAATAAGCAGAGGCTGAGACTTCTCAGGTAGCACAGTCTAAACTGAACTAATAAGATGCTGAGTGTCCATATTAACCTACATACAATTTTTGCAATACATATGATATATTTTCTAATCATTTGGCTTTAGACCGGTTAGTGAAGCTGTGAGCTATACCATGTAGGGTCAGCCAAGATGGGCAGGTTATAGCACAGAGGTGTGACAAATTGTGGCCCACTGGAGAGGGAACTGGCAACCCACTCCAGTATCTTTGCCATGAAAACCTTCTGACATTTGTAACAGTTCAGGTATCCAAACTAATACTAAAACACTATTGTCACTGTGCCCTGTAGCCAGATCACCTATAAAAATGACGTTTTCAGCCCTTCTCAGTGCTTTTCACTATTGGTACCCAAAAGCACTGAAGATAAAGTGCCAAATTCCCCATACAATTATCACTGAACTCAGTTGGTTT
Source organism: Discoglossus pictus (assembly GCA_027410445.1). Lineage (NCBI taxonomy): Eukaryota > Metazoa > Chordata > Amphibia > Anura > Alytidae > Discoglossus > Discoglossus pictus. The sequence continues at coordinate 181,251,785 of CM050166.1, read as the reverse complement.
CAATGGATGGAGTCATAGATAGAGTCTGTCATTTTTCTGCTCTCCAATTCAATAGACAGTAAGCCCCAATTTTGGCCAGTCGTGGTGAAGGGGCTTGTGTACCTAAATGAAGTTGTGAGCTATACCATGTAGGGTCACGTAAGATAGGCAGGTTATAGCAGAGAGGTCAGACAAATGGAAGTCCAATGGAGAAGGAACTGGCAACTCACTCCAGTATATTTGCCAAGAAAACCATATGCATAAGCACAACCAGAAACATAGACAGATGTGCCTGATGTCCGGCGTTCATATGGTCACAGAGAATTGGTTACAACTAATGGACTGAACACACAGATAAGTTTAAAATGAGGGGATTGAATACATGTAACACTATAGTTCACTTCTTCATATATGTGCTTATAATAGTCATCCATAAATAATATCATCTGTGCATTTTACCAAAAAAATCATGCATTAATATGTCAGTTATAGTGGGTCCTACTTGGCCATGCAGTATTGGGATACTAGTTTCTATTGTTTACCTTATTTCTAACTTTACTAATTAAGTAATCTACACTATAATTCCAAATGATCCATGTAATTAAATAGGATGGAATAGTTTACCACAATAATTTCGTCTCATCCTGAATTATATCACTAGCACTATTCTCCCACCTACTGTTCACACCTCCAATACAAACTACAATACCTAACAAAGATCACCAGATAGGAAAAGAGGTAACATGAAGATGTAGACATAGACCACAAGGCTTGAGTATGAAAAATGGCCAGGGTGTCCGGTTCAGATGACTGATATTTGGAGCATTAGTAACTACAGAAACTTTTAGCATTAACACTTCTGCTGTGGTTTTAAATAGAGAAGAACCCTGGGCGTGATCAGATTCATGGTATTATTCATGCTTATGATAAAAAGAAGTCTAAAGAAATTCATGTCTGTATTATATTTCAATATTTCAAAACGTGACCTCAAGGACCACCAACAGGTCAAGATTTATGGACACCCCTACATAAGTATAATTGACTGACATAAAATGCTGAAAACTATATGTTTGTGAGTGTGTGTGTATATATATATATATATATATATATATATATATATATATATATATTGGAAATATCTTGTCACTATTAAATATTGCTCCTAAATACTTTTAGTATGTGTGTGTGTGTGTTGACTCCCTCCTTGGCTCCAAGACGCCTTCATACTCTTAAACAACAGTTCTTGGCCTTTGTGATATGTATATCACTTCTATGTCGTCATATAACACATACCACCCACATTTACTATTCAAAACTCCTCTCTTTGGTCTCTATTCTACCTCAATCTCTTTTCACATCGTGATGACAGTTTTGTACAGTAGCTCTGAAATGCAGCTTTGCGAGTGAATCAGTTTGCCGGGTACCGAGATGGAAATGTAGTGTGAGCTGAATAGGTATGCATATTATGGAGGATGGTCTTGTGCACACATGGACTAGAATTGGATCCTAAATAAGGCAGTGATGTACAGTCTGTTTTACATGAAGGACCAAATATGCACCCCAAGTCCTTAAAAAGGCTGCACTGTGTGTTGTACGCATATGTAGAAAAAATGAATAGGGTGAGTAATAGAGTGATGGGTTTTGGATACCAGAGGTAGAGATAATGATGGAAATGGTTCATATATTGTTGAAGATGGGTACATTGTTCACCCACACCACATCTGGACACCTGGAAAGCATATGAGAGTAAAATGCGGAGCTTGGGCCATCTGTGTTGCACCACTGATCTAACAGCTGAATATAACCAGTACTGCCACATAGTCATAAGAGCTGGATTTGCATCTCTGGCAAACCTAGGCACAAGTTCTTCAAAAACCTCCAGATATGAATGTGTGTATATATATATATATATATATATATATATATATATATATATATATATATTTCAAAAAAAGGGCACATTTGTGAGTACATTTACATGTCTAAAATATGTTAATAAACTTAACTGGCAATCTGTGCAGAGACATGCCACCATACATTTTTATTCTTTAAATAAAAATGACTTTAAACATAGCTCCATTGCGGTATATTATATATATTCCAAGTAATGTAAGGTATCTCTGTGAAGGTCTTCCTTCCAAGTTCCTAGGAACAACTTGTCTGGCTCCTGTAAAACCTCCCTGGCTTTTGAGTGTTAGATATTTTTAAACAGCCATGTTTGCAGCACACAGAAACTCAAATAGTGAGAGGGGTGCTCGCAACATGTCATTGTTTTTATTAGCACATTCACAGTATTACTTCCTTTTAACTAAAATGAATGTGAATGTGAACACCATTTGACTGGTAACCGAATGTGGTATAGTTACTTGTTTAAAGGACCACTGCAGTTCAAGAACATAAGTAAGCCATGGACAAAAAATTTTTTGGGGCCAAATCACATTTTTTAAGACTATTTATAAGCACAGGAAGCCATGTTGTGTTACATCACATCCTGAGAGTAGGATGATGGGAGTGTGTGTTTTTCTGTATCAGTAAAGGGAGCTGGGGGTCATGCAGAAGTCTAGAGCCTCTGTTTGATAATAGGATAAGATTGAAATTGACAGCGCATCCCCCTCCCTAACCATCTCACACTCAATTTCCACCAATGTATCATAGATTTTTCCAGGGATATCAAAACATGTTTTTCTAATTAAAAACTAGCTGTATTACTTTTTTTTTTACCTGATTAATTATCAACTTAGTCACACAAAGTTTTTAAACACTTATTTTTTTTCAGTGGTCCTTTAAAGATAATTTTATAGAAATTAGATTATAAAACCACTGTACAAAAAAATAACTTGCTGGAGCTAATTAGCTTTCCAATACTTACTATTCTTTTGAAATTAGAGGATGTTAACGAGTTTCAAAGCTGGATTCATTCCACATTTTTCTGGCCAGAACAACTAAGAACATTGTAAGGTAAATAAGATGATTTGTGGTAAATACAATAAGATGGATTGCAGAGGTAAATATGTTATAGTCTCTGTATTTTTGGTTGTAGACATTAATCACTCGTAAATCAAAACAATCCACGTTAAAAGCGCAATTAAGCTTTGAAGTGAATCAGATGATTTGATCTTTGTGACAGTTGTATCTTTTTGCCATACATTGGCTGTGGAAGTAGAAATATAATTGGTTTGTAATGCCATGTCATCTGCTTTAATTTAGGAGGCTTTTTTCAGTGAAATAAAAAAGACACATTTTGAATTTAAAATAAATAACACATGAATAACAGACAGCATTTTAAGTGATTCTATTTCCTGTCAAATGATCTCCTTATCCTGCATCTGTGGTTTTGGAGCGGATATATGTCAAGTTTTCTTCAAACTCCAACTTATTTTTGTTGTTTTGTTTCAACTGCCTGTAAAGAGATCCTCCATCACTTGGCATTCAAAGTGCTGTAAGATGCCAGCTCCTGACAGAGAGGCTTTGTGTGTCCCTGCAGTGTGCCCGGGGGTAATGATGCCTCTGAATTTCAACTCTGGTCCTTTAGCCTTTTCACAGTAATTCTACCCTCCTCATAAGTGACCACCCAAACAGATTGTTAGTGCCGCCACAATGACACAACAAAATTGTATGTTATATATCGTATTTAGGTATCTGGATGAGTCACAATTGGCAGGGCATTGTGTTACGAATTTTCTCATTGTTTAAAGTGAAAGATTATACAATTAGACACATGTAATGTGACTTCTACAGTATTTGAAAATGTAAATCTTTAAAACATATTGTTAGGCAAATTAATCTATTGCCCACATGTAACTTGATTGTGCCTAATGGTCTAGGTTCAGAAAGCTGTGTAGAGGTGGCTGTTTTTTTAAGTGAACTGTATTAAGTAACCGTGATAAGGACTCTCTACCCTCTTGTCCCACTAAAATGTTCACATTGAACAGGAACATTTTGTAGCCAAAGCATTTTTTTGCATGTACAACAGTGCCAACAAATCCCCTAGCCGTATTCATGAAAATGTGAATTGGCAAACATGCTTCTTGAAAGAATAAGGAAGATTGATTTAATATTAGTTATGTGTACAATAACATACTTACCCTAGAGGTTATATTACAGACCATGGGCCTCATTCTATTAGCGGCCGCAGCCGTTGCGGGGCCGCAAGGACCGGTCGCAAGCTATTCGGCTATTCTATTCCCTTACGGCTGGGGGCTCCGGCAGGCTTGCGGCCGGTGCCTTGCTATCTCTTAAGAAGAAATTCCTATTTGCAATTCAATTGCTCCGGGAACCCTCTCTGCAAGGCTTAAAGCGAGCCGCAGCTTACTTGCAGGAAAGAGGTCCCGCTAGCACCAATTAAGCACATAAAATAGCTCAAATAAAGCCATCCTGCACTTTGAGAAGACTATAAAGGGATTTTAGGTGTTAGAAAAAATAGCACATAATTATCCTGTACTCAAATCCGTAAAATATTTTATTTTTAATATCCGTAAAATATCCATGTAAAAAGTCCAGAGTGCTTGGAGCACCTCAGACACGCTCACGCCACAGCCGGAAAATAAACATTTAATTTGAACTCGGGTTTGGGCTGATGTGCAAGCTTGAGAGTGGGTTACTTTTAATCCTCATGTCCCCCAATATGATACCTAGCATTTACAGAGCTGTACAGTGCAGGCTTGAATTTATTTTTGCGTTTTTAGATTTCTGAGATTACGGCCGGTTCCAAGATATGCGGCCGGCCGTAAGATGAGATCCTTGCGGGGCCGTATAATAGAACCGCGAGTTAACTGAACCCCCGCAAGGAATCGCAGCCTTACGGCCGCTAATAGAATGAGGCCCCATGAATTTAATAGCATAAGACCGGGGTATATAGGTGGACTTGGGTATGAATCAGGACCCCTAACCTCCCAGACATCTACTGCATTATTAAATGGTATCTGAAACTTCCAAATGCTGAAAGGTACATGGAAATATAGTTTTTTCTTTGTTACATCAGAAAGAAGGCATTTGATAATGTGTCACAGTGTTTTTATCATTTTTTCATATAAAGGTCTCAGAGCACAAAAAACTATTCCAATTAAAACATTCTCTCTCATTTCCTGTTAGTTCCAGTGAAGTTTAAATACATTTTATATGATATTATATGATCTTCATATGTTTTCAAGCAACAAAAAACTTTTGAAAAGTTATTGTGCTATTTCAATTGTTGCCCCCCTTTCCCCAGATGTGTTCCATGTCTTTTTTAAATAAGCTATTAGTCACATATAGCTCTTTTAAGACACCTTTACTATATAAACATCCATTCTCTGACCTTTTGAATTCCAGTATATTAGAATGTGTTTAAGTGGTGGTCATAAAAAAATATGGGTGCTGGACCTTGACTTAATGTTTATAAAGACTTTCATACTTTGTAAGTTTTGTAAAAATAAAATTGACTTCTCTTGGCATATGTATATAAGACAGGGCTTGGCAAATCCCAGGAACGTGGAAGTCATGGCTCCTAAAATTTTACCTTTCAGTTATTATGCATTTATTTGTATACACAATGTATAATCTGGCTTTTAAAAATGTTTGGCTGTTTCTTAGCTAACCTGACTGGCTCCTACATTTCAATATACAAGTGCTTTTTCTATGTGACAATTGTCAGTGTTTCAGTATTGACCATTGTTTGAGGCCAATCTTTCTATTATCACATGTTTGGTAGTGATGTATTCACCTTAGGGCAGGTAGAGAGACTCCCCACTCTGTGGTTGATCTCAAGGAAAGCAATTCACCATAGTCCTTCAGCACCACAAGGACTACAGTAATGGATAAAACTTTTGGTTCCACTGTACATCTTGTTGTTTGTTTATGTGTGGATACACCTATTGACAATGTACCTGGTATATCCAATATATGTTGCCTATGTTGATAAGGCTTGACAACTGCACAAACAGAGCTATGTGCCAGGTAGCTGCAGGATGCTTTGAAAAACATTATGGTTTCAGTATGAAGTGACAGCTCTCCTCTCCTACATTTTCACTCGACTGTCTCTTTCACTCTACCTGTGCATTAGTGCCAAAACCACCTACACTTTATACTATGTGCTATAGAATATTAAAACCACTGATTTCCCAGAAATGTAATTTTCTTTTGAAAAAAATCAGCTTATGGGTAACACGTTTTTAGAAAATAAAGTAGAACATTAAAACAACCTTTAATTTGTTAACATACTCTATACTGGCACTGTCATTCATGTCCACACCTCCACTATATATTTGTGTATTTGTTCTGTCATTTGAGAGGCAATCTCTGATCCTAACTCTTATAAGAGAACCCCACAGCAAGGTAGGTAATACATTTGAAATTGCTTTTATGTTTTTTCTTCCATTATACAGTCTAGTTCTTCAAGTGGACATGCTATAAAATGTGCTAAATTGGTCATTTAATTCACTGCATCAAAAGATGACATATTTATATTAATATAAGCATGCACTAATTTGCTAATTGTATGAACCAATAATGAGATTTCTGGGTTCCTTTACATCGAAGTGCCCTGTAATCCTCAGTGGCATTGACTGCATGGTTATCAGTGTTCCTTATAAAACAAGACTGAGTGTATGCAGACCTGAGGGAGTAATCACATATATATCACATATATAGTTGTGGATCTGCGAGATTGCTCGTAACGTTTGCGATGTTGGTCATGCAGTTGTGAACCTCGCGAAGCTAGGGCGCAACCGTGAAGCGAGGTGAGTCAGCGCCGCCGTCACACATACGAGCCTTTGCGATGCAAGGCAGCCACGCAGCACTTAGGCTGCAAGGAGCACCGTTTTCACACATGCGAGCCTTGCAAAGCGAGGCGAAGCAGCCACGCAGGACTTAGGAGGCTCATTGCAGTGCTCAAGTGCGTAACTCTAAAAACCACCAAAACAAAAAAAAATTTACAAAAAATTCTAACACACTCATTCACACAGAACAGGGGGAGACATAGGAAGCCTGGGAGTGATGTTGCAAGTGAATTACACCCATATTTGGCTTTTTTTGGTCATTCAAAAATCGCCTGAGCGAGAAAAAGGGCTGCCGAAAAATGCTAAATTTCAGAAACAGCATGAAAACCAGGCTCAGCAACGCCAGGCTCAAAAAACGTACAAAACACACAACGCTGAAGACAGTAACACTTACACGAACAACGCCAGGCACGCAGGACTTAGAAAATACACCACACTAACACTTACACGAACAATGCCAGGCACGCAGGACTTAGAAAATACACCACACTGAACACACTAACACTTACAACAACAACGCCAGGCATGCAGGACTTTGAAAATAAAACTGCGCGCCACGCAAACAATCAGCACACACAGAGGAGAAAGACACAGGGAAGGGACAGTAGGGAGATGATGGAAAGAGACACATGGCATTCCCAAGCACTAAACTTGCAGGTTCATGAACCCTGCAATGAGCGGCTCGTACAGTAAGCGAGAGGAAAGGCTCGCAATGAGCGGCAAAGGCGCTCAATGCGAGCCAAGCGATAAGCGCCAAAGGCGCTCATTGCAGGGCTCACAATGAGCATTGTGAGCGCGAGAGGCTTGCAATGGGCGCCAAAGGTGCTCAGAGGACCAAAAGCCTCACATTGTGTGGAAAACAGCATTGCTAGCCTTACAATTTTTGTCCCTTCATTTTTGATGGGCAAGTTCCTAGTTTGTTTAATAATCCTTGTTGCTCCTTATGATATGCACAGGTTTAATCAGAAAAAAAGATACTAGTTAGTGCTTGGTGAGTGGATCAGAAGTGTACAATACAATAGTAACATTCAATACAGATAGTTTTCTTGTTTGGAGAAAATACAATTCTAATAACATTCAATTGATAAAGTGTGAGTTATTATAAAGAGTTCTAAACTGTTACCAAATTTGGAATTTCTGCTGTGTACTGTAATGTTCAAGTATAATGGAACTTAATGTGAGGATTGAATAAAAATTAGAAAATATAAAACAGTCACTAATCCTCCTTGACTTTGGCTACGCAAACAGTATTACACTGAATAGAATTTTAAATGAATATAACCTGTATAAACAGAGATGTCAGACCTCGAGAAAAGACTGAATTGACTGAAAATAAGAAATCAATGTCAATTCACTTTAGATATGCTGTTAAGTTAGTCTGCGTAATTTGAACAAACACGTTTCGATCCTATTGGAAAGGAACATGGTAGATCTAGTGATCTTCACTACAAACCTGCTGAAATGGCCATTGTTATTTTTTTGCTAATACAGAATTGAAAAAAAACATTTTTTTACATACATTTGTAACACTATTCATGTTACTTAAAAAGTAACAGTTGAGGATTTACTTGAGCACTCCCCTCTTAAATGTCCGACAGAAGTCAGCAATCATACTACTTGCCCTGGTACTACTTGAGGAAATCCAAGTAGGAGTCCAAGATCTGCATATTAAGGGACATATTACATGCCATAACTTGGAATGAATTAAGAGTTCAGCAACAATGTCACCTCTGGGCTTCAAAATTTCCCCAAAAATCTCTTATTTGAGAGCAATCAAATAAGTTTTTTTAATTTTACCATCACTTATTATAGAAAACTTTTCCTTCACATAAGCAAACACAGCACTATTTTATCCATGAAAAATCTCAAATTTTGTATGGAGTAAAAAATTTTTCTCACGGTTGACCAGTCGGAGGTGTGCAAAAGTGATTAATTATGGCCAGTCCTTCGCGTAACGACTTTTCCTGTTTTGACTGTCCTACGCGAACAACATAATTTATTATAGCCAAGCTGCAAACCAAGTAACAGAGCAATGGTTTTCAAATCACTGCAGATGATCCAATTATATTTGACATACTGAGTTTTTTACAAAAGGAATTTAATTTTTTTTATGTACAATTCCTTCATATTAGCATTAGATAACGGCACAGAAAGAAAATTGTTTGTATTGTGCCTTTCAAACTAGTTTTAGAGGAGTCAATGAAGAGTCTAAATCATCTTGCTAAAGAACTGGGCTAAAGAGCTTTCACTGTGCTAGGTCAGTGGCGGACAACTCAGTCCTATGAGGCCCACCAAACGTCCAGGATATCAATATCTCTTTTCTTGAACATAGTTTCATTCATTCTTATTGATTCACCCAAGTCATTTGTGATAAATCTTAGAGAAACTGAATCCACAGCCATAGATCCAGAAATACTGGACTGTTGGTAGCCCTCATAGAACCAATTTACCCTCCACTAGAGGCAACTTCAATTTTTAAAGCACCATTATGTGTCTTACCACTACAAATACCTTTAATAACTAGTGGTTGTAATCACATTACAAGTGGTTGGAAATTGCATTAGAACAGAAAGAAAGAGCCCCTCGATATTGCTGTTTTGTGCAGTCAGATCCTATTATTTACTTCATTGAAGGAATTCAGACATGGCACACATATGATTTATATGTTCAAGTCTATATTCCATTAATATGTGCCTTGTATGTTTGTTTGTTTTTTGCTATTTCACTCCCTTTCGAGTTAGAAGTTTTTTAAATGCCCTTTTTTTGAGAGATAATTATATCCTGTGTGTAATACAAAGCCACAGATAAAATAGGGTCTGAATTTTTCATTGTACTGTTAAAAGACTATTGTAAATTTGCAATTTGTTTTTCAGGAGTAAACATTTAAAACAGGGTATCCAACATTTTAAGCAACCTCCTAGATATGAATGAGATCTTTCTTTCTTTATATGCATCAGTTATTCTGTGGGCTCGGCTATATATGATTTTATATTAAAATCTACAAGGAGATGTCAGTTTGAGATATCAACTTAACTAAATAATCCAAACAAGGCAATGACAACTTATAGAGCCCGGTTAAATTTGCCAAATCGCAGTTCCAGAAGCCCGTAATGGAGCCCGCAAAAGTTATTAAATTACTGTAGGTTATTAAATTAGTTATTTAATTAGGTAACCGCAAACGATCTGTGGGTCACAGACGGAAAAACCCAACGGGCTGTCAAAATCTGAACACCGACCCAGCTAAGCCTTTGATCTTTTAATCCCATAAATGTTACAATCACAAATTGCTATTAAATGTATTAAATTGCTACAAGTCCTCAAGCCCGCAACTGTTTTCACACCCGTAAATGGCAAATGTAGCTAAAAATCCGACAGGTACTAGAGACGACCCACAAGGGGGTTAAACTCCTGTCCATAGCACTGTAAGAGCAAATATAAACACAATACTGTATTTTAAATTACAGGGAAAGTTATGTAAGGTAATAATATTAATAGCACAACATTCTCAAGCTCTCAAATCATACAATACATATAATTGAACTTGCATTGACTAGAATATTAGATTTATATTTTCAGATTACATTATTTCTGGAATGCGGGCCCGATCACAACTCGAACATAAGTGATAGAAATTTAACCTCCATGTTTTAGTGTCGCCTCTTTTACTATTAGCTCCGTCTAAACCCGTATTTCAATTCCGGCCATTTCCTTGCAGGATTTTCTAATTTAATTGCTCTGTATCTCCAGCAAATTTCAAGCCCGCAGAAATTTGGAATTTAAATGGGTTTATATTAAAGGATAATTGCATTGATTCCAGAGAAAACCCATACACACTGAACACCACCCCCCCATTTTTCCTACACCCATTATTAAAGTCTAATTTGTAAAAAAGCATACTGTAAATATTTGCCTTCTGTGGTTCTATACTTTATTACAATACAAAATACCATGAATGCTTAACTTCAGTGTTCCACTGGTTTCCTGTTAGCCTGGGCCTATGCAAAGTGCTGACTGCATTGAAGAGAATAGTGGTAAATATAGCTTTATTAAAGGTATATGCAAGTGAGCTGGGTTATTCATTCATCTGATAGAGGAGAATTTATAGTGTCTTAATAAAATTGCATGAAAAAATTGCAAAGTAAACAGTTAAACCGTTATCCTGAAGTTTGCTGAATTTCTTGCATTTGCAAAGAGTTTTCTCTCAATGTTGACACCCTGAAATTCCCAAGGAATATTAGCATATCTTATACATTGTATAGTTTTGGCCTGAGGATTGTGCAGGTATGCTCAGCAACTGAAGTCTGCCCTACTGTGGGAAGTCACATGATTTCAGACACTTTCCTTTCCTTTAGCCAATCAGCAGCTTTTATATCGGGTACATTTTTTAATGAAGTATCTGATATACGCTGTGCCATTGCTGGTAGTGTCTACATCAACCCCAGCACATTTTATTTTATTTTTTTCGCCAACATTTTTTGCATTTTTTCATGCAAACATTTTTGCTAGGTTATGGGTTATGATGCATTCTACAGGATGCATTAATAACCCACCTCACTTGCATATATCTTCTGGATCACTAACTTGTCGTGGTGAAGGGGCTTGTGTATCTCAATGAAGTTGTGAGCTGTACCATGTAGAGCCATCCAAGATGGGCAGGTCATAACAGAGAGGTCAGACAAATTGTGGTCCACTGGACAAGGAACTGGCAACCCACTCCAGTATCTTTGCCAAGCAAATCCATATGGATAAGCACAACCAGACTGGTGTGTTCCCTGCATATGGTCATCGATAGTCGAACACGACTGAAGGACTGAACAACAAATAACACTCATAGCATTTGAATCACTTTACATTTAATGATTATTTTTATATAGATTTTCTCAATTAAGAAAACAAGTTATATATATCAGTAGAACATTTTCTCAAACTACAGTGGTCATAAAAAGCAGACTGTAAAGTGCTGCGTGAGCAAGGAACATCATTTTTTTTTAATTGTAGCAGTTGACCAAGTCTCTAATTGAGAGAGGTAATTTAGTGGCTCTGTGGTAAGGTGAGTCATTTAGTACCGCGGTGCTAGTTAGGATCTCCATTGTCAGGTTGTACATATTGATAGAGAAATGTTTTTGTACTTATTTCCCTTCACAAATGTGCATTTTGTTAACTAAAATTCAATAGATTTTTCTTCCAAATACTTGCATCTACATAAAGTGGATACAAAGGGTTGAGTCTGGGTTCTCCAATATTAGTCTTCAGGGGGACATATTCCAGTCCAGATTTTCAGAATGTAAAATACAAATCATACATAATTACTGTAGTTTAGGAAAAAAACATCTGTGAAATGTGTTACAAACTAATAACATTAGCAGCCATATCATTATAGAATTTGTAGAGGAAATCTGAATTTTTGAAGATTCTGTTTATCTATAGAAAGTTCCATTTTGGTGTGACTCGGTTTATGTATCAGAGGAACAAGGGGTGGGAAGGAGGTACTGTACCACATACAAACTTTAACCTTTAGATTGTAAGTCTGCGAGTTTCAATCCTGCGCAGTGCTTTAGGGAAAGCGCTATGGACACCGGATTCCAAGCTCAAAGACAGGGCCATCCACTCTTTGCAATGTATGAATCTAGAACTTGTCATTACCTGTAACTTAACTTATTGTATAGCGCTACGGAATATGTTGGCGCGTTACAAATAAACGATAATAATAATAAATGGAAGAGGGCAGAGGGACGTGTTATATAAATGGGACTTTCTGACACCTACCCCCTGTCCTGCACAGGCTCCGTAGCAGACATTCACATGCATTTACACTTTTGAATAAATATGATTTATATGAAAGTTTGTATTAAATGTATAACCCTGGTGCTTCCCACAAGTGACTTCCGGAGTCAACCATGGTTCAGACTAATTGAATGTTCTCACTATTTTTAAGTAGGCATATTTGAGAATCAGCAATATGAGGGGCACATGCAGCCCCATTAAATTTGGGCTACGTGGTAGCTTGTAAGGTAGCTCACAAGACTTTGAGCTATTAAATTGGTCTCTTAGAAACCTGCAGACGACTTGCGGGTTAAGACTCAGCAAGGCCGAAAAATGCCTACGGGATGTGGAACGTGGAACTTCGCGGCCGTAAATCCTTTGATCTGTCAAGCCTGTAACCGCTACAATTCCAATCATGCTATTAAATTGCAACAGAGTCACTCGCGAGCAAGCCCGTAACACGCAAATGGAGCCCAAACCCTAATAGTGATAGAGAGGACTCAAAATGGGGGTAAAGTCTAATCCGTAGCACTATAAATGCATATAAAAACACACTACTGTACTTTTATTGAAAGGGAAAGTGAAAGAAAAATGCTTTATTTCATGTTTAACTTTTGTGTTATATCGAACCCGGAGGCGGGGGGGAAAGAGACACAGAGGAAAGGGGGAAAGAGACCGAGGGGGAAAGAGACACAGGAGAGGGAGATGGGGAATAGACAAAGGGGAGGGAGAGGGAGGGAGAGACAAAGGGGAGGGAGTGTGGGGAGAGACACAGGAGAGGGAGAGGGGGAAGAGACAAAGAGCAGGAGATACTTTTATTGAAAGTGAAAGAAAAATGCTTTATTTCATGTTTAACTTTTGTGTAATATCGATCCCGGAGGAGGGGGGAAAGAGACACAGGGGAAAGAGGGAAAGAGACCGAGGGGGAAAGAGACACAGGAGAGGTCGATTGGGAAGAGACACAGGAGAGGGAGATTGGGAAGAGACACAGGAGAGGGAGATGGGGCAGAGACACAGGGGAGGAAGAGGGGGAGAGACACAGGGGAGGAAGAGGGGGAGAGACACAGGGGAGGAAGAGGGGGAGAGACACAGGGGAGGAAGAGGCGGAGAGACACAGGGGAGACAGAGGGGGAGAGACACAGGAGAGGGGGAAGAGACACAGGAGAGGGGGAAAGACACAGGGGAGGGAGAGACATAGGAAGGAGAGGGGGGGAAGAGACACAGGGGAGGGAGATAGGGGGAAGAGACAAAGAGCAGGAGGGAAGAGACACGGGAGGACGAGGGAGACACAGGGGAGGGTGAGGGAGAAAGAGACACAGGGGAGGGTGAGAGGGGAAAGACACAGGGGAGGGTGAGGGGGGAAAGAGACACGGGAGAGAGCTAGGGGAAGAGACAAAGAGCAGGAGGGAAGAGACACAGGGGTGCAAGAGACACAGTGGAGGGAGAGGGGAAAGAGACAGGGGAGGGAGATAGGGGGAAGAGGCAAATAGCAGGAAGTGAGAGAGGGGGAAGAGGCAAAGAGCAGGGAGGGAGAGAGAGAGGGAGAAGAGGCAAAGAGCAGGGAGGGAGAGAGGGGGGAGAGGCAAAGAGCAGAGAGGGAGAGGGGGGAAGAGACAAAGAGCAGGGAGGGAGGGGGGAGTGACACCGTGCAGGGAGAGGGCAGGAAAGAGACACAGGGGAGGGAGAGGGCAGGAAAGAGACAAAGAGCAGGGACGGAGGGGAGGAGAGACAAAGAGCAGGGATGGAGGGGGGGAGAGACACAGGGGAGGGAGAGGGGGGAAGAGACATAGGGGAGGGGGCGGGGGGAGAGACACATGTAATATTATACCATCATTTATGATGGGTAAACAACTAGTATTTAATAAAAAGTGAATTGTTGGAGAGGTTTGATGATACCCGTATAGTTTCTTTATTCTGTCCTATCCTATGGAGTACACACAATTTGATTTAGGATCTCCAGAAAGCTCAAAAATACATATGCCCTAAGGACTTGATTATTTGCAGGATCATTCCCTTCACAAAACATTGAGTCCCTGCCCTCCCCTTCCCCAGGCAATCACTATGCAGAGAAACAAGCTCAGATCTGCTAAAACTGGGGTGTGATCTTAAAGCGATTGTTTAGGTTGTAATTCTCTGTGCAAATAAGTTTATATATTATTTTAAACATTTCTTTACAATTTGTTTTCCACCTCTTGGCAAACTGTTGGCTTCATGCTCCAGCCACTCACTTCCGGCTATGCCAGCCAATCAGTTGCATTCATACCTATCACCTAACACTACTCCAGTGTGGGCTATATAATCCCACGGGTGAATCTTGAAGGCATCAGCTTGCTAAGCTCTCAGCTTCTTCTAATTTGATAGATTTCTCTTTTATGAAAATAAAGTTAAATAGAAAATGGGATCGTAATTATTTTTAAACAAATTGTAGCTAAAAAAAACTGAAAACAAAGTATGGTTTGACATAGGTAAGACTCAGGTTACATTAATATATATTGAAGACCACAAAGAAAAACATAGGTTGCCCTAGTAAGCAAAATTAACTTGGTTGAATAATTCTGGACAAAATTACAAAAAAATTAAGAAACAAACAGTTTTTTTTTTTTAATTAAAGGACCAATGAATACAATAAAAAAAATATTGTTTAAAAACTTTTGTAAAAAAAATAAATGCTATATGATTTTTGTAATGTGCAGCTCATTATGCTGATTTACAACTTTAGGTAACTGATAAGGTTGAGGGAGGGTTTCTCCCTGAATGACAACATTTGAGGCCATTGGTTTCACCACCACAGAGATAGGGAAGCCAACCGTGATTCTATTTTGCACATAAAAGCAGCTAATTAGTAATCAGGAGCCACTCATTTGCAGAAAATGCCCCACAGGGAACACTGCATTTCTCAGGAATTATTCACTGTAGAATCATTAAGTTCTAACCTATTTTTATTGCAGCATGCTGTCATACACTAACCACCCCTTGCCACACCATATTGTTTTTACTGCCTCTTTGCTAGGCAGCTAAAGTACGCAATAGCTTAACATGGATTTCACAAATGTAAATAGTTCTGTGAAGCCTAATATCATACTTTGGAAATGCAGCCTTGCAGCAAAGTCAGCATTTATTAGTCTAATGATGATGTGACTAAACACTGCACTGGCATTGTTATGGAATTCTATGGACATGTAGAGGAATCAATAACTTACTCTGTGACCCTATGGATTATCGCACACCAGGCACATCTATCAGTATATCTCTGGTTGTCCTTATCCATAACCTTATCTTGGCAAAGATATTGGATTGGGTTGCTAGTACCCTCGCATTTGTCTGGCCTCTCTACTATGTTCTGTCCATATTGCGTGACCCTACGTGGTATAGTTTTTATAGATACTTTTGGAAAAAAATACCTTGCTAGGAGATACTTAGATATGTATTAATATATATAATGATTGAATATTTTATAATTGATTATAATCTCTAAGGGCCTCATTCTATTAGAGGCCGTAAACCGGCCGTAAGGCTGCGATTCCTTGCGGGGGTCCCGTTACCTCGCAATTCAATTAAACGGCCCCGCAAGGATCTCCTCTTACGGCCGGCCGTAAATCTTGCTACTGGCCGTAAGCTCTGAAAACTTAAAACTCAAAAATAAATTCAAGCCTGCACTGTACAGCTCTGTAAATGCTAGGGATCATATTGGGGGACATGAGCATTAAAAGTAACCCACTCTCAAGCTTGCACATCAGCCCAAACCCGAGTTCAAATTAACTGTTTATTCTCCGGCTGCTGCGTGGGTGTGTCTGAGGTGCTCCAAGCCCTATGGACTTTTTACATGGATATTTTACGGATTTGAGTATAGGGGAATTTTGTGCTATTTTTGCTAACACCTAAAATCACTTTATAGTCTTCTCAGAGTGCAGGATGGCTTTATTTGGGCTATATTTGGTGCTAGCGGGACCTCTTTCCTGCAAGTAAGCTGCGGCTCGCTTTTAGCCTTGCTGAGAGGGTTCCCGGAGCAATTGAATTGCAAATAGGATTTTCTTACGGCCGATTTCCTTGCGGCCGTTTTAGATCAAAGGATTTCCTCCGGCGCGAGCGGCCGCAAAAGATAGCAAGGCACCGGCCGCAAGCCTGCCGGAATCCCCGGCCGGAGGGGAATAGAATAGCAGAATAGCTTGCGGCCGGTCCTTGCGGCCCCGCAACGGCTGCGGCCGCTAATAGAATGAGGCCCTAAGTAAGTTGCTATAAAGATGTAAATTAATACTTAATCGAAAAAGAAGAAAGACACATTTTTTATAGGAACAAACTCCTGCATGGTATAGCGCAATTGCATTGAAGTACACAAGCCCCATCACCATGACAAGGTAGCAATCCCGAAGGGGAAATTACCTTTAGATGATATCAGATTGCAACTAGGTCATTGGTTCTCACCCAAAGATCACAGAATAGCCTAAATAGACTTCTCTCTTTCTTAGTTTCTTGCGAATTGAGGGATTATATTATGTCTGATGCCTTACAGCCTTATTAAATTGTGATTCGGCCAATTGAATAGGGCTCTATTTAAGCACATAGCATTTTTTTGTTATTGAAGTTTTTAGTTAGTGAACTTCTATCCAAAAGCAAGGTCTTCACTAACTAAAACCTTCTGTAAATAAAATATTCTCTATGCTTATATAGAGCCCTTTGCAATTGGCCGAATCGCAATTTAATAAGGCTGTTAATTTATATATACTTGTATGTAGGGTGACCTTTAGGTGGGATCAGATAAATCCTGGGATGTCAGATGCCACCATAGGGCATCAAATTCCACCTAAGGGTCTCCTCATTCAAGATATATATAATTTGATTAGGTTTTTTAAGACTAGGTATAGCTTAACTATCTAGTCTGTATAGTGCACATTTTCAGCCTTATTTAATTGCGATTCAGCAAATTTAAAATCTATATAAGCATATAGCATATTTTTTTACAGTATTTTTTAGTTAGTGAAGACCTTGCTTATGGATAGAAGTTCACTAACTAAAAACTTCTGTAAAAAATATGCTATGTGCTTAAATAGAGCCCTATTAAATTTGCCGAATCACAATTTAATAAGGCTGTTTGTGTTTCCCAATAAAATGGAAACTCATTACACACTCCTTTGTATTTTGGGGGCTCTGATAAACACAAACGTGTGTGGACTACAACATTTTGTGTCTATTTAATCTTTATATATTTAGCGTTGATGGTTAGTATTACATGTGCTTTTATTTACAATTAGCTTGGGTGAAAATTATTGTTGAAAAATAAAAGGGACTTCAGCATCCCTTTAATTATGAGACTGCATCAATGTGCATGGAAAGGGAATGATCTGGAAAGCATACTTTTAGTACCAGAACTAGGGCGAATTTTGAATAAATATTGTGTTAGGATCTCACTCTGTAAATCACATCAAAATATTTTTCGCAAGGGTGTGGTGAGTCATATTCAGTCTCTGAAAACCAAAATTGTGCAATGTGCAGTATTTTTAATCCGTCCACTGGGAAAGAAAACAGCAATTTATTCCAATTTATCTTAATTAAAAAAAAGAAAATAAGTGTCTTTCCATCACTGGTGTACTCCTGATACGGTATAACTGCAAAGGAGTGGAAGTGCTATATTTAGTACTGCTAAGCTGTCTGCTTGTTGTATTCCTTTCAGCGGACCCATACATGATTTAACACTTGAATGTTTTCTGCTACTGCCAAATGTATGATAATTGAACCTGTTTTATAGCTAACTACAAAGGCAATGAATAATTAAATTATCAGTCTACTCCAGGCAAAATGAGAGCTGATGCTTCACAGAAAATAGTTGTAGATTTCTTTTGCTAATAATTAGCACCCAAAAAGGTGCTTAAATGAATGGTAATCCATTTGTCTTAGAAGCCTTCGTTTAATGATCTGTAGTAAAGATATTTAAACAACGCAGATTTTTACAGAATAAAAACTGGTGAAAACAGTATAATTAAGTTATCATGTTGTGTTGATAGTACAAGCATATAGCGAATGATTCAAAATGAAACATTAGTTTGATTTAAATACGACATGTTTTGTACTAGTAGTTTAAAAGCACACCTATCCTTTGAAATGTTAAAATAAAATATTTTTTTCTGTGGTGAAATAAATAATGGGTCTTTTAATTTATGGTTTAGATTCAATAAGGATCTCTATGGAGGCAAATAGGACTCAAAGCAGTTTTCTATGGATAAGCAGGCTTATATTTATTCTATGCTGCTTTGCCAACTTGGTAAAATTAATCCAAAAAAGGACAATATAAGGTATAATACCAGGGCCTCTGCAGAACTTCTTATGGTCTAGGAGGACAAGGAAAAACTAAAATATCCCTATTATAATAATATCAGAGCAAATCAACAAATGTATAGAAAACAATAACTTATACAATAATATATGTATTTGCAAACATTTCAACACCTAGAAATACGCACATATGGTGTATATGCACAGTCTCATGTATACAGCATATAACTGCATTCACATACACTATTACACTGTGTATGTGCAATTATTTATTTATTTTATACCTTCTGTCTCTCTGTATGTGTGTGTGTGTGTATATATATATATATATATATATATATATATATATATATATATATTTTCATGTGACAACACTGAAGAAATGACACTCTGCTACAATGTAAAGTAGTAAGTGTTCAGCCTGTATAAAGTGTCCCCTCAAAATAACAACACACAGCCACTAATGTCTAAACCGTTAGCAACAAAAGTGAGTACACCCCTAAGTGGAAACGTCCAAATTGGGCCCAAAGTGTCAATACTTTGTGTGGCCACCATTATTTTCCAGCACTGCCTTAACCCTCATGGGCATGGAGTTCACCAGAGCTTCACAGGTTGCCACTGGAGTCCTCTTCCATTCCTCCATAATGACATCACGAAGCGGGTGGATGTTAGAGACCTTGCACAACCCCACCTTCCGTTTGAGGATGCCCCCACAGATGCTCAGTAGGGTTTAGTATTCATGGTTCCCTCAATGAACTGCAGCTCCCCAGTGTCGGCAGCACTCATAATTGATGGCGTGGTAGTGAGTCAATAAGATGCTGGAAGGTTGGTAAGGGTATCTGGAGCCATGCAGATTGCAATGCATCTGACAGCTGCTGAAAAGTGCATGGTGGATGACCCAAACGGCGAACTTGGTAAAGTTGGTCCCACAGGTGCTTGATGGGGTGAATTGAGGGGAATTTGGAGGCCAGGGAAGTACTAGGAAGTCTTTTTTTCATGCTCCCGGAGAATTCTGACAAATTACATGTTGCATTGTCCTGCTGGAAGATCCCATCCGCTCCAGGGAAGACAGTTGACATTTTTGGGTGTACTTGATTGCAATGATGGATAGATAACCCAGTTGGGTGAAAATGCCTTCCAGAGGTATGAGTGGACCCAGACAATGCCAAGAAAACAGACCAGACCATAACGCTGCTGCCACCAGCTTGTGTCCTTCCAACAATGGTTGCAGAGTATTTGTTCTCAGAGGTTTCACACCTGACACACCAACATCTGTCCAGTCGATGGAGCAGAAAACGCAACTCATCAGAGAAGGCAGCCCTTTGTCAATCAGAAGAGGTACAATTTCAGTACTGGTGTGCAAATTGAAGTGGTTGCTGACAATGCTTAAAGCTGTATAATAAGCAGGCATATGCTTGAAATAGTATTCGATTACAAGAGCGAAGCTTTTGTGGCCACATTTGCATGTCCCTGCTCAGGTTCCCAGAATGCAATGGAATAACTGTATTTCTCAGATTTCTGAGCGGGAAATATGTTTTTTAACTTATTTAGACATTCAAATGTGAACACAAATGTATTATTTATTTACTGTACTAGTGTATGGTGGAGCTCTTCTATCTCTCCTTTACAACAAAAATTATTTATTTATGGTGGGCAAACAACCTCCTCTCAAAATATACTACACAAGCTAGGAACCAGCCCCATGCTAATGAGACAGTAACCTTGAAACAGCTATAGATGGGTAGGTTTCCTGTCTTGTGTATAATCAATCCTGAGCCTTGCTTAAAGCTTTGTTATACAGCAGGCATATGCTTAAAGGAAGCCATGTTTAAAATGGTATTGGATTACAAGAGCAAAGCCATTGTGGGCATAGTTGGATGTTCCTTCTCTGGGAGGAAATATATATATATATATATATATATATATATATATATATATATATATATATATATTTTAGACATTCAAATGTGATCACAAATGTTACTAGCCTTCACTAAAATTGTATGTAAAAGTTATGAAATGTGTCTGTTGTGTCAGAAGAGAAGGTGTTCTGAATTGCTCAGAAGAAATATAGAGCAAAACTGACAATAGATTACATTTACACAAGAGACATTTAAAAGTTGTTTTTTATGCAAGGTCAAGGTTAAATAAGGTTAATTGACATTATACTTTGTTGCTTTGATTCTAAAAGCTGTAAATGTATACATTTATGGTTTTAAAATTTATAAGCAGGCTTGAAACAGTAGTATAATATAATTATAATGTTTCCGGAATTGGCAATCTGTTTAATAGCTTTGTTTTTTTTACAGTATTTGTGGCTTTGTTGATTTGGCAGAATCTGTCATCTGATTAAGGCTAAGCTCTTGTTTTCTTAGACCATTGGGTTTCAACCATGTTCTCAAGACAACAGTCCTGGATTTGTGGCTCTGTCTACACAACAATGGGTGTCTCGTTCAAATGAATTGGCAACTGATCCTCAGGTTCAGATATCCACAAAAACTGGACCGTTGATATCCTTTGAGAACAGAGCTAAAAGTTGTTTCTTTTGACATCCCCACTACTACCTACTCAACAAATGTTCAATAAATACAGCGGTACACGTGTGTTGCTAGTATCACATGATTGGAAGTAAAACTAATATTTTGCTAAACATTCCCATTTATATTATGAATAGTGGATCAGTGGTTAAAAATGCTAGTTTTACCTAATTGTAAATGTAACATTTTTATATACAAGTTTGCATAACTCTGGTACACAATTTAGATACTAATGGGACAAATTCCAAAGTTTAAGAGAAAAGCTTGATTTGTCCACGAGGAATGCATTTAATGTGTTAATATTTTCTTTTTTAATATTGTTTTTATGCCATGTTTGTAAAAACACATTATATTTTATGTACAAACTTGTACAATTATGATTTGTAAACTTGTTGAAATATAATACATAAAAATAAATCTCAGTGATGTTTGAAAAGACAATAAAGTTTAGCTGTATTAAATACATTTGAATTGTATAATCATAGATAAAAAATATTTCTAATGACAATCCAGTTGCAACAATAACACCATTCAGACCTACAAACTCAGTTTCATGAGAATGCTTATACTAATGTCACTCTCTACCTAAGTTGCTATTTTCCTATGTTTTTCCATGTATAAGACAGTATTTTTTACCTATTTTTTTAAGTCTAAAATAGGGGGGACCGTCCTATACACAAAATGTTGCAATGACATACCCTGGTCTGGTACTGAATTGCTACATCTGGCCACTAGATTTAAAGCAGGAGAAAAGACACCTATTTGGAAATGCATTGGTTCCAAGTAGAGTGCATTCAACTGCAAGTGTGCATAAAAATGTGTATTATATACATTTTTATTGTGTCACACATATATTTAAGGGCAATTTCTGTCGTGATCTTCACTGATTTCCATTTCAGCTCAATATCCTTGTGATCACATCACTTATTACTCAGTCGCAATCTGCAATTGCATTTTTCCGATTTAACACAGGGATCCCAAAGATATTGAGCTAGAAGGGAAATCACAGTGAAAATCATGACAGAAAGTTGCCTTAATTATATGTGTAGCACAATAAAAACGTATAAAATACAAATTTTTAAGCTCACAAGCAGTGTTGTAATGCACTCTAATAAGAACAAGCATTTCTAATCCATGTGTCTTTTCTCCTGCCTTAGAACAGGATGCAGCATTACTGTGTGATACACATTGTGAATGAGCTGATCAGCTTGTGTGTGTGGCATGTGTTTGATGCTTGTGTGCATATAAATGTGTATTTTATAGGTTTTTATTGTGTTACACATATATTTAAAGGCACTTTCTGTCACGATTTTCACTGATTTCCATTCCAGCTCAATATATTTGTGATCATGTGTTAAACCGGAAAAATGCAATGCAAATCGCGATTGAGTAATTAGTGATGTGATCACAAGGATATTGAGCTGAAATGGAAATCAGTGAAAATCATGGCAGAAAGTGCCCTTAAATATATGTGAAACACAATAAAATGTATAAAATACACATTTGCATATTTATTTATTTATGAATTTTGGGCTCCATAAATAGGGGTCGTCTTATAAATGAGGTTGTCTTATTGATGGAAAAATACAGTGTATCTGGATTCAAAAAGAGTATGTTGTAACTGTTTCTAGACATTATACATCCAGGAGAATAAGGATGTGTAAGCACTTTGGCGTTGGTAAAGCACTTAAGGTTAAGTCCTTTATTGTTTTAATTAGTGTAGAACTGTTCATAGCATCCTCGTGGAAGTCATTCACTTGCAATTAAGTTAACTTGATAGGAGCTAGGGCAACAAAACAGACTTATCTAGGCTGTAACAAAGATGTCTTGTGTTACCATTGGACGATTAAACAGTAAGAAAAGTCAACATAGAAGTTGTTCTCTAGTTGTTTCAAATTTACTTTGCTATGGTTTTGTGCCACAGATACAGTGTCCCCTCTCCGAAGTATGCTGACCAAAAATCATATGTTGAATTTGGTCATGTTTATGGACTGTTTGAGTGATATGTCAGGTAAAAATAAGACAAATGTTAATTTACACAAGTGTATAATTGTAACTAATTCTAGGAACCCTGCAGGTTATTCGCGTTGGATTTTAAATCCAAGAGAAACAGGAAAACATACAGTATTACAAAAAAAGTACAATTCAAGTCATAAATGCCATAAAATATCTGCATTGATAAACATTTCTGTACAAGGAAATTCACATAAAGGGGATGCAAACAAACTAAAATAGTGTAAATAAATGTAGTTAATTAGTATTTTTATTAGATGTGTAGGAAATTATAACTTTGCCATCTCAGTGTGGCGTATACAGACCTTGCAAGGTCTTTGAAGATCTCAGTCCTTAGTTTTTACACTGGTGGAGCTTGATGAGGCTCATTATATTTAAAGCATTTGTAGCTGAATAATAAAAGTAAGGTGCAAAGTGAGGTGAGATCATTGAATAACTGGCTTTACTAGATACAACTCATGTGACAAGTGATGTCTGTTTGTCAATTTGGAATTCAATAAATCTAGGTCAGAGTATATCTGTTTATTATATTGTAGCCCCACCATATGCAAACCTATACCCCAAAGCTATACCCCTAATTAGTAGATGTTTGACCAATAGAAAAAGAAGTACAGGTTTTGCAAGGTGCATGACATTCCTCCAGATTCTCTAAGCCTCACAAGAATGACAAGAGGGAAATTGCCACCTGTCTTACTGAATCACTCAGCACGTACAGAGCATATTGAATCTCCTTCAGTATATCCTTTTAATGAGACAATGTACAATTTCAAGGCAAGGTATCTGTTAAATGCACCTTGATAAATTATAATACTGCTCTGTATTTGGCTGGAAAACCACTTAAAGGACCATTGTAGTGCAATAACAAATAAAGCTTTTAGTATGTATTTTGAGCATAAAACAAGATACAGTTTAAAATAAATAAAAGTTAATATTTTTTTCTTACTCTTTTTTTTCACTTTCAAATTATATTAGAATAAAATATGTATTATGGTTTACCAACCTTTTTTGCAACTTACACTAGAATGATATAAAAATAAGCAATAGTAAAATGTATAAAAGGTAAGCATTCTTCTGTATTAATGTAGGCTCATTTTGTATAGGGTATGGTTGAGGTATTACCTGGCTTCGGTCTTAAGCAATGGCTGTTATGTAGATATGAATTTATATCATACCCAAAAATATTATTGTACCCATTCCAAGATATTGTTGTATAGGGATACATATTAAAAATAAATAACTAAATAAATAATAAAAAAATAAAAATAAAAGAACAAATAAATAAAACTAAAAATACACAAGCTATTGGGTGTATAACATTTAGTTGGTGATGTTGTCTTGCTTATTGTCTTGTGTCTGTGTTGGTATATATGTTTAAAGGGTATTTATGTTACTAAATATGTGTTATCACAGCAGCGGAGGGTGAGGGGAGTCGTCAGGACAGTGGTAAAATGGGAGAGATCCTACCCTATGGTGGTACGGATGTTCCATAACAGTAGGCCCAGGACGAGGCTTCAGGGCATAGGGCGTACTGTCTCTGGCCAGGCTCCTCCCCTCTCTTGTTTGTGTTATTTATTTGTTGTTATTGGTATTGAATAATTTGTGTTTACCAATAAACGCTGTGGCCAGTTTCCCCTCCCAAAGAAGTTGTCTGTGTCAAATCATTATAGTTATATGTAGTTTATGTCTATATTCAACTGGACCTTGCCCAGGTCAAGAGTAATATTTAAATCTGTGGTCTTATCCAAGTTTATTTTGAAGCCCGGGAAGTGTCTGAAGGAAGAGAGGGTGTGCATAAGAAGAGGATTTGAAGTGAAAGGTTAAGTGAGAGTACATAGTAGGCCATCAGCAAAGAGGTAGCATTTAAGGTGTTGTCAACCGAATTATGCCCCATGTATGTCCGGGTCTGCCCTAATGGTCTGAGCAAGAGGCTCAACTGCTAAGGTGACTATTTGGGTGTTGGTTGACCCCTGACCTGGGGTTTTTAAAGTGGCTTAAGGGGAATGGTAGTAAGTTTGGATCATGTTTATTTCCTTTAATCCCAAATTTTGTCAAGGACAAATTTTGTTAAAGCCGCTCTATTGAGTCAAATGCTTTTTCTATATCTAGGGCCAAAAAGCAAGCCAGAGTTTTTAGTTTATGGCTAATGTGGGAAAAATGTATACTTGCCCTGATATTATGCCCAGCTTGCCTATGGAGTATAAAGCATACTTGGTCTTTGTATATTAGTTTTGGTAGGAGTAAAGCCATTCTGTCAGCCATCATCTTTGCTAATCTCCTTTTAATAGCAAAATGGGTCTATAGTTTTTAACTTCTAGGGCATCTGTATGTTCTTTGGGAAAAGAAAGACTGTTATCTCAACTTGGTTCATTTCTGGGAGTATTGGTCCTCCTTCTAGTATATAGTTAAATAGTGGGGGAGAGAAGATCAATGATTTGTTTTCTATATATATTAGATATTAGTTGAGCCAGCTGGGCCTGGATACCTTTATTTTAGAGTTATTTTAGAGTTTCAAGTGTGAGGTTCCATATTTGAGAGGCCTTGGAGGTCACAAGAAGTTAGATAGGATGACATCTCTTTTACTATGTATTGTTTAGCGGTAGAATATAATTTTTGATAGTATTTATGAAAAATTTGTTACATTTTATTTGGGCTATTTGTTATTGAACCTGAATCAGTTCTTCATTGGTATATTTTAGATTGTGAAGTTTTAGATCTAAGTCTGTGAGCTAAGAGGGAGTCTGGTGTGTTCACCTTTTGTAAAATATTTGTGTTGGGTTAGTCTCATGGCTTTTTCAGTGTGGTTAAAAAGAATCAAGTCAAGTTTGTTTCGGGTCTTATACATTTTTAGTCTTGTTTGGGTAGTAGGCTTATTTTGGATGATCTTTTCTGATTGAATTAGTTCTCTTTGCCTGAGAATATCTCCAGGCATCCACAAGATGTAGTTCAGCAAGATGAGAAAACAATTGTTTAAGTTTGCCTGTGTTGCGTTGTGGAGAAGAGCTTCAAGTCTAGTATCTAGGATTAGATTGAAATCTCCTCTAATAATTATTTTCACAGTTTTCAGATTCTGTAGTAGACGTAGGAGTGTATTATGGGGAGATGTAGTGTGTGTGTTGGGGGGTAAAGAGATATTAATGATAGATTAGCAACCAGGATTGTTTCTTACATTTGCCTGTATTAATTTCACCCTTGAGCAGAGCTCTTCCTGGAAATTTTACTAAAAAAAGCCTGAACAGTAAGACTTGCATGCTCTGTAAAAGGGACACTGTATTTCTATGTGATTCCTTTTACTAATCTGTCATTATATACTGAAAGTGTTCCTAGATCCTATTTTAAACATGTATTTTAAACTATTTTAAACATGTATTGCATTTTACCAGATGGTGACAAGATCCTATTATAGGGTTAGTGCTATAGACCCTTAGTGTTATTCTAGTAATACACATGCCAAAGTGCAATGTTTTATAGCTTGTAATTATTTCAACAACTTGTGATTGTCATTTATATTCTTAGATTCTACTTAGTTGTCGTAGTAGAGAACTGAAGAAAGTTACTGAATTTTTTTAAGCTACTGATTTTATCATTGCAAAATGAATACTGCAGATGACTTTACCATTAAAGGGAATAATTTTAAACAATAGGGAATAAGATTGCATATTATTAAAATGTTTTTAGCATGGACTGTTAAGCATACTATCAAGGATATACTGATACCTCTTTCTATTTTGTGATTATTAATGAACATTAATATTACCCTCTGGAGGTCTGAAAACAAATATCCAGTCTCAAGCTGTATGTAACTGATACTAAGCTTGTCATGCCATTAGTAATACAAACTAAGCTTATCTGGAACCTCCAATTAATAAAGTACTTGATATTACCTGTCGTTTTCAATCACACTATATGTGGAACCTTCACTATGTCCATTAAACTATATTTTTACCTATATTTTTCCTATTTATAATGAATAACAGGATTAGACACCTCAGAGAAGTGGGAGGGATTGTGGATTTATATTCTGTGCTGGCCTCTAAATAGTACTCTTAATCTCTTAGAAATAGCCCACATAGAAATCTCTCCTCAAGCTACAGGTGGACTAGATCTCTATGATGGAAGTACCCACATGCAGAGTCTGCTACACAATATTTTCTCTAAGATGCTCTTATGTTCTCATGGCCGTATAGATGTTTGTATGCTGCCCTTTCAGATTTGTACACCAACCCCACAACCCTGTTACTTGTACACCCCATGCTCCACACCCCAGTTACTACTCCTTCTATCTACTTGCTATATCCCAAATGATAGGTTTATGTGTATTTATGTATATTAGGAAGCATCAGGCACAGTTATAGACCAAGATGCCACTACATGTATATATTTCTGTGCCTGCCCTGCCTCCCCTTGGAAATGTGCTGCCAGGGCCAAGTGGGCCTTGGCCTAAACAGTCCACTGCATGTTCTTGTCTGGCATACGTGCTAATGTTGTTAGTTTGTTACACAAGCATTTGCAACTTTTACAATATTATAGTGGTCCTTTAAGATGTTTTTATATTGAAGTAAATATATAATTCAATAGTTAAGCATGGAGACAATGATACATTTGCCACAGGAGTTAGACAGCAGACTATACTTTCTGATGGGCACAGGGATATATGTTCTACATGTCTGCCATGGTGTTCTTCAGATAAACTTGGCAGCTCAAATTTTAGTCCATCACGCAACTTAAAGGGACTTGGCTATGCAGTGTCTAATACTAACCAATTAGGGGCAAAATCTCAGCAATTCGCTGAAAGGTACTGCTTAGACATGGTCACTACACTGCAGAGGGCAGACCCAAGCAGATACTATTTGTTTGATTATAGTCAGTAAAACAGAGCTTATAAACACTTGTTAATAAATGAAAGTGCATAAAAGTAAATAGATACATAGATGTATTATATACCTAGTAAAAAAAGTTGTTTTTTAGTTGAAAATGTAAAAGTTGTTTGTAATGATTATACTATTAAATGATATTTTTAATTGGAAATAATTTTATGTCCCTTTAAACATCATGGGCTTGATGTCACTGGGGTATAAATGTCAGAGGAGCTATTTATTACATGGATGATACATATTACTTCACCATGTTCTTCTGTGGCACTAGTTCATCAAGCAGTGGTACATTTATCATTCAATTAATCAGTTAAATGGGAAAAACAGCTTGTAGTGATGTTTATCATTTGCTTCCTAAGGAACATGAAGAATTATCTACACATTGTACTAGCCATTTTCTTTACATTTAATAATCACCATGGTATTCATCATTGATTGTTAAGCTGCGTTCTGCAAATGTGTGGCTGCATATGCTAACATACGGCTTATTGTTCTTGATAAATGTGTCCTAACTGCATGATAACGGTGGGGTAGATTGTGCTAATTTGTTACGTGGCTGCAAAAATCACTAAAGTTGTCACTACTAAGATTATCAAAGCATTAAAGAAAGAACTAGATTTAATATTGCACTTTATGTGTAAATTATAAAATGTTTACTAGACATCTAATTACATTTTTTGTTTTTAGGACTTATCACGATTAAAGATTCTCATGAAATAGAATCAAGACTTAATGAAGTGGAAAAGCTTATGAAGACAATCATCAACATGCCATGCAAAGTAAGTATTTAACAGTAACATTATAGGGAGAGGTACAACAGATATGCAGGCAATAACAGCCTGTAAATCATGATGTTTCTATATCACAACCAAATCCTACAATAGCTATAGTTGTAAAAAGTGAAGAACTTTAAAACATTTTTTAAAATGTGAATTTGTATGTTGCCTTGTGTTCAACAAACTACTCATTATAGGCTGCATATTTTTAGAATGTAAAAATATTATATAGGTTCCAATGGATTACTTTTATATGCAGTTTCAGTTGTGCTCAAAAGTTTGCATAACCTGATAGAAATTGTGAAACTTTGGCATTTATTTTGAAAATATTGAAGTATAGTGATTATATGAAGCCATTTATTATCACATAGTTCTTTGGCTCATTTTTAAATCCTAATGATAACAGAAATCACCCAAATGGCCCTGATCAAAAGTTTACATACCCTTGAATGTTTGGCCTTGTTACAGACACACAAGTGACACACACAGGTTAAAATGTCAATTAAAGGTTAACTTACCACACCTGTGGCTTTTTAAATTGCATTTAGTGTATGTGTATAAATAGTTAATCAGTTTGTTAGCTCTCACATGGATACACTGAGCAGGCTAGATACTGAGCCATGGGGAGCAGAAAAGAACTGTCAAAACACCTGCGTAACAAGGTAATGGAACTTCCTAAAGATGGAAAAGGATATTAAAAGATATCCAAAGCCTTGAAAATGCCAGTCGGTACTGTTCAATCACTTATTAAGAAGTGGAAAATTTGGGGATCTCTTGGTACCAAGCCAAGGTCAGGTAGATCAAGAAAGATTTCAGCCACAACTGCCAGACGAATTGGTCGGAATACAAAGAAAAACCCACAGGTAATCTCAGGAGAAATACAAGCTAGTCTGGAACAAGACTGTGTGGTTGTTTCAAGGAGCACAATATGACAATACTTGAAAAAAATGTTCTGCATGGTCGAGTTGCCAGAAAAAAGCCTTTACTGCGCCTATGCCACAAAAAATGTATTTAAAAAAAATGTTTAAGATGCAGAATTCCTCCTGTACTCTTGCCCTTGGTATAGACATTCTTTGCGCGTAAAACCATGGTGAGAAATTAGTGTGTTAATCGGTGGCAGCCACATTCTGTGTGACATCAGTGATGATGTCAGTTGCGGGCTTGCTGACTTCACAAGTAGAGTGATAAATAAATGTCCCTGAGAGGAAGGGAGAGTACTGCAATGCTCCTGCAGTCAGTGACCAAGAGTGTGATCTCACTGACCGACACATATTACACATAAGTATGGAATTTCAATGCCAGTTCTGTGTCCCACCACTGTATTTTATCTAAACTTTACTCTAACATTTGTACATTTGTCCCATTTTCTTTTTCAACACAGAACATTCAGTAATTGTTGTTGGTTAATGGTTAATCACATTGTTAGCTTACATTTAAGAATGCATACATGTTCATACTTCTCAATGTCATGTGGCTTTAGACTGAAAACAGACACCCAGATGTTAATTGACAATTATTATCAATCACGTTCCATGAGAATGAGAGCAGACTATGCTTGGTAGGTAGATCAGGAAAATTACAAACTTCAATATTAGTTTACAGTAAGTAAAATGCATTTCAAATAATATAATAATGTTATAATAAAAACACTTAAATGATAAAGTACTTTATACTAAAGATGGATACATTGCAGTGTTCCTTTAATCTGAATGAGCTAACAGGGAGTTACTTTCTGGCTTACCATATTGGAAATGAAGCTCCAAAACATACACATTATCAGAATAGTCTTTCATCTTATAAGTGACAAGTGAGAAGTAAACCTATGTTAAGATTTAAAATAAAATAGTATGAGCCAATAAATAATTCCTGCAATGCCATTTTTCTTTATATCATACTGTACTCTAACCAGTAGAGACTTACACCATGTATGCTTGGCAGATACCACCCTTCCAATGATTGTACCGGATGACACTACATGCTTTATTCCACAATATTCAGGAGCTAAATATGACTCCATGATGAATCACTGTTTATCCACCATAGAATTAGGCTGCCTGGATACAAACAGACTAAATATATTATGCACAGGGTCATCAACTGAGTTAATCCTGCACAGTCATTTCTCTCAATTGTGTTTTCCCTACTGAGAGATTATTAGTGTTTTGGAGAAATGATACACAGGAAAAAACGTTAAATAAAGACGTAAAGAACTGGGCATCATATAGAGAATTTTTTCTTCACTCTGTGAAGAAAGTCCCAATGATGTCACTGGGATGGCCTCACTGTGGGCCATTAGCCATACAGTTGTGTTTCTGTCTAGTTGTGGCCTGAGGGAGTTGAACCCTGCTTAGCAATCACAAATTCCAGGAAGAATTAAAATATGGAGCTGAGAATAATTTAATAAAATAATATGGCCAACATTTTATTTTACACATGTGGGTGAGTGCAGAAGTCTTTACATAATCTTGCTAGGATGAATATTACACCACTTCTGTACATGTTCTGGGGATTGCTTTATTAATGCTTTAGGCTTCTTATGTGTTTGAGCCCCTCTCACTTTCATTATATGTAACACTAATTTTCCTTTATGCACTTCTTTCTATTTTTTATTTAGTATTCCAGATCAGAAGTTGTCCTCACTTTCTTTGAACGATCTCCACTGGACCAAGTTTTAAAAAATGATAACGTGCACAAAATCCAACCAAACTTCCAAAGTCCCATCAAAATATCGGGTAAGAAATAATGAATTTATTTTAATCTATTATGTTACATAGATAATAGATTTTGTTACATTGCTAATTTTCAAGACAGGTTTTTTAGATGGTAATTGCCATCCGAGGCTATGGCTGTAAAGCCAGCCACTCATTTTAGGTATACTGGGACGATTCAGTATTCATTTTGTATATGCTGACATTTTTATTTAAAACCTATAAAAGATAAAAGCATTTTTTGTATGGAGAATGGTTCTCCTCTGTACTTTCAAATAATCCACTACAAAGAAATCTAAAAAATATTTGAGTAATGAATAATTAGATTTGTTGGTATTTCCTCACAAAACAGTGGGGGATTGAGATAATGATATGTTTGGTGGGAAATGGACTGTTGCAGATTGTGAAAACCAATGTATTGTATGATCCAGTAATGAGGTCTAACATAGACACTCTGAGGTGCATTAGTAAGAAATAACCAGTAAATGGACGTCCGTAAACAAAATTACCTAGCAAATTGTGCAAATTGGTTCTTGTAGAGTCTCAAGTACGTATCTGTGATCCAGAGTTACTAGAGGTACAGCAAGTGCTAGGCACAGGGGCTCAAATAGTATGAGGGGTCCTTGGCTGCCTGCAGCCATTATTTTGTGTGGAGGGCTGGCTGTTCACATTTTTCTCTGTGATACAGTGAATAAGTAGGCTGTCTTAATATAACATACAATGGAGAAAGACAAAGTGAGACACATGGAGAATAGAATGGAGAGCAAGAAAGTAGTAGGAGGGGAAATATCTGTCAAGACCAAGAAAAGCAGCACATTTTCAGAGACACTGTCTTGATGTGCAGTAATGTACAATGTATGAGCATTCTAATATACTAGCGAGTTTCCCGGCAAAAAATGACGGCAAAAACATTTGAAGCCATGGTAATGCTGTTTGCCACGGAATGTGAGGTTATGGCCCCTCTGAGCAACATCGGCGCTCATCGCGAGCCACAACTTGCTAACGTTTTGCGCTCATTGCAAGCCCCATGATGAGCACCTTTGGCGCTCATTACGTGGCTTGCCATGAGCACCTTTGGCGTTTATTGCAAGCCTCTCCCCCTGTGTACTTTATAGGCCTCACACTTGAGCACCCTCAGCGCTCATTGCGAGCCTCTCCCTGTGTTACTACCTTGGGTTAAGTGTTACAGGCTTTGATTAAGTGTTACAGGCTTTGATTAAGTGTTACTGTTTTGTGTTAAGTCTTAGTGGTTAGGTCTGGTATTTATGTCCTTCAGCCGCCTTTTCCGTCCTTCGGATGCGTTTTACATCCTTCGGGCTTGTTTTCGGTCTGTTTAAATTTTTTCCAGCCGCCATTTTTTTTCTCGTTTAGGCGTGTTTCGAGCCTTCAGAAACAGAAAATATGGCTCAAATTAACTGGCAACCTCACTCACAGGCTACCTGGCTCTCCCCTTGTGCTGTGTGTGAGTTTGTAAGTCAATTTGAGTCATATTTGTGTTTTTTTTGGATGTCTTTTAATTTCTGCGGTTCGGCCGTTAAAATTCGTATTTTTGCGAGAGCCGCAGTACATGTATGTGTTTCGGGTACTAAGTAGTATGGGCCGTAATTTTTCTTGCGTCCCGCGGGTCGTAGGGATGAGCGCCTATGGCGTTCAGCTCCACCAGCTCAATGAGCGCCTTTCGTACGGGTCATAGGGATGAGCGCCTACGGCGCTCATCTCCACCAGCGCAATGAGCACAGTTGCACAAGCTTGCATGTTTCTGCCCAGATTCCCAGAATAATAACTGTATTTCTCAGAAATCTGAGCAGGAAAAAAGGTTTTTAACTTGTTTTAGACATTCAAATGTGAACACACATACATACATACACACATATATATATATATACTAGCGAATTGCCCGTCAAAAAATGACGGCAATGAAATTGTAAGGTAGCTAAATTAGTAAATGAATATAGTGTACCTATTTTGAAGCATTGTGATGAAGAGCTGGCAATCTGTGTTGATGTTGCTGCAGCATTAGTGGTGTGGAGCTGCTGTATAAGCATGCTGAATGTGTGCAGTGTAACACTGTGCGTGCGCGAGACCAAACCGTTAGCGTAGTCGTGTACTTCCGCATTGGTGTAAAATGGCGAGTAATGTGTGGTATAGGTCTGTATCGGAATATCCGTAGGTGTTTTGTGGTGTTTTGCGAGTTTAGAGTGCTGTAGCCTCGTTTTCGTTTTGTTCGGCGGCCATTTTTTTCTCTTGCTTAGATTTTTTTTTTAGTCTCTAAACTGTTTTATTTCGAGTAAAATCGAGGTGTAAGTTGCATTTTTGAGGTCCTGGGTGCTCCCTCTTGGTGTAGGTAAGTTTTTTATGTATGTGCTGTGTGTATGTATTGTGTTTTAAATGTTTGTATGTCGGCGTGTTGCGTCCGATGTTTGCGAGGTCGTAATGTGTGGTAACGTGTTTCGTACGTTGTTTGCGTTCCTCGTAAAATTTAGCGAGTGTCGTAATTTGTGTGTCGTGTTTTTTGAGTAGCGACGTGAATTTTGCGAGGGTTTGAGGCCCTTGCCCAGTGACCTCGCCAGCAACTGAGTCCCTCGCTTCGCGAGGGGCCTCAGTTGCTGGCATGGAGCGCCTTCGGCGCTCCATGCCAGCAACTGAGGCCCTTGCCCAGTGACCTCGCCAGCAACTGAGGCCCTCGCTTCGCGAGGGGCCTCAGTTGCTGACATGGAGCGCCTTCGGCGCTCCATGCCAGCAACTGAGGCCCGTGCCCAGTGACCTCGCCAGCAACTGAGGCCCTCGCTTCGCGAGGGGCCTCAGTTGCTGGCATGGAGCGCCTTCGGCGCTCCATGCCAGCAACTGAGGCCCTTGCCCAGTGACCTCGCTACGCGAGGGCCACGGCTCGCTGCGCGAGGGCCGCGGCTCGCTTCGCAAGCCACGGCCCTTGCTTCGCGAGGGCCGCGGACTCGCTACGCGAGCCCGCAAGCGTGAGCAACGACTCGTACGCTCACAACTATATATGTGATATATATATATATATATATATAGTTGTCGCATTGAGAGTTTGTTGATAATGCTATGTAGAAATATACGGGCTTGCACATGTGCAATGAGCACCATAGGCGCTCATCGCAAGGCCCGCACGACTTTGCTGCAATGAGCGCTGAAGGCCCGTTGTAGTCTGGTCATAGTTGTTATTTGCCCAAGGACGCTACACTGATGGAGAATGGAAACAGATTGAAGGTGCTCATGGCTATGCCCGTGATCAGTGAAGAAGGACGTAGGGCTTTGGCGCTGATCGCAAGGCACACAAGACTTTGAAACAATTACGAATTTAACGGCCGTTTTTTAAAAAGATTGAAAATATTGTTTAGGAAAATAATGTGTTTGTACCAGTGTAATGTGTTGAATGTGCCACACATGTTATAATTTAAAACTACAGTTGATAACAAGTACTATATTAATTGAATGTTATTTAAAAAAGCATTTTAATACAGTAAACTAATTTTTCCATTTATAGCTGTCAGTCAGTCTTTTTGATCCACCCACAAAAAAAAAAAAATGTATTCTTCTGTATAATTACTGATTACACCTTGAGAATTGAGTGTCCATTGTTTTACCTGCAAAACTTCTGCACAACGAAAGCCTGGACGTGTTCCTAATGCAAGGAGTTAGCTCCCACTCTAGACAATGGACCCAAAGCCCAAGGATGTAATGAAATGGTAATGACCTCTTATCAAATATATGAATCTTTGTTTGTAGGTGGGCCAGAAAGGCTGGCTGACAGCTAAACATTGCAATCTTCAATGTTAATTTACACTAGCAAAATGCACTTTTTCAAATCACATACAACTGATAAGGAACTTGCAGTATATATAGTTTTAAATTCTACTATATATAGATCCTGCACAATGTCAATTTAAAATTCTGTGTTTTCACATATAACATAATATATTTATGTCAATGCTTGTGGAAGGTGAGGTTTTAAAAGAATGCCTGGGGCCTGCAAGACATATTGTAGATTCATAACTGGGTGGGTAAGCTTTCCTCATACTTTTCTCAGGAATTTTAGTATTTTTGTTGTCTTTCATATGATTCCTTATATTATAGCGCCACCTATAGGTAAAATTTGGTTTATGTTTGTACGATTGTTACAGAATTTCTTTATATTGATAACAATTACATAAAAATTACATTTAAACTCATCAGATATATCATTACAAATCATTCAAAAAGGAGGAAATCTCTACCAAGGTAAAGTAACTTCACCAAACTGTGCAGTAATTGTTTTGCTTTGTTCAGTCGTTTACGACTCTCCGTGACCTCATGGACCATAACACACCAGGACATCTTTTTGTACATGATCATGCTGATCCACTTGGTATTCATGGCAGGGATACCGGAGTGGGTTGCCAGTTCCTTCTTCAGTGTTCCTTCTTCAGCATACAGCTCCTGGTAGTCCTAGGTGGTCTCCCATCCAAGAACTGACCAGACCCAATCTTGCCCGGCTTCAGGGTGGTATGACCACTTGATTCTCTGCTTGCGCTTTTTCCACCCCAGCCTTACTATTTTTCAGTTTATGTATCAGGCATCTTTGTGAACGTGTCCATCAAAAAAGCAGCGCACTCCCTCATATACAGAAGGAAGTGGGATACTTCCATCCCTAAAGGTGGACCATTTAGAATTTGCCACCCATTATCTAAGAAAACACAACAAATATAATACTATTTTAGGAGGTGGATTATACTACTTTGAGATAAGAGGATCCACAACTAGTCAAAACATCATCAACTGACAATAATATAAGAGTCGTGAAACATCTCCCGCCCTAGCGCTGAGCCATTTTATTGGGGACACGTAGCCGATAACGACAGAATACTTGGGAATCAAACCCAGGTCGCAGTGGTGAAAGCACCGACTTCTAACCACTGGAACATTAGGGAAACCTTTGCAGTAATTACCACTATTTGGGCTGATAGAAAAAGTATGCACATAAATTGTAATCTTCTAGAATCTGAGACACCTACATATAGACCAGGCTCCTGCATAAAGACAATATAACATACACTAGCGACTTGCCCGTCAAAAATGACGGCAATAAAAACTGAAGCCTGGCAATGCTGTTTGCCACACAATGTAAGCCTCTCCCCCTCTACTTTACTGGCCTTGTGATGAGCGCCTTTGGCGCTCATCACAGGCCTTGCAATGAGCCCCTTTGGAGCTCATTGCGAGTCTCTCCCTCTGTCTACTTCCTCCCTCGTGTCCTATTTCCCCCCTCCTCTCCCTCCCTTGTGTCTCCTTCCACCTCGTCTACCTCCTTTGCATCTCCTGCCCCCCTGTGTTTTTACCTCCCTCTCCCTCCCGTGTCTCTAAAACCCCTCCCCTGTGTCTCTTTCCCCCCTTCTCCCTCCCATGCATCTCTTCCCCCCCCTGTGTCTCCCCCAACCCTCCCCTGTGTCTGTTCCCCCCTGGCCTGTGTCTCTTTCCCCCCTCCCCCTGTGTCTGTTACGGCCTTCCTCGTGTCTCCATTTCCCTCCCTTGTGTATCTTCCCCCCTGCACTCTCTCCCCTGTGTCTCTTCCCCCTCCTCTCACTCCCCTGTGTCTCTTCCCCCTCCTCTTTCTGTGCCTCTTCCTCCCTGTCTCTTCCCCCTCACCCTCTGTGTCTCTCCCCACTCTGTGTCTTCCACCCTCTCCCTCTTTGCCTCTTCCCCCGCCTCTCTCTGTGTGTCTCGCCACTGTGTCTCTTCACCCCTTCCTCTGTTCCCCCCCCCCTCTGTGCCTCTTTCCCCCTCTCTCTGTACCTCTTCCCCCCCTTCCCTCTGTGTCTCTTCCTCCCTTACCCGCTGTATCTCTCCCCCCTGTGTCTCTTCCCCCCCTCTCCCTCTGTGCCTCTTCCCCCCTCTCCCTCTGTGCCTGTTACCCCCTGGCCTGTGTCTCTTTCCCCCTCCCCCCTGTGTCTGTTCCCCTCTCCCCCCCCATTTCCCTCCCATGTGTATCTTCCCCCTGTTCTCCCTCCCGTGTGTCTTTTCCCCCTCTTCTACCTCCCCTGTGTCTCTTTCCCACCTATCCCTCTGTGTCTCTCCCCCCCTCCCTCTGTGTCTCTCCCCCCTCCCTCTGTGTCTCTTCCCCACTCTCCCTCTGTGTCTCTTCCCCCACTCTCCCTCTGTGCCTCTTCCCCACTCTCCCTCTGTGCCTCTTCCCCACTCTCCCTCTGTGCCTCTTCCCCACTCTCCCTCTGTGCCGTGCCTCTCCCCCCCCCCCCTCTTCCCCACTCTCCCTCTGTGCCTCTCCCCCACTCTCCCTCCCCTCTTCCCCACTCTCCCTCTGTGCCTTTACCCCCCCCTCTTCCTCACTGGGCCGCGCTGCGCGCAAGCACGGCTTGCGCCGCGCTCTGCGCATGCGCGGCTCTGCGCAATGCGCAGCAGTTTACTCTCCCTCTGTGCCTCTACCCCCCCTCTTCCTCACTGGGCCACGCTGCGCGCAAGCGCGGCTTGCGCCGCGCTCTGCGCATGCGCGGCTCGCGCCGCGCTCTGCGCAAGCGCGGCTCGCGCCGCGCTCTGTGTAATGCACAGAGCGCGGCTTGTGCCGCGCTCTGCGCATGCGCGGCTCGCGCCGCGCTCTGCGCAATGCGCAGCAGTTTGTAATTGTCTAACTGCGATTCGTCTGAAGCGTGACGACGAATCGCAGTTAGACAATTATAATATGTGATTGAATCAAGAACTGGACTCATCTTAAATTGAATCCTTGCTAGATCCCTATATCAATACCGTAGATTGATATAACTGCTATTTTGGTTCATAAAATATAACCTTTGCCATTTAGATAGCAAATGTAAATTTGCATGAAATTCAGATTATAGTATTTGGTTGTACTGTTTTTTGGCTTCTACCTTACGTTTATGGTGTGGTACATGGGGATTTTCTTTTTGTTACAGTGGGATGTATAATATATCTTTTCTGAACATGTGTGCTTAAAGGCAATACTTGGTGCTTAATTTTATGGCATACCTGTGGTTATCTGTGTTTTTATACAATTTAGTTGTAGTGTTTGAAAATTGCTTACATGACCCTGGCAAAGTTTCCATACTTTCTTTAATAATAGTGAAATACGGTAATTCCAAACTCACTATTTTTTCCATAAATTATTATTAACATTGACTGTGCCTTTATTAATAAAGATAAAAAGGTGTTGATTTACTAGGTCTGAGACAATGCACTATTATTTTGCCTAAAAATTACTCTATCTGAAATTTGTACAAAATGTAATTACCATTTTCGGGGATATTTTAGATTTAAACAGGTCTACAATTCAAAAACAGGGGAGAGATGCACAACTACGAAAGGCCAATCTCTAAGGAGGATCCCCTCTGGGATGGAGCCCACTCTCTTTTTTCTGCTTAGAGCATTACAGAGGAGACATTTCTTGAAGCATACACCATAAGGGATAGGCCAGCACCAAAATGCCAGGAAAGTCTGATCTGCACAGGATGAACAGGCAACCAAATTGCCTTTCAGTCTTGCAATTTTTATTAGCGGGAAAATACTGCTCTCTAGTCAGAGCAAGCAAGAAGCCCTATCATCATTAAGGAGACTCCAAGGTTATTTACATATAGCCCAAAAACAGATGAGACGTATGGCTAAGAAGGCTGGCCTGTGGGATGGTGACCACATTACAACTGTCTAACATTCACAGCGTCGGGAGAGAGAAAGAGACAGGACACAGAGAGAAAGAGAGACAGACACAGGACAGAGAGAAAAAGGGAGAGAGAGACAAAAGAAAGAGGGAGAGACAGACACAGGACAGCGAGAGAGACAGGAGAGAGAGAGAGAGTGCACAGAGACGGACAGCATACAGACAAACAGCATACAGAGAGAGAGCACACTTGCCACATAACACACAGTTAAACATAATATTCTATGATACCATAATTTATGACGGGCAAGTTACTAGTAGTAATAATAATGATTATTTTTGGAAACTCTGATTAGGTGACAGTATGTAATTAAATGTTTTAGACAGCCAACTCTGATGAGGTATTTATAGCCCCTCTCTTTGTCCTTTTGTGTCTCCTTAAAGATAATCTGCCACAAAAGATGTACATACCTGACAAACGTACATCAAAAGTGTTAGAGTACCTGTCATCAATACATAATGAAGTTTCTAATTCCAGCTGGCTCTGTTAGTTTCTCAGAACTCAAAACACTTAAAGAAAATCCATTACTTTGACATTAAAAAAATGTTCACAGTGAGCTTATATGGGAAAATCTTTTTTTTTTTTCAGTCAACATAAAAGTTATTTTCAATTGGAAAGTAAATTAGAGTAAATTAGAATTTTTGGCAGCCAAATGTGTCTTTCATTTATTTTACTACCATTACTCTAATTTGCATTCATATTGAAAGGTACTTCTATTACAGGAGCTGTAAAAAAAAGAGACGAAGATAAATCATTTCAGAACTTTTTCCACCTTTAATGTGACCTATAAACTGTACAACTCAATTGAAAAACAAACTGAAATCTTTTAGGTAGAGGGAAGAAAAAATATAAAAATAAAATACTATGGTTGCATAAGTATGCACACCCTTAAACTAATACTTTGTTGAAGCACCTTTTGATTTTATTACAGCACTCAGTCTTTTTGGTATATGAGTCTATCAGCATGGCACATTTTGACTTGGCAAGATTTGCCCACTCTTGTTTGCAAAAACACTCCAAATCTGTCAGATTGCGAGGACATCTCCTGTGCACAGCCCTC
The DNA here is from genome assembly GCA_027410445.1 of Discoglossus pictus. Classification (NCBI taxonomy): domain Eukaryota; kingdom Metazoa; phylum Chordata; class Amphibia; order Anura; family Alytidae; genus Discoglossus; species Discoglossus pictus. The sequence goes on along the minus strand of CM050166.1, from coordinate 181,211,377 downwards.
TTCAGATCACCCCACAGATTTTCAATCGGATTCAGGTCTGGTCTCTGGCTGGGCTATTCCAAAACTTTAATCTTCTTCTGGTGAAGCCATTCCTTTGTTGATTTGGATGTATGCTTTGGGTCGTTGTCATGCTGAAAGATGAAGTTCCTCTTCATGTTCAGCTTTCTAGCAGAAGCCTGAAGGTTTTGTGCCAATATTGACTGGTATTTGGAACTGTTCATAATTCCCTCTATCTTAACTAAGGCCCCAGTTCCAGCTGCAGAAAAAAAGCCCCAAAGCATGATGCTGCCACCGCCATGCTTCACTGTAGGTATGGTCTTCTTTTGGTGACGTGCAGTGTTATTTTTGCGCCATACATATCTTTTGGAATTATGGCCATAAAGTTCAACCTTGGTTTCATCAGACCATAACACTTTTTCCCACATACTTTTGGGAAACGTCAGATGTGTTTTTGCAAAATGTAGCCTGGCTTGGATGTTTTTCTTCATAAGAAAAGGCTTTCATCTTGGCACTCTACCCCATAGCCCAGACATATGAAGAATACGGGAGATTGTTGTCACATGTACCACACAGCCAGTACTTGCCAGATATCCCTGCAGCTCCTTTAATGTTACTGTAGGCCTCTTGCTAGCCTCCCAGACCAGTTTTCTTCTCGTCTTTTCATCAATTTTGGAGCGAGCTCCAGTTCTTGGTAATGTCACTGTTGTGCCATATTTTCTCCACTTGATGATAACTGTCTTCACTGTGTTCCATGGTATATCTAATGCCTTGGAAATTCTTTTGTACCCTTCTCCTGACTGATACCTTTTAACAATGAGATCCCTCTGATGCTTTGGAAGCTTTCTGTGGACCATGGCTTTTGCTGTGGGATGCAACTAAGAAAATTTCAGGAAAGACCAACTAGAGCAGCTGAACTTTATTTGGGGTTAGTCAGAGGCACTTTAAATGATGGCAGGTGTATGCTGACTCCTATTTAACACAATTTGGAATGTGATTGCTTAATTCTGAACACAGCTACATCCCCAGCTATATGAGTGTGTGCAGGCTGATGCAACCACATTATTTTTTTTTCTTCCCTCCACCTAAAAGATTTCAGTTTGTTTTTCAATTGAGTTGTACACTTAATAGGTGACATTAAAGGTGGAAAAAGTTCTGAAATGATTTAACTTTGTCTAATTTTTTTATAGCACAGAAACCTGACAGGGGTGTGTAGACTTGTTATATCCACTTTATGTTTAATCCATGAACCCAACTGGCTGGGATTTGGGCTTATGGGTTAGCACGGGTAGGCATTTGTACCTGCTTTCTTTATTATGTAGTTTTAGTACATGTGTGTCTCTGGTTTTTATATGCTTTGGCTGGATCCAGGTGGACAAAAATTAATTACAGTATTCACTTGCACTGTTTCAATTGTACCACTAGATGACACCATAGGTCAGAGGCAATGCCATCAATTGAAAAGCACAACCAAAATCTTACCTTGAAGGTTGACACCCCTGTAAATACTACATACGTATATATTCCAACTGCCATGAAAATTTCTTGGAGTATGAATAGTGTTGTTTGGGGACTTTGCTTAGAAAGCAGGATAGGTACATTCATCAAACTTTTCACCGAAGTGATAAGTATAAACACGTTAAAGGGATTTACAGTTCCTATCATAGTCCTGTTAATACAATAGGATTTCATTTATTTATTTCGTAGCTAATTCGCAATAACATCAGTATTTTAAGGAAATAAATGCAGTGCAGCTTTAAAAACTTACATTTGATTTTTAGTGTTTAAGGCACTGGCAAAGCTGCTTCTCTGCAACCCATGTTAGGTGTCCATGTGTTTGAGAGGATTTGCCCGGGAGGCTGTCCTACATTTATTCTGATGCAATAAAGAAAACAAATATTTCTATGTCCTTTATCCTGCAACCCCTGTAACAATCGTGATTAACTAACTCCACTAGCAGCCACATTATATTTCCCCAATGTGTAAAAATGTAGCTCGTAACATAGCTCGCAAGACTTACGGCTATTAAATTGGCTTTTTAAACCACCCTGCCGACGACTCGTGGGTAAGGAGTGAGAAAACCCTATGGGACGTGAGAATTCGACTTGCAAGCTCGCAAATCCTTTGTTCTGTTAAGCCCTTAACTGCTATGTTCCAATCGAGCTATTAAACTGCATCAAAATCACTGGCATTCAACCCCGTAACTCGCAAATGGAGCCAAGAAGCCAACGACTGCTAGAGAGGACTCGCAAGGGGGTTAAAGTCCAATCCGTAGCATTGTAAATGCAAATATACACACACTACTGTACTTATTTTAACAGGGAAAGTGATGTTAGGTCTTAGAATTAATAGAACAACATTCTCAAGCTTGCAAATCAGCCCGAAAATATATATAATATATAATGTAACTCGCATGTAATAGAATATCATATTTACGGCTTTATCAATATTGCACTACATCTAGAATATGGGTCCAATCGTAACTCGTAATTGAACGCCATAAGACTTTGAAATTCCACCTCCATTTTTCAATGACGTAATTATGAGGATCTCTGTTGCCATTGGCTCAATCTAACTCGTAACTACGAATTAGACTGATTGATCATGTTCACGGCCGCACATCCAACGAGTAAAACATGGTTTACAGGTTTGCCTCTCAAGCCCGTAATTTGCAGCATGTTCTAATTTAATAGCACCGTAAATCAGCAAAATTTAAAGCTCAAAGGCGTTCCAGGTCTCACTTTGCACATACGAGTTTCGAATTTTATGTGGCTATAGATCATCAAGTTTCAGTTCAGGATAACATTTTTTTTTCAATTTCTGTTTATAGCACAGTTGTTTTGGAGTTGATGTCAGGGTTATGTAATAGGGTTTTGTTGGTTTATTTAATAACTAATTACACTGGTCAACAAAGTTTTGTCTCAGAAAAAATAAGGGTTGTGCTATGTAATTTATCCCACTGATTTAGAAAATTATCTCAGAATTGTTATATCACCCATAGTTTTAAAGTTACGTCCTTTTTAATATAATCCATTGTGCTATGTAACACATTCAAACAGCATTACGATATGTTAATTTTTCTTCAGTAAAATTCTAGTATTATTTTTAATTGTTCTAAATTCTACTCATTAGTCAACGTAAAAAAGGCCCAGAGTAATAAACAGTTGAGTCATATTCTGTCACGCGATGCTCTTGAGGCATGATGAGTCACGTGTTTGTTTACAGAATGAGTCAGCGCTCCTGGACAGTGGTTTTACTCCACTTATTAAGAAGTGTTATGAGCTTTACTTTGGATTCAAAGTTGGTGACCAAGATAAAAGTTGAGACCCTCATTTTTTTTGTCATACCTATGTCAGACTTCTCACAAGTTGGTCAATGGGTTCTCGGCATATGAAGTTTGCTGTTCCAATGATTTGGTGTGAACCAAAATATCACTCCACAGATTGTTACTTTTTTCTTACAAAGATTTCAGGCATTAGTTCTAAATCAAAGCACACTGTGACATATTCGTATTTACCATCTGCCATCAGGACAGTGCTGCATAGTGAAAGATTGCCTGTTCTAGTGCCTCCAGAAGAAGTAATACTTAGTGATGATGAACAAGGAAAAGACCATGTAGAGCATGGTGATGATGACATAAGGCTTGATCAAACTTTTGAGGCTTCCTGTTCATGGTTACAACCACATTTCCATACCCAAGGAGATCTCAATGACCTCGTCCGAGACTTGAACATATCTAAAACGCAAGCAGAACTTTTAGGCTCCAGGTTGAAAGGCTGGAATCTTATCCATAAGGAAACTAAAACTTGTTGTTTTTTTTTTTAGATAGGCATAGTGACTTTAAGGGTTTCTTTTTTGATTAAAGATGAGAACTTTGATAGTCAGTTGAACCAGGCTGAAAAGGCTGGATGGAAATCTTTCAAGGGTGTTTGCCAGAACTTCTTAGGGAATTATAAGGCAGTGGGATGAAAAATGTCTTTGAAAATCCATTTCTTGGATTCACACCTGAATTCCTTTCCAGCAAACCTTGGGAAGTCAGCGATGAACATGGTGAACGATACCACCGGGACATTTCCAAAATAGAAAAGGCCTACCAGGGCAAGGAGTCCAGCAATGTTTGCTGATTACTGTTGGACCCTTAAGAGGGATGTTCCTGAGAAAAAATACAGGAGAAAATCCTATACTTCTACCTTTTAGGGGAGTTAGTCCTATGTACATATTGTAAATGTATGTAATACTGTTAACTTAACATCACTGTCTCTCAAAATCCTTACGCGATAGAGAAATTGTAAAAAGATATTTGTATTCAGCACAAAAAAAATACTATATATAGGTTCACCTTTTTTGACTTCTGAGACAAAAAAGTAAACTTTTGTTGACCAGTGTTACTAATAAATTAAATGTAGCTTTTAAAACTTACATTTTAACTATAATTTTGCAGAATCTAGCATATGGTGCCCCCGATAAGTATTCATCATGTGTACTTTTCAAAATTATGTAGTGTTACCATATCAAATGAAAATGTATTTAATGTCACTTATCTACACAAATCAGCCCAAAGTGCTGAAGTGGAAACATCTATATATTTTCAAAATGATTTTGAAGGAACTGTCCAAGGGATAACTATAATCATGATACTGCACAAAGCTGGGCTTTATGGAAGGGTGGTGAAAAGAAGCTCAGTGCTGAAAGAAACCCAAATCAAATCCTGTTTGGAGTTGCCAAAAGTCTTGCGAGAGACATAGTAAACATGGGACAAACAATACAGCAGACACTCCACAAAGCTTAGCTTTATGGAAGAGTGGCAAGACAGCTATTGCTGAAAATAGCATACAAATCCCATTTGGAGTTTGCCTAAATGGATTTGGGGACCCAGCAAACCATGTAAAAATAGGTTCTCAGGTCTGATGAGATGTAAATTAAAATATATTTTGCACTAAAAATATGTTGTGTAAATCATAATGACAAGAATCACAATTAAATATATATAAATAGACAAATATGCTCCCTCCCCTGGACACCTAACCGGGGGTGAAAACAAGCATATGTGCCTCCCCTGGACACTTAACCGAGGGTGACGAGAAGCATGTGTGCCTCCCCTGGACACCTAACTGAGGGTGACGACAAGCATGTATGCCTCCCCTGGACACCTAACCGAGAGTGACAAGAAGCATGTGTGCCTCCCTTGGACACCTAACCGAGAGTGACAAGAAGCATGTGTGCCTCCCCTGGACACCTAACTGAGGGTGACGACAAGCATGTATGCCTCCCCTGGACACCTAACCAATGGTGACAAGAAGCATGTGTGCCTCCCTTGGACACCTAACCGAGAGTGACAAGAAGCATGTGTGCCTCCCCTGGACACCTAACAGAGGGTGACGACAAGCATGAATGCCTCCCCTGGACACCTAACCGAGGGTGACAAGAAGCATGTGTGCCTCCCTTGGACACCTAACCGAGGGTGACGAGAAGCATGTATGCCTCCCCTGGACACCTTACCGAGGGTGACAAGAAGCATGTGTGCTACAGTTTGTGTTACTAAAGTTCAAATATAAGTTTTAAATTCAACCTTGATTTTTCCCCAAATATTGATATTATTAATAACCAAATTAAGCACTGATGTAAGTGTAGCCTACCTCAGTCCTGGAGTGCCAAGCAAAGTCCTGGATTTTGATCCTAGCATTACACAGGTGTCCCCATCACTGCCTCATACATTCTAATTGACTCCCCCATGTACAGCATGGAAATGCTTAAATCCAGGTCTGTATTTGGCAGTCTGGGCCAGTATTACTTCCCAGTAACAAAGTCGTTTTGAGGCATCAAACTTGCCTAAAGCGTCATAAAAGCCAGACAAGAAAACTGCTTTCCAAAGGATTTGGGGGTTATATTTTTCTGACAGTTCAGTGTTTTACAGAATTTTTGATGAATCATTGAGTTTTTTCCCTATATTTATGTTCCTCTTTTTGTTTCATTGAACACCTATTCACCTGTATCATGGTAATAATGCAGTTTAGTCTGCTGGATGTGAAAATACAAGCTTTGTGCATTCTTTGAATAAGTCTGTCAGCACTTTTCATTGCATTTCAGAATAGTTATTTCCTTTCATTCTGACTATCTAGCAATCTCACTGAGATACCTGTAAATTGCCTGGTGTCTGAATACTTCAGAATTGCTAACACAAGTAATAGGAAAACTGTGCCTGACTTAATGTGTATGTTATGAATAAGAATTAGGAGCAAAAAAGCACTGATTGTATATATCTAAAGTACTTTAATTCTGTGCTTCCCCTGAAATGTGCCAGAATGTTAACCTTTCTCATATCAGGCAACATTTGCAAGACATGATTTTGTTTTTCCTCCTACATTTGTTATATTTTAATAATTTTATTTTTGCGTTGTTCAGTTGTTTCCAACTGTCTGTGACCTTATGGACTGTAACACACCAGAACATCTTTATGTCCATGGTCATGCTGATCCATTTGTAATTCATGTCAGAGATACTGAGAATGGGTTGCCAGTTCTATCTCCAGTGGGCCGCAGCACACAACTCCTGGTATTCTAAGGTGGTCTCCCATCCAAGCACTGACTAGGCTCAACCCTGCATGACTTCAGAGTGGTGTGACCTTGGTTCCCTAACTGGAATCGAACCCAGGTTGCAGTGGTGAAAGCCCAAAATCCCAACCACTGAACCATCAGGGAACCAATTACATGTGCACAATTAATGTGCTTTAATGACCACTGTAGATCAAGAAGAACTGCATGTTTGTGAAGTATGTAACAATCTAAACAAAAACTAGCAGTTATTTAAAGAAAAAAATATTTAGCAAAAAATCAGAGTTTTTGTAAACTGTCCATGTATAGAAGATTACAATTTGTCTAGCTTTATCACTTCCTGAAAGCTGTAGCCTGAGAGATGTATGTGGTATATATCAGTGGAGGCAGCAGTGGAGAAAGGGGAGGGATGTAAGGGATTTGTTATATAATTAAATTGACACCTACCCCTTACCACACACTAAATGCCTTTCAGCCTGCGTATTTATATAAAAATGCATTTTTGCTGTTAAAGTATACAATTGATTAAAGAACAAAGTAAAAAAAAAGTATTTAAAGCAAAAGAAAATATGAGTCCCTAGAATTTCTTTCTGAGTGTCTGTGTGTCTCCTGATTTACTAGACAGGTAACATACAGTATGTGTAGTGAAACTACTAGGTGTGCCAGCAATGGCTTATATGATATCAAACTTAGTGGACTATGGACCTTATACAATTGAGCAATTGTTAGTTACTGGAGCCTGTAATGTAGCCGTAAACTAATTTGCTATTCAATTGGTGTCTTTTAGCTACCAGCAAACGGTTTGCAGGTTACAGGCTGAAAATCCCTTCGGTTGTCAAAATCTTAGCTCTGACCCAGCTAAGCCTTTGATTTTTCAAGCCCGCAAATGTTAGTCGCAAGGCGCTATTTAATTGCTGCAATTCCTCAAGCCCGCAAATGTTCTCACACCCGTTAATGGCAAATATAGAAGAAAATCCCATGAGTACCAGATAGGACTTGCAAGGGGGTTAAACACCTATTCGTAACACTGTAAATGCAAATAAAAAATCAATACCGCACTTTAAAAGACAGGGAAAGCGATGAAAGACATAAGAATTAATTAATTTCCGTGTTATTTCAATCAAGGAGTTAATACATATCAGGCCACCCACATGGACTAGAACATTTCCTTCCTTCATTTACATTATTTTGTACATTGCCGGATTGCGAGTCTGATCGCATATCAGACTTCTAAACTCTTAATTGATTGATGTTTAACCTCCATGTTTTAATGATGTCATGATGTTGGTCTCAATTACTATTGGCTGTTTCTAAATCGGTAGTTACAACCTTTCTTAATTGATCATGCCCTGAAATGTTACTTACGGGTGAATGGTTTACAGTCTAGGCTTTCGGCCAGGTAGTTGCGGGCTTGATCAATTAAATTGCTCTGTAACTGTTGCAATTGAATAAGGCCCTTGGTCACTCAAATATAAATGATTGCACACTCAAAACTAATACATGTTTATATAAGTATGTCATTAGATGATAGGAAATACAATACATGAACTGAGAGTAAAATGTAATTTTTCTATTTGTGTTACTAACATTGCATGACATGTATCTTGAAATCTTCTGTTCCTACTTACGTCAATGATAAATCTAATTTAATCATGTTGCAAGTGAAAAAAGTGTGTTGTTGGTATGATCTTGCTTTGTGACGAATGTTCAGTGACAGAACATTTTAATAGTATGCATAATGATGCTATATAAATACCCACTGATATTATATTACACCTGTTAGTACCATGTGCCAAATTTGACACAAAACCATGTATTTCTATATAGAGCTCTAATTGAAGAAAATCAGCTAAACAGAGATAATGTCTGCACCTACAGACAATCTAAAATATAACTTAATCAGAAGCACCATGCCATCGCCTGATTACAAATAAATATGATAATGGTTTTATGCAGTCAGAATATTGAGTTATGTATCTGAAGGGCTCAGTGGCAGCGATAAAGCTTGCTTTGTTTTGGAGCTGTTTATCAGCCAGGTGTCGTATTTTGAAGTCCTAGTAGGAGCCAGCAATTTATCGATCAAAGCTTTGAATTGATCCAAAGCCTGTTTCATTTACTTCAAAAGTATGGTAACTCACAGTAAGAGTAATTCAGAGGGCCAGAGGATGTGAGCGTAGATGCCATTGATCTGAGAAAAGGACTCAGCTTGCATTGAAGTGATAGAAAATAAGGTTAGACTGGTACATTTATAAATCCAGAAGTGTGGTACTTTATATTCACAGATCCATTCATATTTAAGAGATTTTACTGGTCATTTAAACAATAGCAGATTAACACAATGTTTGACAAATCACAGGAGCCAATGAGCAACTCCTAACTTTTTTGGTAAATGTACATAAAACTGTATACATATTCCATTCACTGGCTCCTAATGAAAGTTCGTCTGGCTTCTAGGTTTGGTATACATTTGTCAATCGTTGGTTTAACAGATTATAATAGGATTTGACAACTCCCAGGAGCAGTGTGCAGCAAACTTACATAGCTCCTAACATTTCAAATGGCCAAAGAAGGAGAATTACATGCTGGAATAAAAAGCAACAGTTGCTTAATCTTTTATTTAGAGACACATTTTTTGAGTGGTAAACCTCTCTTTATCAAGTCAGAAGCAATACTGAGATTTAACAAACTAGGATTAATAAAAGCATAAGGGTTAAATGAATGCCTTGCTCAGAGATATCTCTCATGTTGGACAACTAGTCCTTAAATAATAGTACTAATATTACTAGTACTAATAATGTGCCAACTGATAATATCTCACTATATTATCATTTGATTTATCAAAAAATTTGTGATATAAATCTGACATTAAAACATATTCAATATTAGAAAAAGCTTTAACCCCAAATCACCATTTATCAGCTTTGGTTTATGCTGTAAAACCTTTTTATAAGGAACTTGCTGTAGGATCATCGGTTATGAAAGAAATTTTAAAAAAGTGGAGACAGATTAACAGTAAATACAAACTTATCCCTAGGGGCAGTTTAATCACTCCGGTGAAATCGCTTGTACATCCAAACATGTCAAGAATTATTAATGATTGGAATAGCAAGGGATTATTATCTATAAGGGACACTGTTATTAGCACCCTTTGACCAAATTAAAAAAAAAGTTTAACATTTCAGGAGAAGGATGGTTAGCATATGAAGCTTATAGAGCAACTTGTGGAATAACTAATGTACATTCACATTATAGGAAAGATTTAAACCCTATGGAAAAAAATCTCCTTAAATCGGAGAAAAAACACCTGATATCCAAATGTTTCAATATTATAAGATCGTTCGGAAAACAGTTTAAAACCAAAGGTATGAAACAATGGGAGTTGAGTTTAAACTTAGAAATAAATGAAACAGACTGGGAAACATCTCTGAAAATAACAGATAGATTTATTAAACAAACAGCATACAGGGAAATGTTTTTTAAAGTAATTAATAATTGGTACATTACACCTATTAAAACTGCACAAATATCACACTCCCCTTTGGATAGAATGTGCTGGAGAGAATGCGGCAGCGCAGCTCATCTATTGCATATTTTATGCGATTGCCCTAAGTTAAAACCCTTTTGGGAAAGTTGTTACGAATTTCTGGGCAAGATGGTTGGGTTCCAATTCCCGTTTAGGGGAGAATGCAGCTTGCTACACATTTTTCCAAGCGAGGTAACCATTGAGGGAAAAGCACACGCTATTATGATTTTTTCTATTGCAAAAAATTTAATAATTAGTAATTGGAAAGGGAAGTCCCCTCCCCTCTTTGCTGACATCATTTGGAAAATAAAATATTTCCGAGAGTTAGAGGCAAATTATGCACAAAAAGGTCTAATTAAGGTAGATTCATCAAAATGGAAAGTATGGGACTTGAAACAAGGAACAACAAATTAACTGATTAAATATGCTAAGCTTGAATGAGGTGTGAATGAGGATGAATGAAATTTTAATCAATGCAATGTTTCGATGTTGTAAGCGATCTGAGAATGTATTAATTGACATTCTGATTTTTGTACCGACTTTTTCGTAAAATAAAGTTAAAAAAAATAAAATAAAAAATAAATAAAACATATTCAATATTAAAATAAAAAATCAACATCAAAGGAATAACATTTACATCATTGTAATTACTATATCGTATTGCTGAGTATGAGCAAAATATCCCTACATAAGCATTACTTCAGATAAGTGTATAAAACCATACACGTAGACCAGCATGCATGTAAGGGCACTGTCATATTACTGTGAAGGAATATAATTAGGGTAACACTGTAAACACACATATATATAATAATATAATTCCTCTATTCACTTAAACACGTAGTGCAATAAAGCAGTGTAATATCCTGTGAGCTCACATTCACAGGGGATTCAGGGTGATGTAGTTCTGATATTGATCCAATATTACAGTATTTACAGTCTAAAGAACTTTACGCACAAGAATCTCTTGAGTTCCATAATCTTATTTTTTTCTTTGCAACCACAATGCTGCAATGTAAATATATTTACAGTTTACAACATATATACGGTATATTTACGCCTACACACATTTCTTGACATTTGGTATTCTATAATCCTATAATTATTCTATAGAAGACATTTGCAGCAAGATGCACAACATTGTAAGTTAAACAAAATTAGCCAGTAAAGATGTGAGCAAAAACATATTTTCTTGATTAGTTTTATATATATATATATATATATATATATATATATATATATATATATACACATTATATATTTTCTAGAGGAAGGAAATGTATATTCAACAGTCTGAAGGTGAAATTATTATACATATAACTACTGCAACTATTTTGGTCTTAATATACCGGATAATTCCGTTTTTTTCTCTCTTTCTAGAAATCATGCGTTCCAATGGCTTCTGTTTAGCAAACACAGAGACGATAGTCATCGATCACAGCATTTCTCATGTTAAAGATCCAGATTTGGATGTAGACTGTTCAGAAAATTTGTAAGTATATTACATTAAATTTAAGATGATTCCTATTTTCTGCTTCCTTGTACACAGTATTGTCAGAAATGTGGTCCCCTCATTAAATACATTGGAAAATATGCATAACAAATTAAATGGATTGTCCAGTTTAGACAAAGGATTATATTTAATGTGAGATTCTATTTTTATTTATGAAATTTACATATATATATATATTGATTTCTTTATAAAACAGTGAATTGCAAGTAAAATGTATAAAACAATGCTATATATTTATTTCATGGGAAAGTATTTACATGTTTGGAGATAATGTATAATTTTTGAATAAATAAAATATGAGTGACAAAAATAAATGTGTCACCTGTGCAGAATAGTTCCTAATTTAAGTGAAGATATTAGGTAAAACTGAGGTTTCCATTGATATGATCTTTCCAAAATGTGGTTTGTAGATAAAAAAAAGTATTGTAAATGTTGCTGATCTTACATGATACCCCCTGTAGCACAATCATTACTCTTCGTCTCAGTAACAGTTGCCCCAACTGTGACTGAGGCGAAGAGTAATGATTGTTCTACAGGGGGTATGATGTTAGCTATAAAGAGGCAATCCAACCAATGAAGGTCTACACAGCAAAAAGCCCCTTCATTGGTTGGATGGCCTATGTACAACTACTAACTTACAGGATAAAATAAAACCACTTTCACAAATTGAAAGATGATAGAGTTTTGAACTGGGATTGGTGAAAAGTGCAAGTTTTCTATTTTTTATGAATATATTCCATGTGCCTTTAAGAGTAACGTTTAGGTATTGCTGCCTCTGAGTACAGTGTAAATTATGCTATTAATGAACAAAGTGTCGATCGTGCCAAGTTGAATATTTTATTCAAGTTAATTGGTAGTTATTACATACTGGCTCTTAGCATGTCTTTAAAATTAAAAAATATAATGAAATAATTGAGTATTATGTTGTCATAAAGAGGAAAGTACATTGCTTTTTCCATTTTTGTTTTTATGAACTTCAGACAACCTATGTACAGTTTCCTGGAACATGAGTTTAAAGCCACAGCCTTGGAAAAACATTGTGGTGCTAAACCTCCCTGTTGAATGCAGTATTGCTCAGCTCCAATATCCATTTGAACATAAAGCACAAATACTCTAGAAAGTCATTTTTCATACAGATCAGTAGATTAGTTTTGGATGGATGAATCTGGCATTTCTCTACCTACATAGTAGTTTCCATTGTATTATTTCTTCACAATTTGACACATAAATTACAAAATACCAATCCTAGTTACGGATTGAGGTATATTTATTAAATATATTTTTTAATCTAGCAAAATGGTAAGTTTTCAGTAGAATAGCTTGTTACTCAGTCCATTATATTATCTAAATTTTAGTTATTCCCTATTTAAAATGTTATCTGTATTTTTTGGACATAACAAGTGCTGGAAAGATAATTAGTAATGTAGTCTAGCCAAATGGCTTGTTATGAATTCAAACCTGACACAACTGTCCTTTCGTTTGTTCATAAACTAAGTGTCATTTGGGAGACTTTTTTATTTATTCATTTAATTCTTTTTTATGAGAAGGTTGCTGTCAAAGCTACAGACAGATTTAATTGTTCTACTCTATGAGAGGAAGAGAGTGATGGGAAAGAGGGAAGGGTAAAAGAGAGGGGGTATGAGAGAAAAGGTGCAAGATAATTTTGTTATAAGTTTCCGTTTTTAATATTAAAATAAACTACCTAAGTGATTGTTTGCCTAAACATTGAGTACTAACCACTCATAGACTGAGAAACTAACCACTCATGGTTGAGAAACAGTTGTGCACTAGTGGTCTTAGATTTGCTTAGAAAATAATAAATGTGGAGTGGAATTTATTATCATAAGATTTCTTGACCATCCTGCCAGCCATTGGTGTTATGATTCTATTTAACCTTTGGCAGTGTTGGCTGCAGGCGGTGAGCATCACAGATTCTGCTGTGGGAGCTGATTTGTGAAGTACTTGATTACTTGCCTCTGATGCCAAGATGTAACATTCGATCACATAACCTTGTTGCCAAAATACCACTGGCACTTAAACGTGTGTGGAAATTTACCTCACAATTTACTGTTATGTTGCAACATGGTTAAAGGACTGTATTTATTTGGAAACTACATTGATTCTCAAGGACACTAAATATAAGATAATAATAATAATAATTATTATTATTATTTTTATTTTTTAATGCTCCAACATATTCCGCAACACAAAACACAGGACGAGTAGACAGTAAAAACAATTTCAGTACAAATTAAAGGAATAGAGAACCCCGTCTTTGAGCTTAGAAATTTGCATATAGAGTGCTTTCTCAAGCATCCTATACAATTAAAACTTGCAGACTTACAATCTAAAGGGTTTGCTTTTGAAACAGGAGGGTGATAGATACAGTGGGCATATTAAGGATAAAGGCGATAAGCTTAATTATTTAGTGAAGTTTTGAAGGACTTGAGACAGGAGGATAGTCTAGTGGAGCATGGTAAGGAGTTCCAAAGAATAGGAGGCAGTTCAAGAAATGTCCTGAAGGCGGGAGTGAGAGAAGGTGACAAGAGAGGAGGAAAGAAGAATGTCATTAGCATAATGGAGGAAGAGGGTGGGGGAATATTTTGAGTCGATAACAATAATGCATCCCCTTATATCTCTGCTGAGGGCTTTATACCTTAGGGTCATGATTTTAAATTTTATTCTGGAGATTATTGGAATTTAATGATAAAATATTGCTTATATTTTTAATTGATAATCATTTTTTTTCAAATTGATGAGGGTTATGGTTCGTTTAACAGAACGTAATTTTACATAGCAGAAGGGATGTTGTAAATTCTGACTACCATTTTACTGGTATTAACGAAGGCATTATTATATTGTTTATCTGTAACGCGCCAACATATTCTGTAGCATTGCTTTAGTTTATGGATACTTAACTCGGAATATTGGAGTAGCTGTGAATGTCCTGTGACACAGATGAAAAATTATTTTATATTGTGATACCTTTTAATTTATATACCTTACTTAAAGTAACAAACTATTGAAAGATACAGATGTTTTTCAAGTCAAAAGCAGTGCTTATTAGAAGTTGGAAATTATACCTTTACACAGTGGAGAAGGTAAAAAAAGAACAGACAGGATGGTACAGAAGAGACAGCATAAGGGGCATCGTACATAGCACAGAGAAGATATGTGAACAGCTTAGGGTGAATGCACATGGACAGAGAGATAAGGGAGAGAGACATATCTGTGTCTTTACCCTGTCGGTTCTGTCCTAGTGTGTCTGTATTTTTTTCTTTATTTTGTTTGTTTGTTGTTTTACAGTGCCTTGCAAAAGTATTCACCCCCCCCCCCCCCCCCCCGTAAACTGTCCGGTGCCCGCAAAAAGACGCCAATTGAATAGCATATTAACTTACGGCCTGACTTACAGTACATTGCAAAAGTATTCACCCCCTTGGCATTTTTCGTGTTTTGTTGCCTCACAACCTGTAATTAGCATGGATTGTTTGGGGATTTGCATAATTTTATTTACAGAACATGCCCACAACTTTGAAGATGTTTTTTATTTTTTATTTTTTATTGTGAAGCAAACAACAAATAGGACAAAATAACAGAAAAAGTCAATGTGCATAACTATTCACACTTCTAAAGTCAATACTTTGTAGAGCCACCTTTTGCGACAATCACAGCTCCAAGTCGCTTTGGATAAGTCTCTGTGAGCTTGCCACATCGTACCACTGGGAATTTTGCCCATTCCTTCTTGCAAAACTGCTGCAGCTCCTTCAAGTTTGATGGTTTGTGCCTGTGAACAGCAATCTTTAAGTCTGACCCCAGATTTTCTATTGGATTGAGGTCTGGGCTTTGACTAGGCCATTCCACACATTTACATGTTTCCTCTTAAACCACTCAAGTGTTGCTTTAGCAGTGTTTGGGTTAATTGTCCTGCTGGAAGATGAACCTCCGTCCTAGCCTCAAATCATGCACAGAGTGGTACAGGTTTTGCTAAAAAATATCCCTGTATTTAGCACCATCCATCTTTCCTTCAACTCTGACCAGTTTCCCAGTCCCGGCTGCTGAAAAACATCCCCACAGCATCATGCTGCCACCACCATGTTTCACTGTGGGGTTGGTGTTCTTTGGGTGATGTGATGTGTTGGGTTTGCACCAGACATAGCGTTTTCTTTGATGGCTGAAAAGTTCAATTTTAGTCTCATCAGACCAGAGCACCTTCCACCAAACATTTTGGGAGTCTCCCCCATGCCTTTTCGCAAACTCAAAACGTGCCATTTTGTTTTTTGCTGAAAGTAATGGCTTTCTTCTGGCCACTCTGCCAAAAAGCCCAACTCTATGGGGCGTACAGCTTATTGTCATCCTATGTACAGACTCTGCAGCTCCTCCAGGGTTAACTTAGCTCTCTGTGCTGCCTCTCTGATTAATGCCCTCCTTGCCCGATCCGTGAGTTTTGGTGGGTGGCCATCTCTTGGCAGGTTTGCTGTTGTGCCATGTTCTTTCCATTTGGTTCTGATAGATTTGATGGTGCTCCTAGGGATCATCAAAGATTTGGATATTTTTTTATAACCCAACCCTGACTTGTACTTCTCAACAACATTGTCCCTTACTTCATGAAAGTGTTTGGTTAGTGGTGCCTCTTGCTTAGGTGTTGCAGCCTCTGGAGCCTTTCAAAAAAGGTGTCTATATATAATGACAGATCATGTGCACACAGGTGAACATAATTTCACTAATTATGTGATTTCTGAAGGTAATTGGTTGCACAAGAGCTTTTTATGTGCTTCATAACAAAGGGGGTGAATACATACGCACATGCCAATTTTCTGTTTTCTATTTCTAAAAAATAGTTTTATGTATATATTTTTCTCATTTCCCTTCACCAACTTAGACCATTGAGTTCTGATCCAACACATAAAATTCAGATTAACAAAACATTGAATTTAAGTCTGTAATGTAACAAAATAGGTAAAAAGTCAAGGGGGTGAATACTTTTGCAAGGCATTGTACTTCACCACTAGTCTCCACTCACAGTTTGCAATGTATAGCACTATGGAATATGTTGGCACGTTACAAATTAAAGTAATAATAATAATAATAATAGTATAAAGGCCTAATTTGCAACATCTAATCAGTATTGATTCTGATTTGAAAAACAGGCTTGCATCTTATCCCTGTAGATATTTAATAAATATATATTATAATAATAATATATAATATAGCCTCAAATTGATGAGGTTTCTTTCTTTTTAGCCACATAAGAATTTTTTTTTATCTAAAAGCAGATATACCATGTTAACTAGATGTAATATAATCTGCATTAAAGTGGATTACAGGTATTCTAATACCAGCTGTCCTACATGTACGTGCTGTTCATAAAAAGCAGGGACTGGTTCTAATTTTAGAACCAAGTATTTACTTCTTGAATATGCTCACAATTGGAAACTCAGAGGAGGAAGCAAGGTGGAAAATAACACAATAAATAATGCTTAAAGGGCAAACAGAATTCAATGTAGTGAGCAGAACCGTACAAAACACCTTCAAGGTCCAGAGAGGGGAGCTTTACAAATTGCTACAGTCCACCTAAAAGCAGCTAATCTTTACAGCAGCAGGCAAACTGAGCTTTGTTCTGAATTCAGCTTTTAAAGCTTTGATGCAAAACCTTCATCCCTGAACGTGCTTAGAAATATCTTAGCAGTTTGCAGCTGTAAATGTCAAGGTGATGATAAGCACAGATTGTAGAGCAAAGATTGCATTAGTGAAGCAAGCCCTAAGGGTAGGGAATGATAGAACGAGATGATGGACCTGTACAGTAACTCTGTTCAGTTTAACTGTTTTATGTGGGGAAAGTTACAGTTATTGCAGAAATGAAAACTGCACATATAATTAAAATTAGTTGTTATTATAAATATTGAGTGGACGTGCTTTGGTAACCATGTTTGAAAGTTGAGTATTTTAATGGGACGCTGTAGTCAAAATGTTTCTATATGTTATTTCGCCATCTAAGTTTTCTTTTGGGGATAATCTTTGTTGCTGTTTTCTCGACAATGTCCAAAGTTCTTCAGCCATTTTCTCTACCATGTCTAGTCTGTTAAACATATCCTTTATCTCCATTGTGTATTCTCAAGGGATATTATTTATTTTGTATCTGCTTGGTCTGATTTTCCCTCTTTCCTCAGGTTAATTCTGAACTTTGCAGTAAGTTCCTCATGATTTGAGCTGCATCTTCTGGTCTTGTTTTTGCTGACTATCTACTGCTCCTTCATCTTTGGCTACAAAGCATATAGTCAGTATGTTTTCTATATTGCCCATTTGGTGATGTCCATGTTAGAGTCATCTCTGAGGATGTTAGAAGAAGTTGTTCACTGTGACAAGAGAATTATCTTGACAGAATTATTCTAATCTCTTCTTTTTGTACACCAAGGGCAAACTTGCCCATTATTCCAGGTGTCTTTTCATTTCCTACTTAAGCATTCTAATATCCTATGATGAGAGTAACATATTTTCTTAGTGTTATATCTGGAATGTGTTGAATATCCTCGTAGAATTGCAACTTCATCCTCTTCAGCATCCATTGTTGGAGCATAGAATTGATCATTGTGATGTTATATGGCTTGCATTGAATTGAAATTGAAATCATTCTGTCATTTAATGCTTTGGCTACCCTTTGATTGATTATGATGACTACTAGATTTCTTCTGTGTGATTCATTACCACAGTATAGAAGGTCTGATAGTTGTCCGTTACGAAATGTCCGGTAGCACGACTTTAACGCGCCTGACAAATGCGCGCCAATGCGCGCGCACACAAAAGCACACCCGTCATGAGCACGCCCCAACATCTCCGCGCAGGTCCCCTCACATCTCTCCCACTCTGTGCCTTCAGGTCTCCTCTGTACCCCCAGGTCCCTTCATATCTCTCCCACTCTGTGCTCTCAGGTCTCCTCCAGTGTCCTCCCGAGGTCCCAGACATGAAAGCAGGTCTCCTCTGGTGTCACCCCCAGGTCCTATACACTATACACTGGGCACACGTAGTCACCAATCCAGCAGGCTGGTGACATACACTGGGCGCATGTACTGACCAATCCAGCAGGCTGGTCACACACACACACTGGGCACATGTAGTGATCAAACAATCAGGCTGGTCACACAAACACTGGGCGCACGTACTGACCAATCCAGCAGGCTGGTCACACACACACTGGGCACACGTAGTGATCAAACCATCAGGCTGGTCACACACACACTGGGCAGACGTAGTGACCAATCCACCAGCACAAACATGTGCCCTATAACTTTCCATTTCATGGAAGTGCCGCACTTCCACTTTGTATCGTCCTCCTTCACATTTTTCGATTTTTTTGGGCACACACACACACTGGGGGACCTGCGCACAGATTTCTGCTTTTTTGTGTGCGCGCGCATTTGTCAGTGCGCATTTGTCAGGCGCGTTAAAGTCGGGATGCCGAAATGTCTTATTACAGACCATTTGAGTTGACTAATTTCCAGGATATTAATGTTTAATCTTGTCATTTACTGTTTAACCATGCCTTGGTTCATAGTTCTAACATTCCAGGTTCCTTTGCCCAAACACTCCCATTAGATCAGGCGCTACTTGTACTCGCCCTCTGCTATGACCTGCTGGGTGACCCTACATGGTATAGCGCACAGCTTCATTGACGTACATTGAGCCCCTTTACCACAACAAGATGACTAATCAGAAGTTTACTTATTGCTTATAGTGCCATTTTCTGTCTTGCCCTTAAATAAGCATATTTTATACATTAGAAAAGGTTTTACATTTCGCATTGGAAGTAAATTATATTAATTGAAAAAATAAGATTAGAACAGCAGGTAGACAAATAAAAACAGAGTGTTTTATCCACCTATCCTACTGGTGAATTAAGAGGAAGTATACAAAATGACTCTGGAGATCCTGTTAATTGTGATCTCTTATCATATGTGTTATGATCATTCTGCTCCTATAGGACCTAGGGTTCTTTGGAAAATCCCTTTGTGCAGTAATGAACCCAGCACAGCATACCAGTACCCAGGAATTGCAGGAATACAAGCAGCAATTTTACCAGTGTTTAGGAGCAGGGTAGCATATATGATCCATTGCAGTAATTCCCTTGTGTAGAATTACTACCCACCCAGAATAAAGCATACACCATGCTGATGTATGCTTGAAACTGTAACCCTCTTTATTGATCAACAACAGCAAATTTCTTTCCTACAGTCCTACCAATCTTTATCAGCCCACACCTGACTCCCCCTGGGAGCTGTCCATCAATCAAGCAGATGACAGCCTTCCTTCGTTGCTGGAGTCTGTATAGGATGTTAGATGGTAAAATTCCCTAGGTGTATGGCCTACCAGGGGTATTTGATCATCTCCAAAGTGGAGACACCTTGCCTCAGAGTGACTATACATTTAACCCCTGACTGCCCTGTCAACTCTCTCTCTCCAAGTAGCTTGGCCCCCTAAATTGCATCACCCTGTTTCAAATGCACTGTGAATCCAGGTGCAACACTTTATTAATATTCACTGGGGAGAATGGAGCATTTTGATACTACACATGGCTGGGTACCATCCATATATCAAATATAGACAAGTATAACCTGGCTCACACATTGTAATCAATATTAAACACCTCATGGCAACAGGACAATACCAGTCCATGTTAATCCAGACCCTCCCCAATAGTCTAACAGTCCCTAACAGTTTAGTGGGCCCTCTTGAACATGACAAGATGTGTATCCCTGTATTTTCTATGCACTGTATTGTATGATGAAAAATTGAGATCATAGCCATTCACACCTCATGTCAGCCACTTCAGATTCTTAGTAAATTCCCCTAAATATGTTGCAGTTCATGTTCCTCTGTTTCCTGAAACATATCATGAGGGCGCAACTGAAAATTTTGGGACTATGGACTGTGTGGGCCCTGAGGGGACCTGGTACCTAAATCATGGACTATGTAATTTGTAACCCCAGCCCAAGTGATTGCTTATATCAAAATGGACATGAGGACTGTAACAATTTGTCTTTCATTCATGTGTCATGTTTAAAGAATAAATGTGTGCGTATAGTTGCTGACATGGTTTCTTGGTTAAAATGTCTGGGGTTTGCTGTTTCTCCTGTTCATGGTAGAAATGCCTCGTATTTCGGGAATGGATCTTTCTGTTGAGTGAGGCCAGACTGATATACTACAAGATATTTCTCCCTTTGAAAAGCACAAGTGAGCTAAAAGAGGCTGCTCTCTAAGTAGGTAACCAGGCCTATAGAACAAACCCACTTAGGTATTGTTCGTTCTCAGATGAGCGCATTCAACTCTTTTTTTTTGTTCTTAGGTTTTTTTTACAAAATATGAGATAAAAAAAAAAAAATCACAGATAAATGTAAATGTTCTTTATATTGATCTTTAGCAAAAACAGTGGCCCAATAATAATAAATGTATGCCATTTCCTAATGATATTGTTACAAAATAGCATATTCTTTTCTATTTGCTATTTTCAAGATGTCATGTAAAGAACTTGTTTGTTTTCCTTACAGATATGGAAATGGAACAGAGTTTTCTCCAGAGCCAGACGAGGCAGAAGATCCATCAGCTTATGTTACTAATTTGTCCTACTATCACTTGGTTCCATTTGAAACTGATATATTAGACTGAGGTTACTGAGAATGGTCTGTTTTCTTGATGAATTCTCCTTCCAAGTGCTACTCTCCTTGTGGCCTTTACAGCTATGCAAAAACAATGCCTGCTGATAAATAGCACACAGAATGCAGTGTTCTCTCCAAGAATCTTCGGCACGAAGAAGATTGCGGGAGACATGACATGAGCCGGCATGCTTCCCCACAATGCGACCCTGACCAACATCCACTAAGCAATCCGGGCAGCATGGCAAGCATAATGCCCCATCCCTTAAACGGCCTGGGGAGAACACTGAAATGCACTTTGTATAGATGCAGAAGGACATATTTTACAACATGTCTCACTGTTTCTTTATGTACAAGAGGCAAAACAATGGTCTGGGAAGCTTGAAAAGTTTGCTTTTGTTCCTTCATAATCATCACAATGGAAATAATTTAGCTTCCTGTTACCTAGAGCATGCACACAGTATCCTTATAATGAGTGCATGATATCTGAATGTTAGGTGTGTTGTTAGACAATAAATAACATGTGCCTCAAACCAGCAAATGTCTTTCGCATACAGCTGCCATTTTGCTTTTATTGTGCCTCAGCCACAAGAGAAAAATGATGCTTTGACCACACAGTATCAGAAAGTTTTGACAGTGTGAGCAGAGGAATAATGGCATCTGATTTTGTATAGTTGTAATGATGCATCGTTATGCTGTATGTCATTGGGATAGAATAGGAGCAGTGCTTACAGAACTGAAGAGTATTAAGTTTATAGAAAGTGATTGCAAATATCAGTATGTTAAAGGATTTGCCAAGTATATGTGAGCTGAGAAGGACAATAGTGGATACGTGCATGTACTGTACCACTGAGCTGAGACTCTTTGCTACTGAGCAGTGCAATATTAACCCTTCTACCATTCGTCAAACATTTAATGAAGCAATTACTACAATTAATTTTGTAAAAGGATTATTGCTGGGGGAGGTATTTTCCTGGCTGTGAGCAGACTTCTTTTCTGATAAAAAAAACACCCCTGCTCCCAGCTGTGTGTCCTAACAGGAACTACATTCTAATGTAAATATTATTAAATTATTAAAAAATCCTAATTCTTTTATACGGTATGGTTTTAAAATCTATTTTATTGAAATGGAATATATTACTCGCAATAAATATATTTAATATCTGCAATTTACAAGATGGTGATTCTTCTTATTAGAATACATATGTTTTTAACAATTTTAGGTTTTTGTTATTGTGTGTTGATTGTCATTTGCTGTTTTTGAAGCAATGAGTTGACACTTTTCCAGTTTCTATGTTAGTCAAATTGGGGAGATATGGTTACATTTGAATGAGTAGGCTGCATAGAATAATACAATTTAATATGTCTCCGATCACTAGTGAGAAAACTTTAATCTTGGAGAATATGGCCCATTCTCCGATACTCACATTTAACTGTAGGTAAAATACTCAAAATTATTTCCTTAAAGGATCATTGCAACCTATTTAAATATACTCTTTTGAAAAACTACACTTGAAAATATTTTTTAAAATAATAATAATGTAGGTCACTTATTACCTTTTATGTTCAGTTATGATTCAGTCAATTCTGCAGACCAGCTTCCTGAGGTGAGAGAAGACTTGATTGCATAGAAAGCTTCTATTTGGATAATTTGAATGTGGCTGCTAAAACCGCCAGTGTGTTCAACAGCTGTAAGGCGAATCTTATTAGTTTAAGGACACACCATCTTGAGAAAGTAGCAGACTGAGTGAGCTCACATTATTAATTCACACAACCACACATTATTAATTCACTCTTGCATTTAATTTATTTGGAGGCAACATCATTGTATGGAGCAGGCCAAACCTTTCTAATGGAAGGGCTTAATGTTATTATTTCTGTCAACACAACCTCTACCCTCATAGTTAGTGCATGGTGTATGCCAGACACATTTTAAATGATAAATCATTTTTTAATGATTATCAAGAGAATAAAACATAATTGGGCTTGTGTTAACAATACTTTATTTGTACATGGTTTTATAGATATGTTTAATTAGAACAGTATATGCAAACATGAATTACATGAATTAGTTTTCTCAGTGAAGACTTTGCCACCTATCTACAAACACCCAATCAGTTATTTTAAGGCATTTTTTACTGTTCCCTAACTGACCTTTCTAAAAACAGAAGCCAGAATTGTATCTGTATGTGTTTTCTGACGATGGAGCGCTGAAAATAGAAAGCTCTCCATAAAAATGCATTTGTTGCTTTGAATTGCATTTCTAGCATGTATCCTTGACAACACAAAGATATATGTCAGGGTTTTCTCTACTGAAAAGCAATGTGTTCATCTCTGGATTTGGGTTAGATGCTTGGAATTGGAAAAGCAGAAAACTTGTCCTTCAAAAGGTTGTTATTTTTCTAAATGGACACAATGTGAAATGTGGTGAAGAATCATTTGTGGCCTCTAAGCAAAATACAGTTTAATGTTTCTACCTTTGAAATGTTCTTCACAATCTCTGTGCCTATTAGAAATGCAAGGCAACTTTTTACCATGCTAGAATAGGCCTATTTTCCAGTTTAAAATCCTGTCGAGCATGGTGAGAGTAACAGCCTGAAGTATTCTTAAGATCTTAGATTGTGGCTGGGTACTTTATTTGATAGTTTTGATAAAACCAAAATTAGGAAGTAGAAGAAAATACACACGGTAGAGATAAACAAAATGTTAGTCCCTTGGGTAGATAAGCGATATAAGCAAAAATATCATAAGTAAACTTATACATTTAAAGCAGTATCAGGTTTTTTGTTAATTGTAGATTTATTATGACACATCATTCCATCAATATTCCTAAAAGGACACTGACAATAACTTGTACTAATAGCATATAAGTAACAAAATACATATAATAACTTTTTAGTATTAATATATAAATATGCCATGTATAGGTTACATTAACTCACTTCTTATCTCTTGGGAAAGGCAGTGGTCTTGCTCCAAGGTCTCAACCAATTACTTTTGGTGTACGTACTTCAACAAACATTCCTTTCTGATAGACCTGCTGATAAATATATCTACACCACTGTGATATGGAGTCCTAACAGAGCTATCATGTAGGATAACATCAAAACTGCATATATGCTTCATGTGGCGTTTTAATATAGTTACTGTACACAACACAGATACCGTTTTAAAGGTCTACACCTTTGTGCTTCTGTAGCCCAAATCTATTATTATGAATTATGTTATTTGTTTAATATGTAATAGGTATATATATCTTATATCTTATTGTAATATATTATGGCCCCAAAACTATCAAATATTAAATATTTAGTGAATTTATAGCAGAGGTAGTATAGCCGGTTCATACTTTATGTATCTGGAAACTGCAGTCTTACCTGTCCATTAGACAGGGGCTCTAGCTCTGTGTAGCAGGTACAGTATTTCATGGGAAACCCCATTTGCACACATAGGATTAGGATAATATATTTCCTATTTACGTTGATTCCTATTCCTGACATCAGGACCAGAATCCTAGGTACTCTTGACTTCTTATTTTGATCATTAATAATCAGAATGTCTTGACATATATATATGCTCCCTGTAAAGCTGCCTTGAACATAAAAGAGTTCTTATAAAATAATTTACTGAGCTATTGCATTTGATGCTGCAGGTTAGCTTATGTAGGAACATATAGAGCCAGATGCAATTGAGCAATCGTAAATTAACCAGAGCCCGTACAGTGTCTTGCAAAAGTATTCAACCCCCTTGACTTTTTATCTATTTAGTTACATTACAGCCTTTAGTTCAACGTTTTGTTAATCTGAATCTTATGTGATGGATCAGAACACAATAGTCTAAATTGGTGAAGTGAAATGAGAAAAATATATACATAAAACTATTTTTTAGAAATAGAAAACAGAAAATTGTCAGGTGTGTATGTATTCACCTCCTTTGTTATGAAGCCCATAAAAAGCTCTGGTGCAACTAATTACCTTCAGAAGTCACATAATTCATGAAATGATGTCCACATGTGTGCAATCTAAGTGTCACATGATCTGTCATTATATATACACACCTTTTTTGAAAGGCCCCAGAGGCTGCAACACCTAAGCAAGAGGCACCACTAACCAAACACTACCATGAAGACCAAGGAACTCTCCAAACAAGTAAGGCACAATGTTGTTGAGAAGTACAAGTCAGGGTTAGGTTATAAAAAAATTATCCAAATCTTTGATGATCCCTAGGAGCACCATCAAATCTATCATAACCAAAGGGAAAGAACATGGCACAACAGCAAACCTGCCAAGAGACGGACGCCCACCAAAACTCACAGACCGGGCAAGGAGGGCATTAATCCGAGAGGCAGCACATAGACCTAAGGTAACCCTGGAGGAGCTGCAGAGTTCCACAGCACATACTGGAGTATATGTACATAGGACGACAATAAGCTGTACGCTCCATAGAGTTGGGCTTTATGGCAGAGTGGCCAGAAGAAAGCCAATACAAAATGGCACGTTTTGAGTTTGTGAAAAGGTATGTGGGAGACTCCCAAAATGTATAGAGGAAGGTGCTCTGGTCTGATGAGACTAAAATTGAACTTTTCGGCCATCAAAGAAAACGTCTGGCGCAAACCCAACACATCACATCACCCAAAGAACACCATCCCCACAGTGAAACATGGTGGTGGCAGCATCATGCTGTGAGGATGTTTTTCAGCAGCCGGGACTGGGAAACTGGTCAGAGTTTAGGGAAATATGGATGGAGCTAAATACAGGGATATTCTTGAGCAAAACCTGTACCACTCTGTGCGTGATTTGAGGCTTAGATGGAGGTTTACCTTCCAGCAGGACAATGACCCCAAACACACTGCTAAAGCAACACTTGAGTGGTTTATGGGGAAACATGTAAATGTGTTGGAATGGCCTAGTCAAAGCCCACACCTTAATCCAGTAGAAAATATGTGGTCAGACTTAAAGATTGCTGTTCACAAGAGCAAACCATCCAACTTGAAGGAGCTGGTGCAATTTTGCAAGGAGGAATGGGCATAAATCCCAGTGGTACGATGTGGCAAGCTCATAGAGACTTATCCAAAGTGATTTGGAGCTGTGATTGCTGCAAAAGTTGGCTCTACAAAGAATTGACTTTAGGGGGGGGGGGGGGGGGGGGTGAATACTTATGCACATTGAGTTTTTCTGTTATTTTGTCCTATTTGTTGTTTGCTTCACAATAAAAAAAAACAGAAAAAATCTTCAAAGTTGTGGGCATGTTCTGTAAATTAAATGATGCAAATCCTCAAACAATCCATGTTAATTCCAGGTTATGAGGCAACAAAACAAGAAAAATGCCAAGGGGAGTGAATACTTTTGCAAGGTACTGTAAGTCAGGCCGTAAGTTAATTTGCTTTTCAATTGGTGTCTTTTTGCGGGCACCGGACAGTTTACGGGTAACGGGCTTGAAAACTTTGTGCTAGTTAAACCCAGAACTTACAGCCTCCCGAAGAATTTAATCTTTTACTTTCAATTGAGTTACGATTGCTAAAATCGCAAATCGCTATTCAATTCCTCCAATTCCCCAAGGCCACAAACAGTTTTACACCCGAAAACAGCAAATATAGGAGAAAATCCAAGGGGGTTTAACCCCTGTCCTCAGCACGGTAAATGCAAATAAAAAATCAATACTGCGACGAAAGACATTAGAATTAATTGCACAACAGTCTCAAGCTCACAAATCGGCAGTAAAATACATTTATTTTTATGTTTAATTTCGGGGTTATATCGATCTCGGCAATCAATGAGTTAATACATATCAGGCCACCCATCTTGACTAGAACAGTATTGGCATTCATTTTTATAATTTCGGATTTTGAGGGTTTGCGAGTCCCATTGCATATCGGACACCCGAACGTAATTGATTAACATGTAACCTCCATGTTTTACTGACGTAATGATGGCGGTCTCATTGTCTATTGGCTGTTTAGAAATGGTAGGTTACGGTCTTGCTTAATTGATCATATTCCCTCCCTGAACTGTTACGGATGAGTGCATGGTTTATAGAGTCGGCTTTCGGCCCCTAACTTGCAGTCTCCTTCAATTGAATAGCACCGGAATCGGAGACAAACGCACGTCCGCAGACATACGGCCTGTATCCCGCAAGATGCAGGCTTGCAATTGAATCAGGCTCATAAACTTGTAGACTGAATGATTGTCAAGAAAGGGAGATTAGTTTGCAAGCACTCACAAAAGTCCGTACGTAAACAGCTAAGACATTGATCTAGCGAGCAAGACAAATAAAAACAATAGTTCTTGTAGCAACCCCACTCAAGTTAAAAAACTTCAATGAATATTGTTACATGTTGTTTATAAAGCTACGCGTTTCATGTTCGAATCTTGACTGTGTCATGCTGTGAACCCAGGCCCCCTGTGCAGAGGATAGATTTTATTGCTTGTGAGAGAGTAGGAGCTTGGATTAAAGTGTTTTGTTTTTTTTAAATTGTTGCTACATTATTTTGTACTTGTAAATTCACTTATAAAGTATTCACATACACATATATAGTCTACATACACCAATACTAAAAGTCATTTTAACACATTTCAGATGCCTTATCAGATCCCTATCCAATCTATCCTTTACCTAATACCCACCGTACCCTATAAAACTCCCCGACCCGTACCTCCTTGCAACATGACCCCTAATACAAATAACAAACATACCCCTACTATTTATGCACCACACGTACCTCCTGCTTCATATTGACCTTGTACATGATGCATACGAAATACATAGTACATACTTTAAAAGAAATAAACATTTACACAATTTTGTTGTTAATCACAAATGGGGAGTGATAGTTTGAGTTTCAGAGAATATCTGTGCGTGTATTCAGTGAGTGAGGGATGTTATTGCTTTATTTTTTTGTCTGAAATGAGGAGAGGGGGGTTGGGGAGGGGCAGAGACTTAGTGAGGGGGAGAGAGGTGAGAGGGAAAGAGATGGGGAGAGGATGGCAGAGAAGGAGAGGCATAGTGATGGGTTGAGGAGAGGGAGAGAGATGTGGTGAAGAGGAAGGTGAGAGGAGAGGGAACCAGAATTGCAAATAGTGCAGGCACACAATCCGTAGAAACAGTGGAAGAGACCTCAGGGATTACTGGTGTAATGAATAGTGCGACTTTTGCGTGCAGGTCAAAAGCGTTCTACGCATGCACACACACACAAATGTTCACAGGTCAAATGCGCTCCCGACATCTGCACGCAGGAGCTCTTTACCTACTCTGTACCGGTCCACCTTATATCGCCACAACTTCTACAATGACAATGCGTGATCAGAGGGAGGTTGCTCAAACAGTTTTTAAATAGTGGATCTATACAAAGTGGCAGTACCCAGTGCTGGAAGAGGAGAGTTGGTTAGGTTTAGTTTCTGTGCTTTGCTTTCGTATGACTGCTCAGTGAGGTTGCACAATATTCTTCTTCAAGTAGTATCAAAGAAAATATTTGTAATTGTCTAATATATTGTAGTAACCCTTAAACTACCTGGTATTCACTTGAAGAATATTGTGCATCTTCACTGAGCAGTCATATGAGATGCAAAGCACAGAAATTAAACCTAACCAACTCTCTTCTTCAGGAAAGTAATGGGGTAAAGGGTACCACATAATCCCAACCTAACTATACGTTGCAACCGGCACTGGGGAGCTGCCGGAACTGGGGAGCTGCTGGAACTCGGGAGCTACAGTTCATTGAGGGAATCATGAATGCAAACATGTACTGTGACATACTGAAGCAGAGCATGATGCCCTTGCTTCAGAGACTGGGCCGCAGGGCAGTATTCCAACATGATAACCACCCCAAACACTCCTCCAAGACGACCACTGCCTTGCTAAAGAAGCTGAAGGTAAAGGTGATGGACTGGCCGAGCATGTTACCAGACCTAAACTCTATTGAGCATCTGTGGGGCATCCTCAAATGGAAGGTGGGGAAGCGCAAGGTCTCTAACATCCACCAGCTCTGTGATGTCATTATGGAGGAGTGGAAGAGGACTCCAGTGGCAACCTTTGAAGCTCTGGTGAACTACATGCCCATGAGGGTTAAGGCAGTGCTGGAAAATAATGGTGGCCACAAAAAATATTGACACTTTGGGCCCAATTTGGACTTTTTCACATAGGGGTGTGCTCACTTTTGTTGCCAACGGTTTAGACATTAATGGCTGTGTGTTGAGTTATTTTGAGGGGACAGCAAATTTACACTGTTATACAGGCTGTACACTTACTACTTTACATTGTAGTAGTGTAATTTCTTCAGTGTTGTCACATGAAAAGATATAATAAAATATTTACATGTGAGGTGTGTACTCACATTTGTGAGATACTGCATATGCAAAGGCCAATTTAGGAATATGGAAAGTCTGAGGGCTTGTAGAAAGCCACATGATGATGAAAAAACAGCTAAAACAGTCCGACTGCAAAACCATGGCTCTCCAGAAATGTAAATGTCCTCACAGACATATAAACCAAAAAGGGCCAAAAGGCTTTTGTGAAGCCAATAACAGGAGAGCACTGGTAAAACACTTTCCAGGCACAGGTGCAAAAATGAACTGGTGTGCAAGGGAGAGGAGTGTATTTCAAACATTATTAAAAAATACACTATGGATAATGTAACAGACAATTATGAATCTGCATTGTGAGATGGCCGGAAATATTGTAACAGGAGAAACAAGAGAAAATAATTTTATCTACAAATATCTTTCTTTAATAAGTTTATTTGGAAAACAGGAACCTGCCATTGTTAACATACAATATACTGATGACATTCACAAGACTAGGAAGCATTGTTTCTCATTTCTACCTGAAATATGCCTCATATTTTTACTTTGTAGCTCTGAAAATACAAGAGTGCCGCAGGTGACCTCAAGAAGGATTGCTAAAGTCTAGACTGTAAATAATTATAATGTCAATCCACTGAGGTTTTTGTCCTATTGGTAATCTGTACACAAGCTCAGAGATGGTGTATATATATATATATATATATATATATATATATATATATATATATATTTATATATTTATTTATACGGTATATATATATATATATATATATATATATATATATATATATATATATATATATATAGGTTAGATACACAATTAACTTATTTTTCTATCAATAGATACCTTTTATTACAGCTGCAGCTGGATACTGAAAATATGTTCCAATATAGAAATACATTGTAGAGAATGAAACAAAAAAAGGGGGAGAGGGAGAGCGCACACCGAATCCTAGAGCAGATCAATAAATTTTCTTTCAAAACAGGATTCACATAACAAATGGACACTCACATGTAGAACCCTCTAAATAGAGGTATAGAAAGTCACTCATAAAAAGGATTCTTTATCTTGGTCTTGTATAAATGTGGCCAGAAAGGTAGTCACCAAGGTAGTCACCAGGCTGTAGATTACTATAGATATGGTTGGTATGGTAGTAACCAGGCTTTCTAATCTGATATACTTAGCTGAGGGGTGCTAGGCCCAAAGAAAGTATCATAATATATGGCCAAAGCTCCGTTGGTAGTTGGACAAGTTCGCGAGGAGACCAAAAAGTCCAGATAGAATCCAGTCATAAAATAGGCATAGTGGGCGACCCACAGATGACCATCCATTAAAAATGAGTGTCCATGTATCAATTGGTAAAAAACTCCAAGAGGAATAAAGGATCAAAAAGCAAATATATGTTCCTCAAGGGTAAAAAGTAAATATAGTCAATGCAAACATGCAGGAATGACACTGGGGGTGTAGAACATATATAGACTGATAATACTAATAATGCTTAAAAAGGCACTATTTAAAATGCAAAATAAGAAATAAAAAATACATAAAAACACATAAAATAAAAGTAAAGGATATACAGACGCGTTTCGCTCATTTACTGAGCTTTGTCAATGGTAATAAATATCAATTGTCTCATAGATATAAATATAAATGTATAAATGAAGTATCAAAAGAGTTACCCACCTTCACCTCTCTTAAAAAGGGTGATCTGCGCCTCCATTGTCTGGTTTGGCGCCATCCCCGTGTCCCTGAGTACGTGGTGACGTCACCACGCTGTCTCCCAGGTTCCACAGCATCCTGTGTCTTGCGTGGTGACGTCACCACGCCTCCACAGTCTCCCCACAGGAAGTATCCCCGTCGGTGGAACGCATATGTGTTCCACCGGACATAGTAGTAATTCTAATAGATAAAGGGGCACGCGGGGAGGCTCGCAGCCCCAGAAAAAAGGGGGCCTATGGATGGGGCAACCAGCAATAAGTCCAAAAGTGACAGTAACAAATGGACACTGCAAAACACTAGGCACACTCCAGCAAATATAGAGGTTCCCATGTCAAACAATAAATATGTATAAATATATAATGAAGAGCACTGAATGCAACACATAAAGTGCAAATGGTACCAATGAAGGGATATAAAATATATACTAAATACTAAAAGTTAGCCTAAATATATATAAATACAAAATATTAAATATTAAAATATATCTGAATTATCTAGTGGTCCAATATACCAAAAGTACCAAAGGTCCTCTATTACAGAGGAAATCCCCATCCCTAGAGTCATATAAAATAAGGAAATATAAAAATCAACATAACATCCATGTGTATACATACACACACATACATAAACATAAATATACGTGCATATATATATACATAGGGATATGTATATAAGAATATAAGAACCATATCCCCACAGGAATGCAAATCTCTGTATGCATACGTGTACATACAGAAACACATACAATGGGGGCAGGTCTAATAACATGAGAGTAAAAGCAGAAAAACTAGAGATAAAAGACAAGATTCCCTAAGCGGACAATAGAAATGACTATAGGCGAGATAAATACACAGTTAAGTGAAAATGGATAGAAAAGTGGTGTGGGAGCCTATTACAGAACTGGGAAAAATATATAAGATATAAAAAAATATAAGATATAAAAAATATCTATATAATAGTAAAAAATATATAAATAGATCAGAAGGACCCTGCAATCACTTATCTAGAAAAGCCGCTAAATCTATGTCCCGGTTTAGACCATTAGGTTCCAGGGTATTGAGTTGGTGTATCCAAAAGGTTTCTCTTTGTCTTAAGGCTAAAGTACGATTCCCTCTTCTTTTATCTCGAGGTATATGATCAACGGCCTGTATGGTAATTCCTTCAGTGCTTTTTCCATGTTTCTCTATAATATGTGAGGAGAAGCCATTGGTTAGGACTCCTCTTTCCACATTATACAGATGTTCATAGAAACGTCTCTTGAGAGGTCTTATAGTTCAGCCAGTGTATTGTTTTCCACACGAACATGTAATCACATATACTACATACTCACTTTTACAATTTAAAAAGTGTTTAGTTTAATATTTTGTATTTATAAATATTTAGGCTAACTTTTAGTATTTAGTATATATTTTATATCCCTTCATTGGTACCATTTGCACTTTATGTGCTGCATTCAGTGCTCTTCATTATATATTTATACATATTGTTTGACATGGGAACCTCTATATTTGCTGGAGTGTGCCTAGTGTTTTGCAGTGTCCATTTGTTACTGTCACTTTTGGGCTTGTTGCTGGTTGCCCCATCCATAGGCCCCCTTTTCTCTGGGGCTGCGAGCCTCCCCATGTGCCCCTTTATCTATTAGAATTACTACTATGTCCGGTGGAACACATATGCGTTCCACTGACGGGGATACTTCCTGTGGGGAGACTGTGGAGGCGTGGTGACGTCACCACGCAAGACACAGGACGCTGTGGAACCTGGGAGACAGCGTGGTGACGTCACCACGTACTCAGGGACACGGGGATGGCGCCAAACCAGACAATGGAGGCGCAGATCACCCTTTTTAAGAGAGGTGAAGGTGGGTAACTCTTTTGATACTTCATTTATACATTTATATTTATATCTATGAGACAATTGATATTTATTACCATTGACAAAGCTCAGTAGATGAGCGAAACGCGTCTGTATATCCTTTACTTTTATTTTATGTGTTTTTATGTATTTTTTATTTCTTATTTTGCATTTTAAATAGTGCCTTTTTAAGCATTATTAGTATTATCAGTCTATATATGTTCTACAGCCCCAGTGTCATTCCTGCATGTTTGCATTGACTATATTTACTTTTTACCCTTGAGGAACATATATTTGCTTTTTGATCCTTTATTCCTCTTGGAGTTTTTTACCAATTGATACATGGACACTCATTTTTAATGGATGGTCATCTGTGGGTCGCCCACTATGCCTATTTTATGACTGGATTCTTTCTGGACTTTTTGGTCTCCTCCCGAACTTGTCCAACTACCAACGGAGCTTTGGCCATATATTATGATACTTTCTTTGGGCCTAGCACCCCTCAGCTAAGTATATCAGATTAGAAAGCCTGGTTACTACCATACCAACCATATCTATAGTAATCTACAGCCTGGTGACTACCTTGGTGACTACCTTTCTGGCCACATTTATACAAGACCAAGATAAAGAATCCTTTTTATGAGTGACTTTCTATACCTCTATTTAGAGGGTTCTACATGTGAGTGTCCATTTGTTACGTGAATCCTGTTTTGAAATAAATTTATTGATCTGCTCTAGGATTCGGTGTGCGCTCTCCCTCTCCCCCTTTTTTTGTTTCATTCTCTACAGCATTACTCTGTCGTGACCAGAGTTTCTGGGAAACAGCTGCCCTATTGTCCAAAGAGCCAGACTATATCCACTTCCTCTACTCCCTCTCAAGAGCGTCACACAAGAAGATCCCCGAGATTCTTTAACCAATATGTGAACTTTGTTTTTCGTCTACTCTACTTGGACTCACTTAAGTATCTTCTACCATTTGTTGCGCTCTCTGGGTTCTTTGTATTTTGTATACACACTGTACGTCTCTTGCTTATCTATTTATATTTTTTTCTGTGTAGAACACATTTTTCTCTCTATATATATATGTCTATATGTTAGCATGTAGAGATATATATATATTTATATATATTGACATCTCCTTTTATGGTTCTCTCCCCATCCCAGTATTTATTTAACTTTATTTCTTTCTATATATAGCCACACATATATCTAACTTTGTCTAGGCATTGGCGTTACGCTAAGGTTTGTCATCTCCACATTTTGAGGCGCTATAGTATTTACTAGGTTTCCTTTTATAGGGATTTCTAGGTCCTTTGTCCCATAGAAATACATTGGCACAAAAAATTATTTTCAACAGAACATTTTGCAAACACAATATACCAAATTAATAAGGCTAATCTAATGGAAGAAAGATTAGAAAAACTGTCAATTATAGAGCTACAAGATTGGTGGGACCTAACTACAATAGAGAAATATTTAGTGACAAAAATAATACCTTGAAGAATTAAAAAAAAAAACATCATTTATACCTGCAGACCCAACATTTATGTTCACTTGGGATGCTATATTGGAGTTTTGCATATGGGAGCTAATGAAAACTATTGCTGTGTACAGGAAAAACAACCTTATAGAAACCAGAAAATAAATAAAAAACAAAATTAACAAAATTAATCAAGAACTCACTAACATTCTGGAAGAAAATAAATACACAGAAATTAAAACAGAGCTAGAAAATAATATATTTAAATTAGAAAAAGATGTTACGGCTAGAAAATACCACAAATTTAACAGGGATATTACAGATTTTGGATGGATTTTAACCATAACCTTTATCGTAAAAACACAAAATCATCAGTGCCAAACAAAAATTACTCATACAATGGAAAACTATAATTTAAATTAGATGAAAAAATAGAGAAAAAAATATAGAACAACCTAGTGAAATAAGTGTACCAAAACAAAAAATAGAACCAAAGGATGCTAGAGAGTACAATCCAGTAAATTAAATAAATAAATAAAAAACATAGTCTTAAAATCATGACTGTATCAGCAGAAATTCATTTCATTCAATTACAGCTACTTTGCAATAAATTTGACATACTTAAGAATATAGTGGAAAAAGACATTATAATAATAAAATAAGATGTTAATCAAACCACTTCAAATGCTCAAGACTCTATTAACCAACATATTAACACAATTGACCAATATTTTTTAGATACAGTTATAAAAAACTAAATAAAGAAAAACCTTTATCCATGGAAAATTAAAAGAAAAAAAAAGATACAGAGGAAGCAGGGGAGAGAAAAAGAACCAACTAAATATATCAACACAGGGACGTTTCAATCTAAGTAGAAAAGTATTAAACGAGGCCGAAGTAAAACTACTTAGCAAAGGATTACAATTTCCCCCAACATCAAATATAAATAAACTATCGACTTGCCCGTCAAAAAATGACGGTCAATAAAATGTGAAGCCATGGCAATGCTGTTTGCCACACAATGTGAAGGTTTTTGTGCTGTGAGGACCTTCGGCGCGAAGTAGGCTGCGTGTGCGAGGGCAAATCTTTGGTTTATTTGTGTAAAGCGCTACTGTAGATGCGTAATGTTGTGATTTGCAAGCTCATCGGCCAAGTGCTGGGAGTTGTAGTGCCTTAACGGTTTGCCTCGCTATGTGAGGCTCGCAGGTGATGAGCACCTTTGGCGCTCATCGCTTAAGTGCTGTGCTGCGAGTTTTAGTGCCTTAACGGCTCGCCTCGCTATGAGAGGCTCATAGGCGACGAGCGCCTTTGGCACTTATCGCCTATGTTGTACGCACCACGCAAAGCGTGACAATGTCTCGTAGTTCGACAATTATAATATGTGATTTAAAATTTTGGCGACCTCAAATAAAATTTGAGGAAATTAAATCTAAAAAAGATTCTTTGCTTATAAAAATATAGAGAACAACAAAAGCAACTGTCACGATCTCCTGCTTCTCAGTCGGGCTTGATAAGGCTGTTATTGCCAAACCTACCCAGCAGATCTACCAGATTCTTTTGATCTCTTCACTAAGACAGCTGATGTCTCTTAAATTAGATGTAGTCTTTAAGAAAAGGAATGCAGGCTCAGCATTATAAGAAATCAGAAACTGTTTTTATTTCTGTGGACAAGGGCTCATCTATAAGGCTTTATAACAGCAACTTCATTCATACAATCATTGCGGTTATCTTCTTACCTCCTTTTTAGATAGGAGCATATCTGTCATCAATATATGTCTTCTTCCCTTGGCTTAGGAACATATATATATATACTTTAAGACATTCAACCCAGCATTATCTCAACTGCCCTCAGAGACACCAATACATCTCTCTCTCTGTCAGAAAAAACTCAACTGCCAACTGCTCTCTCCCCTCTCTGACAGTTACCACCGACCACACAACATTCTAAATTTAACTCCTTACACACTGGACACAATTAATCATATAGTCATCAATATAACATAACATAGCATAACATTTTACATATTAATTAACATGACATAACACATATAGGATAATCAAATTAACATAAAAGCATATTAAACAACTAAACTTTTACTGACCCCAAAGGGGGTTCAGGGGAATCATGACAACTACTTCCCCCTTTTATTAGTGTAGCCTAGAGGATCATCCTGATGGATAATTCTCTAGCTACACTGTTTTTACTTGTCCTCCTGTCTAGAAAGTCCGTCCGCATTCTGATGGACTTTTCCTCGTCTATGTTGGATAGTAAAATTATAAGTCTGTATGGCCAAGCTCCACCTCAGTAAACGGCCATTATCCCCAGCCACCTTAGATAACCAACATAGGGGATTATGGTCTGTAACCACAGTTAATTCCCTTCCATACAAGTAGTGTTGTAGCTTCTTAAGGGCCCATACCACAGAAAAACACTCTTTTTCAACTGCTGCATATGCCACCTCCCTGGGTAGCAGCTTTCGGCTGAGGTAGGGAATGGGGTGCTCACATCCTTGCTCATCCTTCTGACACAACACAGCCCCCAGTCCATATGTGGAAGCATCCGTTTGTACAATAAAGGGCTGTTGATAGTCTGGAGCAGCTAATACAGGGGAGCAGGTGAGAGCATCCTTCAAGGTCTGGAAGGCAACTTCACAAGCAGAGGTCCAGTCCACCAACTTGGGCATCCTCTTCTTTGTCAAGTCGGTCAGAGGCTTGGCCATGGCACTGTACAAAGGAATAAACTTTCTATAATATCCTGTGGTCCCCAGGAAAGCCATTACCTGCTTCTTAGTTTGGGTGGTGGGCCATGCAGCTATCCCCTCAACCTTGGCTGGTTCTGGCCTAATCTGCCCACTGCCCACCCAATGGCCTAAATACTGTACTTCAGCCCTGGCCCACTGACATTTGTCTGGGCGAATAGTCAATCTGGCCTCCTTTATAGTATCCAGTATACTTTTGATATGCTGAAGGGGATCCTCCCAAGTATTACTGAATATGGCGATGTCATCCAAGTAAGCCTGAGCATACCCTTGGTGCCCCTGTAATAATTGATCTATTAACCTCTGAAAAGTTTAAGTGGCATTCTTCATCCCAAATGGCATCACCTTGAATTGGTAAAGACCAAAGGGGGTGATGAAGGCCGACCTCTCTTTGGCTGTCTCAGCAAGGGGAATTTGCCAGTACCCCTTGGAAAGATCCAGAGTGGTGAGGTACTTGGCAGTACCTAGATGGTCCAACAACTCGTCCATGCGTGGAATAGGGTAAGCATCAGTCTTGGTCCTGTCATTTAGCTTACGATAGTCCACACAGAAACGAGTGGTCCCATCTTTTTTAGGCACCAGTACTACTGGGGAAGCCCACGGTCTATTGGAACGTTCAATCACCCCTAATCTTAGCATCTCCCACAGCTCATCAAAGATACTAGCCCTCACTGTCTCTGGTACCCAGTAGGAGGGCTGTTTTAATGGTGGGCAACCTTCTGTTATGACCTCATGCACTGCTAGAGGGGTACACCCCTGGCTAGTAGAGAATAGGGCATGGTAGGGGGCCAGGTTTTCAATCAGCTGCCTTTGGTAGTCTGCACTTAAATTCACGGACTGTCCTACCACCTCCCTCTGATTGTTGAGCCCAGCTGGGGCTAACAGGTCAGGTAGGACTCCTTCTTCTGGGTCACTGCCGGTAGGCAGACAAATAGCTAGCAAATGTTGGGGTCGCCTCTGGTATTCTTTCAGCCTGTTTATGTGGGCCACCCTTGTGACCTTTCTTTCAGGGTCTACAATTACCACATATGTATGAGTGTTCAATTTCTTAGTAATGGGGTAGGGCCTTCCCCAGATTGCTTTGAGCTTATCCTAACATCAAAATCTCTTGTCCTACCTCCAGTTCCCTCTCCTTTGTTCCCCTATCATAGTATTTCTTGGCTTTGGCTTGAGCCTCTTGCATGTGGTCTGTAACCAACCCAGTTAACATGGCTAGTTTCTCCCTGAAAGCCAGGACGTATGAGGCCACCGAAACCTGGTATTGCCCATAGTCACCTTCCCATGCTTCTCTGATCACGTTCAAAGGTCCCCTTATTTGTCTACCATACAGGAGTTCAAAGGGAGAGAACCCCGTGGACTCCTGCGGTACTTCCCGGTAGGCAAAGAGAAGGTAGGGAAGTAGACGCTCCCAATCCTTCTCTTGTTCTGTGAAAGTACAGAGCATTTTCTTAAGGGTACCATTAAACCTCTCACAAAGACCGTTGGTCTGAGGATGATATGGGGAAGAACTCAGGTGTTTGATCCCACATAACTTCCATAACTGTTGGGTTACTTTAGCCATAAACTGGGTACCTCGGTCAGACAAGATCTCTTTAGGGAACCCCATTCATGAGAACACCCCCAATAAAGCCTCTGCTACCTTCGAAGCTGAAATCGTAGACAAGGGAACAGCTTCAGGATATCGGGTGGCATAGTCTACTATGGTCAGAATAAACTGCTTCCCAGTCCTGCTGCTTTTAGCCAAGGGTCCTATCAGGTCAATAGCCACTCTCTGAAATGGGGTATCCATTACTGGTAATGGTTCAAGAGGCACGCGGGTACCCCCTCCTGGTCGGCCATATCGCTGGCAGGCATCACAGGAATTACAGTAATTAGATACATCCCTGTTCAACCCCGGCCAGTAGAACATCCTAGTAAGGCGATGCCGTGTCTTCTTCACCCCCATGTGTCCAGCTAAGGGTACCTCGTGGGCTATCTCTAGCAACCTCCCTCTAAACTTTTGGGGAACTACCATCTGCTTCTTAATCTCTCTCATCCCATTTCCCTCAGGTTCGGAGGTAATTCTGTACAGCAATCCTTCTTCCCACACATACTCATCTCCTTCAGGAACCTTCTCTTGCTTGTCAGCCCTTTGCCTAACCACAGCCAAGGTCCCATCCTCCCATAATGCTACCTTCACTTCTTTGTCAAGTCGGTCAGAGGCTTGGCCATGGCACTGTACAAAGGAATAAACTTTCTATAATATCCTGTGGTCCCCAGGAAAGCCATTACCTGCTTCTTAGTTTGGGTGGTGGGCCATGCAGCTATCCCCTCAACCTGGGCTGGTTCTGGCCTAATCTGCCCACTGCCCACCCAATGGCCTAAATACTGTACTTCAGCCCTGGCCCACTGACATTTGTCTGGGCGAATAGTCAATCTGGCCTCCTTTATAGTATCCAGTATACTTTTGATATGCTGAAGGGGATCCTCCCAAGTATTACTAAATATGGCGATGTCATCCAAGTAAGCCTGAGCATACCCTTGGTGCCCCTGTAATAATTGATCTATTAACCTCTGAAAAGTTTAAGTGGCATTCTTCATCCCAAATGGCATCACCTTGAATTGGTAAAGACCAAAGGGGGTGATGAAGGCCGACCTCTCTTTGGCTGTCTCAGCAAGGGGAATTTGCCAGTACCCCTTGGAGAGATCCAGAGTGGTGAGGTACTTGGCAGTACCTAGATGGTCCAACAACTCGTCCATGCGTGGAATAGGGTAAGCATCAGTCTTGGTCCTGTCATTTAGCTTACGATAGTCCACACAGAAACGAGTGGTCCCATCTTTTTTAGGCACCAGTACTACTGGGGAAGCCCACGGTCTATTGGAACATTCAATCACCCCTAATCTTAGCATCTCCCACAGCTCATCAAAGATACTAGCCCTCACTGTCTCTGGTACCCAGTAGGAGGGCTGTTTTAATGGTGGGCAACCTTCTGTTATGACCTCATGCACTGCTAGAGGGGTAAACCCCTGGCTAGTAGAGAATAGGGCATGGTAGGGGGCCAGGTTTTCAATCAGCTGCCTTTGGTAGTCTGCACTTAAATTCACGGACTGTCCTACCACCTCCCTCTGATTGTTGAGCCCAGCTGGGGCTAACAGGTCAGGTAGGACTCCTTCTTCTGGGTCACTGCCGGTAGGCAGACAAATAGCTAGCAAATGTTGGGGTCGCCTCTGGTATTCTTTCAGCCTGTTTATGTGGGCCACCCTTGTGACCTTTCTTTCAGGGTCTACAATTACCACATATGTATGAGTGTTCAATTTCTTAGTAATGGGGTAGGGCCCTCCCCAGATTGCTTTGAGCTTATCCTAACATCAAAATCTCTTGTCCTACCTCCAGTTCCCTCTCCTTGGTTCCCCTATCATAGTATTTCTTGGCTTTGGCTTGAGCCTCTTGCATGTGGTCT
The DNA here is from genome assembly GCA_027410445.1 of Discoglossus pictus. NCBI lineage: Eukaryota > Metazoa > Chordata > Amphibia > Anura > Alytidae > Discoglossus > Discoglossus pictus. Next base: position 181,170,602 of record CM050166.1, on the reverse strand, counting down.
CTAACCAACCCAGTTAACATGGCTAGTTTCTCCCTGAAAGCCAGGACGTATGAGGCCACCGAAACCTGGTATTGCCCATAGTCACCTTCCCATGCTTCTCTGATCACGTTCAAAGGTCCCCTTATTTGTCTACCATACAGGAGTTCAAAGGGAGAGAACCCCGTGGACTCCTGCGGTACTTCCCTGTAGGCAAAGAGAAGGTAGGGAAGTAGACGCTCCCAATCTTTCTCTTGTTCTGTGAAAGTACAGAGCATTTTCTTAAGGGTACCATTAAACCTCTCACAAAGACCGTTGGTCTGAGGATGATATGGGGAAGAACTCAGGTGTTTGATCCCACATAACTTCCATAACTGTTGGGTTACTTTAACCATAAACTGGGCACCTCGGTCAGACAAGATCTCTTTAGGGAACCCCATTCATGAGAACACCCCCAATAAAGCCTCTGCTACCTTCGAAGCTGAAATCGTAGACAAGGGAACAGCTTCAGGATATCGGGTGGCATAGTCTACTATGGTCAGAATGAACTGCTTCCCAGTCCTGCTGCTTTTAGCCAAGGGTCCTATCAGGTCAATAGCCACTCTCTGAAATGGGGTATCCATTACTGGTAATGGTTCAAGAGGCACGCGGGTACCCCCTCCTGGTCGGCCATATCGCTGGCAGGCATCACAGGAATTACAGTAATTAGATACATCCCTGTTCAACCCCGGCCAGTAGAACATCCTAGTAAGGCGATGCCGTGTCTTCTTCACCCCCATGTGTCCAGCTAAGGGTACCTCGTGGGCTATCTCTAGCAACCTCCCTCTAAACTTTTGGGGAACTACCATCTGCTTCTTAATCTCTCTCATCCCATTTCCCTCAGGTTCAGAGGTAATTCTGTACAGCAATCCTTCTTCCCACACATACTCATCTCCTTCAGGAACCTTCTCTTGCTTGTCAGCCCTTTGCCTAACCACAGCCAAGGTCCCATCCTCCCATAATGCTACCTTCACTTCCCTTACAGTAGCCCAACCCAAACTCGGTTCCCCAGCAGGTAATGGACTTACCCCAGTTTCCAGGTGACCGGCCTTAACCTCGTCGCTTGGACCATCCCTGGTAACCTTGGCAGCTTGCGATCTGGTCACAGCAGTGACATATCGGCTCTCTAGATGCCCCAAATCATTGCCCAACAAAACCTCAGCTGGGAGCCCATGCATAACTCCTTTCCCAGTGCCCCAATCCAACTGCAAACGGGCGACTGGGATGGACATTTTTTGGCCTCCAGCCACCATGACCTCCATGGTCTTAGGAAGAATGGCTGTACGTGGTACAATTTCCGGATGGACCACGGTCACTGCAGCTCCTGTATCTCGAAATCCCCTTGCCTCCTTTCCCTGGACCAAAACCTTTTGGAAATGCTGGTTCCTGTTGCCTCCTGAACCAGTCTGCACAGCATGGATGGGGTGATAGAAGCCCACCTCTCTGGGTCTGGTCTGTGTCACTCCAGACTCATCGATGTCCACATTCCACTCCCCCAGATAGTAGACTGGCTTAGTGGGGTGGCTGTCCACCCTGCGAGGCACATTGGGGCATTCTCTTTTCATATGCCCTGGTTGGTGACAACCATAGCACTCCAACCCCTTGTGTTCCGAGAGCTGGTAAGTACTGTGGGTCGAGGGGCCACTCCTGTGGTTCCCCCAGTGCGACTATCACTTTGTGGAGCTGCAGGGCTAGGTTGGGTGGCTATAGGGCAATACGTTACAGGTGCTGGAGTTGGAGGTCCCACTTTAGTAGCATTGCTGGGGCCCTTAACTCCTGTCTCACCTCTAGTAGCCTCAAAATGATCTGCTAGATGAGCAGCCTCCTCCCCTATAGTGGGTTTTCAATCCTGTACCCAAACCTTTAACCTCTCAGGACAAATTGAGTAAAATTGCTCCAGCAGTATTAAGTCCATCGCTTTCTCTAGGGTAGTTACCTCCTTCCCCTTCCACCAACTGTGACAGGCATGCCTCATCCGAAAGATAACTTCAGTATAAGTGTCGCCAGCACCCCTGGTCAAGGTTCGAAATGTTTTCATATAGGTTTCTGGGGTCACCGCATATCTGGCCAACAGCACCTTTTTCACCTCCTCATACATCTGCTGACCCTTTAGGGATAGCTCTGAATGCTTCACTTGCCCTTCCACTTAGTCGGCTGACCAGAAGCCTAATCCACTCGGCTTTGGGTATTTGGTGTAGCTCACATTGCTGCTCAAAGTCCTGGAGGAACCCATCTATGTCCCCCTTTTCATCACAGAAGTGTTTAAAGCTATTATACGCTGTCTTTATCCTGGCTGCTGTTGGATCCCTTACTTCAGTAGGACCGGATGACAGACAGGTAACTCTCTGTGGTTTCTCTCGCTGGACCTCTTGGCTGATCTGGGTCCGAAGGGCCATTAGCTGATCACTGGACAGACTCGCCGGCATCATAGCCCTCCACTTTTTAATTCTCTTACAAATTTCTTCCTCTTCATTAGAGGGTATCTCCAGAGCAAGGGCTGGATCTGGTGTGACTATTGCACCTTCCTCCTCTGTCTCCTGTCTTTCCTCCACCTGACGGAGCTCATCATTCAGCAGGAGTTCCTGGATCATCTCTGCCTTTGTGGTGGTCGCTGTTCTGTGGAGCCCTCTCTCCCGGTGCAGATCCCTGAGGCCTTCAATGGACATGCTGTCATATCTGGACATGCTGCTTGTCTTAGCTTATTGATGAAGAGATTCCACCGCTTGCCACCAGCTGTCACAATCTACTGCTTCTCAGTCGGGCTTGATAAGGCTGTTATTGCCAAACCTCCCAGCAGATCTACCAGATTATTTTGATCTCTTCACTAAGACAGCTGATGTCTCTTAAATTAGATGTAGTCTTTAAGAATATGAATGCAGGCTCAGCATTATAAGAAATCAGAAACTGTTTTTATTTCTGTGGACAAGGGCTCATCTATAAGGCATCATAACAGCAACTTCATTCATACAATCATTGTGGTTATCTTCTTACCTCCCTTTTTAGATAGGAGCATATCTGTCTTCAATATATCTGTCTTCTTCCCTTGGCTTAGGGACATATATATATATATATATACTTTAAGACATTCAACCCAGCATTATTTCAACTGCCCTCAGAGACACCAATACATCTCTCTCTCTGTCAGAAAAAACTCAACTGCCAACTGCTCTTGACAATAATATAATTATCAAACCAGCAGATAAGGGGGGAGGAATATTTATACTAGATAAAGACAAATACATTGAAGACAGCCAGAAACAACTAGCAGATAAAGTAACATACCACAAACTAAAATGTGATCCAACTAAATAAATTAACACATCATATAAACAATTCCTTAATAAAGGTATAAAAGAAAAAAATATTAATGAAAAAGAATATTATTATTTTTTTAATCAATATCTAAAAATCCCATTTTTTTTATATATTACCAAAAATTCACAAAAATCTAACTAACCTCCCCTGGCAGACCAAAAATTTCAGGTATTGATTCCATCACTACAAACTTGTCAGAATATATTGGCTACTTCCTCCAGTCTGAGGTAAAGAAAAACTTCCATCATATGTAAAAGACACCACCGGTATAATTAACTTTATAGAACAACTGAAATGGGAAAAAGATTGGTGGTTAGTTACAATAGATGTCACCTCATTATACACCATCATAGATCATGAGCAAGGTTTAAATGCTACAAAATATTTCTTAAATAAAGAAAAGAAGTTAAAAAGGGAACACATTAACTTCATTCTAGAAGGAATACATTTTATCCTTCATAACAACTATTTTTGGCTTGAAAATTATTCTCCCTGCAAGACAGAGGAACAACAATGGGAACTAGATTTGCACCAAGCTATGCAGATCTATTCATGGGTTGGTGGGAAGAGACCTTCCTAAGAATGATACCTTTGAAAAATAACATTATCACATGGAAAAGACATTTGGAAAGGTAGTGAACAAGACCTAAAGGAGTTTACTAAGGAAATTAATAACAATAAAAATAACTTAACATTTGTAGAACAAATTAGTAAAAAATAGGTAAACTTTCTAGATTTAAACATATATACAGAGGATGGCAACATTAAAACAAAAACATATTTTAAACCCACAGACTTTTCTAACTTCATCTTAAAAAGCAGTCAACACCATGAGCAATTGGTTAGGAATATACCAAAAGGGGAGTTCAGAAGAAGTAAAAGAAACTGCAGTGATAACAAAATATTTCTCAAACAAGCAGATAATATTAAGAAGAACAAGAAATAGATCATGCCTTAGAAGAGATAAAGAAAATTGATAGAAAAACTATGCTAGAATATAAAATCAAAAATAAGGAAGAAAATAAAGAATATGAAATGTCTATCTTTGTGGATTATGACAAAAATCATAAACAGAAAAATAAATCAATAAAAAAAATGGGCATATACTCATGAAGGATAGCTCTCTAAAAGACATTTTGCCCAAAAGCCCAAAAATGATATTCAGGAGATCAGGTAATATAAAAAACAGGCTAGTTAAAAGCATGATAAATACAGAACAGACTATAAATACAAAAGAGAAAGGGAGATTTTTTTAGATGTGGGCTATGTAATAGATGCAAAACCTGTAAAAATAAATTTCCTAAAGACAGTATAGTGGAAAGCACTTACAATACAAACCAAATTAAGGTGTCAAACAAAATATCATGTAAATCTAGAAATGTGGTCTACATACTAGAATGAATTTATTAGAAACAATACATAGGCCGCAGCTCTAGACCGCTTCACAAAAAAATTGAGGAACATATCAGAAATATAAAAAAAAATGTTTTCCAAATGATTCAGTTTCAAAACACTTTAAGGAAGTACACTAACAAAACCCAGGAGAAATGAAATGTGTGGGTGTTTTAGAGATTAAACAGAATAGGAGAGGGGGAAATACAGTAAAAACGTTTTCTCAAAAAGAAGGAGAGATAATATTTTATTTAAACACTAACAGCCCAATTAAATTGCGATTCGGCAAATTGAAAAGGGCTCTATATAAGCACCCGGTATATGCTAATGACGTGGCGCGCTGGCGCACATGTGACGTCATCGGGTCAAGGAGCGGAGCGGAGACCGGAGCAGAAGCAGGTAAGTGAGGGGGAGGTATTTAGGGGGGTTTAGGTTGAGGAGGGGGGTTTAGGTTGAGGAGGAGGGGGGTTTAGATTGAGGAGGGAGGTTGAGGATGAGGAGGGGGGTGGGAATATCGGCGTATAACACACACCCATGATTTGCCCCCTATTTTCAGGGAGAAAACGTGCGTGTTATACGCCGATAAATACGGTATTCACTATTAAGATTTAAATATGTGATGACATTATGAGGATATTTGATTGGCTGAAAAACACATAGCGAGATTGGAATGTCTGATTAAGTTGTAGGTATAATTGGGGAGACTGAAATGAAAAAAGATATCTGGACAACAAATTGGAGGGAGAGCTAGAGAGAAACAGACACATCCATGCATCTCTCAACAGACATTTTTCTGGACAGAGAATTATAAGTCAACATATAATTTGTAAGTTTAGTTTATAAATATTACAAAATATCAGTTTTTATTGCAATTTAATATGTCCGATAATTAATTAATACACTTTGGTAAACTCTTAAAAAGAATACTTTAAAACTATTGGGATTTTTCCCAAACACATATAAATCTTAAACATGCATTTTACAAAGAGATTTAGACAACTCACTAAGAAAAGAGTTTATACACTCACATATCAAGAACTTCTCAAGAGATCCAGAATTCCAATCATACGATGAAACCAAACAAAATGACCAGTTATGATCTAAAGTATAACATTTCTTTATATGTTATTTATTTTTCATTACAATCATTGAAATATTTTATTAATATAATATAGAATAAATTGCTATATCAATATTATCTGATATATATACAATATATCACTATAAGTTATGAATTATAAGTCAACATAATTTGTAAGTTTATTTTATAAATATTACAAAATATCAGTTTTTATAGCAATTTAATGTATCCGATATTTAATCGTAATGAAAAACATGTTCTCTTTTAATTAGAGACAATGGGCCTCATTCTATTAGCGGCCGTAAATCGGCCGTAAGGCTGCGATTCCTTGCGGGGGTTCTGTTAACTCGCGATTCTATTATACGGCCCCGCAAGGATTTCATCTTACGGCCGGCCGCATATCTTGGAACCGGCCGTAAGCGCAGAAATCTAAAAACGCAAAAATAAATTCAAGCCTGCACTGTACAGCTCTGTAAATGCTAGGGATCATATTGGGGGACATGAGGATTAAAAGTAACCCACTCTCAAGCTTGCACATCAGCCCAAACCCGAGTTCAAATTAACTGTTTATTTTCCGGCTGCGGCGTGGGCGGGTCTGAGGTGCTCCAAGCACTCTGGACTTTTTACATGGATATTTTACGGATATTAAAAATAAAATATTTTACGGATTTGAGTATCGGATAATTATGTGCTATTTTTTCTAACACCTAAAATCCCTTTATAGTCTTCTCAAAGTGCAGGATGGCTTTATTTGAGCTATTTTATGTGCTTAATTGGTGCTAGTGGGACCTTTTTCCTGCAAGTAAGCAGCGGCTCGTTTTTAGCCTTGCAGAGAGGTTTCGCGGAGCAATTGAATTGCAAATAGGAATTTCTTACGGCCGAAACTCTTGCGGCCGTTTTAGATCAAAGGCTTTCCTCTGGCGCGAGCGGCCGCAAGAGATAGCAAGGCACCGGCCGCAAGCCTGCCGGAGCCCCCGGCCGTAAGGGAATAGAATAGCCGAATAGCTTGCGGCCGGTCCTTGCGGCCCCGCAACGGCTGCGGCCGCTAATAGAATGAGGCCCAATATCTTTATTAGAGATAATACAATAATTCAACTATAAAATCATAAGATATTAAAAGAGTATGATAGCTTAATATACAGATATGTTAAATAATTAAAACCATCTCTGATGTCATAATTTACCATATTTAATTAAAGTCAGAATATTGGGCATGTCTTATTATATGATTATGTGGATAATGTATTATAACTAACAATTTATAATTGATGTACCTGGATATATCTGTTACAATTGTTATACCAAGTTGTTATTAAAATATACTGTATTCTAATTTTTATTCCTTTATAATAAATATATTCTCACATAATACAGTTCTGTTTATTTCATGAGGCCAATGCTCTTAATATATTGTGTAATAAGAATTCAGAAATTAGTCAAAATTGGCAAATATGTGAAACATGTAAATGATTAATTAATATTAATAAAGGTTATTGATATTAATAATATCCCCATATAAATTGCCAAAACCCAACATATTATTATGGAAGCACGTGCTTGAGATTTTATATCCAATATATTATATTAAGAGGTAAATTGTTGTTATATTTACTAGAATTATGCTTAGTGAAATTTAATTGAACTAAAATCATTTGTATTTTTTTTTTGTTTAAATTTCCAAGATAGCCGACATAGCCACGCCTAATCAAAGCCTACTGGCTGAGGTGATTTTATCTTATTTGCAATTAATCTGATACATCGTTTTTTGTATAAATATATTAGATTAGTTGGTATTTGTTATTATCAATAAATATTATGTTATAGAGAGGAATATGTGTCTATAAATTGATTCTGAACTCAAAATGTATTATTCTAAGCATTTAGAAAATATATGTTGTTTAATAATCCCAAATTAAAGGAGGGAGAGACACAGGGGAGGGCAGGAAGAGACACAGGGGAGGAAGGAAAGGGGGGGGAGTGACCCAGGGGAGGGGGAGGGGGGAGAGACACAATGTACTGTATAAAGCAATATCATGCATCATGTCGTCATTTTTGATGGGCGAGTCAGTAGTATATATATATTATATATATATATATATATATATATATATATATATATATATATATATATATATATATCACATATTATAATTGTCAAATTGCGAGTTGTAGTCACGCTTTGCGAGCTCGCTAAATGAGGGTTTTGTATTTGCAGAAGTGGAGGCTCTACGGCACCTCAGTCTCTGCAAAAAACAACCAAGGAAAGCGGGACTTAGAAAAAAAAATTACAAGGTCACAAAATTACGGAGTGAATGGCCGAACCGCATACATCGAAAAACACCAAAAACACATAAAAAAACAAACATAAAAAGAACGTTACACACAGCACAGGGGGGATAGCTAGGACATCTGGGAGTGAGGTTGCACGCCCATTTAAGTACTATTTAAGGACTATCGCCATTTGAAAATCGGCTAAGTGAGAAATAAAATGGTGTCCGAAAATAAGAAAGAAAACAAGGCTACACAACCCCGAAGCGTGCAAAACACCGCCAGGGACGTACGACTTTTACCCAGACACGTACAAGGTACAAAATACACTATTAGGAAAGACAGAAAATGCTCGCGAGGTGCGTAAGACATCGAATTTCTCCCCCATTTTACATCACTAACTTGCAAATCAAAACATTACAATTCTGAAATGGCGGTTTTCCCGCCTAAACCAACGGTTTTGTCTTGGTCACGTAGCCTATATATACTGCACACTTGGTACATTGCTGACACTTTCTCCTCAAGTGATGACAGTCTGACTGGACATTTTCTGCTGCCAGAAAATCCAAAGACATTGTTAGCTCTTCAGGATATTGATTGTTGGCTATTAATTATAAATAGGTAAAGTATATTAATTTATTAATTAATTAACTTTGAATACAACAAAAATATATTAAAAAAACACATATTTTACATTACCTTATTTTCTGAAGAAATAAATGATTTGCAATTTCAAATACATTAATTAATTAATCAATTAATTATTCATGTATATTAATTTAAGAATTATTAATTAACTAGCGACTTGCCCGTCAAAAATTACGGGGCAATAAAAAAGTGTTGAAATGCTTTTTGTCACACAATGTGAGTGTACTGTGTGCCTCAACTATATAGACCCCTATAGCACACTAATGGACCCATGTAATAACACTATAAGTGCCATGAGGGTCATCCAGGAACCTCATGACACAAAGTGTAAGCACTACACGATTGTATCCCTTTCTCATATGGGTGTCTATACAAACCCTCATAGGCCTCTATTTAACCCCATTAGTCCCATAAGGGTATCTAAAGACCCTCATGGGACAGTTAGAAGCCTAACATTACCCCATAAGTGCTATGAGGGTTCTCCAGGACCCTCATGACACTAAGTTCAAACACTACACTGCACTATTCCCCCCCTAATAAACCATTAAATCTAAACTACTCCCCTGTACACTAGCCTATTAACACCTACACTACCTACCTACTCACTAATAAACCCCCCACCCCACTAATTACAGAAAATAATAAAACCTAAGTCACAGAAAATAAAAAATCTACATTACAAAAAATTAAAAAACCTAAGTCACAAAAAATAAAAATCCTATCTAAAATACACATATACCCCACTCTCTAAAATACATTAAATCCTATCTAAAATACACACATAACCAACTATATAAAATACATTAAATCCTATATAACATACATACATACACCACTATCTAAAATACAATAAATGCTATCTAAAATACATACAATACGCCCTATCTATCTAACATACATCCCCCCTATTTAACATACAAAAAATCCTATCTACATACACAAATCCTAAATCTAACCTAAAATAAAATATTAAGACCACTTACCATTGCAGATGTCCCTTCAGATCGCCCCCCTAGGAAAAAAACAAAAAAAACAAATTAGTTCAACACAGTACATACAATAAAGAATACATTATAAATATTCAAATATTCTACCCCTCTTTTCAGCATGTCCCCGTCCTTCTCATTTTCTTCTCCGGCTCGGCCCCTGTTAAAAATAAACATTAGCAATTAAATTGCGATTTGGCCAGTTGATTAGGGCTCTATATAAGCACAGAGCATATTTTTTTACAGACGTTTTTAGTTAGTGAAGACCTTGCTTTTGGATAGAAGTTCACTAACTAAAAACTTCTGTAAAAAAGATATGCTCTGTGCTTATATAGAGCCCGATTCAATTGGCCAAATCGCAATTTAATAAGGATGTAGATTAGTACACATGAATACACACACACAAAATAAAATAAACATAATATACATTGAACTTACCTTTGCGCGATGTCCCCGTGCTCCTCCTCTTCTGCCCCGGCTGGGCCCTGGAAGAATCTGCGCTCTAAAAAAAGAGCTTTTTCCGGAAAAATATTGGCAATGGTGCCTTCTGATTGGCTGAAAACGCTGTCAATCAAATTTCAGTCAAGGTGCCAAGGTGTGAGCCAATAAGAATGGGATACACCCCCATATCCCATTTTGATTGGCTAATGCCCCTTTCAATCTTTTTTTAAACCAATCAGAAGCCTATATTGCATTCTGCCAATCACAATGGGATACCCCCAGCATGGGCTTAATGTGGGCACACATCGGGGGTCCGATCGGACCCCTGTAGCAAGGGGTTAATGCTGGGTTCCAAACTTATCTCAGATCTCTGCAAGGGGTTAATGTGGGGTCCTGAGCTTATCTCGGATCTCTTGGCTGAGTTGTATGTGGCTGGCAGTGTTTTGCGCGGTCTGGGGTCGTGGAGCCTCATTTCGGCCGCCATTTTTTTCTCACTTAGACGATTTTCTAGTGCCGAAACTGGGGAATTTCGGGTTAAATTTATGTGTAACCTCACTTCCAGACCTCCTGGCTGTCCCCCCGTGCTGTGTTGTGTTTATTAGTGTGTTTTTCGTGTTTTTGTGTTTGCGCGGTTCGGGGGGTTAGTGGGTTGTTTTGCGACCTCAGGTATTTGAGACACAGGGGAGGGAGAGGAGGAGGGGAAGAGAGACACAGGGTAAGGAGAGGAGCAGGGGAAGAGAGACACAGGGGAAGGAGGAGGGGAAGAGAAACACAGGGGAAGGAAAGGACTAAGTTCTGCGAGTTAATGGTTGTGTGGGGTGGTTTTGTTACAAAGTGAGGCCCTGTAGAGCCTCCACCTTGCTTCACTCGTGACGTCTCGCAGTTTGACTATTATATGTGATAATTTAAAAAAATCTAATGGTTTAAAATACTTATTCATACAAAATGTATACATTGTTATATTATTCCTGCATACTTTACAAATAAAAAAGTTAATATTGTTAAAAAAAATATGGTTTGACAGTTCTTGAAATACAAGTGGAATGTTAAAAATATATACATATATATACAGTATCTCACATTTTTGTAAATATTTTATTACTAGGGACTTGCCCGTTTAAAAATGACAGGGCAATAAAATTTGAAGGCATGGCAATGCTGTTTGCCACACAATTGCGAGCCTCTCCTCTTGTGTACTTTTGCTCCTCTGAGCACCTTCGGCAGTCATCACAAAGACAGATATATATTTATCTATATTTTGTTAACTAATAATGAATTAATTAGCTACTTAATAAATTAATATACTTTACCTATTTGTAAGTAATATATCCAGCAATCAATAGCCTGAAGAGCTAACAATCTGTTATTATTTTCCGGCAGCATACAATGTATAGTTTGAGTGTTGCTGCCCTGAGTTGAAAGTGTAATGAATGTCCCAAGTGTGCATTAGAAATAGGCTGCGTGCGCAAGGGCAAACCGTTGGTTTAGTAGTGTAAAGCACCATTGAAGATTTGTAATGTTATTAGTTGCAAGGTAGGATTGTAAAGTTGCTTCGTTTGTCTATGTGTTACACGGCTCGCAAGCATCATTTGTAATAGTGTATTTTGTACCTTCTACGTTCCTGTGTGAAGGTACCTCCTACGTTCCTGTGTAAAAGTGTATTTTGTACCTTGTATGTTCCTGTGTGAAAGTGCTACATGGTTGGCAGTGTTTTGCCCGGTCCGGGGTCATGTAGCCTCGTTTTCATTTTGTTTGGCGGCCATTTTTTTCTTGCTTAGGTGATTTTTCGAGTGCCGAAACTTTGCCAAATCGACTTCAATTTGCGTTCCACCTCACTCCCGGATGTTATGGCTGTTCCCTCATGCCGTGTGTGATGTTTTTGTTGTATTTTGGTTTTTGTATGTTGTGTTTTTTTATTGGTGTTTGCTTTGCGAAGTTAACCTTGTATTTTTCCTATCTCGTAATTTTGTTTTCAAAGTCCAGCGTCTTGTAATTGGTCAACTCCTTGCAGCCTAAGGCGATCCCGCATTAACTAAGTGGCTAAGTTTTGCGTGTTTCATTGCATTCACTGCTCACCTTTGGCACTCATCACCTTTGTGCTGTGAATTTTAGTGCCTTAACGGTCACTGGCACTTGGCGGCTACAGTTCATTGAGGGATCCATGAATGCCAACATGTACTGTGACATACTGAAGCCTAGCATGATACCCTCCCTTCTGGGTAGCTGCCGGAACTGGGGAGCTACAGTTCATTAAGGGAACCATGAATGCCAACATGTACTGTGACATACTGAAGCAGAGCATGATCCCGTCCCTTCGGAGATTGGGCCGCAGAGCAGTATTCCAACATGATAATGACGTCAAACACACATCCAAGACGACCACTGCCTTGCTAAAGAAGCTGAAGGTAAAGGTGATGGACTGGCCAAGCATGTCACCAGATCTAAACCCTATTGAGCATCTGTGGGGCATCCTCAAAAGGAAGGTGGGGGAGTGCAAAGTCTCTAACATCCACCAGTGGAAGAGGACTCCAGTGGCAACCAGTGAAGCTCTGTTGAACTCCATGCCCATGAGGGTTAAGGCAGTGCTGGAAAATAAAGGTGGCCACATAAAATATTGACATTTTAGGCCCAATTTGGACATTTCCACTTAGGGGTGTACTCACTTTTGTTGCCAACGGTTTAGACATTAATGCCTATGTGTTGAGTTATTTTGAGGGGACAGCAAATTTACACTTTTATACAGGCTGTACACTTATTACTTTACATTGTAGCGGAGTGTCATTTCTTCAGTGTTGTCACACGAAAAGTTATAATAAGATATTTACAAAAATGTGAGGGGTGTTCTCACTTTTGTGAGATACTATGTGTGTGTGTGTATATACAGTATATATATATACTGTATATATATATATATATATATATATATATATATATATATATATATATATAGTAAATCTATAGTACATCTGTGTTCACATTTAAAACAAGTTAAAAAACCTGCTTCCAGCTCAGAATTCAGAGAAAAACAATTATTACAGTGCATTCTGGGAAGCTGAGCAGGGACATGCAAATGTGCCCAAAAGGCGCTCATTGCACTGCGAGCATCACGAAGCGAGCAGTTGAGGCATGTGGGACTGGGGCTGCAATGAGGGCCGAAGGCGCTCAAGGCACTGCAAGCCTTGTGAAGCTAGGCAAGCATTTTAGGCCCGCGGGACTTAGGTAGCAATGAGCGGTGAAGGCGCTCATTGCACTGCAAGCCTCTCAAAGCGAGGCAAGCAATTTAAACACGTGGAACTTAGGCTCATTGCAGCTTTTAGCAAGGGACGTGTATGGACTGTGGGCCTCGCAAAAATACAGCTTTAACGGCCAAATCACTGAACAGTTGAAAGCTGAAAAATACAACAAATATGCCGAAAATTCACTTACACACTCACATACAGCACAGGGGGAGAGCCAGGGAGCTCCCTCTCGATTGCGGGCCTCGCAATGAGTGCCTTTGGCGCTTATTGTGGGCTTCACAATGCGAGCCTCTCCTCCCCTCTACGTTACGGGACTCGCGATCCTTTGGCGCTTGCGCAACTCATAACTTTTAACATAGCGTTAGCGACAAACTCGCAAATACGACAACTATTATATCTTGATCTTGTCAATATGGATCTTGTCAATATACTTACAATTAGACCACTGCAGTTTGGTAACTCCCATAAAGTCATTCTACCTGTCTCATAGAAATAAGAAGGATGAACAGTGTTTTGTCTTTCCATATTTCTGCGGACCTGGGTGATGAAATCTAAATGACTGTATTAAATGATTGAACCATATATCAAGTCACGACTGATATATTTTCAGTGGCCTTTATTACTGGTACTTTAATCAACTAAGAATACAATCATGGGCTTATTTAGGTTGATGCTGCCCTAGTCCTATTCTGACTTATTTGTTCCCCACATCCCACACCCCATTTACTGCTACTTCTATCCCCATGATATTTCAAATCATGGATATATGAGTATTTGTGTATATCATGTACACTTTCAGACAGAAATGTCACCACAATTAGACATTTCTTTGCCTATGCAACCATTATTCTATTATTATTATTGTTTATTTGTAACGCGCCAACATGTTCCGTAGCGCTATACATGCATTGTAAGCAAGGCAAAACAATATTAACACACTAGAAAAGATGCAGGGCCCTGTCTGAGCTTAGAATCCAGTGTCCATAGTGCTTTCCCCAAAACAATCTATGGCACTGCATCAGCACCTTCAGGCAACCATCTGCCCTTTGAAAATGTGCTGCCCCAGGCCTAGTTGTAAACACACCACTGAATTAAATAATTGTTTCGGTCCTTATACTAGATCTTATCATAACTGCTTAGCACAGCTATGAAATGGTTATTCTAACCATAGTAGGTACATTCCCCCCCCCCCCCTAAAATGCTAATTTTCCTTCTGCTATTCATCTGTAGATCATCTTATATACAAAAAATCTAAGAAAGTGACCCTTCGTTTGAAATGCTTTTAAAACTGTGTATAATGTAACAGATTTCCAATATTCTATTCACTGCAGCAACTACAGTATAAGTGTAATACTAAAAGTAAGTATTCATTGTCCAAACATTAGATTTATTTTTTGCTGCCCTGCAAGGAGAAGGGTAAGTATATACGTGTGATACATTCCTAAGTGAAACAAATACCAAGTCACTTTAATTTATACTGAAATTTGGCCATTGAAATTGCTAAAGTATTTGAGTACTCAGGAACAAATTGTAAGTGTTATTCCTTCATCTGTATTCATGACCTCACTTCCTCGTGTTTCTTGCCTTGGCAAAGTACACAAATGTCACAGTAGATGTTCTCAGCTTATACTTCAGAGGCCAAACATGAAAGGAAAGAATATGAGAGACTAGGCAGATTAAATTATGTGGGAGAAAGGAAACAGGCTACATGCATAAAAGGTTTAGGAGGTACGGAAGAAAAGCTGTCACTCAGACTGTCACTTTTGTGTAGTCTCAATGGCATTGTGCATTTTTATTGAAGAGATTGAGACTGTTAGCAGCCTACAGCCAATTATACTTGTTTTGCTCACCTATGAATACCTCAGTGAAAAGGGCATATGGTAAATTCTGCATAGCCTCCTACACATTTCTAAGTGAGATCCTACCTCTTTTATTTTATTATTTCATGCTTAAATGCAATACCTAAACATGTTTTTATAGAGATCTTGAAATACATTGCAGTAGCTTTTTCTGAGCTTTTTTGAGTCACCTTATTTGTTTTTTAATATTGTACAAAGACATGCATTTATCATCCATATAACCATGCACTCCCACTGCTAAAATACAAAGAGCCCTGTGTTATTAGAAGACCACAACTTACTCCAATCCGTAATATTTGCTGTTTAATTTCTCTAAATGTTTAGATGCATTCTAAGCTTAAACTCGTAATCCCTGACCTTGCTCACAAGCTTTTAGCGGGCATGATTATATGACGCTCGCATTGTGAAACCAATCCTGCAATTTAAGTGTGCACCACAGCCCTAGGAGCCAATAGAAAACATCTAACAGGTCAGTGATTGACAATGAGGGTTAATTAAGCTGTGAGCTACACGTCCATGCAATGGCTGTGTTATAGATTTTGACAAATTAGCACGCTGGTCCAGTAGCTGGAGGTCTTTTGTCTTGGAGAGTGGGAGCAATTTTGGAGAGTAGGTTATTGCGATTGTATTGATTGCTATTTCTAAAATACTTATTTTACACTTAATCCATCAAAACACATATTAACTGATTACACATAATATACAGTATATACACAAAGAGTTCTAATATACAGAGGTGATGTAGGAGCAGATGGACGCTACCCTGGGGCTCCAGACCAGTGGCTCCTCAAAAAAGGCCTTGATGGACAGCAGCCTCCGGAGGCTCTATAGGGAGATGAGGAGGCACAACTTCATGATGGAGTCCAACATGACCAAGCTGCTCCAGTCGTCAGATAACTAAACCGTGCTCATCCAACTGAACATTGACGCCACCCAGTGCGCTCTGGTTCCAAGTACAGGTAGTAATTTCATCCTAAAAATGTAGGTCACATGCTATTAATTAAATCAGTATCCAGTTTTAGAATACATGGTTGTTGCTATCATTAATTTAGACCAATACAGATATGGTGAAGGACTTGCAAAGTCCTATAATGGCATGTTAATCAAAGCTACCATTAGTACATGCATTAGTGAAGCATTTTATCCTCTCTTCAATTTCAATATGAGAACTTTTGTCTGATGTAATTAGGAGACATTATGGCTGCTGACCTGTGTGTCTTCTCAGTATTAATGTGTTCAGACATCATGATATCATAAGATTCATTCAAAATATGATAATACCTGCATAACAGATTAATGTGATATCAATGTGGCTTTACAATATCATATAGAGATGGTGATAGTACTCTTGGACCAATGACTGTGGTCACCGCTAAACATTTGTTGTGGGATGACACATCATTATTAATGTTCATGGCTATTGATGACACCCACCTTGCAGATGAAGATCAGATAAGTTGGTTTATTTTTACAGTTATAGTATTTATCACTGTACATGCAGGGTTTTTTGTTTAAAATTTTTATCCTCCTCTATCTTTTTTTGGTTTTAACAACCTTTTTTTCAGATATTAGATTTTTTTTAAAACATTGTATTTGTGTGACTGAATTTGATTACATAGTGCATATGTTAAATTGAGCCGATGAAAACTAAATGTAAGTGCTATGCACATTACTTGTTACTTCTATTAATCGGAGTGATGTATGATGAGATTTGTATTGATCCAATTCTAGTTACTGTGATACAGTGACCACATAGGATCTTAGTAGATGTTATGCATCATTATTATTATACAGTATTAACTTTAACCCCTTAGGTTTCCCCTTTTTCCCAAACAGCCTCTTGTCCTTCCAGGATTTGCCCACACCATACCCATAATATTAATGCTGTATACATTTATGAGTGTGTTCTGCGTATATAATAACATTTTGTTATACCGTTATCACTGTTTGCATGTGTTTTTAATGGTTAATGTGTAGGGACATCAACATGCATTTATGTAAGAATTACATTTTTGTACGTATATCGTCTTCCTGTATAGCAATCCGTTCTTGCTGTTGAGTACTGTAATTATATTTTTTCAAGTCAATAATCTTCAGTTAATTGGGATGTGATGTTGTCAAGGCTAAGTGTTTAACTTTCTATGTTAAAAGTGATGTTTATATCATGTTTTTTTAACATAATTTCACCTACTAGTGCTTATAACACCTACAATCTGCATTAAGTGTGCAATTATCCTGAAATAAGTATCCATATTTAAACATTCCAGTCCATTCCAGTGACACAGGTGTGATTTCCAAATTATCACATGTATTAATATTTCCAAAATGTGTTCAAGCTCAATTTGATATGTTATCATCACAATTTTTGATATCATGCTTAAACAACATAATTGGTGATGTTTGTGAGTTTATACATCAATAAATATGAATTAAGAAACCGGTCTAGTTCATGTAGGTGGCCTGATATGTATTAACTACTTGATTCTCAAGATTGATATAACACGAAAATAAAACGCAAAATAAAAAAAAAATGTATTGACGATTTGCAAGTTTGAGACTGTTTTGCAATTAATTCTAATGTCTTTCATCGCTTTTCCCGTCTTTTAAATTGAAGTATTGATTTTTGTTTGCATTTACAGCGCTACAAACAGGGGTTAAACTCCCTTGCGAGTCCTCTCTAGTACTCATAGGATTTGTGGCTACACTTGCCATTTACGGTTGGGATAAGAATTGCATGCTTTAGAAATAGTTGCAATTTAATAGCGATTTGTGATTGTAACATTTACAGGCTTGAAAGATCAAAGACTTAGCTGTGTCAGAGTTGTTTTTCAGCCTTTACAGGCTTCAGTAACTAGGGCCCATAGTACGCACCTCTTTCTAATGTTTAGTTCAGTCTATCTATTAGTTCTATATATAAACATATCAATATATATATAAAAATATGTAGAACAAAAAAGACTAGCAGAAGGAAAACTAATGTTTTCAAGTATGCTAAGGTAAGCACATTTGGAAAGTTCCCAGGTAAAATGCATCCAGCGTAATTAAATCTATAAGGAAATGCCTCAAGAAGTTCAGTTGATGTTGTAAATTTGGATGATCATTTGGGCAAGGAAAGTATCTTCAATTTATTTTCTTTTACAGGTTTTAATTCTGTTTATTTTATTCTACTCTTTTCATTTTAATTGTATTTTTTTATTTTGGGTAATATTTATTATTTTTGTTAATTTTTTTTTTTTTTGAGTAATTTAGTGTTTTTTTTTTCATTTTCGGTAGTTTAATGGGTTGTAATTTTAATATATTAGTGTGCTGCTTTCATGGAGGTCCACCATTGTACTCATATGTTAATTTAGGTTACCATGAGTGTCTAGATAGATCCCCATGGTAGGTAGCAGGCTAATTTAGATACTATTTGGGGGTCTGTATAGACCCCCATGGAACGTAAGGGTTAATTTAGGCTACCATGTGGGTCTAGATAGACCTCCATGGTAGATAGGTGGTTAATAGGGATACTATGGGGGTCTGTATAGATGTACCATGGGGGTTTGGAATGCTGTAGCAAGGGTTAACTGTTTCGATGCCACAGGGGTCCTTGTTGGACCCCTGCAGCAATGGGTTTTAATCTTACGTGACACATGGGTGTGATAGGGACCCATGTAGTGAGGTTAACTTATAGGTGCAATGGGGGTCCTTCAAGAACCCCCATTGCACGGGATTAACATTTTAGGTGCCATGAGGGTCTCAATGAATGTGTAGCTGGGGATAATCGGGTTAGCAGGATGGCTTAGGAGGGTTAGTAGGAAATCGGCAGTTAGTGTGTGTGGGGGGGGGTAGTTGCAAAGGCATTTTTATACATTTGCGATTGCTCTGGAGTATGCACAATATTTTTTTATAAAATCAGGGATTTTAGTAGTTGCGAGTGCCGACTAATTTTAGTGATTTGGAATAGAATAGCTTTTTGGAGCTCAAGTAACTCATAAAATTCCTGATGAGGGGAAATCAATGGGAAAGCTTTTTGCATTTTGCTTTTCTGCCTTGCCATAGTTCTCAGGGATAGCTCTCTCGCAATCATGCTGAGAAGGGGGAGGAGAATAGCATGATAAAATTTCCTGGCACTTTTTGCCATTGCAACTTTGCGATTTAGGGAATAGAATAGCGCTCTATTTTGTTACAAAACATGCCTTTCAGACTGTTCCATATATATTGTACTCTTACATAACTAGTACTACTTATGTTTATTGAACTATTATATCTTATTATTACTATTTGTACTGCTATTGACTCTTTGTGATGTATCCATGTATTTTGTTCAAAAAGTTCTAAAATCAGTACTCTAGCTCCTATTGAAATCAGGATTATCAAAAGTGTACAAAATTGTTATTGCTAGCCCACAAACTTTACCCAATTCTGCCATTAAATGGCTAATTTGAAACTTCAATACGCATACCAAAATTAAAAAAGAAAACATTAAATGATATTGGTCTTTATTTGACCTCAGAAATAAGTGAAACGTCAATAATCTTTCTAGATTTGAAAAACAGTCAAATGAGGGATGGTGAATTAAAAACCAATACATACAGGAAACCCATAGCGACAAATAGTCTATTAAATGCCAAAGGTAGTCATCCAAGAACTTTAATCACAGGGATCTCAATTGGCCATTACTTGAGAATTAAAAGAAATTGTTCTGAAGAACATGACTTTGAACAAGAGGCAAAAGAACTTCAATCTCGCTTTCAAGAATGTGGATATAGCAAAAAGACATTAAGACATGCTTACCACAGAGCAAGAGATGTTTATAAAGAAACTTTACTCATGGAAAAAGATAAAAAGGATGAAAACTGTGTGAGATGCATTGGTACATATAATGATAAATGGTATGATATAAAAAAGATCTTTAATAAACATTGGAAAATTATGTTAGATGACAAAGATCTCAAACTATTTCTCAAAGACCATGTACAACTAAAAAGTCAAAGGTCAACAAATCTGAAAGATATGTAGTCAAAAAGCTATTCGGAATTCCTAAAAAAGACTACTTGGCTTCAAGGAACAAATGGGTGCTACACATGTCAATCTTGTAAGGCCTGTCAGTATGTTGGGCCTGCTAAAACCTTTACCTCCCCAGATGGAAAACAAACATATCCAGTAAAATACTTACTGACATGCAAGTTAGAAAGGGTAACTTATTTAATTTCTTGCAAATGTGGAATTAGATTCTTGGGAAAAAATGGCCGTGAATGCAGAAGAAGAATACTTGAGCGCATACACAGTATCAACAGAGAATATGATACTCCTGTAGCGGTCCAGGTCAATACAAAACATAAAGGCAATACAAGTGTACTTTCCTTTATTACTATTGACCACATTGAAAAGACCATAAGAAGAGGAGATAAAGATAAAGAGCTTCTCAAGAAGGAGGCGAAGTGGATATAATTATTAAAAACAAAGAAACCTTGGGGCCTAAATGAAGGCTTCACTTTCTCCCCTTTTATTTAAATACTAGGGACTTGCCCATCAAAAATGACAACATACAAATTTGAAGTCTTGCAATGCTGTTGTTTCCCACACAATGCTAGTCTCCCCCCCCCCCCTCTACTTTACGGGCCAAAGGCACTCATCGCGGGCCCCGCAATGAGCGGATTTGCCACTCATTGCTGGCCGCAGCATGCGCTGCACAGATGCACAAGCCCATAACTTTGCGAGTGTTACAGACAAACTCTCTCATTCCTGTATCTCTTACCCCCATCTCCCTCCCCTGTGTCTCTTTCCCCCTCTCTTCCTCCCCTGTGTTTCTTTGCCCCACACTCCCTCCCCAGTGTCTCTTTCCCCCCTCTCCCTCCCGTATCTCTTTGCCTACCTCTCCCTGCCCTGTTTTCCCCCCCTTATCTCCCTTTCCTGTGTCTCTTTCCACCCTCTCCCTCCCCTTTGTCTCTTCTCCCTCTCTCCCTCCCCTGTAGCTCTTCCCTCCCCCCTCTCTTCAACCGCCACCATTTTTTTGCAAGCACGTAACTCGGAAGCCATTGAGAGGCCACAAAAAGACGCCAATTGAATAGCAAATTAGCTTTTAACCTCACTTACGAACTCCCTGCCGAAGGTTTTGACGCTCATTGCAGGCAGCGGCATGCGCTCTGCGACAAACTCGCAATAACTATATATATGATATTTTGCCTGTGAGAATTCCATATTATGGATTAAATGATCGGAACTAAGAATGTTGAAGAAATATAGTGTGTAAATACTAATAGAGTATGTGGTTAGATCGTATGTACCTATATGACACACATAAATGGGTTTAGAAAGTTATTACACCTTTCTGATGACTATTCCTTGAAATAACATCTGCAATCACATATATAGTTGTGAGCGTACGCGTTGTTGCTAACGCTGCGGGCTCGCGTAGCGAGGGCCGCGGCTCGCGCAGCGAGCCAAGGCCCTCGCAAAGCGAGGGCACTGGGCGAGGGTCTCAGTTGCTGGCATGGAGCGCCGTAGGCGCTCCATGCCAGCAACTGCGACCCTCGCAAAGTTCAAGTCGCAACCCAAAGAGCACGACACACACATTACGACACTCGCAAACAACATATGACACACGTTCACACACATTACGGCCTCGCAACACTCGGACGCTACTCGCGAACATTACAAAATTAAAAACACAATACATACACACACCACATACATACAAAACTTACCTACAGCAAGAGGTAGCATCCAGGACCTCAAAAATGCAACTTACACCTCCATTTCACTCAAAATAAAAGAGTTTACACACGAAAATATTTGGTAAGCGAGAGAAACAATGGCCGCCGAACAAAACGAAAACGAGGCTACACACGCAAACACCATACGAGACACGTTACGACACATTACGACCTCGCAAACATCAGACGCAACACGCCGACATACAAACATTTACAACACAATAAATACACACAACACACACATAAAAAGCTTACCTACAGCAAGAGGAACCATCCAGCTCCTCAAAAAAACAAGTTACACCTTCATTTAAATACAAATAAAACACTTTACACACAAAGAAAATCGCTAAGCAAGAAAAAAAATGGCCGACGGACAAAACGAAAACGAGGCTACAGCACTCTCCATACGTAAAACACCACAACACACTCGCAAAACACCACGCGGAAATCGAAAACCACTACGAGGCACCAACGGAAAATCCGCTAAGACGGACAACATATAGAAACCGCCATTTTACGCACAGTGGTTACTAGCAATACCATCAATACACAGAAGAAAACTAAAAAGCTTTAGATATACTCAAAAAAGGTTTCAAAAAAGTAATATATGCCACATGCTGACTTTCAGTGCAATGAAATAATATATTTCTGAAAGATAAAATAATTGTCATAATTTCCAATATAATATATTCTATATGTTGATTTAAAATATGGTAGATTTCTAATTTATTGTCACCATGACAGCAGGTAATCTATATAAGTACCCCTGTTAGGGTGGAGGTGACCCCTGATGAAATAATAGAAATGTGCGTCGGGTCAGGTGCTGCACACACTGTACAAGGATTGATGATGTCATTGCGAGGCATCTTTACCGCCATACACATGAGATTCTGCTGCTCTCACTTATTTCAAACAAAGAGATATCTAATAGCAGAAAACATCATAAAGAGATTACAATACTCTATCAGAAACAGGCAATGACAATTTACTAATTTAATAGCATTAGACAAAGCAATAAACAGCTTTATGATATAATCTGCACTGTTAGATAAGCAATAAGCTAATAGCAAATCACTATTTTAATAGATTCCACAAACACTATTAAAGTCAGATACATTTCTGACAATTCCTAAGCACTTTAAGTTCATATTAGCACCTGCACTTGTAAACAATGCATTTGATACCTTTTTTCAGTGTCCTATATATAGTACCTACCCCTCCAAATAGTATCAATATTTAAAACTGTCCTGATATGGTAGCAGTGTCTGGAAGTTTTTAAACAAAAAACTGTTTTTCTAAATATCCTAGTGACTGGACCTAGAGCCACTAACCTTTTTTCTTTGTATTAATATGTGAAAGTACTATTTTACAGGAAGAGCAGTAAATAAGTAAAGAAACCTTCCATTGGAAGTGATTAGGTCAAATATAGTAAAGGAATTCAAACAAGCTTGGCATTTTTCAGATTTAATAATGCAATAAATGAAAACAATATTTTAATTTGTCATGAGCTAAAATGAAAACAAAATCTCATGTCAGTCTCAGTGGCCTGGTGTTTTCATGTATTCCTTTCCTTCCCTGATTGATCACGGCTTCACACAAACTACAACTTCAGTAGCACAGCCAAAATCCTTTGACAGTCTTTTATTATTCATACACAAATGCATACTGAGGTTTATACTAATGTCTGTGGGAAAGAGGCACACATTTTGAGAACAAACCTTGCACTGTGAAGGTTGATGGGTAGACATGGATGCTAATTCTCCATTGATCCCACACATGGCTTACCAATATAAAGAATACCATGATGTAAGTACACTTCTACATTGATATGCTAATGAGAAGTATCATTAACTTTTGAAAAACATGCAACGCACAGAATGCCAATACTTTGTTCTGACTATGGGATACTTAAACATTTTTGCACGTTTTGTTTACCAGTTAGTTTTGTTAGATCTTCAGATAAAGTTTTTTTTCAAGAAAAGACTATGCTGGAAATCTAAGAAATATGTATATGAATAAAATAAACTAGCTAAAAATGATCTTAATGACATTTAACAGTCCAATATAAACATATGTATAATTAAACTATATTTTTATTATTATGACCCTTTCATTATACAACATCCAGAGCAACACACAGCCCAGTACTCAAGGGGTTAATAAATATCAGAGAACCACATGGACTAGGAACAAATGCTCTAGTGTATTGTCTAATATATATCTATATATATATATATATATATATATATATATATATACAAAATAACAGAATTATATGTTTTATATTTATGAATATAGTTGTCAAACATATTTAATTTAAATAAACATAAATAAATAAATAATATAATATATATTGAAATATAAATATATATGGTTTCTTGCCACAGTTACAGCGCTTATTCTCCCTCATTATAATAATTGAGACATTCTCATTTTCTATTGGTTCCTAGAGTTGGTTTGGTGTAACATTACAAGTGAATAAATGGTTGCTACATTGAAGTCTCTTGCGTACAAGACAGGATTTACAGATGTGGGCTGTGTGATGTAGTATTGAGAATGAAAAGATTAAAATAAATGTGTAACCTAGGGGAAAAAAGCTCCTTGCAGAAGATTTTATGATATACCACAAATTACACCGCTTGATTATAATGGGGGCCTATGATTGCCTTACACAATGTTATCTCTAAGCCCTGACCTGTGTGGTGTTCCTTGAGGAATGGTCTGAGAACAACTGGTCTATAAAATCTATCACTTTACTGCCTAACTCATCCGATTCCAACATACAGTATATACTCGAGTATAAGCCAAGTTTTTCAGCCCTTTTTTTAAGGCTGAAAAAGCCCCCCTTGGCTTATACTTCAGTTACCCTGTGTCTCTTTCCCCCTCTCCCTTGTGTTTCTTTCCCTCCCTATCATCCTCCTCCACCCCCCTCCTCAACCCCCCTCCTCATCCTCAACCCCCCTCCTCATCCCCAACCCCCCTCCTCAAGCCTCCTGTTTTCCCTGTATTTTGTGGTAAAATAGGTGCCTCGGCTTATACTCGGGTCTGCTTATACTCGACTATATACGGTAGTTTTTAAAAGGTAAGGTAGACTTATGTTTATCATAAGTATTTTAAACTGTCTTTTTGTCTTAACATTTACCATTTTGGTATGGTCTATTTAGTACTCTTACTGTAATTTGTAAGTCTGCGAGTTTTCAATCTTACATGGTCCTTTGGCAAAGCTCAATGTACACAGGATTCTAAGCTCAAAGACAGGGCCCTCCAGCTTTGTAATGTGTTAATATTGTTTTGCCTTGTTCACAATTTATGTACAGCGATATGGAATATGTTGGCGTGTTACAAAAAAACAATAATAATAATAGTGTTTTCTCACATGACTCCAAAGTCTTCTGCCTTGTTTTTTAGTGAGATGAGAAGAGATGAGATAAACGAGAAAGGCTATTTTTACCTATAGGAAATAGTAAATCAGGATATATACCATAAATTCCCCCCATTAACTTTTGTTCTGAAAGTAAAGGGTATTTATACACATACCAATGCATCTTCTGCAGATGAAGATATTTGCTTTTTACATATTGGTTAATACATGGCACTTCTCCCAGCATTTTTGTTATTAGCATTTAATTATTCACTCAGTAGAAAATAAAATATTTCTGCGGCTACATTTCTCCAAGGATTTGTTTCACTGCAATCCTAGCAATCAGCCTTTAAGAAAAGTTAATTTGCAGTCGAAATTCTAAGTAACACTTAACAATATGGATCTCTTGAGACCTCTCAGCCAGCTAAAATCAATTTACATGAATTGCCCTCAAAGCTTTATTATTAGGCTGATGTTACTTTGCATATTATACAAATACCCCTTAGACCAGCTCATCTCTGTTGTGCAGGACCCTTTAAAGTTGATTAAGTCTGCATATCTGGATCACTCAACACGTCAGTGCTAATGTAAAAAAAAATAGTTCAGCCCTTGTGCATTAGATACAATTTAGTTTTATGTGTTTAATTTCCCTAAAAGGGCAGGTTATCAATTCTATATTCTTAATATTTTCCAATTCATAATCAGTTGACAGTTGACAAAATCCTCTTTCAGCCCAATATTTCCCTCCAATTCCAACAGTATTCCTTTTCCACATGCAGATCCAAGTTGCTATGTATAGCAGTTGTTATCTATAACAGTTTACAATCTATCAAACAGCTCTCTTCTCAGCTCCTTCTAACTTGATTTGCAGCATCAGTACTTTAAATGTATCTAAAGACCTTCTTGTGAACTACTCAAAGTTAGATCAAATGGTTACTACTCGTTATTGGTTTTCCTTGATATTTCCAGTTTTCCTTGATATTTCCATTACATTCAATATTGTTGTCTAAGACAATGACGAGATCAAGAAGAAACAGTAATGTACGGTACTCTGTGTGATTTACCTTTCACCTAATCCACCACACCCTCAGCAACTTTTATGCGTCAATATGATGTTTGTTGAAGTCTACATTAAAATAAATAACTTCGATTACTTTTTTTAAATATTTAAAAAATGCAATGATTATAATACTACTAGCGACTTGCCCGTCAAAAATGACGGCAATAAAATTTGAAGTGATGGCAATGTAAGGCTTTTGCTCCTCTGTGGACCTTCGCCGCTCATTGTGAGCCTCTCCCCCCTCATGTACTTCAAGTGTCCTGCTTTGTAACGATCACCTTTGGCTCTCATCAAGACAGATATATAAGTACAGTGTAAAATATAAAAAGTGTGAAGTACAGTGAATTAAAAAAGTAATATGAATTAATAAATGAATATACTTTACCTATTTATATTTAATATGCAGCAATCAATATCCTGAAGAGCTAACAATGTCTTTGGATTTTCCTGCATCAGAAAATGTACAGTTGGAGTGTTGATCATCTGAGGAGAAAGTGTCAGCAATGTGGCAAGTGTGCAGTGTAAATAGGCTGCATGCACAAGGCCAAACCGTTTGTTTAGGTGGGTAATGTTATTAGCGTACCAAAATATTGTCCTGTGGATCCTATTTAGGAATCCTTGAACAACCAACCAAGGTTGTACAGAAACACCTTTTATGCAGCCTTTATTTTAATTATTATTGCCACATACTAATTTTAAAAAATTCAATCTTTATTTGTACATTTAAAATGTTGTTAAAAATGCAACGATTAAAAAAATCATGTTAAACCCAAGGTGTTTAATCCTTTGGGTTTTTTGACGTCCAGCAAATTATTAGAGGTTTATTTAAGTTTTATTTTTGTTGTTATTATATTCTTTGCTTTGATCACAGCTTTTTTATTTAATTACTTTATTATGCTCAAGTCAATAAAAGATTTGGTTTTTCAATTCAATTGTATTTGTGTATTTTTGGGTATGTTTCCTTAGTCAAATCCTTATCAGGTACCCTGGATTTTAATTTACATAAGATTAAATTTTTTACATAAGATTAAGATAAGGTTTTATAATCCTTTTGTATGTTGTATAGTTTTGTTTATTCATACAGCACTTCACTGGAGTATATGTTTTAAGTGCCTTTGCATTTCTTTTGTGTTAATCTTTTGTCCTGTTTATTTATGTTAATTCGGAATTCTATTTCTTAAAGTGCATTATAATTCAAGTTGTGTTATTCAAAAATTCTTATCTTAAAGTGCTTGTGCTATTTGACTTAGTGCTTATTTCTTCTTATATTACCCTTTTACCTCATGACTGTTAGTCTGTCACAGTCACTACTTTACCTTATTCATTTATAGTGCTAATACTGTGCTATTTTTAAACAATGTATACACTCCTGATTATGCTGTTTCTTAAACTATATATTTCCTAAATGCTTCTGTCTATTGTTTTTTAGAAGGAGGTTGTGTCCTCCTTTTTCTTCATTTTTTTTGCTTTAATTATGCTTTTACTCCTTTTTCCTTTTTCTTGCTTTTCTATTTCCTTATTCTTGTATATTGCTCTATTGTTACTATATTGAGACTTTATGGTGAAGGAATTGGCTTTCTATCTTTCTTTTTAGTTAGTAGTGGACCTGGAGCTTTTGAGCTGTATCTATCATGCTCCACGCTATATTGGCGTGGTCTGCGCTGTGATCGCGCTTACTGATGACGTCACAATCTCCCGACGCGCGTTTCGTGAGGCTCTATCAGTCTCTCACTCATCAGGGGCACAGTGCTGCCTTCTCTGTGGAGCTATTTATAGTTTCTATGGCAATTAGTTAACTCTTTGTGTTCCATAGTTTCTATGGCAGTTAGTTAACTCTTTGTGTTCCTGAATGTTTTTGTGCATGCTTTATTTTCATATGTTGCTTTTGACTTTCTTTTTTACTATATTATCTTTATATTATTTAAATAAGTATAATGATTTTGAATAAGGAAATTACTTTCAAAGTAATACTTTTAACTTGCTAGCATTAGTATGCCTTTGTATTATTTTATTAAAACTTTGTTTGCTAAACATATTATTTGATTTTAAATTATAATTATTTTGCATACCATGTTAATTTATTTTTTATCTAATCCGGATACTTATTTTTATTTTTTATTTTGCTATATTCTTTATTGTTTATTTATATTTCATTATTTGTTTGTTTATGTTATTTATTTATTTATATGCATTTATTTTATTTATGTTTTATATTTATTATTATTATTATATTAATGACTTTTATAGATAAAGATGGTTTTCTAATTACTTCTTTTAATTTTTCTTATCTTTTATCAAAAGTTGTTTGTTTTTTTTCATTTATTTTTTAATTTTGTATTTTGTTTTATTAGTAATTCTTTCAAATGAATACTATATATATACATTCTTCTGTTAAACTTTTGTATCCTATTCATATATTAAATCTAGGTATTTTTCATAAGAGGTTTTTTTCAAATGAATGCTGTATATGTAAATTCTTCATTTAAACCCTGTGTTTTTTTTGTATCCAATTGAAATATCAATTTTGCCTCTTGACACAGTAGGTGTTTATCCCAATCTCCTCTTCTTGCTGTTTTTGGTATGTGGTCAATACCTATGAATTTCAAACAGTATGGATTATTGTTGTGATGATGACGTACATATTTTTGCTATTGGGGTATCTTTTAAATTTAAAACATCATTGACATGTTCTAATACACGGCGTCTTAACTGTCTTTTGGTTTTGCCTGTGTATTTTTTATTACATGAGCAAATTATTTGGTAAATAACACCTTCAGTTAGACAATTTATATTGTGTCTTATCTTATAATTCTTTAATCCTGTTGCATCTTGAAATTCTGTGGTTTTTAATAAAAATGGACATGCTTTACATTTGCCGCATGCTTTACATCCTTTTTGGCCTTCTATTAGCCAGTTCCTCTTATTTTTCTTTTCTTCATAGTGGCTATGTACCAGGAGATCTTTTAGGTTTTTTGCTCTTCTGTATGTAATTGTACTTTGTTCTGTAAGTACTTCATCCAGATCTCTGTCTAATTTCAAGATGTTCCAGTGTTTTTGCAATATAGATCTTATTTGTTGGGATTGACTGGAGAAGTTTGTGATGAGTCGTATAGGTTGTTGTTTTTTGTCTCTTTTATTTTCAACCAATAGTTGATTTCTATCCTGTGTGAAGGCCCTATGGTATGCTTTCTTCAACACTTTTTTTGTGTATCCTCTTTGAATGAATCTTTCCTGTAGTTCTTTAGCTTGTATTTTGAATTCTTGTTGACTGCTACAGTTTCTTTTTATACATAAATACTGTCCTGTTGGTATGGCTTTCTTTGTTGAAATTGGATGGTGACTCTTCCAATGTAACAACGAGTTTGTTGCTGTTGTTTTTCTATAAGTTCTTGTTGCTAGTTCTTTTTGTGACGTCATCACTAAGCGCGATCACAGCGCAGACCACGCCAATATAGCGTGGAGCATGATAGATACAGCTCAAAAGCTCCAGGTCCACTACTAACTAAAAAGAAAGATAGAAAGCCAATTCCTTCACCATAAAGTCTCAATATAGTAACAATAGAGCAATATACAAGAATAAGGAAATAGAAAAGCAAGAAAAAGGAAAAAGGAGTAAAAGCATAATTAAAGCAAAAAAACTGAAGAAAAAGGAGGACACAACCTCCTTCTAAAAAACAATAGACAGAAGCATTTAGGAAATATATAGTTTAAGAAACAGCATAATCAGGAGTGTATACATTGTTTAAAAATAGCACAGTATTAGCACTATAAATGAATAAGGTAAAGTAGTGACTGTGACAGACTAACAGTCACGAGGTAAAAGGGTAATATAAGAAGAAATAAGCACTAAGTCAAATAGCACAAGCACTTTAAGATAAGAATTTTTGAATAACACAACTTGAATTATAATGCACTTTAAGAAATAGAATTCCGAATTAACATAAATAAACAGGACAAAAGAATAACACAAAAGAAATGCAAAGGCACTTAAAACATATACTCCAGTGAAGTGCTGTATGAATAAACAAAACTATACAACATACAAAAGGATTATAAAACCTTATCTTAATCTTATGTAAAAAATTTAATCTTATGTAAATTAAAATCCAGGGTACCTGATAAGGATTTGACTAAGGAAACATACCCAAAAATACACAAATACAATTGAATTGAAAAACCAAATCTTTTATTGACTTGAGCATAATAAAGTAATTAAATAAAAAAGCTGTGATCAAAGCAAAGAATATAATAACAACAAAAATAAAACTTAAATAAACCTCTAATAATTTGCTGGACGTCAAAAAACCCAAAGGATTAAACACCTTGGGTTTAACATGATTTTTTTAATCGTTGCATTTTTAACAACATTTTAAATGTACAAATAAAGATTGAATTTTTTAAAATTAGTATGTGGCAATAATAATTAAAATAAAGGCTGCATAAAAGGTGTTTCTGTACAACCTTGGTTGGTTGTTCAAGGATTCCTAAATAGGATCCACAGGACAATATTTTGGTACGCATTTAAGTAATAACACCTAGGCCCCAAAAAATAAACTAAGATCATTTTTTTGAGTATTATGGGTAATGTTGTTAGTTGCAAGTTAGTGTTGTAAAATGGCAGCTTTTTTCTATGTGTTACTTGGCTCGCGAGCATTTTCCGTCGTTGTAATGCTATATTTTGTATCTCCTATGTTCCTGGGTAACTTGTACGTTCCTGGCAGTGCTTTTCCCAGCTCTGTCTCCTTTAGCCTCGTTTTCATTTTTCTGGTCCGCCATTTCTTTTGTCGCTTCTAAGTCCTGTGGCTCTTTTTTTTTCTTCAAAGTTCCGCTTCTCTGGGTTGTTTTTTAACGATATTGAGGAGCAGTAGAGCCTCCCCCTCCACAAATGTAGACACTCGCCTTCGGCTCATTGCAGTTTATGTCATCATCCGCAAATGTGGCCCCTCGCTTTGCAGCCTGCAATTAGCCTTTGGCTCATTGAAGCTGACGTGGGAGCCTCTACCTTTGCGAGGTCCGCATTTGCAGCCCAAACTGCGTCCCTCGCTTCGTGAAGGATACAGTTCTGCGACCTCGCAAAGCGAGCTCGCAAAGCGTGACGACAACTCGCAGTTTGACAGTTATATGTGATAGACTATTCATTGTATAGTGGAGAGTGCTGGAACGTTGCAAAAGTGTATATACGTTCCTAATTACATTCTATCTCATAAAAAATATTGATATACCACAGTTAAACGTCAAACATGCATTTTTATGTAGACATATAGGGCCTCATTAAATTCTCCCTCGTAGTTATCTCGGTCCTCGCAAAAGGCAGTTTTTTTGCTGTTTGCGAGGACCGAATACCTCGCAGCCTGCTTTGTGAGATGACTCTGAAAAATGGCAGAGAATAGGCTCCGAGAGAGCTACGGAGTCACAAGCAGCCATAAATCTATGAGTGATTCTCGCACCTCGGAAGAATCCCTACGGGCACAAAAAGTGCCCGCGAGGGATCCTAAAACCTCTACGTGCTGCCTCAGAGCAGCCCGAGACAGCAGTGTGAGGCTCCCCCCTGCTCCCTATACACATCCCCATGCTGCAGGGGTCCCTAAAGGGACCCCTGCAGCCCCGCACATTAACACCTTGCAGTGGGGGTCCCCGATCTGCATAGATTAGGCCCCGCTGCATTTAAAAAATTTAAAATCCCGGCCGCGGCTCCTTAAAGGGCCCGCGGCATACTATTAATAATCCCGGCCGTGGCACCTAAAATTAACCCCCCTCTATGCTGGGGGTCCCCATTGGGATCCCCGAAGTGTACCCACATTATCCCCTTGCTGCAGGGGTCCATAGGGACCCCCGCAGCCCCCCCACATTAAGCCCTTGCAGCGGGAGTCCCCGATCGGCACCGATCGTGACCCCGCTGCATTTAAGTTTTTAAATTTCCCGCCTCGCGGGTCCTTAAAGGACCGTAAAGGTCCTGAAAGGACTTACACTAAAAAATATTAACCACAGGCAACTAAAATTAACCCCATAAGTCATGGGGGTCAATACAGAACCCCATAAGGCCAATAATTAACCCTATAACTCATGGGGGTCAATACAGAACCACATAAAGCCAATAATTTACCCTATAACTCATGGGGGTCAATACAGACCCCCATAAGGCCTTAATTAACCCTGCCACTCATGGGGGTCAATACAGACCCCCATAAGCACTTAATTAACTCTATAACTCATGTGGGTCAATACAGACCCCCATAAGCCAATAATTAACCCTGTCACTCATGGGGGGGGTCAATACAGACCCCCATAAGGCCTTAATTAACCCTGTCACTCATGGGGGTCAATACAGACCCCCATAACGCCAATAATTAACCCTGTCACTCATGGGGGTCAATACAGACCCCCATAAGCCAATAATTAACCCTGTCACTCATGGGGGTCAATACAGACCCCCATAAGGCCTTAATTAACCCTGTCACTCATGGGGGTCAATACAGACCCCAATAAGGCCAATAATTAACCCTGTCACTCATGGGGGTCAATACAGACCCCCATAAGACAATAATTAACCCTATAACTCATGGGGGTCAATACAGACCCCCATAAGGCCAATAATTAACCCTATAACGCATGGGTGTCAATACAGACCCCGATAAGGACAATAAGTAACCCTGTCACTCATGGGGGTCAATACAGACCCCCATAAGCCAATAATTAACCCTTTAACTCATGGGGGTCACTACAGACCCCCATAAGGCCAATAATTAACCCCCATAAGGCCAATAATTAACCCTATAACTCATGGGGGTCACTACAGACCCCCATAAGGCCTTAATTAACCCTTCCACTCATGGGGGTCAATACAGACTCCCCTAAAGCCTTAATTAACCCTGTCACTCATGGGGGTCAATACACTCCTCATGTACATTTTCGCAGTGTTGATATGGGCAGCCCTGCTAACTTTGAGAAATGTTGCAGTATGTAGGATTTAAGTAGAAGCCTCTTATTTACGAGGCTGGAATATAATAAGGCTGATAGCTACTAAATATGTTCAAGTATAAATAAGTTACAAGTTAGGCCAGCGTTTTGATTCCACCAATGTGCTCAGCAGATGGAAGTCTGTATGGGTAGAACCAATTTCTGCTGAAACAGCTTATCTAAACATTTAAAATTATGTTGTTTAGTTGTTCAGTCGTGTCCCACTCTCTGTGACTATATGTCACATAATTTGTGAAATGTTGTCCACCTGTGTGCAATCTAAGTGTCACATTATCTGTCATTAAATATACACACCTTTCTTAAAAGGCCCCAGAGGTTGCAACACCTAAGTAAGAGGCACCACTAACCAAACACTGCTATAAAGGCCGCCATTTTTTTTTGAGGGCCGAAACTCGTCAAATTGTGTTTAAATTGTCATGCAACCTCACTCCCAGATGTCCTGGCTGTCCCCCCGTGCTGTGTGTGATGTTTTTTATTTTCTTTATGTTATTGTTGTTTTTGTATGTGTGCGGTTCGGCGTTTAACTTTGTATTTTTTGGACCTTTTTTTTTTTTTTTTGTAAGTGCAGCGGGCCGTGTTACGGGGGCCGTAATTTTTTCACAATTTTTTTTTCAAACTGCT
Source organism: Discoglossus pictus (assembly GCA_027410445.1). Lineage (NCBI taxonomy): Eukaryota > Metazoa > Chordata > Amphibia > Anura > Alytidae > Discoglossus > Discoglossus pictus. The sequence continues at coordinate 181,136,640 of CM050166.1, read as the reverse complement.
ACCGCCTCGCATTCTGAATGGTGTAATTGAGATTTGTGTTGATGTGTAGTTCCGCTGGTCATAGGGATGAACGTCTACGTCGCTCATCTCCACCATCGCAGTGAGCTCCTTCGGCGCTCGCTGCCTAAGTTGTGCGGGGTCGTAGGGATAAGCGCCTACGGCGCTGATCTCCACCAGAGCAGTGAGCGCCTTTGGCGCTCACTGCCTAAGTCGTACGGGGTCATAGGGATGAGTCCACCGACGCAAGGAGCACCTTCGGCGCACCTTGCCAGCAACTGCAACCCTTGCTTTACTATGCGAGCCCGCAAGCATTAGCAAAAACTCGTATTGCTCACTACTATATATGTGATATGTATATATATATATATATATATATATATATATATATATATACAGTGCCTTGCAAAAGTATTCACCCCCCCTTGACTTTTTACCTATTTTGTTACATTACAGCCTTAAGTTCAATGTTTTGTTAATCTGAATTTTATGTGATGGTTCAGAACACAATAGCCTAAGCTGGTGAAGTGAAATTAGAAAAACATATACATAAATATACGTGTACGTATATATTCACCCCCTTTGTTATGAACCCCATAAAAAGCTCTGGTGCAACCAATTACCTCCACAAGTGAAATTATGTCCACCTGTGTGCAATCTAAAGGTCACATGATCTGTCAACAAATATACACACCTTTTTTTGAAAGGCCCCAGAGGTTGCAACACCTAAGTAAGAGGCACCACTAACTAAACACTGCCATGAAGGCCAAGGAACTTTCCAAACAAGTAAGGGACAATGTTGTCAGGGTTAGGTTATAGAAAAATATCAAAATCTTTGATGATCCCTAGGAGCCTGGAGTATCTGTACATAGGACGACAATAAGCACACGCTCCATTGAGTAGCCTTAGAGTAGTGGGCTTTATGGCAGAGTGGCCAGAAGAAAGCCATTACTTTCAGCAAAAAACAAAATGGCACATTTTGAGTTTGTGAAAAGGCATGCGGGAGACTCCCAAAATGTATGGAGGAAGGTGCTCTGGTCTGATGAGACTAAAACTTAACTTTTCGGCCATCCAAGAAAACGTCTGGCGCAAACACATCACATCACCTCAGCAGCCGGGACTGGGTAAACTGGTCAGAGTTGAGGGAAAGATGGATGGAGCTAAATACAGGGAGATTCTTGAGCAAAATCTGTACCACTCTGTGCGTGATTTGAGGTGTTTTGCAAGGAGGAATGAGCAAAAATCCAAGTGGTAAGATGTGGCAAGCTCATAGAGACTTATCCAAAGTGACTTGGAGCTGTGATTGCAGCAAAAGTTGGCTCTACATTGACTTTAGGTGGAGGAATAGTTATGCACATTGACTTTTTCTGTTATTTTGTCCTATTTGTTGTTTGCTTCACAATAATAATAAAAAAAAACATCTTCAAAGTTGTGGGCATGTTCTGTAAATTAAATGATGCAAATCTGCAAACAATCCATGTTAATTCCCAGGTGTGAGGCAACAAAACACGAAAAATGCCAAGGGGGTGAATACTTTTGCAAGCCACTGTACATTTATTTGAAGCTGAGAGGACACTGCTCTGTAGCTGAGAGGACACTGCTCTGCCTTATCAAATAATCCACTTTTAACAAAAAAAACAAGTAAAAGCATGCACTAAAATTTTATTTAACACGTTCTCAGAAAATAAATTGTAATTGCTCTATTTAAGGCTCCAAACAGACCAGTTTGTTGGATCTCTACTATTGAACTCCCTCCAAAAGTAATTTTGAAAAAAGTCTGCTTATAACAAATAAAACCAACCTGAAAAGTCCCAAAAAAATATAAAGGAGTCCGCCAAAGGTTTATGAACAAACCCATACAAAATAAACTTTTTTTGCTCATGTTTATCCTCATAAGAAGCCTGTTTGTGATAAAAAAAATAATATATATATATTTTTTATTAAGAGCACCAGGTAAATACAAAAAAACAAATGTTTCAACAATAGAACATAAATAGCATAGGCAATGCCCTAGAAAAGTGCAAACATGCACATAACCTTTTGACTTTAATTGTTACATTTTTGTTAAAAAAAAAGGAAAGAGAAGAGAGAGAAAGAAAGAGAGGGGCAAGAAGAGATAGCGTTCAACACTATGCCTGCTCTAAATGTGATCTCCTTATAGCTTGTTCTAGCACTGCTGATTTACCACCCGACCTTAAGGGTCCAGGTGTCCCAACATGAGGCCCATTTCCCATATGATTGATCCGGGTCCGCTGAAATAACACTCATGTCATGTATGAATTTAAGTTTCTTCAAAACTGCACTATATGCAGGTACTTCTGACTTCCAGGCTTTGGCCAGTATAACCCGAACTGCTAAGAACACCTTGTGTGATAAAAGTTGAGCTTCTTTACCGAGGCACTCTATGGGGAGGCCCAAAAGGGCTTCTTCCGGCTTTTGGTGGATCCTGCGACCCTAAACTCTCTCCAAGATATCATGTTTCCCGCCAAATATGAGCGATTTTAGAGCAGTTCCAGAGGACATGTTTAAGGGTACCCAAATTGGGACACCCCCTAAAACAATTGCCATCTAAGGAGGGTTTAGAGAGTTTCATCCTAGCCGGCGTTAAGTACCACCTCATAATGGTCTTATGTGCATTTTCCCTCAGTATTGTGTTCAGTGAGGAGCCTAGGGCCTGTTTATGTATCTTGTTCCACTGTGCATCGGTTAAATCACTGGCAAGCTCCGACTCCCAAGAGTGCTGATGGAGGAGTTTGGGCGGTATGGTCCGGTCTATTAAATAATTATATATAGTGGAGATATTCCATCTACCATTAGGGTTATCAAGCCAAAATTTCTCGAATGGAGTGATCTTAGCAGAGGCATTACATTTGATTACCTTGGAAACATTAACATGTATCTGGCATAAATTAAGCCATTCCTTTCATTGTAAATGATTTACGTCCCTAAATGTTGCGGGCCACCACTGTTGATTACCCCTTAAAAGATCAGCAGCAATCGTAAACTTATTGTCTATCCACCACTTAAACTGCAAAAATACATTGATTAATGCTGTTCTCTGATATAACCTCAATTGGGTAAGCCATGAACCTGCTTCTACAAGTGGGATTCTCTTGTTCGTCTGAGTCAGCTCTTACATTGGGATGGGTCCTTACCCTCTTGGCTCACCAGACAAGAAATCGTTAAAAAGTAATTGAAGATGGGGCGCTGTAATAAAAATTTGTGAACCCATCCGGGCCAGGGGCTTTATGTGACTTAGACTCTTTTATAGTTTTTTTTAACTTCAGTTAAAGAAATTGGATTATCTAGCAAATCAGATTGACCACTATCAAGTTTCGGAAGGTTAATGGAAGACAGAAAATTATCAATTTGGGTCCTATGATCAAACGTGCCTGCGCTAGCAGGAGCTGAATACAAATCAGAATAACATTTTTCAAATGCCTCTCTGATGTTATTCGGCTTATAAATGGTCTTATCATTCTCATTCTAGTTTGGGGATAAAGAGGCTGGCCTTTGCTTGTTCAGCTTTCTAGCTAGCATTTTGTCTGGCTTATTCGAGAACGTGAAATACTGAGATTGAGTTCTTTGCAATACAGTTACAACCTTCTAAAGAACTCCAACTGCTGCTTAAGTTTATACATTTCCACTTGGGTCCCAGGTGGTCTCCTAGAGGAAGGAACAGTTTGAAGGGCAGAGATTTTATTGTTTAATGTGTTGATTTGGGCCAGTTCTACTTTTCTAGAGATTAAGACAATTTAAATGCATTTGCCCCTTAACACTGCTTTATGTGCAGCCCATACTCAAGCATTATCCACCTCACCCCACTATTCAAATCAAAGTATTCTACCATAGCACTATATATTTTGTCTTTTGTAACTACATCATTAAGCAGGGCCGGGTTTAGTGCCCATGAAGGAGAACGCCCCTTAGGCAGCAGATTGTTCAAGGAGATACTGATTATATCATGGTCAGACCATGCAATGGGTCGGATTTCTGCATCCAGCAAATTCGGGGCTAGGTGTTGCTGGGTTAAAACATAATTGATGCAAGAGTATGAGTCACGCCTAGCTGAGTAATGGGTTTATTCCCTATATCAGTAGGGTGAACCATTCTCCACCAATCAAGCATACCCTGATTGTTAAGCAAAAGTTTAAGTGATTTTTTGCAGAGGGAATTACCATCAGGGAGGCAGAGCCCGATCTATCTCTTGCTTGGTCTAAGACTGAATTAATGTCCCCCCCCCCCAGGATCCACACTGAGTATTGCCAGTCAGACATTATATCTGATATTTTACGAAAGAATGCGGATTGCCCAACATTTGGGGTGTATATATTTAACAATGAAAGTTTACGTTCATTGACAGTACCCTGTACCAGAATGAATCTACCCCCTGGATCTCTGTGGGTGGACATGTGTTGGAAGTGCAGCCTCCTATGTTTTAAAATGGACACCCCTCTTTTTTTTCTGCGGCAGTAGAATAAAACGTTTGCGTGAAACATTTCCCCCACTACTTTGGAATGGCCTTTCTCTTAAAATGTGTTTCCTGTACAATGTCTAACCCCATGCGACTGTTCTCACCCAGGGCAACCCCCCACTACACCCTTTTGTTTAACCCCTGAACATTATGAGATGCTAAGAATAGAAACAAATACAAAATGTAACCCCTATGGGGCACAACTGTGAAAAACCATTAAAATTTAAGTGACTATATCAGTGCAGTTGAGATCTAAGAAGTGGGAAAATTCCATAGCAGACCCTGAGCTAAGCCCATATTCAGCATATGAATATATATATATATATATATATATATATATATATATATATATATATATATATATTGCAACCACATTTCTAGACTTAAAATGAAATTCCCTAACGGATGCTTGTACCGAATTCTGCACAAGAAAATAAAACAATGCTACCATATAGCGAAACTTAAACTGAAAACTATGTGTTTTACATGTAGGGTTACAGAGTCCCTTCTCTAATCTACAGAAGTATCTCAAAGCAATATCTACTGTACATTTGAAAGTGTCTTCTCTCAAATTATCCACACTCAGAAGTATAAAAAGTTGTTACAGACTTAGGATCTCTGTTGAGGTCTGAAGCGTCGATAAGGTCTAGTATCAGGATGTTGGGCAGTTCCCAACGGTTCTGGTATTGGGATGTTCCAGGATGAAAGCAATGCCATGCACTCATCCATATAAAAAACTGAGTATGTTCTCCCCTCTCTCAAAATGTTCAGTTTGAAGGGAAAGCCACAAGTATATCTCCATCGCTGGGCTAAGATGATCTCCAAGAGGGGTTTGAATAGTCTCCTTTTATACAGGGTGGTCGCGGTAAGATCAGAATAAATGCTAGACTGGCCACCTGCAACCTCTGGAATGCTGTGTCTTGCTGCCTTCATAAAAAGAACCTTGGTCGCGTAGTCATTTCTCAATCACATCCCTAGGTCTTTCTCCAGAGGCAGGCTGACCCGCCAGCACTCTATGAATGCAATTAATCTGAAAGCGTCTTCTTCCAGGTTTGGAAGTAAAATTTTACAGAGATCCAGCATATAGTTTGGGAGATCTGTAACTGTTTCTGTTAAATTTCGAATCTTGACATTTTGAAGGCGGGATCAATTTTTCCGATCTTCTTGCGCATATTGAAGTTGGCGTTGTTCATCTCTCAAAGCCAACACCTCTCCCTCCAGTTGGGTATGTGCCTCCAATAGGTTATCATATTTTGCCTCGAGCAGCCCTTTTTGTTGAGGTACCAGCCATTCCATTTTTATGTGGTTTAAAAATTAGATTTAACTGTATTATTCAGGAAAGTCACTTTGCTCTAGATTGTACGAACAAAACTGGGGTATGGGGTGCGCTTACTTAGTGGGCATAATCTTATCTTCTCGCATCAAAAAATAAAGCAGGCGATGTTGAGCATAAAAAGGAAGTTTGTTTCAACTGTTTGAGACACGATAAGGCACCCTGCTATGCAGGTAAAAGTTCTGTATAAATAAATCCCAGACAGGTCTTGAGCTTGCCTTTGCTATTTCTTTTCAGGCTGCAATTGTTTTGTAGGTCCACAAGATGGCGATACAGCACCTCTTCCTTGCTAAAAGTCTGAGGGCCCTATTAAATTCGAGCTGCGTAAATAATAGGTGAAAACGCAAGTCCTACGTAGTTTAAAAATGAAACCATTTCCGACGCTATTAAATTCAAAGTGCTGCGAGATACGAGCGATGGATGCGAATGCGTAAACGTTAGGATTTGCGCATGAGTTACGATATCTCGGATCACTTTGCGTATGAAAAGAGCGCGAAATACGTGATACGTACCACTTAACCTGACGGCAGTATGCCTTTAAAAGGGAGCCAAAAACAGAACATAATTGACTGTGCTGGAGCTTTTGCAAGTAGACACACAGGTCTAGTCGTTGGTGGGTTTTTGGAGAGCAAGGAGAGAGAGAAGAGAGAGGAGAGAGGAGAGAATTTCAATTTTGAACTAGCAGATAATTTAACCCTTTGTTTACAATACACATAATTACTGATATCACATAATTCACACACATAGATTAATACGTACACATAGCAACACCTAGTGGTAGGCCACTGCACACCTACACCCCCCCCCCCAAGACCTTCCCCCCCCCCCTCCCCCCACACATAATACTACACATAATACTTGCATCTTTTTTTAACTCCTAAACCAACACAAAGATTATCTTGCTTTATTGTTAATTTTTTTTTTTGAGGAGTTTAGAGGAGAGGAAGCGGTAAGGCAAGAGAGGCGCGGAGGAGAGTGAGGAGAACATCTGAGGAGAGGAGGAGGATGAGGAGGAGAGGAGGAGGAGGAGGAGGGAGAGGAGGAGGAGGAGGAGGAGGGAGAGGAGGAGGAGGGAGAGGAGGAGGAGGGAGAGGAGGAGGAGGAGAGCAAGGAGGAGAGCAGGGGGGGAGGGAAGTGCCCCCAGAGCTAGGCATTCTAGTGGAAGGGGCAGAGGGTCAGGGGCCTGATCCCTTGGTGGGAGGTAGTGGGGATGAGGGAGCGGCCCCAGGGATAGAACAGGAAGACCAGGCACCGTCTGTAAGGCAACGGGTTGTGGCAAGGCCCAGGGCCCCCAATTATAGCCCAGAGGAGATCCAGGTTCTCCTCAGGGAAATCTGTGCCTGCCAGGGAATTATATGTGGTGGCAGAGACATTAATGCCAGCCAGAGGCAGCAGGCCTGGTCCCAAATTGCCAGAGCTGTGTCGGCAGTAGGGGTTACTAATAGGGACTGGAGGTTAGTGCGGCACAAGTTTGACGATTTAAAGATGGCTGTGAAAAGAAAGATGTCCAATGAGGCAGCAGCAGCACGTCAGACTGGTGGTGGGCCCGCGGTCACTTATGTTTATAAGGAATGGGAGAGGACAGTGATGCGCTTCATCCCTTCTGAATCTGTGGTGGGAATACCAGGCCAGATGGACATAGATCGTCCTAACACCCTGCAACGTGAGTATCATATCACACACATGGTTGGCTGAGATTGTGGGGGGATGGGCTGGCTAAAAGCCTGCAGATAACATGCTGTATGTATGTATGTATAAATAGGCTTGTGTTCTGGCTGTTGTATATAATGAGCTGTATCCCTCTAGAACAGGGGTGGGTAAGGAGGGCCACATACATGCCGGACTTTCAGGATATCATGCTGTATGTATGTATGTATAAATAGGCTTGTGTTCTGGCTGTTGTATATAATGAGCTGTATCCCTCTAGAACAGGGGTGGGTAAGGAGGGCCACATACATGCCGGACTTTCAGGATATCATGCTGTATGTATGTATGTATAAATAGGCTTGTGTTCTGGCTGTTGTATATAATGAGCTGTATCCCTCTAGAACAGGGGTGGGTAAGGAGGGCCACATACATGCCGGACTTTCAGGATATCATGCTGTATGTATGTATGTATGTATGTATAAATAGGCTTGTGTTCTGGCTGTTGGATATAATGAGCTGTATCCCTCTAGAACAGGGGTGGGTAAGGAGGGCCACATACATGCCGGACTTTCAGGATATCCTTTTTGGGCACAGGTGAGTCAATCAGGATGACTGAAAAGGCGATTGGCTCACCTGTGTGGCCCTCCAGGCCTGAACCTGCCCACCCTTGCTCAAGAATTATATGGCCTCCTACACCCCTGCCCACACACAGGGATAATTCACATCCAATAGCACTGTAAGCCCTATGGTTGACTAAAAATTTATGGGGCGACAATAACCATTTCAGACCTGGTAGCAAACCTATCCTGTTCATAATTTGTCTCCCTGATATGTCAATTTCTAATTATATCCAGATTAATTGCAATAGAGCAGGGTGTCCAAAGTCAAACTTGCTGTGCTGCGCACAGGCCTGTATATGTGGATTTCCTTTATGTGAACAGATGAGTCAATTAGACTTAATGACTTGGAGAATGATATTCTCAGCTGGGTGCAGCATGGCTATCCACAAATGCAGGCCTGACTTTGGCCTCCACTGCGATCGAGAATAAAAATTTGGCTGTGCGGCATATGTGGATACAGACTCTGTAGCACTGCATGTGTGTCATATACTGTCCTAACCTGGCCCATGTCTCAGCTGCATATTAACAACCATTGCTGGAAACTTGTCCGATTGGTCAGTCTCACACACTGCACAGCAGATGCAGCAGAGCACGTGTCTGAGGCACCACACATTCATATGAGCCATGATCCACAATGCTCATTATGCAGCCCGTGGCTCATCTGTGTAACACAAGCACCACAGTCACTCACAGGTGACCATGATGTCAATGATATGTAAATGCATAGCTGGCAATTGTGTATGGCAACCAACTGAAATATATGTTTATTCCATTGCAGTATCCCCAGATTCAGAAGAGGAGGAGGCAGGAAGAGCTGAAGTGGCCCAGGACATTCAGGAGGGCCCGGGACCATCCACATCACTTGCTCATACGGAGCGGGAAGTGATGCCCGGGCCCTCTTCGGCGTGGCCACCTCAGGGCCTGCACCTGCCACACCATCCTGTGCCTCTCTCAGCGGCTCCACCCTCAGCGGCTCCACCCTCAGCGGCTCCATCCTCAGCGGCTCCATCCTCAGCGGCTCCACCCTCAGCGGCTCCACCCTCACCCTGGGCACATCCCTCACCCTGGGCACAGCCCTCACCCTGGACACAGCCCTCACCCTGGACACAGCCCTCACCCTGGACACAGCCCTCACCCTGGGCTCCCCCCTCATACTGTGCTCCACCGACATATGGGGCACCGCACTCAGCCTGGGCTCCACCATGGGCCCCGGGAGGAGGTGCCCTGGCAGGAGGTGCCCCGGCAGGAAGTGCCCCGGCAGGAAGTGCCCCAGGAGGAAGTGCCCCGGGAGGAAGTGCCCCGGGAGGAAGTGCACCGACCACAAGTGCCCCGGCCCCAAGTGCCCCGGGAGGAGGTGCCCCGGCCGGAAGTGCCCCGGGAGGAAGTGCCCCGGGAGGAGGTGCACCGGCCCCAAGTGCCCCGGGAGGAAGTGCCCCGGGAGGAAGTGCACCGGCCACAAGTGCACCGGCCCCAAGTGCCCCGGGAGGAGGTGCCCCGGCCGGAAGTGCCCCGGGAGGAAGTGCCCCGGGAGGAAGTGCCCCGGGAGGAAGTGCCCCGGGAGGAAGTGCCCCGGGAGGAAGTGCACCGGCCACAAGTGCCCCGGCCCCAAGTGCCCCGGGAGGAGGTGCCCCGGCCGGAAGTGCCCCGGGAGGAAGTGCCCCGGGAGGAAGTGCCCCGGAGTCGCCGGCCCCGGAGTTGCCGGCCCCGGAGTCGCCGGCTGCGGAGTCGCCGGCCGCGGAGTCGCCGGCCGCGGAGTCGCCGGCCGCGGAGTCGCCTGCCGCGGAGTCGCCGGCCGCGGAGTCGCCGGCCGCGGAGTCGCCGGCCGCGGAGTCGCCTGCCGCGGAGTCGCCTGCCGCGGAGTCGCCGGCCGCGGAGTCGCCGGCCGCCCAGCCGCCGGCCGCCCAGCCGCCAGCCGCCAGACCTCCAGGTCCTCTGCCACATCTCCCTGCCCAATTACAGAACATCATGTCTCACATTGACGAAGAGGACCAGGCCCAAAGCCAGCTAGCAAGTCAAATGCTGGCCATCAGTGAAAATCAATTGGCAGTTAGCAGGGCCATCCTGGCTGGAAATAGGGTCATCTCAGCCACCACACGGGCCATATATGCTGAGATGAGGAGGCACAACCGAAGGATGGAGAGATATGAGGAACGCGCAAGCCGGGAGAGACGCGCATTATTGCGTAATCTCCGTCGGCAGCCCATACCTCTCCAGCCTTCGGTTGTCCAATCTCAACCTGAGATGTCTGCCTCCTCATCTCAGACATCGCCCACCCATGAACCCCAGCCACCTGCTGTAGTGGCACCCCCTGATCCCACACCAAGGCGTGGAAGAGGGAGACGGGCCGCGGGCACAGACGGTGGGGGCCCGCTAACTCGGAGTAGGAGGTGTTAGGAACATCCGAGAGGGCCTCCTGACCACTCCTCACAGAATACAGATTGTTATACATGTTGACATAATATTGGCTACAGAGTGTGTACATGTCTGGTTATGTTGAACATTTTAACAATTGATGTTCAATGTGGATTGACCTTGAGCTTAAATGCTGTATTTAATCATAATATTGTTCGGAATGAGACATTGTTTTTGTCTTTGTAGGTGTTAATAGCCAAATCTCACAACTATGAAGACATTTTATTCATCTTCGAGCAGTACAATACCATCATGTGAGTAGACACTCAAACCAGTTCCCAACGGGCATTCTATCAGGATTATTCACCACTGCAGATGGCTCTGAAATGAAATATATGACTCCATATCTTTTCACTAAGAAACATGACTGTGTGATCTTCCATTATAATGATCAGTGTCCAGGCTATCGAGTTGCACAGTCCCATTACTATCTGCTAATCCAAACCAGCAATTCCACATAAGTTTATAGCATTCCATCCCGTTAACATTATGAAATTGGCTTCAGTTTTTTCATGTCATCCAAACCAAAGTGGCAATTTCCAGGGTTTGACTTCATGATCAATGTGCATGTGTTTAGGGGTAATGTGAACAGTGTAATCTGTCTGGCCTTGGTACCACCCATTTAGAAGTGAGATGTGATATCAGCATGGCACAACTATTCCACATAGATAGTGATAGTACATTTTGCTGAAGGATTGTGTTCACAGTGATGCATGCCTTGTCGTATTCCACATCCTAAGCATATTCCTGGAAGGCTGACTGAACAGGATAGAATAAATATGGTTCTTACTGCTCGGAGATGATGTTCATGTTAGTTGGTTTAGAGTAGTGTCAAAAGCAAAAACAATGTACTCTAATAACAACTTCTGATTGTTCTAACACCTCCTACCTCTGTTTTCCAGATTCATATCATCTATTGACCAATTCACACTGTGTGTGAAATCGCTTAGTATGACATGATCCCTGTTTTATAGTGTCTGTTTATTCTGGCAACCATATGGTTGTTGTATGCGCATTAATGGTTATGTTGATTAGATGTCGTGTTATATGCTGTTGGTTACTGTGGGGTCCTGACCACATGTGACCCTAGGAGATGCTATGCATTACCCTGATGATGTTGTCTGTTTCCTCTTCAGATGTCCTCAGATTTGCCACAGCCCCTTGCCATACTAGGATCTCTTCACAACACACACATGATATTAATGCACATTCCTGTCTATTTCTGTTTGTACTCTGTGTATGCAATAAAGTATGATTGTTATACTGTTATCACTGTTTCTGTGTGTTTGTACCATATCATGCTTTCTAGTTGCGACAATACAGAGAGAATGAAGTGTCATTGTTAAATACATATATCTGTGTGTGTTTACATAGATACATATGCTACATTAATATTTCCCTTGCCAATATACATGTAGGTGCAAGTTGGAGGGGTGTGAATTCTGAAATCAGGTCTAGAGACCTGCAGGGTTGTATATAATGACTTGAAGGGCTCAACTTGAATGATATGAATCGACATTCATGATTATGTAGTAATATCAACGCAGATTGCCCCGAATAGTTACACCACTAACTGATGGTGATGAGCACATCTGACTTTCAGGGGAATTGAATTGTTACATGGTAAATATACAGGATTACACAAACATTGAGTGAAAAAAAACGGTTTAATTGTTCACAAAGCCACACAGTGACAAATTACCACAGGCCTGCTCAGTATCATGGTGGAGGTGGGTAGGATACAGAGTTCCAGTAACACACGGAAATAGGGACATGGGGCCAGAATGCACGCAGGGGGGGGTGACATTGGTATAGATGATCAGTTGAGGGGGGGAGATACAGTGCATCAGCCAACGTGAGGCAATATCAGTTATATTCTTAAATATATCAGGATAACATTCAATATTCAAACCCAACAATACAGAAGGAGATATGCTCATGGGGAGAAGTAATCTGTAGTCTTGTGTGTGCGCGCAACACACACTCCTATGCAACTGCAGAGGTAGAAGTGCTCAATCAGTCAATGTTAGAACCCCCGTAGGTCATGTCACTGGAAATGGCACTATGAGAGAAGACTCTACATACATAAGTTTGGACACTCAGATGGGAACATGACCAGGACCATATCAGTGTGTTCCAAATAATTTCAGGTGTTAGCAGAACTACCAACCAACTGGCCAGTTCGAGGTGTATTCTGTTCTGTGAATGAGCATCTCTATTATCTGCTGTTGCATATTCATAACTGAAGGTAAACGGAACCTCATTAACAGTTATGTTCCAAGGCTAGAGTTACTGTTCCCCATATGTACAGGGAGGATCACATCAGCACTGAGGAAGAGATCTGGAAGGAAGTATGATACAGGCTTCACAATAGTCCAAGTAGAGGAGAGAATGGCAGATCTAAAGCAATAGGTACATATAAAGCGATGTAAAGGATGTGATTTCACACCCGATGCAACACATGATGACTGACATCTGAACATACATGATGCAATGTGACAATAGCATAGTCCTGGAACGTGGGAATGCTCATCATTCCTTGTTCTGACCGTGGAAAGGGACTAATCTTTGCGATCTGAAACATAAAAGGAACATGTCAATATTTACCGTATTTTTCGCCGTATAAGACGCACTTTTTCTTCCCCAAAACTGGGGGAGGAAAGTTGGTGCGTCTTATACGGCGAATATACCTTTTCAAACTGCCTCTGTCCTCTTGATTTCACCCCAGCGCTTCCTACCAGCATCGCGTCGGCCGGTGCGTCCTAGTGACGTCACACACGCAACGCTGCAGTACACGTGGAGATGGCAGAGATCAGAAGTAAGGTGAGGATCAGGGGGATCAGGGGGGTCAGGGAGGATCAGGAGGGTCAGGGAGGGTCAAGGGCTCCCAAATGCTGCAGTATATGGATATGTATGTATGTGTGTATGTGTGCATGTATGTGTGTGTATATATGTATGTATGTGTATGTATATTTATGTGTGTGTGTATATGTATGTATGTGTATCTATAAAGGTGAGGATCAGGGGGGTCAGGGAGGATCAGGACGGTCAGGGAGGATCAGGAGGGTCAGGGAGGATCAGGAGGGTCAGGGAGGGTCAATGGCTCCCAAATGCTGCAGTATATGGATATGTATGTGTATGTGTGTGTGTGTATGTGTGTGTGTATGTATGTGTGTGTATGTATGTGTATGTATATTTATGTGTGTATGTATATGTATGTATGTGTATATATATATATATTTGTGTGTAATGTAGGTGTGTATCTGTGTGTAAAGTGTATTTGTGTATGATTCAGATTTTTTTTTTCTTGTTTTCCTCCTCTAAAAACTAGGTGCGTCTTATCTGCCGGTGCGTCTTATAGGGCGAAAAATACGGGTACATTGCACATGCTCCCGGAGCGCTTACTTCGTCACTTACAGTGGTTATAAAAAGTCTACACACTCCTGTAAACAAATTAGCCAATGAAAAATCATTTCAGAACTATATCCACCTTTAATGTGACAAAAACTGTACAACTCAATTGTAAAACAAACTGAAATCTGTAAGGTGGAGGGAAGAAAAAATCAAAGAAAACTAATGTGGTTGCATAAGTCTGCACACTCTTATAACTGGGGATGTAGCTGTGTTCAGAATGAAGCAATCACATTCCAAATCATGTTAAATAGGAGTCAGCATACACCTGCCATCATTTAAAGTGCCTCTGATTAACCCAAAATTAAGTTAAGCTGCTCTAGTTGGTCTTTCCTGAAATTTTCTTAGTCGCATCCCACAGCAAAAGCCATGGTTCACAGAGAGCTTCCAAAGCATCAGAGGGATCTCATTGTTAAAAGGTATCAGTCAGGAGAAGGGTACAAAAGAATTTCCAAGGCATTAGATATACCATGGAAGACAGTGAAGACAGTCATCATCAAGCGTAAAAAATATGGCACAACAGTGACATTACCAAGAACTGGAGCTCCCTCCAAAATGGATGAAAAGACCAGAAGAAAACTGGTCTGGGAGGCTACCAAGAGGGCCTACAGCAACATTAAAGGAACTGCAGGAATATCTGGCAAGTACTGGCTGTGTGGTACATGTGACAACAATCTCCCGTATTCTTCATATGTCTGGTGTATGGGGTAGAGTGGCAAGATGAAATCCTTTTCTTACAAAGCAAAACATCCAAGCCAGGCTGCATTTTTCAAAACAAAAAAACATCTGAAGTCTCCCAAAAGCATGTGGGAAAAGGTGTTATGGTCTGATGAAACCAAGGTTGAACATTTTGGCCATAATTCCAAAAGATATGTTTGGCGCAAAAACAACACTGCACATCACCAAAAGAACATTATACCCACAGTGACGCATGGTGGTGGCAGCATCATGCTTTGGGGCTGTTTTTCTGCAGCTGGAACTGGGGCCTTAGTTAAGATAGAGGGAATTAGGACCAGTTCCAAATACCAGTCAATATTGGCACAAAACCTTCAGGCTTCTGCTAGAAAGCTGAACATGAAGAGGAACTTCATCTTTCAGCTTGACAACGACCCAAAGCATACATCCAAATTAACAAAGGAATGGCTTCACCAGAAGTAGATTAAAGTTTGGGAATGGCCCAGTTAGAGCCCAGACCGAAATCCCTGTGGGGTGATCTGAAGAGGGCTGTGCACAGGAGATGGCCTGGCAATCTGACAGATCTGAAGTGTTTTTGCAAAGAAGAGTGGGCAAATCTTGCAAAGTCCCAATGTGCCATGCGGATAGACTCATACCCAAAAAGACTGAGTGCTGTAATAAAATCACAAGGTGCTTCAACAAAGTATTAGTTTAGGGGTGTGCATACTTATGCAACCATGTGATTTTCTTTTTTGATTTTTTCTTCACTCTACTTAACTGATTCTAGTTTGTTTTTCAAATGAGTTGTCCAGTTTATAGGTCACATTAAAGGTGGAGAAAGTTCTGAAATGATTTATCTTGGTCTCATTTTTTGACAGCACAGAAACATGACATTTTAACAGGGGTGTGTAGACTTTAGACCTTTTCGATCCACTGTACCGATATATGTTGCTCATTTCATACAAACGTCTTCACTGTTCTTTCCCTACATAT
Source organism: Discoglossus pictus (assembly GCA_027410445.1). Lineage (NCBI taxonomy): Eukaryota > Metazoa > Chordata > Amphibia > Anura > Alytidae > Discoglossus > Discoglossus pictus. The sequence goes on along the minus strand of CM050166.1, from coordinate 181,121,078 downwards.
GAAACGAGCTACTCATCTGGCTAATGATGTAGGAATATCACATAGATTACACATTAATGCATCTGTGGAGAGCCAAATGTGGTGTTTTACCTTGGACGCAGTCCCAAGCTCATCCACGAGGTGATTTGTTCCACCAGGACACGTGCGCTGTGGATCGTCATTAGTTATCACCGCTTACCTATCTGCTGTATTCTGGAAAGAGATAGGCCGATATTAATAAAGTGATTGATGTGTTATTTGTGTCCTTCAGCATACGTGGCCATATTATTACACAAATACTCGCTATGTAGCTTACATTGATGTAGCAGTTCTGTTGCTGGTCATGTTTTTCCATGTCTAGGTTGTTTAAAGAAGAGTTGACACACGACAGCAGCTCTGTAAGGTTAATATGATGTTAGGATTACAGTCACAAATTAGACTAAAGTATGTGTGTATGGTATTTTTCAACCACATTTGGATCCCATTTCATGTGGTTTGGCAGGATCAGACAATGTGAGCAATCCTGGTCCGTAGAGGTTGTAGGTGACTTTAAAAAGGGATTGGGTATCTTTTTACATTACAAAACCAAACAGGCATTAGGGGCTATCCTGGATAAAGAGATAGGGAGTATTGATCCAGGGATGAATACGATCACCAGTATCTGGGCTCAGGAAGGAATGTTATATTTTTCTGAACTGTGTAGACAATTGGCAAAGCTTCACATTTTGGTGTTTGGTGACTTCCTCTGGATCAATTAACAATAATTCTGCGTATTGCAGATCATACTAGATAACAATGTAACGTGGGGCATATATACATGAACATAGTGGGATATATAATCCACTCAAATTATCTATGCCATTGATGTTTCTAACCGTCAGTACTTAAGATGTGTATGGGAATGTGTGCTTACTTACCTATAACTGATCATGTGGCTTGTTCCAGTGTACAAACATTGACAACGTCAGTGAACTCTCCTCTACTGTGGACTGGTTGGAATTCTGTATGACAAGGGAGATGGATAAAGGTGGATTTGGGAGTTAGGCATAATCCAGATACATTAGACTGTATTCCATGCATATTGGGTATGTACTTACATGTGAAGTACTCACGAATTAGGCGGGCACGTTGTTGTGACCCCTGCAGATTATCCACTTCAGGGTGAAATAAAGGCTCTTCCTCCACAGGTAGCGGAGCCGCATCAATGTCCCCCAGACAGTTGGCCTGTAGTGCTATATTGTGCAGACTGCAGCAGGCAACGATGATGCGACAAACTTTCTGGGGCTTGTATTGTAGAGCCCCCCCAGTGGAATGTAAACATCTGAAGCGCATCTTTAGTACACCAAAGGTGCGCTCAATTACATTCCGGCAGGTTTTATGCGCAGCATTATACCGCGCCTCTGCCCGAGTTTGGGGATTGCTCACAGGGGTCAACAACCACGGCAAACACCCATATCCTGCATCACCTGGTGGAAATAAAATATGATGTTGATATGAATAGGATGTTGTGATGTTTGACAAAGCATATGGCCAAATATCGTCATCATGACCTATCAACACATCCCTGTGGCTAATACACAGTTAAAGATATATGTAAGGGAGATGGATCATGGATGCATCTGATAGGATAATTAGTAGGGTATTAACACATGGATTCTATCTGAAGCTTCAGATCAATTATAATGTAATTTCAACAAATGGAAAATCCAGATGTTCACACCCACAGGACACTTACATGAGGCGGAGATACAAGGGAAATACAACAGGGTACATATTGCGACCCTTCTGGTAGAGAGCACAGGAAGTCACTGTTGCAGTTCTTGTAACGAGCACATGCCAGAGGTCTGAGGTGAAGAGTGATCGTGTATTCTTGTGAACGTAAATGTGATGCTAATTCAGGTGGAATTTCCCAGGGGCGTACACGATCAAACGCAAATGCCAAAAGACCTTGGAGATTCTGATAACTTCAAGGTAAGCTAATTCATGTTTATTCCGGGATATATTCAGGCAAGAAAAAGTTTGCCAAACAATATTAATTCTCCTCTATCAGATGAATTCTGAAGACATCTCACTTACATAGGCCGTACAAGAACACACAACACGTTATGTAGGCTAGAGATGTCCATGTCACAGGATAGAAGGGAATGCATCAGAACATAAACCTAATGATTAATCAGTTGTGGTTTTTGTCATATGTTGTTGTGCATACTGTTTGGCCAAGCTAACACAGGGTTCTGGCCAGCAATGAGCTATTCTGTTCTGGCTTTGGTAGTATTACTCCGTAATGCACATGTGAACATCAGAGCAATAGAGGGAAACATGATGTACCGTATGTGTTATTGTATCCAGTCATAGTAAGATATGGTTGACTGCCATTACTAATGTGTACTCACCCAGTAGCCATCCGGATGGAAATCTGCCGGACTCAAAGATGTCATATATTCCGGATGCACGCAGGATATAGGCGTCGTGAGCACTTCCCGGGAAGCCTGCAAACACACCTGGTATGCGCATGTTCGCATCGCAAACAACCTGTACATTGATTGAATGATAATGCTTACGATTTCTGTACAGCGCTTCTTGCTCTCTAGGAGGTATCAGTGCCACGTGTGTACAGTCAATAGCACCAAGCACATTGGGGATACCTCCTAATTGGAAGAAATCGAACTTCACCTTCGAGATCTCTTCAGCAGTGTTAGGGTAACTGATGTATCTGGCAGCTCTACGACCAATAGCACGGAGGAATGCACTCAGACAATTCGAGAGGCTTGGCTGAGACATTCCTCCGGCTATGCTCAGGGTGGTCTGAAAGCTCCCAGAAGCAAGGAGGTGAATTGCAACTAACATCCGTGTCATTCCTGGGATGGCTCTATTTGCCCGTGAGCGAGGCTCAAGGTCCGCTCTGAGAACCTCATAGAGCTCCCCAAGACTGGCACGGGTCAGCCGAAAACGCTCATACACCTCCCCATCAGTTAACCCCTCTAATGTGAGTCTCTCCCTGTACACATTGGGTGCCCGCCTCCTCACAGGCTCCTGGTCAGGCTCCTGGTCAGGCTCCTGGTCAGGCTCCCCCCCTTCTGCCTGAGCCAACACATCCTGTACTCCCCCCAGCAGCTGATCACCGACAACATTGTCAGCCTCCCTGGGTGCAGGTGGCCCTATATCCATCTGTCCCTGTGCTACTGGAGCTCTCTCTCCTCCCTGATCCACCCCCACGATACTAGGCATGGCCTGTGGTAATTCCCTTGCCTGGCTTGGTTCTGCCCCAGCATGGATCACATCACCACTCACACCCTTATTCACTCCCAGACATTCCTCTCTGCCACTCCCCATCACCCCCTCAATCACACACCTTGCTTCCTGGTCTTCATACTGTGCTAGTTGAGCTGCACAAAAGCGTCTCAACCTCATACGCCCACTCATCCTAGCCCTCATCCCTCTCACATGATCATCCATGCTGTTTCAGACATGCTGATGACTTGTTGGGGATGGGGTTATATAGCTTGTTGATTGCATGATCTGGTATTAGGCACGTTAATTTCTGCTTTGCCATTGGTCACCTGTAGATCTTTACATGGCATTCCAGCTGATGATTTTAAGTCAAGAAGCCTCTCAACCTATTACATACGCACTTGGCCGCATGTAATTGGCTGTCCCAACGCGGGACGCCAAGTGCGTATGTAATTGGCTGAGAGTCCCAACGCGGGACGCCAAGTGCGTATGTAATTGGCTGAGAAGCCCAACGCGGGACGCCAAGTGCGTATGTAATTGGCTGAGAGTCCCAACGCGGGACGCCAAGTGCGTATGTATTGGGACTCTCAGCCAATTACATACGCACTTGGCGGCCTGACACTATAAGTGCGTATGTAATTGGCTGAGTCTGTTGGCGCGCTGATAAGGGGACGTCCTAGCGAGACACGCCTCTCAGCCAATCACGTACGAGCTAAGAATTTGATTGACAGTATGAGCTTATAAATGTGAGTGATACAAACCCATGCGCTGACTGTGTTGTAAGAGCCATTGGAGTTAGCACGCAGTTTCAGGAGCAGGTGGGAGAGAGTTTGAGTTGTGAGATTAGTGGTTTGGAGAGAGGTAGATTACTTTTTTGTCTTGTTTCTTGTTTACTTCCTAAGTACTTATATTCTAAGCAATACACATATTTACAGATTTCACATATTTGCAAGACACATAGATTAAATAACACACATAGAGACATATATATAGTTAGGACACACACCCCACACACCCATTCCCCCCACCACACCCCATCCACCAACACACCCCATCCCCCACCACTTATTAAATACACATAGCACACACATCTTTTCTTTCCAACAGACATTCCAGTAATACTTTTATTTCTTTATCGTTCTTTTGATTTGTAGGCGCACTCTTTTTGATTGTTTTGTATTTTATTACTAGCATATTTACACGAAAGAGTTACACATATTTACACATTACACATATTTGCCTGACACATGGATTAAAGACACATAGAGACATACATAGCGTTAGGACACACAACACACACATCCCCCCCCCCCAACCTTTGCACCGCATCCCCCAACAGTTATTAAAAACACATAGAACATACACTTTTGTTTCCATCACATATATAACAGTTACACTTATTTTGAGTTATCCTTATTTTTGTATTATTTGAGCATGGAGGGAGGAGATAGGTGGAGAGAGGAGGAGAGGAGAGGAGCGGAGAGTGAGGAGAGTGAGGAGAGTGTAGTGGAGGGTGGAGGAGAGGTGGAGGAGGTGTCCCCGGAGGAGGAGGTGTCCCCGGAGGGGGTGGAGGAGGTGTCCCCAGAGGAGGAGGTGTCCCTGGAGGAGGAGGAGTGGTCCCCAGAGGGCGGGGGGAGGAGGAGGAGGAGGAGGAGGGAGACAGAGGCACTAAGAGAGGAGGGACAGAGGGGAAGGGGCCTGTTCCCAGGGGGCGGGGTCGTTTGGGGAAGGGACAGGCCTCAGGAAGAGTGCAGGGAGGCCAGGGTCCCCCAGCACAGTCGAGAGAGCAAGGGGCTATTGGCAAGGGCAGGCGCAGGGCCCGTAATTATACGCCCCAGGAGAATATGGCCCGTCATCCTTGTTGCAAGGGAAGCGAAGCCTGGGCCTAAGGCTCAGGCTTGGAAGGAGGTAGTGGAAGTGATGAAGGAGGTGTCCACGGTTCCTAGGGGCTTGAGGTCCTTGAAGCACAGATATGTGGATATCAGGGCCACGGTGAAAAGGAAGATGGCCAGAGAAGCGGAGGGACAGCACCACCCAGCCTCCAGTTCAGGTGAATATCACATACACCAACATGCCACCACATGTGCATCACACACACTACACATGGTGACCAACAAGGACACTGACATGTCAGCTCCATGGAATTAACAAGGGATCGATGGATGTATCATTAAATCCATGAAGCTGACAAATCACTGTCATTCCTGGCCACCCCAAGAGTAATTAAGCAATAGAGTCCATGTACTGGTGCGCCCAATGCAGCCTATGCAGTTACAGACCGCATAAGAAATCCAGACAGTGTTAGGAGCCAGGAGAGGTCAAGACAAGAAACCAAAGAATAGATCCAATCTAGCAAATGAGAGCTAATGGGAGTTGCAATTAGGAGAATCATCCATGTTCAGGCCTAGATGTCAGATAGTTAGGAGTGAAACCGCAGGAAAAATCCAGACAGTGTTAGGAGCCAGGAGAGGTCAAGACAAGAAACCAAAGAATAGATCCAATCTAGCAAATGAGAGCTAATGGGAGTTGCAATTAGGAGAATCATCCATGTTCAGGCCTAGATGTCAGATAGTTAGGAGTGAAACCGCAGGAAAAATCCAGACAGTGTTAGGAGCCAGGAGAGGTCAAGACAAGAAACCAAAGAATAGATCCAATCTAGCAAATGAGAGCTAATGGGAGTTGCAATTAGGAGAATCATCCATGTTCAGGCCTAGATGTCAGATAGTTAGGAGTGAAACCGCAGGCAAAATCCAGACAGTGTTAGGAGCCAGGAGAGGTCAAGACAAGAAACCAAAGAATAGATCCAATCTAGCAAATGAGAGCTAATGGGAGTTGCAATTAGGAGAATCATCCATGTTCAGGCCTAGATGTCAGATAGTTAGGAGTGAAAACATATCAATGTATTGATCAGCATACTAATGACATGTACCTTTCTTTTCTCTATTTCAGCATCCAGTAGGAGGTCTGGGTCCAGTGATGAGCCACGAGCGGGGCCGTCAGCCCCCGCCCCGCAGGAGACCGCTCAGGGGGAGGAGGCTACAGGCTCATCCGAGGGCCCTGGCTCTTCGGAGGGGGAGGTCGTGGTCGTTGACAGCCCCCCTGTCCAGAGCCCGACTGTCCCCCTCCTCCAAAGACTTGCCATCTCGCCGGGGCCCTCAGAAGGAGTGGAATATGCCACAGCTCCTCCTTCCCCACACTCTGAGCCACCGGGGACAACAACATCCGAGACCCTGTCTCCAGCCGGGTCCCAGATCCTCCCCACTCTGTCCCCGCCATCTTCCCACCCGGCCCTGCCAGCAGGACCCGAGCCCCCACCACCAACGACCGAGGCTGCGCTGCTGGAGTTGTTGGCCGTCGTGAATAGGATTGATGCCAACATCTCTGGCATGAGGCGCAGCCTGGACAGGCGCTTTAGGGAGGAGAGGAGCCATCATCGTAGGCTGGAGCAGCATTTGGTCAGGCTGCTGGGAACGGGGCAGGTCACCAGCCAACAGCAGCCTGGCCCCTCCTCTCCTTCCACCATGCCTCCGCCGCCACCACCACCCGTGGTGCCACTACCTCCTCCTGCTCCCCCACCACCAAGGAGACGGCGTACGGCCGCGGACGATGCAGGTCCTGTGCCCAGGCGGAGGAGGACCTAGGGGATGTGGACATAATTGTGCCTTCTCAACAGCACTCCTCAGTGACAATCTATTGGTCACAATGCTGACCTCATCTAGCCTGGCTACAGAGTTTTGGATCTTTGCCTATGTGATGGGGACATTTTGTATGCAGATGGCTACCTCCCATCACATGGTCCATGATCCTCTTCTCTGTGGACACGTAGGGTTCGGTTGAACATGCCACCAATTGATGGTCACTGGGGAATGCTGTTGGGAAGGGATGCTGCAGTCCCCTTTTTTTTTAGGCCCTTAGATTTTATGTTTTCTCTTTATGTTTTTCTTTCCATTTGTTTTGTTTTAGGTACAATTCAGGCCCATGAAGGCATCTCCTGCATCTGCAAGCATAGTGGAGGAATTATATGAGGCGTAAGGTTTTACAAGTGCCTCTCAGGTAGACATTACTCCAATGACAGCCCCCTCCTTAACATGTAGCTCCCACAATCTTAAAGCTATCGTATTGACAGATATCTCAGACATGATTATTGTTAGCTGAAATGTAGACTAATACCGCTATGGCGGTGGACTTGCAAAGTCTCACAATGGCATGTTAATGACAGCCAGCATTAATATATGCACTAATAAAGCATGTGATCCTGACCTCAATATCGGTCTGAGAACAGATCTTTGGGTCTGATGTAAGAAACAGTGAATGTGGCTGCTGGCCTTTGTGTCCTGTCCATATTAATGGATATTTGCCCATATTACTCATTATCCATAGACCTAGCTAATAGTTAGTAATGCTTGCAGATGGGAATCAGGCGAGTTGGTATATTGGTACAGTATTTAGCACTTTACTGTACATGCATTGTCATTATTTTTTTTTAGCCTCCTCCGCCTTTTTTGTATTTTGTTGACCATTCATTTTTGTGGGCAATTTCACAAACCACACTGTATGTGTGAAACTGGATTGGATTACACAGTCCAGAGGTTGAATCATTTGTTCAATTGAACAGATCCAGACAAGTTATAAGTGCCGTGCACTCTAATGGTTTCTTCAGTTAAATGGAGAGATTTCTGGTTCCGGTTGCAGCATGTGACCCTGGTAGGTGCTATGCATCATGCTTATTCTAGACTATTAGATTGACCCCTGTAGGTATCCCCTTTTTTTTATTTAGCCCCTTGCTCTCTCGGGACCCGCCCACACCACACCCATGATATTAATGCACAGTCTTGACCACTGCTGATTGTGGTCTGTGTCCAAAAATAAAGTTTTGTTATACCGTTCTGTGAATGCACAGTCTTGACCACTGCTGATTGTGGTGTGTGTCCAAAAATAAAGTTTTGTTATACCGTTCTGTGAATGCACAGTCTTGACTTCTGCTGATTGTGGTGTGTGTCCAAAAATAAAGTTTTGTTATACCGTTCTGTGAATGCACAGTCTTGACCACTGCTGATTGTGGTCTGTGTCCAAAAATAAAGCTGTGTTATTCTGTTCTCCCCATGTCGGTGTGTTTTCAATGGTTGGGGTTAGGGGACATCCACATGCATCACATTAGTGTCACATTACTATAGCTGTAAACTAATTAGCACTAGTTAACCTGCAATAGATCCATACATACTAAGAGAAATAATAGTCCTAATAGCATTAGATATCATATAATGCATCTAATTGATCTACAATCTAGGCATAATAAAGGGTTAATGCACAGGCCAAGTACAATTAGCGGGAATGGGGAGTAGGAACATTCCCCTGTGGGCCTAAAAGGATAATGATAGGTGATACTGCAGTGGGTTGTCAGTTCCTTCTCCAGTGATAATTGATTTGTCCGTCAATTCTGCTCTCACACGCACTTCCCCAACATCACTTAGCAATCGAAACTAATGTAAATTGATGAATAGCAGAACATAATGGGAGGTCACCAAATGGGAATGAATGGTCATCTTGGCACATGGCCACCAGCAATGGCGTGGGACTTCCTTGGATAAGAGTAGTGGCGATTACCCCTGATGGAGGTGAGTTGGCTGGTGCTCATTGTGCCTCTGCAAACCTTCTGTGTGTGTTTGCTGCGCTTGTGGGTGGGAGAGTGACAGCACAACTGACAATCCACTCCGGTCTCACCGGCATAGGAACCTTGTAAGAAAGCAGTGCCAGAGGGTCAGAGTCGGACCCGACCGAAAGACCAAACAAGAGGTATTGTGTATTTCAATGAAGCTGTGAGCTATCTCATTAAGGGTCATTGTGGGGGTGAGAGGGAAAGCTGAATGCAGGGCCAAATCCCAAACCACTGGGGAAGGAACTGACAACCCACTCCGGTCTCACCGGCATAGGAACCTTGTAAGAAAGCAGTGACAGAGGGTCAGAGTCGGACCCGACCGAAAGACCAAACAAGAGGTATTGTGTATTTCAATGAAGCTGTGAGCTATCTCATTAAGGGTCATTGTGGGTGGGAGAGTGACAGCACAACTGACAATCCACTCCGGTCTCACCGGCATAGGAACCTTGTAAGAAAGCAGTGCCAGAGGGTCAGAGTCGGACCCGACCGAAAGACCAAACAAGAGGTATTGTGTATTTCAATGAAGCTGTGAGCTATCTCATTAAGGGTCATTGTGGGTGGGAGAGTGACAGCACAACTGACAATCCACTCCAGTCTCACCGGCATAGGAACCTTGTAAGAAAGCAGTGCCAGAGGGTCAGAGTCGGACCCGACCGAAAGACTGAACAGGACATACTCACATTCTCCATGTGCCCCATATTTGTGTTCCCAAATGTAGATGTGATGAGCAACATGTATACAAAATAACAGGGTTAATATGGCATTTTATTGATGTTTTAGTGTTTTTATGTAATCAGGTAGTGTGTCTTTAATTTTGGTTTATGTAAGCTGCGGCATGGCTTTTCATTCAAAATGTAACAACTAATTGGTTGTATAATGCCTTGGCTTTGGTGGGGGGAGGGGATGGTTAAATCAATTGTAATGGCCTTCCATGCTTTTCCTCTGTTAAACTCACTTTTATATTTTTAAGTTGTCTGTACGTAATGCGTAAACCATTTTACGTGGGTTTTTTGAGCACTTAGCGAATTTGCGAGATACGAGCGTCTACGCAAGGAATTCTTGTCCGCTACTTACTACGTAGCGCTTATCGGAGGCAAATCTCGGCAAAGTAGTCCGAAATTACGCAAGTCAATCGCAAGTCAATCGCAAGTCGACTCGGATATCGTAAATCGACTTACGATGGGCCTTTGCGAGATACGAATTCATCCGCAGCTCGAATTTAATAGGGCCCTGAGTTTGCAGATTTTGACTACAGCTGCAAGGTTATTATGGTTAATTCTCTGTTTATATCACTCTGGGCGTGCCACACCTTTCTCTGCAGATGGGTCCTTGCCAGTTCTCCCAGAAGCAAAAAAGAAATAAAAATGATTCACTTTAGGGGTTTTCCCAACAGGTGTGTGTGTTATGGCAGCTCCAGTAATAATCAGCCTTATTAAATTGAAATTCTGCAAATTTAAAAGGGCTCTATTTAAGCAAATTGCATATTTTTTACAGAAGTTTTTAGTAAGTGAAGACCTTGCTTTTGGATTCACTTACTAAAAACTTTTGTAAACAAAATATGCTATGTGCTTAAATAGAGTCCTTTTAAATTTGCCGAATCGCTATTTAATAAGGCTGTATATGTCCACATAGGAATATAACACAGTGACTGATCTTTGAGTTTGCAAGTCTTGTTTTGCCAAAAGTCTCTATGTACAATAGTTTAAGAGTCTCTCAATAGCCTTCAAGCACCTGTCCATTTTGGGGTCTGGAATCACTGCATCCCTTCTTGGACAATTATACTATTTAGCTGTTGTGGGTTGTAGTGTGGATTAGAAAAACACAACTACATCACACTTGCAAAATATCTTTGTTTGTTCTCACAGCCAAAGCATTGAATATTAGCAGAGTTGTTTATGGACTAGCCAGTTCATCATAGCAACATCCCTGTGGGTTTAGGAGGGAGTACAACTGTTTTACTAAGTGTATTTAATGTTGCTTACTTACCTCCGAGCCCTTGGATCTGTCTCCAGGATGGTCAAAGATCAAAAATTGCCTGTTTGTGATGATTTTTATAATTGTCTCATTGTAAACAGAAAACATGTTTGCTATTCTACTGATGAAGAACTTACACACACCACCCTATTCCAGTTTGCAGATCTTGTGTGCTTGGGTGTAGAAAATGGGGGGGATTTATGTATGTTTATATGTATGTATATACGGGATGTGTATACAATGAGCTGTATCCCCCCAGAATTATTCTGGCTCCTACACCCCTCACTGTGTGTATGATAGAATTGTTTAAATGCCAAATGTAATTTTGATATCTTTGGCAGCCAGCCATACTTACTATGAATAAATAACTTTTGATTTTGTTAAAAAGAAAGTAAATACAGTGCTATTACAGGCATGGAGTTTATTTAAGGATTTTAAAATATGTTGACTCCTAAACATATAAAATATGTTTAAGCATATTTGTTGATGTGTCAGTTGTTTAGGAAATGTAAAAGCTGTTGCAAATATTTTCAATATAATGGAATTGAGACAGGATTAGTACTGTAGTAATATAGGTGAGACAGTTACCATTCATCAGGCTGTGTCCAGTAATATACTCGTTATGTTCCAAGTGACATTTGTTTAATACATGCACATTATATTTATTGTGCTTAATAAAATGAAAATGTGTCACTCATGCACATTTACATAAAGTCACAGCAATACACACAGATTGTCACACATGTAACAACACTGTACTTACAGTTAGATATTTCAGTTAATGTAGATATTTGAGAAGAGGCATTGAGGGGTTAATTAAGCATTGAAGGCTTTTTTTTTTTTAAACAAAAAATCTGTTTCTAGCAGTTCCTAAAACATTGCTAATCCATTGAGTGATAAAATATACAGCCAAAGATTAAACAGGATTTATAGCGTGTTCTGTTCAGGACCTGTAGGTAAGAACTCACATAGTATGTTTATGAAAAACACTTTCCCAACCTGCTAATTATGGATAGCTCATTTTCTGTAACGCAGATTGCAGCATAGCTCAACAGCTCATTTTAGCCCTAAAGCATGTCAGAGGTTCTGCAGCCAATAAGAAACTGTGGGTGATATTGCTTCATGATGAAGGCAAGAGGTTCCTGGGAGTGGGATGACAAGGGGTGTCAATGCAGTCTCAGATTACTTGCTTGTAGTAAAAAACATTAAAATTGTAACAATAATAATTAAAAAAATCAAAAACAAGATTGAAAATGTTTAACTGCAACAAAAGAGCATTCTTTCTACAAGAGTATCTTCCATTTGAAAACACAATGCAGCACCTTGACAGTGGTCATCCAGTGGAAAACTGACACTGTGTGTTTCATGAACATTGTAATGCAATCTTTCTGGGGTCAGGCAAGAAAAAGTTGATACTTATCTTAACCTTGCGTCGAAATTTGCAGTGGTTAGAGGCTTTGTGGACTTTTGGAGAAGAGCTAATTATAACAGCTTGTTGTCACATATCCCACGCTGACATTCAATCAGGCTGTTCCACTTATACATGACCCCCTAGAATCCGTTGCACCTCTGGTACAACTTCTTTTTTTCTTGCCTATTACTTAGGTTCCTGCAAACCTCTGCCTACTGCCTTATCTATAAACAGTACCTTAGTGGGAATATTATTTATTTCTTAGCACTTTTTGTCTTCTCTTGTATGAGAAAGGATGCATTTTTGGGATATTACATACTTAACATCGAAAAACAATTTCTGATGTGTCATATTGCAGCTCCAATAAGAATTCTGAGCCAAATGTGACACTGAGGGCCTCATTCGAATTGGGACCGTAAAACGGCTGCAACGGCGCTTCCTTGCGACCGTGTTATGGCCCCTCGTAGCGATACGTCTACGCTGCTATTCAATTGGTTGGTGCTGCAAGGAGGTCCCCTTTACGGCCGATTGCAAACCATGCTATCGTCAGTAAGCATTTGCTGCAAGCCTGTAACTCATGTTTCAAGCCCGCAAACTCGGATAGCTATGAATGCAAATATAAATTCAAGACAGCACTGTAAAGCACTGTAAATTATGGGGTACACAATGGGGCACATGAGGATTAATAGCAAAACATTTTCAAGCTTGTGCATTGCCAAAATCAAATATTTAATTTCAGGTTTAATTTCCGTCCAAAGTCCTAAAGGCTTGAATGACCTCCAAGCCAGTAAATCGTTGTTCAAACCCATACGGGCTTGGAGGTTGAAGGCTGCAAACTAGAAGACTTGTAAATGCAAATGTATATTTAATCCAGCACTGCAAAGCACTGCAAATGATTGGGAACACAATGGGTGACATGAGGATTAATAGCAAAACATTCTCAAGCTTGCACATCACCAAAATCACATTTTTTATTTCATGTTTAATTTTCGTCCAAAGCCAGACGGGCTTGAATGACCTCCAAGCTCGTAGGACTTTACATGATGGTTGTGTCACGAAAATGAACACAAAATAAAGAACAAACATCACCACACATTAACTTTAAGACTAAAAAAGTAAAGAATGTCTTTTTTATTTGCTTAATTAGTCATACCGTGGCCCAACCTGTGTTCGATGTTAGCCATTAACGGACTTGACAGAGGCTAATCCAGCAGGTCTGACATTGCACTTCAAGTTCCAAGCCCGTAGGACTTAAATGATGGATAGAACACAAAAATTGAACGTGAAATAAATAATTTGTATTTGCGGATTTGAGAGTATGGAAAGGTTGTGCTATTAATTATACGACCTAAAATCACTTTCACTTCTAATAAAAGTACAGGATGGCTTTTTTATGTGCTTAATTAGTGCTACGTTTTGTAAGTAAAACCGCTACGGGCTTGACAGAAGGGTGATCGTAGCAATTGAATAGCGAATTGGGATTTCTTGCAGGCCGCAACTCTTGTGGCCGTGCAAGATCAAAGGCTTTGACAGAAGTAAGCTGCGATTGAGCAAATCGCAAGGGATTGCGGCTACTTATGCCAAAAACATTTGAATGAGGCCCTAAGGCCATTAACTTGAAATGCTGGTGTGGCTGTAGCATTTTCTACAGAAAGTGGAATTTCAGGTGTAGTGGAGGAAGAGGATGGGGGAATAAATAACAACTCTTAACAACTCTTTTTAGATGCTGGAAGGCCATCCAGGACATTTGTTTGCAATGTATGGTGTGACAGTAGTAGGGAGGTGGATAGGTCTGAAGCAGGAAATAGTTTTGGGTACCATCAACATACAGGTAGATGAGGATTTGATTAGATATCCCTCTGCCACCTGAAACTAAACTTTCCCAATGCTCTACTAATAGTATTCTACTCAACAATTTTCCATCAATACCTACACTTTCCCTCATCATTGGAAAATCCACAACAGTTGATCAGAGCCCTAGGGCAATCACTGCACTTGCCAATGCCTGACTCAGTCCTCTTATTGGCCCAGAGTACCACGAGATGTCACCAGATGCCAGGTATGGGAATCCCCAATCCCTAATACACAGAAAACCCCATAGGAGAGGACCTAACCAGTGGGATGCATTCATTGGCCAGTCTGTGTGGTCCCTCCTCTTGACAACAACCTTTACTTTTTATGTAATTATATGAATTCTTGGTTTCCTCCTCTAAACTATGATTTATTATTTCAAGGCTCCTCCTTATTTGGCAAGACAGATAAAGTCGATTATTTCTGTTAGAGTTCTAAAGAGAAATATGTACTTTTACCATTCAGATAAGTGATCTGGTTTCAATATTTAAAATTACTTTCCACTCAATAAGACAGATACGATCACAGAAACATCAGGTTTTCTAAGACTGTACAGAACCACATATCTCTTTTCACTTAACAACATATCTCTTTTCCCGTTATTCTCTTTCTTCTCCCCTGATCTCCTCCTTTCTCACTCTTTTCTCACCCTCTTCTCTCTCCATTTTATCTTCCCCCTTTAACTCTACCCTCCGGTCTATCACTTATCTTTCATCTTATCTCTTTTCTCCGCTCTTCCTTCTCTCTCTCCTTTTCTTTCTCTATTTTCCCCCCTTTTCACATCCTCCTTCTTACTTTCTCTCTTCTCTGTCTTCTCTCTATTCCTTTCACCCCATTTTCTCCCATTATTCTCTTTAACCCTTCTCTCTCCACCCCTTGCACCTTTTCTCTCCCCCTTTTTCTTCCCATTTTCTTTCTCTCTCTCATTGTCTTCCCCCATTTCTCTCAAGTCTTTGCCCTCCCCTTTCCTCTTCATCAACTCTCTTCTTTCCCACTCATCTCTCTCCTTTACCCCTTTTCCCTCTCACCCTTCTCTGTTTCCTGTCTCATTAAACTCTCATCTGTATTTTCGCCTTCCTCCCGATTTTCATACCTGTCCCTACCTCTCTATGTCCCCTTTTCCCTCCCTTCCGCTTCCATTTCTCTCCTCCGCTCTCTCTCAGCCTTTTTTCTCTCTTCCCCCTCATCTTCCCTTACTTCCTTTCTATCTATCTTCATCCCTCTTCTTTCTCTTCCCTTTCACTCTCTTCATTCACTGCCTCACTCCCACATCACTTTTCTCTCTCTGTCTATTTTCTCTATCGCTCCCCCTGCCTTCTCGTGCTGAGGGGGGCCTGAAATTATTGCCACCAAATCCCTCCAGAGATAGGACTTTAAATATCTTGGCCTCTTAGAAGATCCAAAAATTTGAATTGAGATGGTAGTCTGCGAGTTTCAATCCTGCAAGGTGCTTTAGGGAAAGCGCTATGGACACCCGATTCCAAGCTCAAAGACAGGGCCCCTCATTCATTGCAATGTGTAAATCTTGAACTTGTCATTGCCTGTAAATTAACTTATGTATAGCGCTATGGAATATGTTGGATTGTTACAAATAAACGATAATAATAATAATAATAATAGAAAAATACAATACAAAAATGTTTGTAAAACATTTAACAGTTCTTGAAACCAATCAATTAAATCATTAATTTATTTCATTTCTTATAATCATTTATATTTGTAGCATGTAGTGAACGATAGTTTGCTTGTAATAAATCAGTCTGTTTTTTGTAATTAGAATTCTCAAATGATTAGGTTGATTCTGTTTCCATCTTAGCTTATATTAAGAAATAAAGACACTGAGTGCAGCTTGAGAAATGTAGAAAGACTTCGGGTTTCTTCTACACAAAAGGCATCATTAATAACATTTTAAAAATTACATTAATATCTATATCTGGATGTCTGTGTCAAAGCACGGGAGAGAGAGTATGAGGATGGGTATGCTGGGTGCGTTGGTAACATATTATGATATCATATGCTGCTGACTGGTGAGGTGCCAGAGATTTGCATGTCTTTATAAATAGACATACTAAACGGATGGGTGGTTAAGGGACATGGAGGGAAGAAAGTACTCTCAGATTTTGTGCACATATTACATGTGTGTATCACTAAAGCTTAGTTTACATTATGTACAGAGTGATGGTAACGCTACCTAATAGTGCTAATCTATGAATAAGTGTCCCTTTTTGGCCACTTATATTATTTAAGTTTTGCAGTCCATGAAGACTGTTATCATTTAGCACTATCAATTATTTTTTGATTGACTTTTAAAACAGGGAGGTGACATTCATGTATCTGTTTACTAAAATTCTACCCCAATAATGTTATCCCATCATGCCGGCAGCTATAAAGAAATTGAAAAACATGGGAGGACCATAAATTAACACATTTTTGTACTAACAATAAATGTTGTTCATGTTAATGCTTGGCACTAATATTTCACATTGCTGGCATGTTTCAGTGACCATCTTGTGCCTGGCATGGAGAGCTGTGTCAGAGAACTCTTGTTATTCCCTGTCACAACCTGCTCTTCTTTGTGCTTGAAAAGACCAAATAGACCAATCCTACCTGTAACGGATCTCCTGGCACCCCGACTGGGTACCTCCGTTGATGGACGCGTCCTAGCTTGCGCCGAGGACTACAAGCACCGCACCGGACACCACAACCACAACAGACTCCACAACCGTCGTAGCTTAACTGGAGCCGCGCCGTCTTCCTTCCACCCTGTATGAATATCCAGGACTGTGTGGGGAAGACCTCTCCTCCAAGGAGAGTACATCAGGAACAAGAGTTCAGTAGTTAAAGCTCAAGGGAGTATGCAGCACATAGCAATCCCCAGTGTGATATAGCAATTCCCTCCAAGAACAAGACAAGGCTACATTTTGGAGGGTCAAGTAGAACTTCTTTTTTTTTTTAAACAACACACATTTTTAAACACTTCACATACACAGTAGGGGCAGTGACTACCTTTGGTCAACCCCTAATTACCTCTGGCCAATCAGACAGGGTTAAGGCGTGGGAGCCAGGAGTCCCCTCCCCCAGGAGCCACCCACTAGGCATGGCTAACTGCTCATTCTGCCTCTGGCGGTGGAGAGAGTAACATCCCTAGGCCCAACTACTCCCCTGCTGGGAGTATGGGGAAACCCCAGGCCATCTCATTATTCAAGAGTCCTTACCCCCATTGTTCATGGTGCCATCTTGTCTGCTAGAACCCTTTTGTTCTACTATCTCTTGTGTGTTTTAGCAGATACTATTAAGAGGCAGATGGGCAACTCCTGACCAAGTGTATGAGACCAAAGATATTTGACTGCATACCACACAATACAATATTTTTACAGATATAATCACAACATATTATAACCCAGAACATATCTGCAGATAGCTTAGGTCTGAGCACACATTACTACTGAATGGCGCTCAGACCACATACATTCAGTTCAATGGCCATGGAACCAAAGTCTTTCTCATAGTCTTTCATTATATGAATGGGCTCCATGGCATAGCTATCTGGGGTATCACCGCTCACACAGGGCAAGTACCGAATGACCCCCCTGTATTTAAAGGGCCAGAATGAGTGACATACACTCTGGTATGGCCGAATACTGTTTTTAAAGGGCAATATGTCCCAGGGCCATAGTCGCAGGGTAGGAGGCTGGCAATAAGTCCTCTCCAGGACAAAGTGGCGAAGGGCACTTCGTCACACTACCCATAGGTTCAGTATCCCCACATACAGGACAGCTAACCGGATTCTAGAACAAGGTGCATATTCTCAGGCCAAATCACTGGGTTCCAGGACAAGTTGCAAAAATTAGTCTCTGGTTAAAAAAGTAATACATGCCTTCCCTTTAAATGAAACACACCATCTATGTGTATCCGAAACAGAGCATAAACCTTATTTTTCTCAGTACATCATTTTATACAGCGTTTGCCCCAAAAAGCAGTGGTTCACTCCCTTAGACAAACACAAGTTTCACATCTTCTGCCCCATTGTATTATGCCCACATGTCCTAGAACTGTCTCCAAGGACCCGGCACCAGCCTGTCTATTTCCCCAGCTAGGTGCAGAGGAGTCTACAGCCCCAGCTATCAGCTACTTCGGTTCAAGGTTCAAAGCACAACAGGTGTTGATAAGATACTGTGAGCCCTGGAACCAGAATGTGGTGGGGGTCTAACCATCGTAGAGGAATATATTTATTAGCTTAATGCAATAGTTGCAAAATAAAAACCACTTTACATATAAAAAATGGCCCTAATATTGGACCAGAGACCTCTAGGCTCAAATAATCTGGAAGAAAGGATACTTATCATCATTATAATACACCTTTGATTGAACTATCTACGTGGCTAATGTCTATTATGCTCCAGTGGCCAGACCCAAAGTTTTCTTTAAGCTGGAGTATGTCAATGATTTGTTACCCATTCATCACATCACTGCTACAGTGATGTGTTGAGTATTTGGTTTATGTAGAGAATAGGTTAATATTTCTTACAGTTTGTGCTTGTGTTGCTCTCTAATAATTTAGGGTGATGATTGCCAGTAATTTCTGATTACTCCCTTAGTGTCTTCATGTATTGTTTTCAGTCTAAGTCATCTGACTTAAAAACTCTGAGCATGTGCAAGGAATAATTAGGCCATCCTGGGAGCGTGGATCATAAATACTGACAGGTAAAAATTATGCATTTAATGTAAGATTACTGTAAGAAAATTATGTTTTTATAATAACATTCAGTTGGAAAACTACTTGTTATACCTATAGATATAATTTATACCATATTTGGATTCTGAAAA
This sequence comes from Discoglossus pictus, assembly GCA_027410445.1. Lineage (NCBI taxonomy): Eukaryota > Metazoa > Chordata > Amphibia > Anura > Alytidae > Discoglossus > Discoglossus pictus. The sequence continues at coordinate 181,102,149 of CM050166.1, read as the reverse complement.
GTGTGTTCGTATAAGTAAAAATTATTATAACAAAAAAAGTTAAAAGTAAAGAGGGCTTCTGACAAAATGTGTCATTTTACACAAAAAGGAACATAACATGCAGAAATATATTATTTCATCTCCTTTGTTAGTATTGTCTTGGATAGTTGGTTTAATTTATTATTAAATTTTTATATTGTTCTATGGTGAAGGGTATATTTCCGAGTGTGGGAACTCGTAATACATCCTTTTCTTTTGTTGTAATCTATCATATAAATACCATTTTATTTTTTAACTTTATTTTTATTATAATAAATGTTGCTGCAACAATGTGTGCTTCTTTAGATCTGTTTTCTATTACAATCATTACAACTGTTATTTTTTTGGATAACATTTGGATATTACTCAGATGGATTAAAGCACATCATCAAGCCTCACTGCCATTCGGCCCGAGATGGCTTCCCTCATCTTCCTCATTATTTTCTCTAAAACCAAAAATCTTTTCACTGTTGTATTTCACCACATCCAACTCACACAATTTGTTCCCACTACCAACTCTTGTACTCTGACCTACAGAAAGAAGGTTTAGTGTTCAATTTCATCCCACACTTCTTTCACCTGCATCTCCATCATGCCTCTCTATCTCAGTTTGTGCAAAAAACTCCTCATCTGCTTATCCTCATCCACTTTGATTCCAGCTTGAGTACAGCTTGCCGTTGGCCATCCAGCCCAAGCATTCACCATACTCCAACACATTCAAAATGCCTCTGTGTGACAACCTGTAAGTTCAATGGGGTATGAAAAGTGCCTATTGCCCAAACCTTTCCCCACAGGTGTGCCCAGTTCGTTTTACCTCAGATAGGACTTTCACCCCTTGGTTAGACTGAGAGATGTCTATGGTCTTGTATAGCATAAAGATCTTTCTGAAAATAACTTACTCCAGCAATCAGGATTCCAGCATCAATAACAAAATCCACACATTAATTATGTGAACCAGTTATAACATATATTTTTATTGAAACAACAGACATATTTATACTGCACTCTTAGCAACAAAAGGCCAATCAATTCAAATTGGCACCCATGGTTACCCCAATCACTTTCTAGCACACGTTATCAACCATGTCTGAAAGTCAAATAGAATCACCCATTGTTTTCCCTTTCCACCACTGTATTCTTGGTAGGGGGTAATTACACACAATAGGCATAGAGACACCAGGCTAAGGGTTTGTGATAATGGAGATAGAAACTTGTGTCTTGTGACTCCTGGGGTCAGGTATCTCCCTAATCTGGTTAATAAGGACTAGTCCAGTACTAACAAATATTTACTAATTAATTACAATATTTCCCATGTAAGTGCTAGCCTCCAAAGCACAATGTAGACATACATCCCATTACTTCTATCATGTTCTTACGCACACCCCAACTATAAACATGGGTATCATACTATGGGCCTAGTGGTACCCGGGTCATTTCCACTAACCTATGCTTATAACAGGCATAATAAGGTATAACAAATCACAATGTCCCCAATGTTAACCTATATGTCAGTGGGCCCCTTTCCCCTGGCACAATAAGACTATCTTAAAGGGGTGAGGGCATCAGTCTGTAAGGTATTGCACAGCTTGTACCTTGGCATGCTACAGGCATGACACTCGGCCCATATAAATCAACCTTTCCACTCTCCTAACCCAACCCCAGTGGCTTCCTATTTACGTTTACTACAGTTGCATCTTCAAATTCCTGAACCATTATCTGCAAATCTATACATGGCCTTGCTCCTCCCTACCATTACTAACTATACTCCTACTACATGCCATAATGCTCACTACGCTCCAAGTCTCTCTCAACACTGAAAACCCCCTTCCCATGCCATGCTCCTTCTGCTCCTGCTATTTATCCCTGTTTCATTCCCTTCATATTAGACAGACCATAAGTCTGGCCACATTTTTCACCTCCAGGAAGATCCATTTTGGCGCTTTGTGCAACATCGACATAACTTTCAATGCTCTCCTGATCTCTTGATTTGCTGTGCAAATGTTCCTGATCTTGCATCTGGTTCCTTGGCACTATTTTAGCAACAAACTCAAATTTGATTTTAAGCTTTGTCTGTATACTAAACTCTATACTCCACAAGAATGATGTAGCACTTCTTAACTATGTAAAGCTCTTTGGATAAAGATACCATATGTGAATATTAATAAATAAATGTATTTCAAAATTATGTTATCTCAAATAGATAGGGTATCCATTGACTTTAATGATAAGGATACATGTTCTGTGTGCGCTAAAAAATTCTGTTGTGCAACATTTTGCAAGGAGAGTAAACTTTCGTGCTGTCATGCAATTGATATGACATAAATATTAGACTGTATAGATTAATATAGTTTCTTAATTGAGTATGAGGATCAATTTATTGACAAGTATACGCTGTGTGCAGAAATAGCATTTATTGGTAGTGATGTCGCGAACATCAAATTTTCGGTTCGCGAACATCGGACGCGAACTACAATCAAGTGTTCGCGAACGGGCGAACCCGGCGAACCGCCATAGACTTCAATGGGCAGGCGAATTTCAAAACCCACAGGGACTCTTTCTGGCCACAATAGTGATGGGAAAGTTGTTTCAAGGGGACTAACACCTGGACTGTGGCATGCCGGAGGGGGATCCATGGCAAAACTCCCACGGAAAATTACATAGTTGATGCAGAGTCTGGTTTTAAGCCATAAAGGGCATTAATCACCTAACATTCCTAAATTGTTTGGAATAAAATGCTTTAAAACATCAGGTATGATGTTGTATCGATCAGGTAGTGTAAGGGTTACACCCGCTTCACAGTAACAGACCAATCTCCTCGTTTAATGCACCACAAACAACCGCAAACAGTCCCTTTGCACAACCGCAAACTCCCCATTTGCACAAGGTTGGATACCAAGCTAGCCATGTCCCATTCCTTGTCCTCACTGATGACATTGAAGTTCTCTTCCTCCACCCAGCCACCAAGGGTCGTTGAAAGGTGACAACAAGCCCCCTGGAACACCTGCTGTGTTTGATCTTCCACCTCCTCAAAGCCACCTTCCTCCTCTGACTCCTCTTCTTCAGACTCCTCTCTCTGCGTTGCCTCTGTCTGCGTTTTTATAAGGTGTGTACTGTTAAGTAGTACTATTCCTATCGGTTTAATCCCTGTTACGTCCACTATTAGGGGACGTGTATATGTCATTGATTTTTGGAACAGGGAGATGGAAAAAGATGCTTGGTCAGACCTCCTACTTCAAATTTGGGGCACTGCGCGTGCAATCTAAGGTGCCACCAGATATGAGTGTCACTGTGCACTGGCAAAAGTTGGCAGAGTAGGCGCTGTAGGCCTCACACACACGCCTGTAGGCAGGCAACTGATATTCAATCGATTCCAAGCAAAAAAGTGTTGTTTTATGTCACTGTACACTACGGTTGCACCAGTTATGAGTGTCACTGTGCACTGGCAAAAGTTGGCAGAGTAGATGCAATAGGCTTCACACACACAACTGTAAGCAGGCAACTGATATTCAATCGATTACAGTAAAAAAAGTGTTGTTTTATGTCACTGTACACTAAGCAGCTTCAGAATGATGAATCATCTAAAATGTATGCTGTCCTTCAGATGGAAGGCCCTGGAAGGGAGTGTATGCTGCTAATTTGCTGGAATGTGTCTGCTGACTGTGAGGTGCAGGGTCAAAGTTTCCTCAATGATAAAGAATAGGGGGTGAACCCAAAAGCGCATGTGTTCGCCGTCCGATTCGAACGCGAACATGCCAAAATCGCCGTGAATAGTCCGCGGGCGAACTGTCTGCGACATCTCTATTTATTGGTATAGCAGTAAATATCAAGGATAAACAATTATAAGTGTTTACAAGTTTATGCTTTCATATTTAGTTAGATCCCAATACACAATCTACCCGATATCTATTACAATCCCTTTTGGATGATTGGATAACAATTAGTCTTAACACACTTTGGGCCCTATTAAATTCTCCCTCGTAGTTCTCTCGGTGCTCGCAAAGGCAGTTTTTCTGCTGTTTGCGAGTACCGAATCTCTCGCAGCCTGCTTTGCGATATGACTGCGAGAAAATGGCCGAGAATAGGCTCCGAGAGAGCTACGTAGCCTTAAATCTATGCATGAGTCGCGTATATCGTAAGAATCCCTACTTGGACAAAAAGTCCACGCAAGGTATCCGAAAGCCTCTACGTGCTGCCTCGGAACAGCCCGAGACAGCAGTGTGAGGCTCCCCCCTGCACCCTATACACATCCCCATGCTGCAGGGGTCTCTATCAGGACCCCTGCAGCACCCCCACATTAACCCCTTGCAGCGGGGGTCCCCGATCTGCATAGATCAGGCCTCCCGCTGCATTTAAAACTTTTAAATTCCCCGCTGCGGCTCCTTAAAGGGGCCGCGGCACACTATTACCCAATCCCGGCCGTGGCACTTAAAATTAACCCCCCTCTATGCTGGGGGTCCCCATCGGGACCCACGAAGTGTCCCCACATAAACCCATTGCAGGGGGGGTCCCCGATCTGCATAGATCAGGCCCCCCGCTGCATTTAAAACTTTTAAATTCCCCGCCGCGGCTCCTTAAAGGGGCCGCGGCACACTATTACCCAATCCCGGCCGCAGCACTTAAAATGTACCCCCCTCTATGCTTGGGGTCCCCATCGGGACCCCCGAACTGTCCCCACATAAACCCATTGCAGCGGGGGTCCCCGATCTGCATAGATCAGGCCCCCCGCTGCATTTAAAACTTTTAAATTCCCCGCCGCGGCTCCTTAAAGGGGCCGCGGCACACTATTACCCAATCCCGGCCGCGGCACTTAAAATTAACCCCCCTCTATGCTGGGGGTCCCCATCGGGACCCACGAAGTGTCCCCACATAAACCCATTGCAGGGGGGGTCCCCGATCGGCACCGATCGTGACCCTGCTGCAATTCAATTTTAAATTTCCCGCCTCGCGGGTCCTCAAAGGACCGTAAAGGTCCTGAAAGGACTCACACTAAAAATATTAACCCCAGGCAACTATAATTACCCCATTAACTCATGGTGGTCAATCCAGACCACCATAAGGCCTACATTAACCTATTAACTCATGACCACCATAAGGCCTAAATTAACCCATTAACTCATGGTGGTCAATACAGACCACATAAGGCCTAAATTAACCCATTAACTCATGATGGTCAATACAGACCACCATAAGGCCTAAATTAACCCATTAACTCATGGTGGTCAATCCAGACCACCATAAGGCCTAAATTAACCCATTAACTCATGATGGTCAATACAGACCACCATAAGGCTCTATTTAACCCCATCAGTCCCATAAGGGTATATTATTACCATTATGGGCCTGTTACAACCCAACATTAACCACATAAGTGCCATGATGGTCCTCAAGGACTATCATGACACTAACTACAAACACTACACTATAACCCCCAATAAACCATTTAATCTAAACTAACCCCCCTCTACACTAATCTATTAACACTTACACTACCTACCTACACTACCTACCCCCTAATAAACCTCCCCAACACTCTAATTACAAAAAACAAAAAACCTACAGTACAGAAAACAAAAAAACCTACAGTACAGAAAAAAAAAAAATTACAACCCCACCCCCCACTACAGAAAACAAAAAATACATTACAACCCCACCCCCCACTACAGAAAATAAAAAAATTACACACCTGAAAAGGAAAGACAGATAAACACAATACAATACATACATATAATACATTACATACATTACATACAATACATGACATTACATATAATATATTAAATATAATATATTACATATAATATATTAAATATAATATATTAAATATAATACATTACATACATTATATACAATACATGACATTACATACATTACATATAATATATTAAATATAATATATTACATATAATATATTAAATATAATATATTAAATATAATACATTACATACATTACATACAATACATTACATATAATATATTAAATATAATATATTACATATAATATATTAAATATAATATATTAAATATAATACATTACATACATTACATACAATACATGACATTACATACATTACATTTAATATATTAAATATAATATATTACATATAATATATTAAATATAATATATTAAATATAATACATTACATACATTACATACAATACATGACATTACATACATTACATATAATATATTAAATATATTACATATAATATATTAAATATAATATATTACATATAATATATTACATATAGTCCAAATCAAATACCCCCTATCTATCTAACATACAATCTATTTAATTTAAAATAAATCCTAACTATATCAAATACATCCCCCTATCTATCTAATATACAAAAAATCCTAACTACATACACAGACCCTAATTCTAAAATAAAATAAAATAATTACAGTCCTAACTACACAGACCCTAATTCTAAGCTAAAATCAATAAATTAAGACCACTTACCTTTAAGATGTTGCTTCAGATCACTAACCTATGGGTCAAACAAAAAAAAAAATTAGTGCAAAACATTAACATCCAATAAATAAACATTCTATACATTCTAAATAATATACTCACCTTTACGGCATGTCCCGTCACTGTTTAGCTCTTCCGGCGCGGCCCTGTTAAAAAAAAAACACAATACATGAATACATTAATACAATATATCAACAATAAATAAAATACACATATAAACATCTAAATATACATTTAACTTACCTCCCCGCGATGTCCCCGGCCTTCTCTCCTTCAGCCCCTTCAGCATCCGCGTTCCCAAAAAAAAAAGTCGTTTCCGGGAGGAAATTGGCATTGTCGGCTTGTGATTGGCTGAGAAAGCTGTCTATCAATTTCAGCCAATCAAAAGTCGTCAATGTGTGAGCCAATCAGTATGGGATACACCCCAATATCCCACCCTGATTGGCTAAAACACTTGTCTATCTTTCTGGGAACCAATCACAAGTCTCAGATGCCTTCAGCCAATCACTATGGGATACACCCCCACGGAGTGATTGGTAGAAGACAGCTGCGCATCCTGATTGGCTCCTACATTGACGACTTTTGATTGGCTGACAGCTTTTTCAGCCAATCACAAGCCGCCAATGCCAATTTCCTCCCGGAAACGACTCCGGGAGATTCATTAGCGTCGGGGAGGCCAGTGCAGACCTTCGTTAGTTTTTTTTTTTTTTTTTTTTTAGAGCGCGGATGGTTCCGCGGCCCAGCCGGGGCTGAAGGAGAGAAGGCCGGGGACATCGCGGGGAGGTAAGTTAAATGTATATTTAGATGTTTATATGTGTATTTTATTTATTGTTTATATATTGTATTAATGTATTCATGTATTGTGTTTTTTTTTTTTTTTAACAGGGCCGCGCCGGAAGAGCTAAACAGTGACGGGACATGCTGTAAAGGTGAGTATATTATTTAGAATGTATAGAATGTTTATTTATTGGATGTTAATTTTTTGTACTAATTTATTTTTTTTGTTTGACCCATAGGTTAGTGATCTGAAGCAACATCTTAAAGGTAAGTGGTCTTAATTTATTGATTTTAGCTTAGAATTAGGGTCTGTGTAGTTAGGACTGTAATTATTTTATTTTATTTTAGAATAAGGGTCTGTGTATGTAGTTAGGACTGTAATTATTTTATTTTATTTTAGAATTAGGGTCTGTGTATGTAGTTAGGATTTTTTGTATATTAGATAGATAGCGGGATGTTTTTGATATAGTTAGGATTTATTTTAAATTAAATAGATTGTATGTTAGATAGATAGGGGGTATTTGATTTGGACTATATGTAATATATTATATGTAATATATTATATTTAATATATTATATGTAATATATTATATTTAATATATTATATGTAATGTCATGTATTGTATGTAAAGTATGTAATGTATTATATTTAATATATTATATTTAATATATTATATGTAATATATTATATTTAATATATTATATGTAATGTCATGTATTGTATGTAATGTATGTAATGTATTATATTTAATATATTATATTTAATATATTATATGTAATATATTATATTTAATATATTATATGTAATGTCATGTATTGTATGTAATGTATGTAATGTATTATATGTATGTATTGTATTGTGTTTATCTGTCTTTCCTTTTCAGGTGTGTAATTTTTTTATTTTCTGTAGTGGGGGGTGGGGTTGTAATGTATTTTTTGTTTTCTGTAGTGTAGGTTTTTTTGTTTTCTGTACTGTAGGTTTTTTGTTTTTTGTAATTAGAGTGTTGGGGAGGTTTATTAGGGGGTAGGTAGTGTAGGTAGGTAGTGTAAGTGTTAATAGATTAGTGAAGAGGGGGGTTTGTTTAGATTAAATGGTTTATTGGGGGTTATAGTGTAGTGTTTGTAGTTAGTGTCATGATGGTCCTTGAGGACCATCATGGCACTTATGTGGTTAATGTTAACAGGCCCATAATGGTAATAATATACCCTTATGGGACTGATGGGGTTAAATAGAGCCTTATGGTGGTCTGTATTGACCATCATGAGTTAATGGGTTAATTTAGGCCTTATGGTGGTCTGTATTGACCATCATGAGTTAATGGGTTAATTTAGGCCTTATGGTGGTCTGTATTGACCATCATGAGTTAATGGGTTAATTTAGGCCTTATGGTGGTCTGTATTGATCATCATGAGTTAATGGGTTAATTTAGGCCTTATGGTGGTCTGTATTGACCATCATGAGTTAATGGGTTAATTTAGGCCTTATGGTGGTCTGTATTGACCATCATGAGTTAATGGGTTAATTTAGGCCTTATGGTGGTCTGTATTGACCACCATGAGTTAATGGGGTAATTATAGTTGCCTGGGGTTAATATTTTTAGTGCAAGTCCTTTCAGGACCTTTACGGTCCTTTGAGGACCCACGAGGCGGGAAATTTAAAATTGAATTGCAGCAGGGTCACGATCGGTGCCGATCGGGGCCCCCCGCTGCAGGGGGTTTATATGGGGACACTTCAGGGGTCCCGATGGGGACCCCCAGCATAGAGGGGGGTTAATTTTAGTTGCCTGGGGGGGTTTTGGAGTACCCCCCACGGCAGGGCTTATGTGGGGGACTGCTGCGGAGGTCCCTTTTAGGACCCCCGCAGCGATATCATCTGGCAGGCTGTCACTCCTCATGTACATTTACGCAGTGTAGATACGTACGGCCCTGCTGCGTAGCTCATACGTTGCTCGCAGCAGGGCTAATTTAATAGCATTGTAAGTTAGAGAAACTGTGCAGTACGTAGGGCTTAAGTAGAAGCCTCTTATTTACGAGGCTGGAATTTAATGAGGCCCTTTATATTTAGTTAGATCAATACAGAGATCAATAAGCAGTGTATGCAACCTTTTCAAATGTGGATTAACAATTTATTTGAATACAATCTATATTCGGTTAGTTTAATATAGGAGTATATAAACAGTGTATATCACATATATAGTTGTGAGCATACGAGTTATTGCTAACACTTTCGGGCTCGCGAAGGGGCCGCATTTGCGATGGTGGAGCATCCCACGTCCCCGCAAATGTGGTTCCTCGGGAAGCGGGGGGGCGCTTTTGCGGTGGTGGAGCATCCTATGTCGGCTGTGTTTGTCCAAACATATCTTTTGGAATTATGGCCAAAAAGTTCAACCTTGGTTTCAACAGACCATAACACCTTTTCCCACATGCTTTTGGGAGATTTCAGATGTGTTTTTGCAAAATGTAGCCTGGCTTGGATGTTTTTCTTCATAAGAAAAGGCTTTCGTCTTGCCACTCTACCCCATAGCCCAGACATATGAAGAATACGGGAGATTGTTGTCACATGTACCACACAGCCAGTACTTGCCAGATATTCCTGTAGCTCCTTTAATGTTGCTGTAGGCATCTTGGTAGCCTCCCAGACCAGTTTTCTTCTCGTCTTTTCATCAATTTTGGAGGGAGCTCCAGTTCTTGGTAATGTCACTGTTGTGCCATATTTTCTCCACTTGATGATGACTGTCTTCACTGTTTTCCATGGTATATCTAATGCCTTGGAAATTCTTTTGTATCCTTCTCCTGACTGACCTTTTACCAATGAGATCTCTCTGATGCTTTGGAAGCTCTCTGTGGACCATGGCTTTTGCTGTGGGATGCGACTAAGAAAATTTCAGGAAAGACCAACTAGAGCAGCTGAACTTTATTTGAGGTTAATCAGAGGCACTTTAAATGATGGCAGGTGTATGCTGACTCCTATTAAACACGATTTGGAATGTGATTGCTTAATTCTGAACACAGCTACATCCCCAATTATAAGAGGGTGTGCAGACTTATGCAACCACATTATTTTTCTTTTATATTTTTCTTCCCTCCACCTAAAATATTTCAGTTTGTTTTTCAATTGAGTTGTACAGTTTATAGGTCACATTAAAGGTGGAAAAAGTTCTGAAATGATTTATCTTTGTCTCATGTTTTTACAGCACAGAAACCTGACATTTTAACAGGGGTGTGTAGACTTTTTATATCCACTGTATATGTTGTGTATTTCTATTTCTATCCGTTTGAGAGCTCTCTGGTACAAACTATTAAACTGGATTAATATTAATATGTGTGACCTCTGTTCTAATTATGTCTGCCAACATTTTTGGTTAGACTAGACTGCATTACACGTTTATCTTAACACCTGCTCGATAATATTTATTTGGGACAATGGAGTGTTGAAGTGAGATTCGTATATCTCAGAGCACGCTAGCTTGAGACCTTCACAATGTTTCATCTCGAGGAGACTTTCTTACCGATGTGAAAATATCTAAAACTTGGCCTGGCCAAGTCTTGATTTGATTTGTTTAATAGACTCAGAAATGTAATTTGTACAAAGAAAAATTATTTAACCCCATAAATGTGTCAGTGTTTACAGTGGTAGTAGCAAGACCAATGGACAACCATATAATGTAAATAATAGATGGATATAACCTTTTTCTTTTACCCAACCAAATGCATGACAGTGCACATTGGCGAGTTAGGCGGTAATCAATGTTATTTTGCTCACTAACATACATTGCTTGAAATTTAGCATTTTTTACAATATAACGGAGTATGGGTTACGAAATTTAGCTTCCACATGTAGCAGGTACAAGCATGGCTATGTAGTATAATGTCTCTTATTAATCACATATTATAAAAGTTAAACTACGAATCGTCATCACGCTTTGCGAGCTCGGGTAACGAGCGGCACAGTTGGTCCGCAAACGGGGACCCTCGCGAAGCGGAGGTCCGCATTTGCAGAAGGTGGAGGCTCTAACATTGGCTGCAATGAGTCAAAGGCTCATTGCAGGCCGCAAATGTGGACCCCCGCGAAGCGAGGGGCCGCATTTGCGCAGGTGGGGGCACTATGGCGCCTCACACGAGGTACTTTACCAACAATATGAACCGACGTACATTTACGGACTTAGCATACAAAAATACGAGATGTGAGACTTAGAAAAAAAAAAAATTACAACCTCGCAAAAATACAACCTTAACGGCCGAACCGCGCGCAACGGAAAACAGTCAAAACACAACAAATACACAAAACAAAAAAAGCTTACCCACAGCAAGGGGGGGCACCCAGGAACTCTGCAAGGGAAGTTACACCTCAATTTAAGTCCAAATTCACGAGTTTAGACACATGAAAATCCCCCAAAAGAGAGAAAAAAATGGCCGCTGGAAAAACGAAAACGAGGCTACAGGACCCTAAACACGCAAAACAGCATCAAGCACATACAGCTTTTCCAAAAAGCCGTACAAGGTAAAATACACTTTTACTAAGGATGGAAAATCATACACACTACCGTAACACATACACATTTGCGCCATTTCTCAATGCGGAAGTACCCAGCTACACTAACGGCTTTACTTCACGCACGCACCACATTTACACTACACACTGCACACATTGCTGACACTTACACCTGACCTCCAGAACCATGCAAAACTACAATGGATGCTGCAGGAACATAGAAATAGATTGTCAGCTCTTCAGCACAATGCTCACTACATATATTTACTTAAGAATAGGTAAAGTATATTCATTCATTAATGTATTAAATATTTCTTTACTATACAACAATACATATACAAAAAAAAAAAAAAAAACTCTAATTACAAACAAAAAAAAAAAACAGCCGCGCAAAGAGCGCTGAAGGTCCTCACGCTAAGAAATGGATAAAACAACATTACTTGACTTACGATTTCAGGGCTGTAATTTTTTGATGGGCAAGTCGCTAGTAACTTAATAGATATTAAGAATTTAAATCCTGCTAGGCTCAATGGCTGCAGCACACTCAAGGAGGACTGCAGACTGTCTCTGTTCGAGAAATGGAGTGCAGAAAAACTAAAGAAGAAATCATATTTTATGCAATTACACTTCCTCGAAGCATACTGTCTAACAGTTTAAATATTCTATGAAACAAAACATATGTTATGTACAAATACATTAGTCATCCAAAAATAGTACAAGCAATTACCCTCCAAAAATGTAACTCTTACATATCTCATTGATAACAGTCTAAACAGTCTAAATAAATAACAGTCTAAATAAAACCTGGTGATAAAAATATAACACAAATATTGTAATATATTACAATTTCTTTCTTCACTCTTGCACATCAGCATGTCTAGATGGCCTTCTTCTATTCTTTGATTCCTTATTTTGGTTCATCAACAAATGTTTTAAACAAAATCCCTGCTCGCAGACAACACTGGATGCCAGAAAAGTTCCTCCAATATCCATCAGCTTAGCAAGATTAAAACTGCTTACTATTAAGTGCAAAATTGACCATACCTTGAAAATTCAATATCAATTTGCTTTTGATTTTTTTTCTGCAACTGCAAAATAGTCATCATTATACTGATCAATGATATTGGTATTTTCACCAATGAAGTCTTTGTACTTTGAACAAAGACTCTTAACCTGCTCAGTGCAAATTGGCACGGAGCAATTGCAGTACAATTAAAACCTGACAACTCATCAACTTCACTTTCTGGAAATGTTTCTGCCAGATGGTCACACAAGATTCTTATGAAGGCTAATATACATTTTGTATGCACATTAGTATTCTCTTACAAACTTGTGTCTAAAATTGACCTTACTTTACCACTCCATGAAACCACATCACCAAGGTATTGTCCCCTAATTTTATTAAGTTTACCAAGACTGAATGCATGAAGAGCAGTGAAAACACTTTTCTGAAAATGCATGCATAATGAAGCCAATTTGGAGGCAACATCATTTAAATTATGGAGAGTGATTTAATATTTAAGGTTGTTCAGCTTCTTACAGCAGTATTTAGATATTGGATTGATCCTCTCTGGACTCCTCAAAGAATTTGAAGTAGAGGATCATAGTTCCAAATGAGTGATTGAAGAGCAAAAGCAGCTGCACTTTCTTGAAATTTACATCTTTTGGTTGAAGACCGTCCTCATTAAAGGCACTGTCGGATGTAACCATAACCATTTTCATTAGGTTCAGATTGTGTTTATTACAGAACTCTTTGATCGCTGAAAGTATTGCCGCAGCATCACATGTTTGTAATTGTATTATTACAAAAGAGGTCTTGTAATCTGATGAATTAATAGGCCGAAATTTAAAATATAGTATTAAATGTTTGTAGACAGATATGTCTGTGCTTTCATCAACAATTAAAGTATGAAATGTTGCAGAAGCTATTTAGTTCATCATATCATGTTGTATCATGCTATTAATAATTTCAAGGAATTCAAATGTGTAATATTTACTCTGCCAGCTTTCAGGAATACTTTGCCATGTGCTCATTAAGTTCTTGAACAGAAAGCATTGAAGTATAAATCTTTACAGCTAAAATGACCCTATCAATTAGCACTTTTATTTCATCAGGTTTTAACCGTTAACATTCAAAAACAATTTGCCGCTTGCCCTTTTTAGCTGAGATTTCAAGGAGCAAGCTAATTAATCCTCTGCGAAGATCAGGATTTTTGTTTCAAAGTTTTTGAAATGCTTGAAAAATGCATCTTACTTGAAAGATGACTTTTTAAGATGTCTAGCTTCCATGCAGTTGCATACACTCTTCCAGTTGAAAAATCTCCTGCAGTTTTTATATCACGGCAAATGAAGCAAAAAACTCTAACGTCTTCATCAAATGAGAATATTTTGCAAAGTTTCAATGGCTTTGCGATTGTTGGTCGACTGGGTTTCAGCCATTCACTTTTAAATGAAGTCGCAGTTTGTTTTCGCTTCTGCAACATTTTGTATCTATCTAAAGTTTTTAAAGAGAAGCTTCCAAAGTGTTAAAACTTTTAAGGAAATTCTAAGGGACTTGTTTCGTTATATATCCCCAAATTTGGTTTAATTCCTTAATTTATAAAGTGCAGAGTGAGCGGTGCAGAACCTGGGGAATCTAACGCCAACACTGCACTGGATCAGTCACTCATGCCTGTCTGCTTCCAGATAAAATGTAATTGCAGAGGCATACAATGGATGAAATCTAGGTGCCTGTAAGCATTTTGTGGCATGACAACCTGGCTCATGGCATTTGTTTGAAGCCCTGTAAATCTTAATTTTTATGTAACGTACAGGATTACATTTTTTTCTGGTTGCTTGAGAGTACTGATTGCTGTAATCATGTCAGTAAAAGTGATCTTTTACTTCACTATCACTCTGTTCCTTTTGTTAAGATTGATTTGTGAATTATGGAGGGAGTAATTATACAATAATGGCTTTTATACTGTTTTCATTATAAGTGATAGCCGTGGCAGGTATTAGTCCATATATCAGAGCACACTTAAAGGTATATGCAAGTGAGTTGGGTTATGTATGCATCTGATAGAGGGGAATTAGTAGTGTATGATTACATGTATTTGCATGCACTATGTTTTTTTAACTTTGCATTAAAAAAAACAGTTGCAGTTGATCTCAGGGGCAATTCACTGGGGCTGGAGGAGGTAATGGGACAATTCACTGGGGCTGGGGAGGTTATGGGGCAATCCACTGGGGCTGGGAAAGATCATGGGGCAATTCACCGGGGCTGGGGAAGGGGGTGGGGTAAATCACTGGTGCTGTGGGAGGGGGTTTACAGGGGCAAATCACGGGCTAAGGGAAGTTTCACCTGGGATGTAAATTAAACAATCAGTGAATGAAGTGACACATAGCTTGTTCTGGGTATTACAAAAATCTAAATGAAAGCTACTGCTCAATTCACAGTATAAAAAGATACAATGTATTATGTATGCTAAAATGGGATTTCGCTGGGATTTTTAGGAGGTGTCAACGTTGATAGAAAACAGTTTGCAAATGCAAGAATTTCAGCAAAAGTGCACAATTTTTACTAAATAATAACTCCCTTGGATATTCTAAATATGGGGAGTCCTTCAGTCATTTAACCAAAGATTCTGTTCTTTGTTCCCACCAAGTCCTCAGTCTTTATCTCCACCAGTCTGGTGGCACCAGGTACTAATTCCATATGAAAGAACATTAATTTCTAATTCAGATATTTAATCTTAGTTTTCCAATTAACTTTTCCCACCCAGTGAGAAATAGATCTCCATTCACCCTACATCCTTTTCCTTTTACAATGTATGATTATTTTCTTTGTTATGTGCATATCACTTTTTCCACCCAGGAAGAAATAGATTTCCATTGACCCATTTCCTTTTGCCATGTATGAATCTTTTTTTGAGAATGAAAGCAAATGTCGGATGTTAGCGTCTGACGTCAGAAACGGACGTCTGTATTATCCCTAATGCATTTCTCCACCAACCAGTGCTCTCTCAGCATCGGCATCATTTACCCTTCCCTGCCTTGTATAACATTGTTTCAATTTGTGCACATAACAAATAAAATAATCATACAGGGCAAAACAAAAAGGGTCAATGTAGATCTATTTCTCCTGGTTGAAAAATCTAAGACTAAATATCCCCCTAGGAATCTGTGTGTGTTTCATGTCACGATACATAAGTGTGCACACGCACGCACAGCTTAGAGGGAACAGTGGTAAGGATATAGGAAGTTGTTTACTTAATTAAATAAGAAAAGTACAAAACAATCATAGTAGATTTTAACCAATCTTTAAAACCGTTCAGCTGTTCAATAGCTGTTATTTCCACATAAAGAATACTAAATTATTTTTCTCATTAAAATCAAAAGTAGCAAAGAATCACAGAGAATTATGGCAAGGCAAGGTTGTATAACTCATTATCTCAAATTAAAGATTAATTTGCTTGCTGATTCAGTTACTGCAAGCTTCTAAAGAAATTCAATTAGTAAAGTCAACATAGAACTATGTACTAAAATGTTTAATGATAATTGAGTACATGAAAATTCAAGGTCTACAGCAAATTGAGGAATATAACAATGAAATCACACAATACTGTCCAGTTTGCAAATCTTTATATGAGCTACTTTAGTAATTTAATAAGTAAAGTTATATTGTTTTAAGGTTTGAGCTACTGAAATAATTTACAAGAACAGGAGTGGGCTATAGAGAATAATAGTGGTGTTAGAAGATGGCTATAAATATACATGGAAAAGCATGACTATAAGAACAATACATTTTTTAGATATAAATTTAAAATGTATTTCACGCGACTGAAATAAAATAGTGAGTTTCATTTGTTGTTAAATACAAAAGTAACATGCAGTAGATTTCTTTAATATTTTAGATATGGGTGCCCACATAAAGAAGAACTAGTTTATGGGGAAATAAGCAGTATATAGCCAAAGGACAAAAACAGATACTTTTTGACACATATGACAAGATACTTTGTCATGGTGAAGAGGCTTATGTACCTCAATAAAGCTATGAGCTATAGAATATAGGGTCACGCATGATGGATAAGTCATAGCAGAGAGGTGAGACAAATGGCGCTGGTGGAGATGAGCGCCATAGGCTCTCATCCCTGCGACCCGCAGGACTACAGATCAAATGAGATCTCAATTATACAATTCACAATGCGAGGCCCATAGCAGTTTGAACAAATAGCGGGGAGACATTGCAGCCCGTAACACTTTGAAAAGGAAAACGGGACTTAGAAAAAAAAATTACTAGCCGTGGGACTTAGAAAAGCGACAAAAAAAAAATGGTGGGCGAAACCCCCCAAAATGAGGCTACACAACCCATAACCACGCAAAACACTGACAGGCACATAAGACATTTACCCAGGAATGTACAAGGTACAAAATACACTATTAGGAAGGACTTAAAATGCTCAAGAGCCACGTAACACATAGAGAGTCGTCGCCAGTTTACAACACTAACTTGCAACTAATAACATTAAAATTCTTAAATGCTGCTTTACCCAACTAAACAAACGGTTTGGCCTTGCGCACACGGCCCATTTATACTGCACACTTGCCACATTGCTGACACTTTCTCCTCAGGTCAGCAACAGTCCAAATGTACATTGTATGCTGCAGGAAAATCAAAAGAGATTGTTAGCTCTTCAGGTTATTGATTGCTGGATATATTAATTAGAAATAGGTAAAGTATATTAATTTATTATTTATTTAATTAATTAATTAATTATTTAAAAAAAAAAATATATATATATATATATATATATATATATATACATATATAAATAGCAGAGCAGAAGCTCGCAATGAGTGCCAAAGGCGCTCAGCGCTCGGCTCACAGGGTGCTCAGAAGAGCAAAAGGCGCTCATCGCGGGGCCAGAATTTTTTTTTTTGCCCCTGGGCCCTCCATTCACTAGCCCCACCACTGCCTCCTAGATATAACACTAACACCAGGAAAAGATGTTACTCTCATAATAGGAGATTGGAATGTGAAAATAGGGAACCAAAATGATAATGGGCAAGTTTCGTCTTGGAGTACAAAATGAACCAGGTCAGAGATTAGTAAAATTCTGTCAAGATAATTATCAGGTCATAGTAAACACCTTCTTCCAACAATCTCAGAGATTACTCTATACATGGACATCAGCAGATAGGCTATATTAAATCAGATCCACTATATACATTGTAGCCAAAGATGGCGAGCATGCCATCTCTCTCTCTCTCTCTCTCTCTCTCTCTGAGCCGCGTCTCTCTTTGAGGTTTGTAATGTGCTGTTATGCTGCTTGCTGTGTTGTATGGCGGAGCTTGCTGTGTTGTATGGCGGAGCTTGCTGTTTTGTGTGTTGGGTTCTCTTTCTCTCTTTGCTGTCTGTCTCTTCCCCTGTGTGTGGTCTGTCTGTGGCCTATTTCTGCTGTGTCTATCTCTCTGAGGTGTGTAATGTCAGAGGTTATGCCGCTTGCTGAGGTGTGTGGTGGCCTCTATTTGCTCTCTCTCTTTGATGTCTGTTTGTCTCTTTCTGTGTGCTGTCTCTGTGCTGCCTCTGTCTCTGAGGTGCGTAATGGCTGTTGTTACGGATCTAAGAGGCACAGAGCGTCAGGCGGAAACCTATAAAGGTATAAGTATGAAATTATAACTAGTAGTCTTAACATATTTAAACAGTATAAATTAAGTACAGATATGCACATATTTTCATTTTAACACAGTTTATTTTTTCATGCAAAACACAACGCAGGTAATTTTAAATAGTGTTCTTCTAGATGTATGTCTTTTATATGTATCTAGTGTCCTATTACACATCCTTTTAATAAAAAGAGGAGGAAAAAGGGTGGCAAGTAAAAAGAAGACGATACATGTGGTACCACATATAGCATATACTGTATAGTATATTTAATGATTTTTGTTGTGATATTTCACTGTGAGAAGTGTTTTCTGGGGGGGAGGGTTATAAAATACTTACAGAATACACTTTAAAATTTAAAAAAGGGGCTTAATATAAAAAGTTTGGATTGGAGCTTTTGAAAGATGACACCTACCCCCTTCCACCCCTTAACCCATTGAATGGCTTTAATGAAATATTTTTTAATATTAAGCACACACACTATATCCTTATTAATTTCTGCATGCTACACATATTCTATGAGATGAGAAGGTTGTCTCTTTCAAAATGCTACTGTGATGACCCAATAAAAGATAGTGCGGCATGGGCCCTCTTTTGGAGACAAATGTGAAAAACAACCTGAGTTTTCAAAACGGAATATTTTGTGGACGCAATCATAATCATAATGGGTTACATGCCATGATGGAGGTCCAGCATCTTCATTCATTCCTCCAATACAGCTGTTACTTCCAGAGATAGTGGTGGAGATCTGTGGATCATTTTATTTCATTACTATTTGATTCCATCTGGAGTAGGGTCTTTAATACAGTATATCACTCTACTTGCGTTTGCACCTATGTACATTGTTCCATTTTTCAGAAGCCCATAAATACCAGTGAATGGGCCCCTTACGTTTGTGAACTCTTGGCAGATCAATGTATGCGGTTTGATTTATTAGCCACTATTTATAAGTACTCTGTATATATCAGTCACTTATGTTTATAGCAGCAATATTAACCAGGCACATGGCATTAGTACAGTATGTAATAAATCATATTATACATAGCTTTGACATTAATCTAATGTTCAATATTTGTATTTTGCAAGGTATTTTGTCTCTGACTGTTTAGCATTGTTTCTGTTTGTTACAACTACGGAGACTGCTTCCTTTCTTTTATAAACTAATCTGCCTGTACTGAGAAAATGTGGGTGCTCATTTCCTACTTGGAATCCAAGAGAACTGGAGGACAAATTAAAGTTTCCAACATGACTTCCATCTGTTTATAATTTGCTCTCTTGCCCGTCCTTTGCCAGCAGACTATGCAGCTGTGACATTAGATTGAGTATCTGTATCCTTTTTCCCTTCCAGATTTTTTTGCACAAATTATTTTGTACTCAGATTAAATAAACTTTGAAGATATGTTTTCTTTCAGTTAAATATAATTTAAAGCTTATCTAACATAGGAAATTAGTCTGATGATGTGAAGTCTAGATAAGAAATATAATATTGATTAATTATATTTGGTCATAGTAAGGGACTCAAACATAGAAACATCATTTTATTTCCAATTTTCTCCAAGCAGTAAATATACAGTAGTTAAGCAATCATCTCCATCAGTGATATAACTGAGCAGAAAACAGTAATTATGCAGTAGAGTCATTTTAGTAAATTATACCATATGGATATCTTGCAAATCCAAATAATACATCTAAGAGGATGACTTAGATAAATAAAGATTTACAATTATGATTCACAGCATCTCTTCTATTTATGATGTAAGAGTAGGATTGCTCTTTTTTTATTTAATTTTGCATCACCAAACACTTACAATAGCACAATGATCCTGTAGTTTAGGAGATGATCATGTGCAGATAAATAGAGACATAAAAATATTAAAACATGAAATAAAAATATTAAAATCAGTACTTAAAAATAAACACAGAATGAACAAAAAGTAAAAAATTGTATTCAACCCATTGTCTAATAAGACTAAACTTTAATGTCATCTGGATTTTTGCATCTTGAAAAAGCAACATAGAGGTTCCTGTAAACAAATACCCACAGACTTAAAAGTTTGTCCTTGGGATTTATTTATGGTCATGGCAAATGTCATCATAATGGAAATTGTCTCCTTTGAAGGACAAAAGGCAAACCACTCTCACTTTGCGCCAAATCAATTCTTGGTATAAAAACGTGTTCACCTTTATGGGTACCATTCATAATTTCTGCATGTATGAAATGATCTCTTAAATCCTGCACAATTGATCTGGTCCCATTACAAAGTCCTTTTTGGGATTCATATTTCTCAGTAGCATGACAATTGCCCCTTTTTTAATTTGCAAAATATGTGGTGGCATTCCAGATGGTGTTAAAGAATTTATCAATTCTATACTATAGTTAGATTCATTGTCTTTGTCATCAGCTAGAACTGAATTGGCACTGCAATAATTGTTTTGGGGTGCATTGATGAATTTTAAAATGTTGTTATTTAGATTCAAGGTATCGATATTTTTTGCTGTTAATATCACTTTGTTTGCAGTCTGAGTAATCCTTGTTATTGATAGTATTTAGAAAGATTGCCGATATGAGTGATTAATTGCAAATCATTTGTGATAGAATTTCTAAGGTATCATCAGGTAGATTATTTATTTTTGGATATTTTCCTTCTCCAATTTGAATTGGCCAATCATTGAATTCATTATGGCCTTCAGATCTCAGATTTATTTCTAATTTCAGGTGTATAAATATTTTCAGGTGTATAAATATTTTCCACAGTTTAGTTGTCTTTATATATGTTTTGACGATGTCAGTCCTATTTCCATGTGGCACAACAGGTAATGTTTGCATAAAATCTCCTCCCAACAACATCACCTTTCCACCTAATGGAAAATCATTATCCATCACTTCTTTTAATAATCTATCAATACATTGCAAGGCATTTCACAACATCATTGTTGCCTCATCTATGACAATTAATTAACTTTTTTTAAATGTTTTTGCTTGTAAAGAATTAATTTGAATATCCAACACTGATATTTCTAAAATGGGAACTGGCAGTTTAAATCCACTATGCACAGTTCTGCCACCTTCTAACAAAAGTGCGGCCATTCCAGTTGTTGCAAATGGCAGTGCTATTTGACCCTTTGCTCGAATGTAACTCATCAAACAGTTATACAGATAAGTTTTTCCTGATCCACCAGGGCCATCTAGATAGAAATAACGGTCTTTGACAATTTCATTGTCTGTTGCATTTGGGATGGCGTTAAATACTTGCAATTGTAATGTATTTAAATTTGCTATTTTTTCTTGTTGTTTTGAAGCTCAGTGTCATAGTCTTCAAAGTTTATTTCATCTATAAGTCCTGGATCAGGCAGATAAAAACTTGCACAATTTAATCCATGACAAAGAAAGATTTCTTAAATTTCCATTAATGCTTTTAATAGCTCAATGGTCTCATTGTAACGTTTCAAAAAGTCTTCACACATACTTAATTTAAATGTTTCCCACAAAGCTAATGCATCAGGTGCATTGCAAAAGATTCAAATGAATGCAAATTGTTCTCTCATTTGCTTTGACATTTGACATAGTGCTGCTTATTCCAGACACCTCTCCCATTCTGTATCATCTGCTATGAAGTTTTGCAGGCAATTGGAAAGTGTCATAAACTATGTCATTCACTGTGCGTAAATGTTCATAACTTTGTGCACCGGGAACATGTAAAAGAAGTAATCTTAAACTGAGACGTTCAATGTCTCTTGGACTGACCGTATACATTCTTGGGATAATTTTATTAGAATCTTTTTTTCGTTGTCGCCACTGGCCATTTACGAATTCATAGTGATATGGAATCTCAATGTATAAAAATTGTCTGGCCTCAGTGTCCTCACAATTTAATTGAAACCAAGCAGTAAGTGTTGTTGCTCTATGTTCATTTTGTGCTAGAGCATTTCTTTCATTCCTGCAGTAAAGCAAACAAATTGACTTTTTGGCAAATGTACAGCTAACCAGTACACAGCATATGACCGATCATGCATCTCAAATTTGAGAAGACGCCACATTGCTTCTGGAGCACTGACATAGAGAGCATCTAAATAACAGGAAAGTTCATCATGTAAAATTGGATTGTCTTGTTCATTGTCTGCACCTTGCACAACAGCAGTCGCTGCATCATATCCTTTGTATATATATTTATACCAATATTTTATGGATTTGATAGAAGTGCAAGCTTCCACATTTATGTGTGCATTGTACTTCATCAGCAAATGTAGATTGTATGGAACTACATATCTATTATCAACCTTTTGGCCACGAATAATAGCATTTTGTCCTTCTCTTCTTCTATTCAAAGGGTATCCATCACAATTAGCATACGTTTGCATTTGAAATTGTTTTGAAAACTCTTTTGTGCATTTGTAATTTTCCATACATGATGAATTTGGATTAAAATCTCCACATGGACCATGATTAATTCGGTGTGTAACAATGTCATAAAGTTTTAAATATTTTTCTGGATGTGGCAGTTCAGCAGTAATTACTGAATCCACTCTCTCTGCAGTATTCAATTTATCTTTTTCTTGTAGGATTAAAAGTATATGTGCATGTGGCAGGCCTCTTTTTTTAAATGCAATGGTATAAACAAAAGCCACACATTTCCCAAATAAGTGTGCTTTAGTTATAACATGTATTAATGTATTCAGTTTAATTTTGAATACTCTAGCCACTAAATCTGGTCGATCTGAAGTATTTTGGCCAAGTGTCACATTTTCTTTGATCTCTGGTCATTGTGGATTACATGTGAATGTAATGAATAAATCTGGTTTTCCAAATTTAGTCACAATAGCCATGGTATCATTGTATCTTTCTGGCATATTGCGAGGAGATCCTTGGAAAGAGGATGGCAAAATGATTTCTCTTTCAGCTGGAATGTCTCTGTTAATAGCCAAATCAGAGTCATAATCCATCAATCCACAATATTGTTCTATGCGAAGCTTGTTTTGTTGAAATTTGATCAAATTTAGATTGTTAGCTTCGACTTGTAGATTTGAATCAATAATGAATTGTTGTGTGAGTTTCCCCCCACATAAAATAGGAATAAAATTATCCCGAATAGCAGTTTGTGCCACTTTATATTACAGCATTGCAATTGTAATTTTGGTTCCCATCCTGGCTCACCATTTGGAAACAAAATGGGATATGTCATTGGATCTAAATGACAACTTAATATATTTATGTTTATAAAAGGTTGCTTTTCATTCCATGGATATATTCTAATATCCCGCTGAAATGGTGGTTCACCATCATCGTTTTTAAATACCATGGCAACCTCATTTACGGTTGGTAAATTATACCATCTTTGATGGAGTATTCTGATCTCTTTTCAGAACCATATTTACTCTTGGCATTGGCAATTGATGTATTTGAGCATGTTCCTGTTGTTCTTTTTCAACCTCTGCTAATTGTTTGTATGCTTGACTGTATGGATTGTTGGCCATAATTTTATCAAGCTGTTCAAAGACGATGGGTAAGCATTGTTTACTTTCAGGAAGTGTCATCCGTTGTTCAACAGCTTCCAGTGTATCTAAGACATATAACTGTGCAAATGTCCTTTGCTCTCTTGCTTGTGGGTGTAAATGTGAAGTCCGGTGGTAAATTTGTCCTTGTACTCTAAAACAGTACGGGTCATGTATATCAACATTGGTATCATTAGTCAATATTTGGTCATTAGACAATGTGTCACAGACATGATGATTTTGACGTTTTCTTTTCTTTGCTGCTTTGTCACAGTCATTTTTCTTTTATTGGCAAGTCTCTGTCGGTCTTCTTCTCTTAATCTTTGTGAAGTCTCAGGGGACTGTGCATCTCTCCATCTTTGCTTCTGTTCCCTTGCCATTCTTCTTTTGCGTTCTTTCTTGTCTTCTGCTTTGTCCGCCATTGCAATCTGTAATTGTAAAAAACAGCCATTTTTGTTTGAATTGTAATTTTTTCTTATATATGAAACAATGGCAGTCATAACATTAGTAAGATTTCTTTGTTACTTACCTGAAGCGTTAATGGAAGAAGTTCTTTTCCACTTTCTGATGGTCATGTAGTTGTCACCTTTTATTTCTTCTAATCTGTAAGATATAATGTGTTTGTTTATTGTACATATTGTTTTTAACTGTCATCAATGCAAAACCTAAAGAGCAGCAATGAAACAGTAAAAGTACCTGAAATGCATTTGTAAATTTTGAATTAAATTAGTTAATCAATCAATCAATGTCTTATTTTTAATTGGCATACATGAAAACCCAAAGAGCTAAGCATATGTATATATATTGAGAAATAAGGTCACTGTCAAATAAGTAATAAATAAGTAATTTTGTTTTTATAATTAGTTTTATAATTAGTAAGTAATTAATACATTAATATACATTCATTAATAAATCAATAAATGTCATGAATGCAAAACATAAATAGCTATACATGTTTTTATATAGAAGAGCATCATTGAAATGTAAATTTTATATCCAAACACAAAGAGCTATGTGCAAACTATAGATTGCCCTGAAAAGGATTTGTAATGTTTTGATTCAATAAATTAAATAATCAATGAAGTTATGATGTTTAATTGGCATATATTGAAATGTAAATCGCTAAGCATCTATGTATTCATAAATAAGGTCATTTTTTTAATTAATTAATTAATAATTAATTAAGAAATGACTATACATTAATTAATTAATCAATAACTGTCATCACTGCAAAACAAAAATACATAATCCTGTTTTTGTAAAGAAGGGCATAATTAAATAATATACCTGTAATGTTGATGTTATTGCAGATGAAGTGCTGCAGAGCTCACTCTCTGTGTTCAGGCAACTGCAGAGATGAGCAAACTGTAAAATGACATGAAAAGCATTTTTAATGTTTGTATTCAATTAATTAATTAATAATTTAAAGTATCATGATTATTTGGAATACATGCAGAACATAAAGGCCTAAGCATCAATATATTCCTAAACAAATGCAGTATAAAATATTCAATGTAGCAGGTGTCAGAGCCTAAGAAACTGATTTAAGTATTTAACTGCTTTGAGGGTCCTATATTTTTTTTTATTATTAATAATTAATACATTAATGTACATGAGCAGTAATCCAGATATATAATTTCAGTGTAAAATATACATTTTATTTAGTGCATTGTAAAATATATATATTTTTTTAAATGATTACTAATTAATAAATCAATGTACATTAATAATTAATGTATCAATTAATAAATATATAAGAAATAGCAAATTATTTATGTCTTCATAAAGTAAGGGCAGTGTAAAACATTTTGCATATTTTTTTTATAATAATTAATTTTAATAATTATTAATTTATTTTGTTTACTAATAATTAATTACCTATTTGCCTAATTACCTATTTGTAGTTAATATCCAGCAATCAATATCCTGAAGAGCTAACAATCTCTTTGGATTTTCCGATAGCAGAAAATGTGCAGTCAAACTGTTCATCACCTGAGGAGAAAGTGTCAGCAATGTGCCAAGTGTACAGTATATAGAGGCTGCGTGCGAGAGCCAAAACAGTTAACTCGCGAGCATGACGACAAATACGCAGTTTGACAATTATAATATGTGATATGTAAATGTATATATATATGTGTATATTTTATATATTATATATATATATATATATATATAAATATCACATATATAGTTGTGAGTGTACGAGTTGTTGCTAACGCTGCGGGCTCGCGAAGCGAGGGTCGCGGGCTCGCTACTAGAGTCGCGGCCCTCGCATAGCGAGCTGCGGCCCTCGCGTAGCGAGGGCACTGGCCGAGGGTCTCAGTTGGACGAAGGCGCTCCTTGCCAGCACCTGAGGACCCTCGCGAAGCGAGGGCCTCAGTTGCTGGCATGGAGCGCCAAAGGCGCTCCATGCCAGCAACTGCGACCCTCGCAAACTTCACGTCGCAACCCAAACAGCACGACACACACATTACGACACTCGCAAACAACATACGACACACGTTCACACACATTACGGCCTCGCAACACTCGGACGCAACTCGCGAACATTACAAAATGTAAAACACAATACATACACACAGCACATACATAAAAACCTTACCTACACCAAGAGGGAGCACCCAGGACCTCAAAAATACAACTTAGACCTCGATTTTACTCGAAATAAAAGAGTTTAGAGACTAAAAAAAAATCTAAGCGAGAGAAAAAATGGCTGCTGAACAAAACGAAAACGAGGCTACAGCACTCTAAACTCGCAAAACACCACAAGAAACTCGCAAAACACCACAACAAACTCGCAAAACGCAACAAACGACCTACGGATATTCATACCACACAGTGCACACATTCAGCATGCTTACACAGCAGCTCCACACCACTAATGCTGCAGCAACATCAACACAGATTGCCAGCTCTTCATCACAATGCTTCAAAATAGGTACAGTATATTCATTTAGTAATGTATTACATATTTCATTATTATACACCAAACAGCATTAGCTACCTTACAATTTCATTGCCGTCATTTTTTGACGGGCAATTCGCTAGTATATATATATATATATACACAGTGGGGGGGCGGAAGGCTGAGTGCTTGTCCTGTTAAATTGCAGTGTTACTATTGCAATATCAAAGGGTCTCTGGGGTGAAGCATATGGGAGAGATGGGCGGGCCCTATGCGTCATCCACTGTTACCTATTTAAAGATGTGGAGAAGACTTCTGATCAAATAAGAGACTATTTGTATCCTGGCCACAAGGTGGC
The DNA here is from genome assembly GCA_027410445.1 of Discoglossus pictus. NCBI lineage: Eukaryota > Metazoa > Chordata > Amphibia > Anura > Alytidae > Discoglossus > Discoglossus pictus. The sequence continues at coordinate 181,074,990 of CM050166.1, read as the reverse complement.
ACTATAAGAGACTATTTTTATCCTGGCCACAAGGTGGCACTATAAGAGACTGTTGTTGTTTTCTTTATGAAATATAATTTCTCCGGAGCAGAGAAGCTGTCCCGGTGTAGTCAGGGTGTTCCTGTGTTTAGTAAGAAACGTATATGTAGATTTTTATTTTTCATTTTTCTACTTCTAATCCTTGTTTATGAGCCCTATTAATAAACAAGTCTATTGCATCATAAATCTGTGGTGTAGTCAGGGTGTTCCAGGGTGTTCCTGTGTTTAGTAAGAAACGTATATGTAGATTTTTATTTTTCATTTTTCTACTTCTAATCCTTGTTTATGAGCCCTATTAATAAACAAGTCTATTGCATCATAAATCTGTATTGCGGAACCTTTTGTCATAAAGAATTCCTGTGGCAAACGGCCATCCTTGTCACGATATATATATAGTTGAATAATCAGAGTATTGCAGTGAATAGTGATACCTTTTTTATTGGACAAACGTATTCATAATATAGCGACGAGCTTTCGAGAGATAATGCCTCTCTTTATCAAGTCAAAAAACAATACTGATACAAATATGAACTAAGAGCAGAAGACAGAAAGAGATGGGAAAAAAAATTGGAAAAACAAGATAAACAAAATTCATTGGCCAGAGTTAAGTGAGAAATAGACCAGCATTGCTTAAAAGGAGCCATATTTAAAATGGTTTGGATTGACAGAGTGATGGTGCATTATGTGGCCTCATTTGCATGTCCTGCCCAGTTTTCCCAGACTGCAGTGCATATACTGTATTTCTGAGAAATTTGAGAAGGAAATAACTATTTTTTGTGTCCTCTATTCATTTAATCTGGGGGGGGGGGGTTCCCTTCCAGTTCCTACACCCCTGACAACGTGATTGACTACCTCCAACCACAGGAATCATGTCTGCAGCAAAGCAGGCTGAGGAAGAATACTGAATTCTCTTATTTTAAAAAATGTACCACAATTTCATATCTGACTGAACTGAACCAGATATACAGTTGCACTACCTTAAAGGAAAACTGTTAGTTCAACATATTTCCTATTTAAGGAATATTTCTATATTTTTATTTTAAATATGTTTTTCTTCCCAAAAATATGATAATGCTTATTTTTAACAAGAATAAAATGTATCTTAGTTGTGAATACTGAAGTTTCTTGTAATTAGTTATTTCTCTCTTGAATCAGGCAGGTTGTGCTTTGCTGTGTGTGGTTTCTGAGACCATCTTTGTTTCTAGCAGTGTGTGTAGCTTGGTGCAGCAGCCATATTTATCATTGGCACAGTCACATCATAGTTGCCTGAGCAAAATACCTGAAATGACTTCTGCACTGATGTATACTGTACAGCCAGAGTTCAGTAATTATAATATGACTTGATAAGGTGGTTATTCATTTTTGTTGTTGTCAGTGGTCAAGTAAAGGACCACTGATTCTTGTGAAAAACTTTACAAGTCTGAGAAGTATGTAACAAACTAACAATATTAGTAGCTATGAATGCCAGAAGCATAAAATAATTTTAGAGAAAATCTTATATTTAGCTGACTTTGCATGTTTCAGGAGGGAATCCATCTTAGACTGCATGTCTGACTGTAGAAACAAAGTCAACATATCCCCTGCCAATAAAGCAAAATTGAGTGCATTTTTTTAATGTTTGGAAACACAATTATCAATTTATGTTGTTTAAAAGGACTTATTGTGAATGTGTGGTCCTTTAAATAGTCAATACCCCAAATAATGTCTGTTTTTTAACTAAATAATTCTGGGCACATTGTTTTCCACAGCTATCATTTATATCTCTGTATTGAGGAAATGCGGGTGATTATTTCCTGCTAGGAAATATTGTTATTGTTTAAATTAGAGATATATAGTTTAGAGTTCTTACTATCTGTGTTTCAGTTTCTTCATTTTAATCTTGCAATGCCCGTTTGATCACTAGAATAGTTGTGGATCTGCGGGGTTGTTCGGAACGCTTACGATGTTGGTCACGCTTTGCGAGCTTTGTAAAGCAAGGTGAGCCGTAGAATGCGCGGGACTCAGGCGACTGTGTGGGACTTATGCTGCAATGAGCACCAAAGGTGCTCATTGCACTGCAAGCCTCGCAAGGCGAGGCGAGCAGTTCAAGCATGCAAGACATAGGCTGCAATGAGTGCCAAAGGAGCTCATTGCACTGCAAGCCTTGCAAACTGAGGCAACCAGTTCAAGCATGCAGGACTAATGACTTGTATGACGTAGGACCAAAGCTCGCACATACACTGTGCACCTCGAAAAAATCTGACTTTAATGGCCGGACCACGGAACTGCAAATATCCCTCAAATTCACTTACACGCTCACATACAGCGCAGGGGGAGAGCCAGGAAGCCTGTGAGTGAGGTTGCAAGTTAATTTAATCGATATTTGTCATTTTTTTCACAATCAAAATTAGCCTAATCGAGGAAAAAATGCAACACGATGAAAATGAGGCCGAAGAAGGGAAATCTAGCCCGAAGGACGTAAAACTGGCCCAAAGGACGTAAAAATTAGCCCTAACCAGTAACACTTAACGAAAGCCAGTAAAACTTCATCCAAGGCACTAACACAACCAAAGACACTAACACTTAAGCGCGAGGCCTATAAAATACACAGGAGGAGAGGTTTACAATAAGCACCGAAGGCGCTCATTGCGAGCCACGCGATCAGCTCCGAAGGCGCTCATAATGGGGCTCGCGTTGAGCACCGAAGGTGATCATTGCAATGCAGGAAATTTGCAGCTCGCAATGAGCGCAAAAAGGTGCGTAGAGGGCCCATAGCCTCGCATTGGAATACCAGGCTTACGATTTTTTTCCCATAATTTTGGATGGGCAGTTTCCTAGCTTAATAATAATTGTGTACATTGTGACGTTTGAATTATCCAATTCAAGAAATTGCTTCCATTTTCTACAAATAAAATACCTTACATTGGTACATTTAAGTTTATGATGCACATAGATATAGATCTTATTGAAGTTCCTTAAAATACAAATCATTTTGTGCATAAGAATTGAATTACACATCTCTGGTTTATGGGCCAAAGGCCTGCAAGACTTGGATGACCAAAATCAATAAGTCACAGCCACGAGTGGAAAGAAAAAGTTTATTACAATTGTACAATTTGAAGGCACTGAAGAGTATATTCAAAGTCCCAGCAATTATTTCAACAGAGGGGTTGTATACCCCCAGAATACAAGAACTATTAGCATCAGATATTGTGTCATATATTGATTAGTCTGTACACATTTGCAATAAGTACATTTGTCTATTAGTGCTAACATTGAAATTTAAAAATTTATATTTTATCTTTACATGATTACCTACACATTATCATCTTAAAGCTTAATGCCTGGCCCAAAACTAACTTTCTAGGCTGTGTACTACTATGTGTCAAAGCATTATCTATATAGTCATGGTTGGGGTTATTGTAGTACATCCCACACTGTAGCTGCATTCTGTCCATAGTTACATTTTGTAACCCAAGTCACATGACCCCCTGACCTCGAATCACTCCTTAGTACTTGGTTCCTTCCAGTGGTGTATCTCCTCCCTCCCCCCTCCTCATCCTCCTCCTCCCTTCTTCCCCTCCTCCTCCCTCCTTCCCCTTCTCCTTCTCCTCCTCCCTTTCCCCCATTTTCCTCTCACCTTACTATCAGGCGATCAGCTCCTGCTTCTCTCTCATCCCTGCAGCGCCGGCTTCTGGCTGTGTCCCAACAGGCATATGCTAATGACATGTCGCACATCTGACATCACGTCATTAGCATATGCTGGGGGGGGAAGAGACACAGGGGAGAGGTGGGAAAGAGAGCCAGGGAAGGGCGGAAGAGACACAGGAGAGGAAGACGGGGAAAGAGACACAGGGGAGTGAGGGGGGGGGAGACATAAGGGAGGGACAGGGGGAGCAAGATACACAGGGGAGGGGGAAACAGACACAGGGGAGGGAGAGGGGGGAAGAGAAGCAGGGACAGGAGAGTGGGGGGGGGAGACACAGGGGGGAAGAGACACAGGGGAGGGAAAGTGGGGGGGAAACACAGAGGAGGAGGGGAAGAGACACAGGGGGGAGAGGGGGAAAGAGACACAAAGGAGGGAGAGGGGGGGAAAGAGACCCAGGGGAGGGGGGAAGAGATGGCGGGGAAGAGACACAGGGGAGGGGGGAAGAGACATGGGGGAGATGGGGGAAAGAGACACTGAGGAGGGAGAGGGGGAAAGAGACACAGGGGAGGGGGAAGAGACACACGGGAGGGAGAGGGGGTAAAAACTCAGGGGAGGGTGAAAGGAGACACAAGGGAGGGAGAGGAGGGGGAAATGAGACACAAGGAAGGAATAAGACAGGGTGAGAGACTCGCAATGGGCACTGAAGGTGCTCGCATTGGGTGGCAAACAGCATTGCGAGCAATAACATTTTATTCCCATCATTTTTGATGGGCAAGTAGCTAGTGTTAAATAATTCTCCACTATATTGCTTTGCGTCTATATATTAGTGATTTTTTTTAATATCCAATAGCAATAATGGATGCATATAACAATAATTATTGCTAATCAGTTATGGTAATTAATTTTGACATTCCATAATGACTTTAACATATTGTGAACTCATACAGAATATACAGTATATACACAGTGCATATAATGTAAAGTGCTAAGTACCTATTTCCCTGAGCTATTTACTCCTTTAAACTAATTAACCACTAGTCTACCTATAATAATTATATCCCTGTATCTAGTGGTAGAACAGGGGATCCATTGATTACCCCCATAATCTGTAGTATCCCCTTCTAAACTACTCTAATATATTGTGACAAGTGCTTTAAAATTATTATCCTTCTATAAAAGGAGCAGTGTGTATATATATATATATATATATATATATATATATATATATATATATATATACAGTAAATAAATAAATAAATATAAATGTGAACACAGATGTACTTTTTATTTACTGTACTACTGTACGGTGGAGGGCTTCTATCACTCTTTTGCCCACCATATTATAAATGATTGTTGTGGTGAACTACCTACTCATAATTTCCACAACACAGGCTGAGATCCCGCTCCATGCTGATGATAGCCAGTAAGCTTGAAACAGCTGTACATGGATTGGATACTCAGCCTGTGTTTATTCCAACCTTGGCTTTGCATTAAAGCTGTGTAATACAGCATGCATAAGCTTAAAGGAAGCCATGATTGATAATGGCTAAGGAATGAAGAGTGAGGCATTTGTGGCCATGTTTGTGTGTCCCAGCTCAACTTCCCAGAATGCAGTGTAATAACTGTTTTTCTTGGAACTCTGAGCTGGAAGCAGGTTTTTTAACTTGCTTTAGACATTCAAATGTGAACACAGATGTACTTTTTATTTACTATATATATATATATATACTCATCCAGTAGCTTAATATTGTGTAGCTATATCTGTATGAATCAATAAATAATTTACATTGAAGAAAAAGTAACAAGTGCTTGTGCTAGAGATATATAATTAATTCAAGAATGATACAAATTGCTGCATAGCAACATATTAAAACCAAGTATACTAATTATTTATATGTATTATAGTCAATTAATAGTGCCAGTAGCAATAATATCTAGTCCAAGTAAAACGCTAATAAATTCCTATCCACATTAACAGCAGTTTATCTTTTGCAAACTCATACAGTTACAGTACATTCAATGTAATAGAGAATAGAAGCACATATCTAGTGGTGTTTGCACACATGCACAGTTCATTGATATTGCAGGCAGCAACTATAATCTGGTCATAATCAGCATTGGTAAGTTCCTAGAAACAATAACAATATATCTTTTATAACACCATAGTAGTAACAAACATTTATGCTGCCCTGTGCATTCAATATAGTAAGAAATTGAGGCACATATCTGGTAATATTTGCATAGATGCAGAGTTCATGGAGTGGTGCCGATACAGCACGCTGATGATGTCATCACCAAGAGACAGGGCAGGTTGATGCATGTCTTTCGCGTTTGAGGCTTCTTCCAGGCTGAGGCTCACATAATACTTCCACAAGGAGAATGCCACAACATCATTGGATTACAATAGCAAGAAAAAGAACACACAGTTCACTCCACCACCTGGAGACAACCAATCTCTCTCCATTGGAAAGAACTGGCATAAAGGGTTTAAAAAGAAAGCCTAACATCACCATCAAACCAGTAGATAAAGGTGGTGCAGTTGTTACTATGAACACCCAGGAATACCTAAAATAAGGAAACAGACAGTACCTACTACAAGAAACTGAATGAGGACCCTACAGTGGAATATACCATTCAGCTCAGGAAACATAATCAAATGTCCCTAAGAATGAGCGGCAAGAATTAAAGCAACTTACACACACCCACCTTACAACTGGGACCTTCTGCATGCTGCCAAAGATTCACAAATCAGGGAGATCAATTGTTACAGGCATGGACACACTGACTGAATAGATATCTGGCTTTGTTGAAAAAATAAATCTTAGATGTGACCCTTTATCAAAATAAACTAAGGGTGCATAAATCCTTTGAAGCACTATTTACCCATTAGAGAGACTCACTACAGTATAGAACAACAACACCCATTCAGTATTTAAATCCACAAATGTGATCTACTCACTTTTAATACTTTATTAATTAGTCTTTATTAATTAATCTTAACATCTTGCTTAAAATGTTAATGATTAAGAACATTTGAGCTTAAACAGCTTTTAATATCAACTGCTCTCATCAACTATATTACAAAAACTATTTATTTATTTATCATAAATATATATCTCTCAATAGGATTGTATAATTCTGTTTTCTTCAGCTCTTATCTCACTTAGACTCCCCTTGATAAATTATATTAAATTAACACAACTTTTTCTTTTCAGATATATAACACGGTTTTGCAATTTTATTTGTATTCCTGGTAGAGTTATCTATCTCTGCCACTGTTTTCTCTGTTATTTATGTTATACCCTGCTGATTAATAAAATTCTATTTTGTTTCACTGAGCACTTCTTTTGTTTATATATTAGTTCTTTCATTTTATCCATTAAACTGTGTTCAATTCTTTTGCTCAGCCTCTATTGTTCTCATTGATACGTTATTTGCAGTTGAAGTAACCAAGTTAGTCTGTAACTCTTTTCTTTGCAGTGATTAACCTTTAAAACGCAAGCCTTCTAGATATTTTTTTATCATTACCAAAACCATGCATAACAGCTATAATATCAGGAGGTCATATTCATGCACATGCTCCAGTGTGATTTACATATTACAATGCACTGTATGTGAACGGGGCTTTTACATTGGAAAACTAGCCAAAGATTACATCTAAGATTGAATCTTTACAGACTTTCCATCAAAAACACAATGAAAACAGTTATTGGACCCCTGTTGGACACCACTTTACCCAGAATGATCACGAGATATAAAACCTGAAAATACTCAGAGGGAATTTCCAAAACATGTAGGAGAAAATACATTTGGAATGAAGATGATCACATTCTTCAACAATAAATATACAAGAGTTAGAATTGACAATGTTTTTTTTTCACATTATCAAAACTCTTGTGAACCTGCAACATTCCTTCTCATATTACTTTTTTTGTTGTTTTTCAACTCCTTAATATATGAGGCTCTAACTTATATTACTCTGGTCTTCTCTTATTTAAAACCTTGTGTAGAGACATGCTATCTTGACTGATTATTACTTCATTTATGATGCCTGTCACTTTGAATCTCTGCTATCTCACCGCTTGCCTTAATAAATATTGGTTCTGACTCGATAAAGAAAGGTACAGCCATGGAGCCCAAAACAATCTGGAGGGGATAATGTTTAAGGAGACAAATAAAACTGTGGCCCTGAGTGGTGCAATTCAACTCAGGAATACAGCAGGGGTAGATCTGCATATATATTATGTATGGGTCAAAGCTTTCATATGAAAGACATACTGCTCCATAGCTCTCTAGTGGCCAAAACTGGTACTGCATGATTAAGTTTATTTTGCTATTTTTTATGTCCCCTGTTCATATAATCTGGGGGAATGTCTCCCCCAATCCTCACAGTTCCTATGCCTCTGGGTACAGCTATAGAAAGCTTGTCATTCTGACTATAATATTTGTCCAATAAAAACGTTTTCATATACTGCAATACTATGATTATTCATCTATCTATCTATCTATCTATCTATTTGAATTAATCCACTTAGTTTTTATAACTACAGCTGCTAATGCAGTAACATGGTGGTAAGGAAACTGAGATGAACATGTGCTTGTGCATCTGAAGTGTGTGCGGCTAAGGTTTGGGTACATAATAGCATAAATCTGGCCCTGCTCACAAGGATACATTTTGATTAATCAAATAATGATAAACAGTATTTGCTGCAATTAACATTGCTTCAAGGTCAGCAAACCTCACAGCCTACCTGTAGAGATCATATATACTCCACCTGTCTCACACCGAAACTCTAAAGACAATAAAATTACATGATGGCAAATTACACGCAAAGAAAATACAGCAAATGAACACACTTAAAAATAAAATGCTTTTATCTCTCTGACAAATCAGTAATACTCCATTGTGCTCAAGGATCTTCAAACCAAATACAACAGTAGGTTGCATATCTTATGGCGTTCCATGCATCTGAACTAACCAACCAGATTTGCTTCTGGAATAGGTTAATTCTATCCCACAGAACTGTAATGCCCCAACATCTATAACACAATCTAGTTTTTTTTTTTACTGGTAAGGACCTTTTCAAATGCGGCTAGGCTGGAGAACACACCTCAGGAAGTAGATCACTGGAAAATGGCAGATTCCAGATCAGCTTAATTGCATATGAAGTAATAAATTAGAGGCTGTACTGTTTATTCACATTCTAATAACATGTTCAATTTTTTCCAGTGTAGTTCTTAAAAAAAACTGTATTTAAAATATTTGTAGACAGTGCTCCTTTAATAGAGTCCCTTTGTAATTTCACAAGACATATATTATCTCTCAGTGACATGCAGTAAATATTTCCATTGAGCCAGGCAGCTTTCAGTTCAGCTATGTGCTTTCATGCCATCCTCCCGGAACAATATCCTGGAGTATAGTCTGATGTCTATATTTGCTAAGTGCAGGGAAGGACGGCATTTAAATACCAAACTCAAATTACAAAGTCCTGCAATAAAAGAAAACAGTCCGCGAATAATCCCCTTGTATTTAGCGATGTTTCACTGGCTTTTATTTTCAAGAATATAGCTCTTAAACTAAATAGCAAAAAAGACGGTAAGGCTCCAAAATGTTCTAGATGTTTGCAGTATCATGATAATTCATCACATTGCATCAATTTTAACATAGGAACAATTTAATTACTATGTATTACATTTAGAGATAAATGTCTGTACGTTCCATACTATTCTGTATCCTTTGAAATATCTGTATCACAAAAATACAGTCTCAGATTCACTATTACAGTGGTTCGTAATCCTCACTTCAAGGACTCACTAGATGAGCTAGGTCTTTTAATCATAAAGTGTAATACATATGATATGGGTTATGATGTAAGTTGAAGGTGAGATAATGTAGCAACAATTCAGAAAGTAACCGCACTGAAAATGTGTCTTAATTCCTTGGATGCCCCTCTCCACTCCCAAACACAGATGCTAATTGGGAGCTGTAGGCAAATTATATATATGTAATGAAATCTGTGCATTTACAGTTATATAATTTGTTCACATTCTGATTTGCTATAGCTATAAATATGTAAATATAAACATGCTTGAATTGATATATAGCAAAATCTAAGTATGTTAAACATGCACATATCTGCTCTGCTATGTTCTAGTTAATGAATTATAGAAAATGTTATGTTAATCTACAGTATCATACCTCCTTATCTGTCAAAATAACCTAAGAGGGACTCATATTCTTAAAAAGGTGTACTATTAGGTAGTGTCACTGCCATTCAGTATGATTAGTAAGTAAGGTTCAGATATATACACTAATATGCACACTGCTCCATAAATACACATTATTCATAAGCACACTACTCCATATGCACACATTCAGACTTTAAGGGGAAAACAACAGGAAGAACTAAGAAAACACAAAAGTGAGTATTAAATACTGACTGTTACATGCCATTATTGTAACATCTTTTCTGAAAGCTAAATGGTTACATATTGTTGATAATAATTACAAAAGGATGGGGATGTTCTAAAAATAACTTACAGTGAGAATCTCATGCATCTTATGTTTCTTATTCTATTGCTACCAATCTGAACTATGGGAATTGTGTCTCTGACTGAAAATAGATGCAATAAAATGTTTCAAGGTGTGGACATACAGAGAAGATGACAGATCATAGGACAACTGGGTTATTTACATCAATGTGTATGTGCGTGTACCAACAGGGACACCTGTAACTAACTTAATTGCTGAAAAAGCTGAAAAAACCTTAGCAGAAGAACTCAGAGTTTGGAAGAAGCTGATTTGGAATGTATACCCATGTGGAGGAAAGGTAACAAGTGAGTAGCTGATAGGAGAATGAAAATTTGGGATGCTTTGATGAGGGGGGTTTAAATTATGCATGTACTTCCAAGTTTTAAGTTAGTCTACTTTGCTGCTAGTCTTCTATTTTAGGGGGGGGTTGAGGGTGAGGATGGGGGTTGAGGATGAGGATGGAGGAGTTGAGGATGGGGGGTTTGAGGATGGGGGGTTGAGGATGGGAAGTTGAGGATGGGGGGTTGAGAATGAGGATGGGGGTTGAGGATGAGGATGGGGGTTGAGGATGAGGATGGGCGGTTGAGGATGAGGAGGGGGGTTGAGGTTGAGGAGGGGGTTTGAGGAGGGAGGTTGAGGAGGGGGGTTGAGGATGAGGAGGGAGGTTGAGGATGGGGGGTTGAGGATGAGGATGGAGGGGTTGAGGATGGCGGGGATTGAGGATACGGGTCGAGAATGAGGATGGGGGGTTGAAAATGGGGGCTTGAGGAAGAGGGCTTTGAGGATGGGGGGGTTGAGGATGAGGATGTTGGGTTGAGGTTGAAGAGGGGTGTTGAGGATGGGGGGTTTGAGAACGAGGATGGGGTTTGAGGATGGGGTTGAGGATGTGGGGTTGAGAATGAGGATGGGGGTTGAGAATGAGGATGGGGGTTGTGGATGCGGGGGTTTAGGATGGGGGGGTTGAGGATGAGGATGGGGGGTTGAGGAGAGAGGTTGAGGAGGGGGGTTGAGGAGGGAGGTTGAGGATGAGGAGGCGATTGAGGAGGGAGGTTGAGGATGAGGAGGGGATTGAGGAGGGAGGTTGAGGATGAGGAGGGGGGTTGAGGAGAGAGGATGAGGTGGGGGGTTGAGCAGAGAGGATGAGGAGGGGGTTGAGGAGAGAAGTTGAGGATGAGGAAGTGGGTTGAGGAGGGTGGTTGAGGAGGGTGGTTGATGAGGGGGGTTGAGGATGAGGAGGGGTGTTGAGGACGGGGTTGAGAAGGGTCATAAGAGAGAGGGAGGGAAAGAGACACAGGGAAGGGAGGGGGAGGGAAAGAGACACAGCGTAGAGAGGGGGAGGGAAAGAGACACAGGGAAGGGAGAGGGGGGAAGAGACACAGGTGAGGGAGAGGGGGAAGAGACACAGGGAAGGGAGAGGGGGGAAGAGACACAGGGGAGAGAGAGGGGGGGAAGAGACACAGGAGAGAGAGAGGGGTGGAAGAGACACAGGGTAGAGAGAGGGGGACACAAGAAAGGGGCACAGAGGGCACACAAGAGGGGGACACAGAGGGCACAAGAGGGACACTGGGGGCAGCACATTTCCTACCCTCGGCTTATACTTGAGTCACTACGTTTTCCTAGTATTTTGTGGTAAAATAGGTGCCTCGGCTTATGCTCGGGTCGGCTTATACTCAAGTATATAGGGTATATATCTGTAATTAGTTATTAAGATATAACATAGTCAATAATAAATCCACTTAACAGCAGGCTCGGGATACTTATAGAGATTTCTCTTTATTATTATTATCAAATATTGAATATTAAACATTTTATAATCAATAATCCATAGGAAAGATTCAAAAGTTTGTTTTAGTTAAGATCGTGATTCAATAGAGTTAGGAACCCTTTGAATAAGGTGAATATGTTCACCGATTGTTTAATAAAGCTGTATTATTATACAATAACGTAATGACGCGGTCACAATGACGGAGTGACGTCATTGCGTCTAAGACGCAATTACGCAATGCTTACAATGGAATCCGGAAGTAAACTGGCTTTATAAGCCAGAGAGGCCAGCATATTACATAGCCTTAGAGAAAGTCCACGAGGATGGACGAAACAGCCTGTTGGCAATTATTTCTGTAATTACAGGGGACAGAAACCACAAGAGGACACACACAGACACAGCAGGATGATGGGATAAGTTTTATGGATGCCTATAAAGCTTGGCAATTGAACAGCATGTATATTGAGTGTGGCAACTAGTTGCCAATACACTAATACTGTTATATGTTATCTGCAGCTTTTGGTATCATTTGTTGTTTTTTTGTCCCAGGTCTTTGATAGTATATATATATATATATATATATATATATATATATATATATATATATATTGAGCCTCCAGTTTATTTAGGATCTCTGCCCTATACTGTATTTTGTTTTTTATATGTTTTTTGAATAGTGTTTTTTATATATATCACCTTTTATTAAATCCAATGGTTATCAGTATATTCTGATTTTTTCAGGAGTATCAGTTTATTCTAATATATGAGGATTAATAATTATTAACCATTAGAGCTATAGGCATTCAACCCTTTATTTAGGGTGTCTTTCTTGATTTGAGATCAATATTTATGGCTGTATTAATCCATGGTATACTCATATTAGGGGATTTATTTTATGTTGACCTATTTTTGTATATATTTTGAGCAGTGTTATTTTCGGTTAATATGTATCCTATTAAAGTTATTTATTTTTTTCAGACTATAGTGGCGTAAAGCACCAAGGATATTATAGATATAAATCATATATTTTCCCTCTTTCTGTTTTGTATAAAACATTACTCATAGTAATATGGGTGGCATTTATCATAGTCGATTTTTCAAGACAAATAAGTAGATAAAAAGAGATGTTGCTGCACTGTGGAACTCATCCCTTCTCAGATAATTCTTGAACAAGGAGAGAATTTTTCTGGACAAGTCCAATTTCTGTGGACTAAGAAATGTAATATAGTATGTTTCAGTCATTAGTGGCAATTAAAATGTCAAAATAAATGCATGGCCAAATCTACTTAAGCTAGAAGCAAGCAGATTTGTGGTTGAAAATGAAAAATAATTCTGCTGTCTATTTCAGCATAATATGATATATCTTGGTGAATATTATACAATAGATACATACCTTTGAAAACAAATCCATTTTCACATGTCATGAGTATTCATTATTCTTGAAGGATAGAGCTTTACAATGTGAAAACTCAATGTAAATCTTGAATATTTTTGTTTGTAACATAATTAATGGAATCTAAAGACTTCTACATAATAAAAGAGGAAGAGGCATGGTTCTTGTGTAACAGAGGAGGTTTTGTTGATTAAATGAACTGGCAGAGATCTCACTGACAGCTTCCACAGCTGTGAGGAAGAAATATAAATAGGATTTTTCCCTACAGGGATTTTGTATCCTACAGAAGCATTTGCAGCATTATCCTGGAGTATCCAAAATAATCTACTGAGCTACTTATAATATAAAATATATAGCTTATTATAAAAACATATACCAAATACCCAGGGGTTTAAAAAGTAAGAAAATACAAAAAGTTAAATAATAATACAAAAACGAGTTACAAAAATTCTTAATATAGGTTTGTTTAAATGTTTACTATTTCCTTCCTAAATTACTGTTTTGAAGAGTTTAGTAATTTTATGTAGTTACATTTTGTTTTGCTCACACACTGAAAATGTACACTAAATGTTTGCTTTTTATGTATAAAGTAATTATGATGCAATAATAAGTGAATAGGACATGGAGATCACATAGGTTCTCTGCACCATCAAGTAGGAAGATAGAAAAGCATGTGGGAAAAGTATTTCCTTTTTAAAATTGCTGCTAAATTAGTTGAGTTATAAGCTTTATAACCTAGTGGTATTAGGCTGCTTATAAATCTAAAACAAATTGAAGACCTAGAAATTGTACTCACAACTTGAAGTTTAGGCAGATGCTTTTACCTGCTGTATGCTATCTCTTCAAGAGAATTAGTGTGTGCAAAGATCAGTTTGCTAAATGTAACAGAAAGATTGTTTTTATCTATTCAGTTTCTCCCGAGAGGGCTTTAAAGGGATATACAAACAATGACTAAACAATGTGATTTCTAAAGAAGTTCTTCATCAATTTAAAATATGTAAATATTCTTCCCACATGATTTCTAAACCACTATCTGAAGGTACACAGCAGTTTTGGTGACTTAAATATCCCTTTAAACAGATTCCTTAAAAAATGTGTGATAAAGTTGCATTCATCATATTTAGATGTTAAAAAATCATTTTTTTAATGGTTCCCAAAAGTCCAAGTAATTGATTCAAAATGATTTAACCACAGATTTACTCATCTATTCTTAAACAAGATATCCTGGTGACACGAACCCTAAAGGATTGGTTAGACAACAAATTTTAGAGGATTACTTGAAACAAATATTCATAGTAACACTTAAAGGACTACTGGTCAATGATAATGAAAATAATGTTTAAAACATGTGAGTCTAAGAGCATAATTAGGATGTGAAAATCTCAAATTGATTATTTTGGTTAAAAAAATGAAGCCTCTACTTATCCCTGACAGTATTTATTTTAAAAGCTGCAATTATATAAATCCTTCTACTTACTCCCTCTTTCTTTCACCACCAAACAAACTATTTTCAATCATAGCTGCAGGCTTCATAGGTTTCAGTTCTTTCCATCCCTTGAATAAAGTATTTTGTCAGATGGGAGGGCTTTCTAAATTGGCATGACACAGAAACCAGGTTGATATACTTCAGAATATTTATCCTTGTAGACGGCACAAGTGAGCTAAATGAGGCTGCTGTCAGAGTGGGTTATCGTGACTATAGAACTAACCAGTTAAGGTTATTGTTTTTTATTATTATTGTTTATTTGTAACGTACCAACACATTCCATTATGCTATACATGTGTTACAATCAATGCAAAAACAATAGTATTATTAATGTTTCAAAGGATGGATGGCCTGCTCTCTGAGCTTAGAATCCACTGTCCAAAGTGCCTCCCCAAAGCACCTTGCAAGATTGAAAACTCAAAAATGTATAATCTAAAGTTAATATTAGTTCATTCTCCGACTGAGCTCTTCTGACTTTGTTTTTTGTTTATTCAAATGACCCTAAGGGTGATAGGTGACTCCAGACATAGACATTCTCTGAGTGGGTTATCATATCCATAGAACTAACCTTTTAAGATTAGTTTGTTCTCTGAATGAGAAAGTGTATATATACATGGCTAATAGCTCAGGTTACACTTCTCCCTGATACAAATGTGTGTTTCAGAAAGTGGTTTTAAATGTTGTACTTCCCCTGCGTTGGTCCATTTCAGCCACAATCCTTCATTCAAAGGGTGAACAAATCTTATATAGCCTGAAGGATTACTGAAATATAGTAAGTCATTGTTTAAATGCACAATAACATTTTATTAGACATTTTTCTTAATAAGCCTTAAATAAATATTCTTTGGAGACCCATTTCTAAGATCATCCAAGTGGTCCCTTAAATGGACACTTACCTCACTATAAGTGTTCTGCATTGTGTGAGAGAGTACAGGATTCTGTTATCAAGTGATCTGTTGCGTTGTTTTATTAAACTGGGAACAGCTGATAATTTGCAGTGTTCATTTTGTTTACTGACACACTGGAGACTGCCCATGATTTACAGGATCTGCCGGGAACAGCCGTTCCAAAGCTCGGTGAAGAGAAGGAATGTTGGATTTACAGCTTTCCTGAATGTCATCAGCCATCAGTTAACCCCAAGTCACATATCTGTTTCTAGCAGTCATTTCCATGCACAAATGAATTTGGGAAGGTTTAACCCCTCTTTTTGATCTGCTCTCTGCACACAGATCTTGTCTAGTCTCTCTGGAGGAATGACTAATTCTCATGTAAACAGAACTTAATTTATGATTTATTTTTTGTGAAAAAGGCCCCTATTTCAAAAATTCAAAAAGTATTTAAATGTATTTTCAGAAGTATATTAAAGTGGTGTTCTCCAAGTTGTGCTGAATTAACTGACCCTTTAATGATATTAAAAACCTCTTCTGTGAAGATTTTTTCTGCCTTTCCTCTAAAAAGCTATAATCCTTTTTTTTTATAAAGATATTACATGAAAAATTTGCTTCTATTGTAAAAAATAATTCCTCTCTGTATCTCCATCAATACAAATTTAACACCCACTTGTGAGATGTTTTTCCTGAGCTCTCCATATCAGGTAATCTGAGTGGAAAAAATGGACCACCCTCTCTTTCAAGTGACATTGAATTCTACTATTCCTAACCATTAACATTTCTACTAAGAGAATACAGTACATTACACCTCTGTGTGACTGACAATTAAACTCTCTGTTTTATCACTAATTCATCTAATACCTTTATAAATACTGTAACATTTTATTTAGATTTCAAGTTGTTTGAAAATCTTTTTGTATAATTTTTTTAAACATTGTAAATGAGAGATCACTGCTAAATGGCAGCACTTTTTGCATGGCTAGTCACATGGTTTTGGCAACCATTCAAATGTTAGTATAAGATAGTCATGTATAAGTCTTTTGCATTGTATTAGTTTTTGTAATTTTGAATGATCATGCGTGCACAAATAAAATCATATATCATCCTGTTAGGAAATGATGTCACAATCGTCTATAATTGGTCTTCATCTTTGTTTTATAATCATTCATTCTGATAAAGATACAAGAAGATGGTGTGAACCAACCATAGGCAAGAAACTAGTTGCTGGAAAAGTGACATATTGATTTTTTTTCTCACAATCAACTTTTATCATGACATGACAACAAAGAAAGCAAAATACATACAGCAATACAGTTACAGTGCATGATACACCTTTTTGAATATTGCAAATTACAGTATATGTTATTTATGGTATTTATATAATAGTGTAATTAATTACTTTAAACAATAGACTGCATTACTGTCCTTTCCCATCTAAGCTACGTCTTTGTTTCTATATGATTTTAAAGTGAATAGTTTAGTAATTTTAAGAATGGGTAGAGGTAGTTATGCTTTAATGGGTTAAGATGTGGAGGTTTAATAAAGAGATATGGTTATAATTTTAAGTGTAATAATAAGATTCCAGAGGGAAATGGTCATACATTGAATTATGGAAAGCAGAACAAGATAGAATAAATAGTGTGTTATATTATTCAATATTTTAAAAACCTAAAAGTCCTCTACAGTAAAGAGAAAAAGACAAAATAAATTAAGAGCAATAACAAAGGAAGAAGGAAAATGAACAAAAATAATAAAAGGAAAAGAGGGGGGAATATCTCTTCTCGATTTCTGTATCATCAGTTTCTTGGATAAAGAATATCATTTTAGTGCATAAAAGAATTAGATAAAAGCTTACCTCCTATTTGTCCTCCATGGCCGATGCCAGGGCTTCAAGCCACTCCCACTCATCTCATCTTATAGGTGGACCCTTGGAGGTGCTGATTTTTATCATAGATTAATATTATGTGTAGAGTTTAGCCATGTGTCCCAGATATTTGAGAATTTGGGAAGGGTATCAGCAAGAAGATGAGTGCTTTTTTCATTGATTAAGAGGTAATTTTATTTATTTCTAATAGCTTGGAGACTCAAAATTTCTGAGTGACACTATTTAGCTATGTGGCTTTTGGTGGCAAGAAATACAAACTGTAGTAAAATATTTTGAGGAGTTGATAGGTTGGTGAATGAAAACCCTAGAAAGACAGTTTTCAGACTCAACAGTCATCTGGGAGTTGAATAAATTTGAGGCTAGATTTATTATTTCTTTCCAAAGTGTATGGACTTTAGGGGTAGACCATCACACGTGAATAAATGCGCCAATGTCTGGCCATCCCTTAAAGCAGCAAGGATTGATAGAGGCTGTTCTTCTAAGTAACTTCTCATGGGTAATATATGTTCTGTAAATAAATTATATTTGAATTCTCAACTATGTATTGTCTTTATAGCAGCACTAAATATCTCCCAGTTCTGCATGGTACCTGCAAATATATATTTTCTCAACCAAAGTCCAATGTCCAATACGATTATACTAAAACCAGTTTTGTGTCTTGAGGCAATTTTATAAAGCTGCATTAAATCTGTTTTTTTTTTGTCGGATATAAAACTGCTTCTATATATTTCTTGAATAGCTTTTCTATGTATATGTCAGTCACGATAAACTGAACCGACAATAATATAATGTTTGCAGTCTTGTATTGTAAATGGACCTCGATTAAATAAAATAGAATGTTTTGGCTAAATCTGAGAAAAGCTTTGAAAAATATAAAATATTTCCGCAATTCTCCAGTTTGTGCTTTATGATGCTTAAAAAGATAACATCTTTTCATTGCAAGGTTAACAAACATAACTTTGGAAAGGGTGTGAAGGACATTACTATACACTAAGAATTAATTGATTAATATCATTTGAAGGGTCATAAAAATATAAATATGAAATTTCAGTCCAGACTTTATAGTTCCCTATTTCAGACTTTTTTAACACACCATATATAACTCTAATGACAATGATATGATGTGAAAGAAATTTGCTATTAAAAACTAGGCAGAAATGTCATGGGGATGTGTAGGCAGGATAGCAATGCTCATTCATATTAATATCCTACCTTCTCAAAGACCCCCTGGGATAGTGAGCTGATATGACAAACTGAACGTGCTTCAGCTGGGAGGAATGTGTGTAGGAGATTTCACATAAATATAATATAATGCATGATCATCTAATGCTTTCACTGTTACTTCATAAATTATGGTCAAAGAAAATATTTGTGTCAGTGTTTTTAACCGAAGGGATTTATAATAATAAAAAAAGCATATACCTTATGAATGTTTCAGAAATTGTCCAAGTAAATGGAAAGTGCTGGAGTCTATATGCTGCAAACTTTTTGGTTCAAGGAAGTAATGCATATGCCTAATTGCTTATGGGCTAGCAGAAGCCTCCTCAAGAGCTCCATGACAGGCAATACCCCAGGCGGTCTCAGGGAATATACCGGTGTGCACTTTGGACCTAAACAATTATGTTTTACTAGCGAATTGCCCGTCAAAAAATGACGGCAATGAACTGTAAGTGAGCTAATGCTGTTTGGTGTATAATAATCAAATAAATAATACATTAATAAATTAATATACTTTACCTATTTTCAAGTAATATATGCAGGAAGCATTGTGTTGAAGAGCTGGCAATCTGTTTTTATGTTGCTGCAGCATTAGTGCTGTGGAGCTGCTGTGTAAGCGTAATGAATGTGTGCAGTGTAATAGTGTGCGTGCGCAAGGCAAATCCGTTAGCGTAGCTGTGTACTTCCGCATGGCATAAGTTATTGTTCTAAAATGGTGGCTAATGTGTGGTATGCGGCTGTGGCGAAATATCCATAGCTGTTTTGTGGTGTTTTGCGTGTTTATGGTGGTGTTTTCCGTGTTTAAAGTCCTGTAGCCTCGTTTTCGTTTTGTTCGGCGGCCATTTTTTCTCTTGCTTAGGTGATTTTCGGGTGTTTAAACTCCGAAATTTGGACTTAAATCGAGGTGTAAATTTACTTGCAGAGGTCCTGGGTGCACCACCTTGCTGTGGGTAAGCTTTTTAAATGTTTGTTGTGTGTATTTATTGTTTGTAATGTGTTTGGGGTCGCTTGGGTTGCATCCTTGTTTTCAAATCTCGTATATGTGTTTTTTGGCAATTCCGTAGGTGTTTGGTGGTGTTTTGCGTCTTTAGACTGCTGTAGCCTCGTTTTCGTTTGTTTCGGCAGCTATTTTTTCTTTCGCTTAGAGAATTTTTTAGTGTCTAAACTCTTTTATTTTGAGTTAAATTGAGGTGTAACTTTCCCAGGTCCTGGATGTTCCCTCTTGCTGTAGGTAAGCTTTTTTATGTATGTGTTGTGTGTATTTATTGTGCTTTTAATTTTTTCCTGTCCGTGGGTTTGCTGCCAATTTTTGCGAGGTCGTAATTGGTCGTAACGTGTCTCGTACTTTTTTGCGAGGGCCGCAGTTGCTGGCAAGGAGCACCTTCATGTTTATTAAAATTTGGCAGCTACATTATTGTTGTGTGCCATGTTGCATGGGTACACCATGTCTTTCATGGAGGAGCCCACAATACGGGAATAATCTGAATTATTGTATGGTTTTGTTATTACTGTATATACTTGAGTATAAGCCGAGTTTTTCAGCCCTTTTTTTAAGGCTGAAAGGGCCCCCCTCGGCTTATACTCGAGTCACCCTCCCCCCATGTCTCTCTAACCCCCCCCCCCCATGTCTCTCTAACCCACCCCGTGTCTCTCTAACCCCACCGGGTCTCTCTAACCCCCTGTGTCTCTCTAACCCCCCGTGTCTCTTTCCCTCCCCCCTCCTCATCCTCAACCCGCCTCCTCATTCTAAACCCCCTCACTTTACCCCTCTAAATACCTCCCCTCTACCTTTCCCCTCACTTACCTCCATCTGCTCCTGTGCTCCTCCACTCTCCTTCCTGCGTCGGGACCCGGCATATGCTAATGACGTGATGTCACATGCGCACCATGTCATTAGCATTGGCCGGGTCAAGACGCAGGAAGGAGAGTGGAGGAGCGGAGGAGCAGATGAAGGTAAGTGAGGGGAAAGGGAGAGGGAGAGGGGGAGGTAATTAGAGGGGTAAAGTGAGGAGGGGGGTTTAGGATGAGGAGGGGTAAAGTGAGGAGGGGGTTTTAGGATGAGGATGGGGGGTTAGGATGAGGATGGGGGGGTTGAGGATGGGGGGGTTGAGGATGTGGGGGTTGAGGATGAGGAGGTAGGTTGAGGTGAGTTGAGGATGGGGGGGTTGAGTACTAGGAGGGGGGGTTGAGGTTGAGGAGGGGTTAAGGGTTGAGGAGGGGTGATGAGGTTGAGGAGGGAGATTGAGGAGGGAGGTTGAGGTTAAGGAGGGGGGCTGAGGAGAGAGGTTGAGGAGGGGGGTTTAGGATGAGGAGGGGGGTTGAGGAGTGGGGTTTAGGCTGAGGAGGGGGGTTGAGGATGGGGGACTGAGGATGGGGGGTTGAGGAGGGGGGATTGAGGATGGGGGGTTGAGGTTGAAGATGGGGGGT
Organism: Discoglossus pictus; assembly: GCA_027410445.1. Taxonomy (NCBI): domain Eukaryota; kingdom Metazoa; phylum Chordata; class Amphibia; order Anura; family Alytidae; genus Discoglossus; species Discoglossus pictus. The sequence goes on along the minus strand of CM050166.1, from coordinate 181,053,727 downwards.
TGAGGATGGGGGGTTGAGGAGGGGGGTGGAGGTTGAGGAATGGGGTTGAGGAGGGAGGTTGAGGAGGGGGTTTAGAATGAGGAGGTGAGTTGAGGATGGGGGGGTTGAGGACTAGGAGGGGGGGTTGAGGTTGAGGAGGGGTTAAGGGTTGAGGAGGGGGGATGAGGTTGAGGAGGGAGATTGAGGAGGGAGGTTGAGGTTGAGGAGGGAGGTTGAGGATGAGGAGGGAGGGAGGATGAGGAGGGAGGTTGAGGATGAGGAGGGGGTTTGAAGAGGGGGGCTGAGGAGGGTGGTTTAGGATGAGGAGGGTGGTTTAGGATGAGGAGGGGGGGATGAGGAGGGGGGTTGAGGTTGAGGAGGGAGGTTGGGGAGGGGGATGAGGAGTGTGGTTTAGGATGAGGAGCGTGGTTTAGGATAAGGCGGGTGAGTTGAGGATGGGGGTTGAGGATGGGGGGTTGAGGAGAAGGGGATGATGAGGGGGGTTGAGGTTGAAGAGGGGGTTGAGGATGAGGAGGGGGTTGAGGATGAGGAGGGGGGTTGAGGAGGGAGGATGAGGAGGTGGGTTGAGGAGGGTGATAAGGGAGGGGGGGAAGAGACACAGGGGAGGGAGATGGGAGAAGAGACACAGGGGAGAGAGAGAGGGGGACACAAGAAAATGGCACACAAGATGGGGACACAGAGGGCACAAGAGGGACACAGGGGGCAGCACATTTCCCACCCTCGGCTTATACTCGAGTCACTTATTTTTCCCAGTATTTTGTGGTAAAATAGGTGCCTCGACTTATACTCGGGTCGGCTTATACTCGACTATATACGGTAATCTGAATTTTTCTATGGTTGCGTGAAATTATTTATGTAACGGTCGCAACCAGTCATGTTTGGTATTGAAATGCTGTATTTTTGCCAGGGAGTATAATAAAGTGTATAACTGGTATCCCGGGGGTGGAGGGGCTCCAGTTATTACCTGTTTGTGAGGTGAAGATGATTCCAGCAGAGTAAGAAGGAAGGGCTACATGAAAGGGGCTAATCAGACACTATGGCCCCTATTCAATTGCAAGCCCTTCAAACAGAACTTTTGGCTGTGGGTTACAATTTTTTTTACATATATGGATGTATTTAATTGACTCAAGCACGCAATTACATGCTCACAGCACCCACATGCATACCATGAAGCCTTACTTAGCATTTCAGGGCATGATTATGATCAGTTAAGCAAGCCCGTAAGTTACCTTTTAGACAGAGCCAATAGTAAATGAGACCATCATCATGACATCAGGGAAACATGGAGTTTAAAGTACAGTCAATTAGGGTTTAGAAGTCCGATGTACAATCGGACTTGCATTCCAGAAATGTAGAAATCAATAAAGCAACTGTTCTAGTCCATGCAGGTTCCATGATATGTATTAACTCCTTGATGTCCTGATCATGGAAATAAAGTATAAAACAAATATTCTTTTATTGCAGATTTGCAAGATTGAGACTGTTGAGCAATTAATTCTCATACCTTTCATTGCTTTCCCATTATTTTTAAATATTGTGTGTTTATTTGATGTTGCAGTTATACAAACAGGTGTTTAACCCACTTGCAGGTCCTATCTAGAACTTGTATAATTTCTTGATACATTTGCCATTTACGAATTTGAAAGGCAATTGCGAGCTTTTTGAATTGTTGTAAATGAATATGGATTTTGTATCTTTAGCACTGGTAACATTTACGGGCTTGAAACATTAAAGGAGGTTGACGGAGATATGATGGAGTTACATTTTTGACAACTGCAGTGATTTTGAGCCTGTAACCTGCAATTGCTATGCGAGTTGCTAAATTTAGATCTATCAGTAGCATTTATGGGCTCCATTACGGGCGCATGTAATTGCGATTTGGACAATTGAATAGGGCCCTATGTCTACAAAAGAGATCAACCCCCCTGTGGTAAGGGCTTCATGGCAGAGGAACACTAGCTTATGACATTAATGTGGGAGACCTAGCAATTTAGAAACAGTTATGAAATGATGGGGACACCAGTTCAATCTTATTAACAATATTTTAATAAAAAATAATGTATACCCCCCCCTCCCGCCCTCTTTAATCTCTATACCCGATAAGCATGGGTGAAATGCTATTCCCAACTACATAATATTTCCTAGGGGGTAATTAGTGGGATGCCGTAATTTGATGGACAGCTTCCCCAGTCGCCCCCCCCCCCCCCCCCCCATGTCCAAGGATTTTCTATCTCTATGTTTGTCTAGGCATGTGACTTGTTGTAATTGGTTGCTGCATGGTTTATTCTGAGGGAATATAAAAATTCTAACTACTGGAATTATTACTCCGGACTCTGCCTGACACTCTGCTCCTAACCACTGGGGGTAGTATTGCTGAACATACTTCCTGACCTAGCATCTTGTGAATATATCCTGATACCTATAAAAGGAAGCTGGGTGCTAAGATTGATAAAACCCTGACAATCTAGGGGTATTGCTGTGGCTGAAAGCAGGAGGGGGTGCACATGGTCACCTCACCCCTGATTGTGACAAATTTTATTATCACAGCGAAGCTTATGGTGCCATATAAGTAGATACAGTGTCCAAGACCTCCTTCTGTCTTAGTCCATGAATTCCCAGCCAGCAGACTTCAAATCACTCATTTTGCAGCCCCAATTGTAGCCACTATTGATTCTCAGTCATCATTCTCTTTGCCCAATAAATATTTGAATGGCCAGAAACCAAAATGTGTTTATGACCACCTTAAATAAAACAGCATAACAATTTTAGATTACACCCACCTGATCTGGGCAAAAGCAAAAACTTTCTGTACGTTAGAGAAACAGATTTGCCTTTAAAAGCCTCTAAGAATGACGCCCAGAAGGCTGGACAAACAAACATGGTGAGATGGCTGGCTCAGACCAATTGTTGCCAAGGACAAATACAAAAAAAACCCACAGCAATCATTCTACAAGCTAATTGACCGTATAGAGCTTGTTTTAAGGTGTCATAGTGCCATAAAATTCTGTGTGAGCTTTTTATGATTTAGTTCTAGTAACATCTTTTTGATAAGACAGGGGCGGAAAAGTGTACCATTTCACAAGTAAGATTTCACTAAGAAACGTTTAGTGCAAGCTGTTTATCTTACTGCAGAACAAAATAGAATGTTAGAGCTTTGTAGTATCCTTTCACTAAATGTAAATACTAAAAATACTAAATGTATTTGTGTCTTTAACTCTCTTCCAAGAAAGTGTATTACTGAAAGTGAATATAAGTAATTTAATATATGTATTTATGTAGTGTCATGCACCATAATTTTAATATTATTTTATTACATATTTTGTAATATAATATTTAGAAATGATGTAATGTTGAACTGGCAATCTACCATTATGTCAGCCTACACTATAATCTGGTGGAAGCCATTTAGCATATTTGTCTTCATTACAAATTTAAGTTTACAGAATTAATAATTAATCTCTCTTAACTTCAGATCTTCATTTGTATCTCTCTCAGTAGTAATGCAGTTCTGAAATCTGATCGAAGAACCATCAGAGTTGGTAATTCCATAGCTAAACCTACCTTAAAAGACTGCTGTAGTTTGGGGGGAAATTTAAATGTTTATGAAGTGTGTGAGAAATTAACAACAGCTGAGTTGATATGTAAACGATGAGCATAAAAGCATTTTTAGAGAACATGTTAATTTATTAGACATACAGCCCCATTAAATTCTCCCAACGTGTAAAACCGTAGCCCGTAACGTAGCCCTCAAGACTTACGGCTATTAAATTTGGCTCTTAAAGTTACTCGCAAACAACCTGTGGGTTACAGGCAGAAAAACACTATGGGATGTCGAAATCTTACCTGCCTTGCCGCAAATCCTTTGATCTGTCAAGCCCGTAACTGTTACGTTCCAATATCGCTTTTAAATTGCAACGGATTCCCAAAGATGTCCTGGCGTTCGAAGCCGGTAAGCCACAAATGGAGGCAAAAATATTATGGCGTCCAAATAGGACCCGCAAAAGGTTTACAGACAATTTCTCAACACTGTAAAATAGAGTATAAACACAACAGTGGACTTTAAAATATGGGGAAAGCATGAAAAGGCATTACATTTACTTGCACAATAATCCCCAAATAAAAATAGGCATTACAAACTATATTTTATTTCATCATATGTTGGAATGGTTTATATGCCAATATGAAAAGCCTTGCTGCAAGATGCATAAAGCAAATAAAGACACACTTCCTGATTAAATTGCAACACAAAAAGATGAAACTGATGCCATATTAACCCTTCCTTACTCACAGAGGCTCTAATGGTGACCTTGGAATATAAAATATGATTGCATATACATCTCGTTCATTACATCTACATTGGGAAAACAAATAATGGCCAAATTAAACCGACACATCACATATATAAAGTACCAGGGGAACATTTTATTATTTGTTGTTCAGTCCTTCAGTCGTGTCTGACTCGCTGTGACCCTATGGACTGCAGCACATTTAGCTAGGTCACTACCTGTGCTGTTCCACAAGGTTTACATGCCAAAGACACTGGAGTGGGTTGCCAGTTCCTTCTCTAGTGGACTTTGATTTGTCTGACCTCTCTGCTATCACCTGCCCACCTACACTCGCCCTACATGGTATAGCTCACAGCTTCATTCAGGTACACAAGCCCCTTCAACGCCACAAGGCAGCAAGGCAGAAGGGAAACCCGGGAAATCACACCACACTAATCTACTCTAACCCATCAGGAAGTGCCGCAAACACACCTGAAGGCTGTGCAGACACGTGAAGCAACAGCCAACTCACCTCCATCTCAAGCCCATCCTGGAAAGTCCCATGCCATCGCTGGTGGCCATGTGACAAGATTTATAACCATTATCATTGGCTGACCTCCCATTAAGTGTTTTGCGAACAATCAATTCAAAATATCACCTGTCATTTTCCAATCAGGCCTTCGGTGCAATGTTGATACTCCAAAGGATCAAAAATTGGACCTGTCATGTGTATTAACTCTTTATTATCATATATGATATCTTATGAACATGTTATTATTATTATTATTATTATTATTATTATATGTATTAAACTATTGCATTGTAACTAGGGCTCATTAGTTTACAGATATAGGAATGTAACAAATGGGATGTATGTGGATATCCCATGACCACAACCATTGAAAACACACTGAACCAGTGACAATGGTATTACAAAGCTTTATTTCATACACAGAGCAAAATCAGAAATGGACAGGACTGTGCATAAATACCATGGGTGGGGTGTGGGTGGATACCCGAAGGGAAAAAAGTCTGTGGGCAATCAAAGGGCACCTAAAGGGTTAACTGTTAGACAACATCATACGGATAAAGCATAGCATCTACTACGGTCACATGTGGTCAGGACAATACAGTAACCATAATCAGATGTGACATAGGAACATCATATAACACTCCACTTCATAGAAATAACCATTAATGCGCATACAGCAACCATATGGTCTCTATCTGCTATATTTAACAGATTCTAGAAATCATGGATCATGTGATGCTAATCAATTCCACACACAGTGTATTTTCATACATTATTGCTGATTTACAAATAGATGATAGGAATCTGGAAAACATAAAGAGGAGATTTTAGAACAATAATAAGCTGTTATTATAGTAAATTGTTTTTGCTCTGGACACTACAATAGACCAATTAACATGAACGTCATCTACGAGCAGTGATAAACATATTAATTCTGTCCTTTTCAATCAGCCTTCCCGGAATATGTTGAGGATATGTAATACAACAAGTCATGCTTCACTGTGAACACAATATTTAAGCAAAAAGTACTATCACTATCTACATGGTATAGTTGTGCCATGCTGATCACATCTCACTGATATATTGGTGGTACCAAGGCCAAACAGATTACACTGTTCACATTACCCCTAAACACATGCACATTGATCATCATGTCATGGATGACTTGAGATATATTAATACACTTTCATACTGTTAATGGGATGAAATGCAACAAAAATGCATGTATAACTACTGGTTTGGATGCACCTCTAAAGCCGGGACACTATTCATTATAATTGAAACTCACACCAGTCATGTTTATTAGTGAAGAGCTATGTAGTCATATATTGTATTTCAGATTCATCTACAGTGGTGAATGACACTGATCAAATGCCTGTTGGGAATTGGGTTGAGTGTTCATTCACATGATGGTATTATACTGCTTGAAGATGAAGAACATGCCTTCATGGTTGTGATATTTGGCTAATAACACCTACAGAGACAATATTTTAATATTCTGATTAACTACAATACCTCATCTCAAGGTCAATCCACATTGAACTTCAGTTGTTGAAATGTTAAACATAACTAGTAATGTACACACTCTGTAGCCAGCCAATAGTATGTCAACATCTATACCAATCAGTATTCAGTGACAAATGATCAAGAGGAGGACCATATCCTGGATGGCCCTAACACCTCCTCTTCCTCAGCACTGGGCCCCCAACTTCCTTGCCCGGGCCCTGTCTCACTCTTCCATGTCTTGGTGGTGTAGGAATGTTGTTTGCCACTACGTTGGGTAACTGGGGATTAGGTTGAGATGGTGGTGAGATCTGAGATGAGGAGGCAGACGTCTCGGGTTGCAGTTGTGCAACTGAAGGCTGGAGAGGTATGAGCTGGCGTTCGGCTAAAATGGAAAGATCGGGAGCTCGCCAGGAGTGTGTGTGTGAGCCTACATTGCCTTCTGAGCAACGGGAGCCTCTAATTTTTTCTTGCGTGCCATGTCCTCCCTGGTGAAACGGGCCATGATTTCCCTCAATGTCAGGGGTGGTGGTGTTGATGGCATTCTGGCTGATGTTGACGGCATTGGGGACAAACGTGATGGCATTGGGGCAGGAGGCGGCGGCAGAAGGTCCGGAGGCGACGGCAGCAAGGCCAGAGGTAACGGCATGAGTGCCTGAGGTGATGGCAGCAGGGCCTGAGGTGACAGCAGGGCCTGAGATGTCAGCAGCAGGGCATGAGGTGTCGGCGGAATGCTGGGGTGTTGGGCCATGTTGATGGAGACCATTGTGTGGGTGGCCATGTTGGGGGAAGCCCATTGTGAGGAGGCCATGTTGGGGGACCCCATTGTGTGGGAGACATGTTGAAGGGCCCCATTAGGTGGGAGTGGTTGTGGCCTGCCATGGCTGCAATGTTGTTGGAGGTCCTCCCTGGTTAAACGGGCCATGATTTCCCTCAATGTTAGGGGTGTTGGTGTTGATGGCATTCTGGCTGATGTTGACGGCATTGGGGACAAAGGTGACGGCATTAGGGCTGGAGGTGTCGGCATTGGGGTCGGAGGTGTCGGCATGGGGGTCGGAGGCGACGGCAGCAGGGCCCTAGGTGCCTACAGGAGGGCTGGGGTGTTGGGGTATTGGCGAAGCCCATTGTGTGGGTGGCCATTTTGGGGGAGCCCATTGTGTGGAGGCCATGTTGGGGGACCCTATTGTGTGGTTGTGGCCTGCCATGGCTGCAATGTTGTTAGAGCAGGTGGCAGCTGTGATGATGGCTGGGGCCAGGACATCACCAGTGGAAGAGGCTGAAAAAGCTGGGCATGGCTGGATGATGCTGTTGAGGGCCCATGCAGTGATTTCCAATCCTCATATGATGGTGAACGTGAATGGCCAGCTTGTGTGGATGGTCCCGGGCCCTCTGGAATGTCCTAGCCTTCTATGTCAACCTCTCCCACCTCCAATGGAGCTTCCCCCTGTTCATCTGTGGTCGGCCTTGTCCTCCTGGGAACTGAAATGGAAGAAAATATATATTTAAATTGGTTTCCCCACACAATTGACAGCTATGTGTTTTCATATCCTTGACATCATGGTCACCTGTGATTGATTTTTGTGCTTGTGTTACCACAGCCTGCATAATGAGCATTGTGGATCATGGCTTATATGAATATGTGTACTGCAGGTGTGGTGTGCCATCTGCATGTGCATTACACACAAACCTGTTGTGCAGTGTGAGAGACTGACCAATCTGTGACATGTTCCCAGCAATGGTTGTTAATATGCAGCTAAGACATGGTCCTGGTTATGACAGTATATGACGCACATGCAGTCCTACAGAGTCTGTACCCACATATGCTGCAGTGCGCACACTTAGACATGTACTCTCTTGAATGTCAAATCAATCTTGATATAATAGCAAATTGTACTCAGAATCAGTTTGAAATGCAGCTATTGGCCAGACATTTCATTGATACAAATTAGGAAAATTATATGTTTGCTACCAGGATTTACATGGTTATTGATGCCCCATATCTCTTCAGTCATAACCATAGGGCTTACAGTGCTATTGTATGTGAGTTATCTATGCGTGTGTGCATTGGTGTAGGAGTTAGAATAATTCTAGGGGGATACAGCTGATTGTATAGACCAGTCAGAGTAAAAGCTTATTTATACATACATATAAACATCATGATATCTGCGGGATATTTGTCCAGCCCATCACACCCCCCTCCCAAGTTCATACAACAATGTGTGCGTGATATGATACTGACTCTGCATGGTTCTTGGCACACCTGTGTCCAACAGTCGCTGGCTCAATCCACCCTCAGGGTCTGCTCCCATCTACAATAAGTGATGTTGGCTGGCGGCCCACCACCATTTGCACGTGCAGCTCTGGCCTCCTCTGCCATGTTCCTCTTCACCTTCAGCCGGCTGTCGTCATATCTGTGTTTTACAGACCGTACCAACAGCTGAAGCAGTCTGACTCCAGGCCTCTGCCTTCTCACATCTCTCCCCCCATGTTTGATCCGAAAGCGGGCACGGATTTACCTGAGGAGGACGTCCATCTCCTCTGGGCTATAATTTGGGTCCCTATACTTTGCCACAGCCTCTTGCCCTCCCAACTGGGGTTCTTGGCCTCCCTGTCTTGTCCTGGACCTGGCTGGTCACTCATCCCCCCTACCTCTCCCCGTGGAATCAGGTCCCTGACCCTCTGCCCCTATACCTTGTTTGCCTACATCTGCGGGCACATCCCTCCCCCCTGCTGCTCTCCTCCACCTGACCTCCCTGACCCGGTTCTCCCTTTCTCCATATCTCTAGCTCTTCTCACTCTCCTCAATCTCCTCCTCTCCTCACTCTCCCCCTCCTGTGTTCCCCTCTCTTTCCTCCTATACTCTCTCCTCACTTTCCTCCTCTCCTCCTCTACCCTCCTATGATTTATGAAATGAAAATAAATACATAAATATAATATACTGTATATGTGGATGTGTAGGTAGTAAAACAAGCATGTGAGTATTATTTGACTTATAGTATTTGTAATTGGGGGGGTACGTGGGGGTATGGAGGGGAAGTAGGTGGGGGTATGGGGGGTGTAGATGTGCTGTGGCCTACCGCTATGTATAGCTACAGTTGCAAGCAAAAGTATGTGAACCCTTTGGAATGATATGAATTTCTGCACAAATTGGTCATAAAATGTGATCTGATCTTCATCTAAGTCACAATAATAGACAATCACACTCTGCTTAAACTAATAACACACAAAGAATTAAATGTTACCATGTTGTTATTGAACACACCATGTAAACATTCACAGTGCAGGTGGAAAAAGTATGTGAACCCCTAGACTAATGACATCTCCAAAAGCTAATTGGAGTGAGGTGTCAGCCAAATGGAGTCCAATCAATGAGATGAGATTGGAGGTGTTGGTTACAGCTGCCCTGTCCTATAAAAAACACACACCAGTTCTGGGTTTGCTTTTCACAAGAAGCATTGCCTGATGTAAATGATGCCTCACACAAAAGAGCTCTCAGAAGACCTACGATTAAGAATTGTTGACTTGCATAAAGCTGGAAAGGGTTATCAAAGTATCTTCAAAAGCCTTGCTATTCATCAGTCCATGTTAAGACAAATTGTCTATAAATGGAGAAAGTTCAGCACTGCTGCTACTCTCCCTAGGAGTGGCCGTCCTGTAAAGATGACTGCAAGAGCACAGCGCAGACTGCTCAATGAGGTGAAGAAGAATCCTAGAGTGTCAGCTAAAGACTTACAAACGTCTCTGGCATATGCTTACATCCCTGTTAGCGAATCTACGATATGTAAAACACTAAACAAGAATGGATTTCATGGGAGGATACCACAGAGGAAGCCACTGCTATCCAAGCAAAACATTGCTGCACGTTTACAGTTTGCACAAGAGCACCTGGATGTTCCACAGCAGTACTGGCAAAATATTCTGTGGACAGATGAAACTAAAGTTGAGTTGTTTGGAAGAAACACACAACACTGTGTGTGGAGAAAAAGAGGCACAGCACACCAACATCAAAACCTCATGCCATCTGTGAAGTACGGTGGTGGGGGCATCATGGTTTGGGGCTGCTTTGCTGCGTCAGGGCCTGGACGGATTGCTATAATCGAAGGAAAAATGAATTCCCAAGTTTATGAAGACATTTTGCAGGAGAACTTAAGGCCATCTGTCCACCAGCTGAAGCTCAACAGAAGATGGGTGTTACAACAGGACAACGACCCAAAGCATAGAAGTAAATCAACAACAGAATGGGTTAAACAAAAGAAAATACGCCTTCTGAAGTGGCCCAGTCAGAGTCCTGACCTTAACCCGATTGAGATGCTGTTGCATGACCTCAAGAAAGCGATTCAAAGCAGACATCCCAAGAATATTGCTGAACTGAAACAGTTCTGTAAAGAGGAATGGTCAAGAATTACTCCTGACCGTTGTGCACATCTGATCTGCAACTACAGGAAATGTTTGGTTGTAGTTATTGCTGCCAAAGGAGGTTCAACCAGTTATTAAATCCAAGGGTTCACATACTTTTTCCACCTGCACTGTGAATGTTTACATGGTGTGTTGAATAAAAACATGGCAACATTTAATACTTTGTGTGTTATTTGTTTAAGCAGAGTGTGATTGTCTATTGTTGTGACTTAGATGAAGATCAGATCACATTTTTTGACCAATTTATGCAGAAATCCATATCATTCCAAAGGGTTCACATACTTTTGCTTGCAACTGTATGTGTATGTATAAATCTATGTGTGTGAATTATGCAATATCAGTATGTGTTGTAAATATCGTGGTTAATATATACTAGCGAATTGCCCGTCAAAAAATGACGGCAATGAAATTGTAAGGTAGCTAATGCTGTTTAGTGTGTAATAATGAAATATATAATACATTAATAAATGAATATACTTTACCTATTTTAAAGCATTGTGTGGAAGAGCTGTGAATGTGTTTTGATGTTGCTGCAGCATTAGTGGTGTGGATCTGCTGTGTAAGCGTGCTGAATGTGTGCAGTGTAACACTGTGCGTGCGCGAGACCAAACCGTTAGCGTAGTCGTGTACTTCCGCATTGGCGAGAAATGGCGAGTAATGTGTGTTATACGTTTGTATCGGAATATCCGTAGGTGTTTTGTGGTGTTTTGCGAGTTTCTTGTGGTGTTTTGCGAGTTTAGAGTGCTGTAGCCTCGTTTTCGTTTTGTTCGGCGGCCATTTTTTCTCTCGCTTCGTTTTTTTTTTAGTCTCTAAACTGTTTTATTTGAAGTAAAATCGAGGTGTAAGTTGTATTTTTGAGGTGCTGGGTGCTCCCTCTTGGTGTAGGTAAGTTTTTTATGTATGTGGTGTGTGTATGTATTGTGTTTGACATTTTGTAATGTTCGCGAGTTGCGTCCGAGTGTTGCGAGTCCGTAATGTGTGTGAACGTGTGTCGTATGTTGTTTGCGAGTGTCGTAATGTGTGTGTCGTACTGTTTGGGTTGCGACGTGAAGTTTGCGAGGGTCGCAGTTGCTGGCAAGGAGCGCCTTCGGCGCTCCATGCCAGCAACTGCGGCCCTCGCTTTGCGAGGTCCTCAGGTGCTGGCATGGAGCGCCTACGGCGCTCCATGCCAGCAACTGAGACCCTCGGGCAGTGCCCTCGCTTCGCGAGGGCCTCGGCTCGCTGCGCGAGCCCGCAGCGTTAGCAACAACTCGTACTCTAACAACTATATATGTGATTAGAGTTCAAAATATCAAAAAACTTACAAAGCTCCTTCTCTCTCTCTCTCTCTCTCTCTCTCTCTTTCTCTCTCTCGCTCCAATGCTAGCAAACCCACCAACGCCTAGACCTGTGTGTTCACTTGCTCAGCTACAGCAAGTCAATAATTTACGTTTTTTGAGCACTTTAAAACCCCTTTCTGCTGTGTTAATTGTGGTTCCCCGCTTTCTATTGACTGTTAGGTCTGCATCAGACTACGTGATTACGGGTTTCGATCATAATGGCCGATCGCGTCTCGGACCTCCGTTTAGCTTACTTGCGTGAGTGGGAAGGGTTTATGAGCTTGAGTCTCCGCCCCGTAACTCACGGCTTGGTTGAATTTAATAGCTCTGTAATGCAGCAGATTTTAAAGCCTGCAGACTTTGCGTGTGTGCCGTTGCCCCTACGGGCTTGGAATTTAATGGTAATTTAATTTAATTTAAAAGGTAATTTCGATAAAGATTTGAAAACCTCCTTTATCATTTGTATTATCCAATAATTTAAGTACATATACTTCTAAAATTGTATTCCCTGAAGAAATATTTTAAACCAACATGTATCCAAAGAGTTGTTTATGTTTCTATTTAGAATTTCCTCTTTTTGTTATATTTCAACTTGTATTAAAGAGGTATTAAGGAGGAGTATTACGGAGGTTTAAAAATACTATTTTTTAAGGGGGAAAAAATATTTTTTTATGAAAAAAAACTCCTCAGAGCAATTTCATCAGAGAGAAGCGGGGTATAAAGTATACATTTGTTTATATAAGAAGAATACTTACATTGCAGCATTTTGTTTTTCAAAAAATGCTGCCACTATTACTTGTAAAATTGGCATAAGTACTAGCAGTATTCTGCACATAAGCCAGTTCAATAAATGCATACATTCCTTGTTTTTACTGTTATACATTTTAAAATGGGAAGACGCCTTAAAGTATATATGTTGGCAACATTAATGTTTTAAAATGTAAATCTTATCTGGAAGCACAGCAGGAACCAAGAGCTGCAGCTATCAATTACCAACTGCATGAACTAAAATGATTATCTAAAGACCGCAGGGATTTGTTTTAAAGCACCACTGAACTCACTGTAAGTGCTCTTCACGGTATGAAAGATCACAAGATTTATTTTGAAATGATCTATTTACACCAATTGCACTAACAACAGCAAAACAAGTTTTACAGTCTATTCTGCCCACTGGCTTTTTCATGAGTAATTAGCAGATTGCCTAGTGCCTGTGTGAAGCTCTGTGTGGGGGAAGGCTATGATGGATAGCACAGCTTTCCCCTGGACTCAGATTACACACCATAGCTTTCATGTTTAGGTGTGTTCAGTATTTGATTCCTGCTCAGATAGACATGGAAGGGGTTTCATTTATGTTTGCTAGGAACACTGCATGTAGCTGCATGGAGCACCGGAGCTCAGAGCACTAAAACCCCTGCATTGATCTCCATTGCTCAAATTCCAAAGAGGCGAGAGAGCAGAAACATGAATTTTCTGCCGGTAAGAGAAAAATAAAAGCTGAAATGTAAGCAGTTTGACAAGAATCTTATCATTGACTTTAATGGGGGACACAACCCTGTAACGTGATTGGATAAATAAATTCTGCAGTCTTTCATAAATATAAACACAGATTTTATTTTATTTTATTTCTCAGTGAAAAATGTATATATTTAAAAAATTAAAAAAGTATTCCAACATGCTTTTAAGAGATCTTTATAATTACTGTATATGGTCCAAATTGTGCTGAATTAAGTGGCCCTTTAATATCATCTTAGAAGTTTCAAAATTTGCTGTCCCCCCAAAATAACTCAACACACAGCCATTAATGTCTAAACCATTGGGAACAAAAGTGAGTACACCCCTAATAGGAAATGTACAAATTGGGCCCAATTAGCTTTTTCCCTCCCTGTGTCATGTGACTCGTTAGTATTACAAGGTCTCAGGTGTGAATGGGGAGCAGGTGTGTTAAATTTGATGTTATTGCTCTCACACTCTCTCATACTGGTCACTGGAAGTTCAACAGGGCACCTCATGTCAAATAACTCTCTGAGAGATGTGAAAATAAGAATTGTTGTTCTACATAAAGATGGCCTAGGCTATAAGAAGATTGCCAAGACCCTGAAACTGAGCTACAGCACGGTGGGCAATACCATATAGCGGTTTCACAGGACAGGTTCCACTCAGAACAGGCCTCGCCATGGTCGACCAAAGAAGTTGAGTGCATGTGCTCAGCATCATATACAGAGGTGGTCTTTGGGAAATAGACGTATGAGTGCTGTCAGCATTGCTGCAGAAGTTGAAGGGGTGGGGGATCAGTCTCTCAGTGCTCAGACCATAAACAGAACATTGCATCAAATTGGTCTGTAGAAGGAAGCCTCTCCTAGGATGATGCACAAGAAAGCCCACAAACAGCTTGCTGAAGACAAACAGAATATGGACATGGATTACTGGAACCATGTCCTGTGGTCCGATGAGACCAAGATAAACTTATTTGGTTCAGATGGTGTCAAGCGTATGTGGCGGCAACCAGGGGAGGAGTACAAAGACAAGGGTGTCTTGCTTACAGTCAAGCACGACTGTGGGAGTGTCATGGTCTGGGCCTGCATGAGGGCTGCCGACACTGGGAAGCTACAGTTGATTGTGGGAACCATGAATGCCAACATGTACTGTGACATGCTGAAGCAGAGCATGATCCCCTCCCTTTGGAGACTGAGTGGCAGGGCAGTATTCCAACATGATAACGACCCCAAACACACTTCCAAGACTACCACTGCCTTGCTAAAGAAGCTAAAGGTAAAGGTGATGGTGGACTGCCAAGCATGTTTCCAGACCTAAACCCTATTGAGCATCTGTGGGGCATCCTCAAACAGAAGGTGGGGGAGTGCAAGGTCTCTAACATCCACCAGCTCTGTGATGTCATCATGGAGGAGTGGAAGAGGACTCCAGTGGCAACCTGTGAAGCTCTGGTGAACTCCATGCCCATGAGGGTTAAGACAGTGCTGGAAAATAATGTTGGCCACACAAAATATTGGCACTTTGGGCACAATTTGGACATTTCCACTTAGGGGTGTACTCACTTTAGTTGCCAACGGTTTAGACATTAATGGCTATTTGTTAAAAAAATTTTTGAGGGGAGAGCAAATTTACACTGTTATACAGGCTGTACACTTACTACTTTACATTGTAGCAGAGTGTCATTTCTTCAGTGTTGACACATGAAAATATATAATAAAATATTTACAAAAATGTGAGGGGTGTATTCACTTTTGTGAGTTACTGTATATGTTTATTGATTTTGTTATATTCCATTTAGAATTACTTATACAGAAATTTTCTTTGCAAGCTGACGATTTTGTAGTGGGTATAACTCATTCTTATCTCATTTAAAAAAAATCTATGATTTTAATTTTTTAACTCTTTGCTGTTTTATTCTTGTTCACAGAATTTGCTTCAAGAGAGGTTATCCGCTCATGTATCAAAGCAACAGGAGTATCTAGATATAAAATGGTATTTTTATGACATACTCTTCAGCAGATTGAATCAGGACCTCACCACAAACCTTGCATTAAAAGCGTAGAACAAAAGAGACTGGGCCTAACTTATGATACTTTATTTTACCTAGCCAGTATATAATGTATGCTCACTTTTTTGTGCTTTACATATTTTATTAATACCCTGGATACCTCATAAGGTTTGCGGACAATGCTTTTGTAATGCAGTAGAAACAGAGGACTGTTAAGAATGCAATAACTAAACATGTTTCAATCTAATAGATATAATAGAGACAACATGTATTAATTACTGCTATCAACTAAGATTCTATTACACTCTCTCATAATTTCTCGTCTTGACTATTGCAACTCGCTCCTTGTTGGCCTGCCCATCACTCGCCTCTCCCCACTTTAATCCATCATAAATGCCTCCGCCAGACTCATCTTCAGTACACATCGTCAAATCAAATTGCAGAAGCTGCTAGAGTAGACCTGAAGCACGCTGCCTTACTTATATCTGATCACATTGCTAGCAGAGGTTACTCATAACTGACAACTTATCATACAGTTTTTTTTCTGTAAGTGTGTTAAGTAGTCAAAAGGCAATGCAACACACAATGGCCAAAGTAAATAACCCATTTTTATGATTTTACATCTTGTGGCAGATTATTCGTCAAAACCATAAATCTACTTGTCCATTTTAGTTCTCACAGCTTAATTAACATCAAAGGTACAAAGTCCATAATAAAAGGGTCCAGGAACAACTTGTGAACTGATAAAAATAGTAATTAGTCGATGACTTGTTCATATTTTTAAATATTTCAGTCCCACTAGTGTCTCCCCTTCTTTAAGATCTCTGACTTTTCAAGTCTTAGATGTCAAGACTGTCACTTAAATTTGTAACATCTCTACAACCCCACAAAGACTATTAACTTTTCAAGTGCCATGCACAGTTAGAACAGAAGGGTGCAAGGATGGAGTAGGATTGCCTGTGTCTTTCGACTGTTATGTGTGATATGGTTTCAGATATAAGAAAAGAGTTTGCATGGGAGTATTAAACCAATAAGTGTTTACTGAACACAGTACAGTGAACACAAAAAGCATCTCTAATATAACATCCAAGTGGAAGGTAAAGATAAAAAGTGGTTTATCTCCCTGCTCATCAGAGCACTTTAAATATGTCCCGTAGCTCACCAGGCCCATGACTTCACTTCCATAGCCTGCGTGAACTCCTTAAAGTAAACCTGGTACAATGCAACAAATGAATAATTACAGTAGGTAGCTGTCTCAAAAACAAATGCTCCACAACTAATTGTGACTAATTGTTATTAATTTAGCTAGAGCATTAGATAATTACTGGCACAAAGGTTTCAGTTTTTCCATACTCATTTGCACTATACACAGTAGAAGCCTACGCCGCATTTCAATGTGGCAGAAAGTATATAAACTAAATTAGCTTTACACAATCTTCCAAAGTAGTTTACTAGTCTTATTGGACGGGCTGTATACCTCCCCAGGCCTCCTGGGGTTGGTAGGAGGGCCACGTGACCTGGCAGGCCCAGGAGGATGGGAGAGAAGGTGTGGCTAGCGGGGGGTGGAGCCACCAATAGGAGTTGGTGCCATTTGGCCATTATGCCCCCAGCTAGCCAAGAAATTAGATCCCACCCACCCATCCCTAATATTTATTAAATATTTAATATTTAGTTAATTTATTTTAAATGTGGAAATCATGTGTTTATGTATGGAAAACTGGAAATATGTGTTCAAAAAAATAAAAAAAAATGGAAAATAAAGAAATATAATAAGTCAAGTTTTGAGTTACATCTGTTTACGGCATTAGCGGTTGTGATATGTCTTACATTTTCAGGTTGTATTATGATGTTTTGTATTTGTTGTTGTCACAGCGGGGCAGTGGTGAGGGGAGTCGGGAGGAGTGGTAAAGTGGGTGTGATCCTACCCTACAGGAGTACGGATGTTCCATCACGGTAGGCCCTGGACGAGGGTTCAGGGCGGAGAGTGTACTGTCTCGGGTCAGGCTCCTCCCCTCACTTGTTTATGTTTACTTAATTAATGGTATTGTTATTATGTGAACTTTGGTTTATCAATAAACGCTGTGGCCAGTATGTTACCCCAAAAAGTGGTTGTGTCTAAATATTTACTTAGAGGGCTCAGGAAGTGTGTTGTGCCTAATAAATTATTCAGGGAGGGAGTTGTGCCCAAAGTGTCATACGGACATACCCACTGGGCCGTGCGCAGGTCAAGTTAAATGTGTAGAAAAGTTACTAAAACTGTGTGCCTTCTATTGTGTACTGCTAAGTGTAATGAGCCCAGCAGTAATGGTTAACCTTTTAGGAACAAGCTTGACAGTACAGGATGAACTATACATTTGTTTGAACAAGAACTATGTGTCTTGTAAAAACTAGAATTAAAGAGCATCTTTGTAAAATTGAAAACAGAATTAGCTGCTCCTGCGTGTATGTTGAATCAAGTGTAGAGTGATACAGTGTTAGCTGTGGAAAAACAAGAAACAGGTTCAGTAGGTACAGTATAATACATCTTAATGGCTAACTGACTAGAGTTATATAGCAACCTTTCAAAGCTCAGAGGCTACCTTGTTTGGCTAAAGTTACCACAAATATCATATTTATATTCATTTTAGGTATGGATGGTGTACAAATGTACAAATGTAAGAAATACAGATATCCTGGAGAGGTTCAATAAAATATTAGACATATTTTGCATAAGATCTCATTAACTTTCACATAGTCATTTTCCATTTGTCATGTCAGTTATTTATATTAGGTGCAAAGGTTTTTGCTCTTGAAGGCTTGGTGAAAGATTCCAAACTTTCTGTCCCACAGTCAGAAATTAAAATTATGTTAGATAGTGTGACGTGAATTCCCTGTCATGGAGACCCGTAGTGCGCGTAGCATGGATGGTCTTGTGAACCGGCGGAGCCCTGCACACGCTGATTGGTTGGCAGGCTGGCTGGTCGCAGGGAGGAGCCGACACAGGTGTTGGTGTGTGTTGTGCACCATTTTGTCTCACTCTGCGGCCACCAGCCATCAGATCACATCCCCTTGTGCTGAGCTGCAGTGCTGGCGAATCTTTTGTGAAGTATCTTATTTGTCCTGCTTTGTGTGTGTGGGGTGGCTGGGTGTGTGCCTGTGTGTCTGCTGTCTGTTTTGTGTATTTCGTTTGTCTTTGTCCGTCTTTTAGGCTTGGGTGGGCTCTGGCATTTGTGGTAGGGCCTTTGGCCTGAAGTGGGTGCTGCTGGGCCCCTTATTGATAGATTACATATCTATATTTATCTTGTTGCCTGCTATCTCCACATTTACTATTAGTGGGCCATGTTTCCCTTGCTGTGCATCATCAGGCAGTTCTGGCTGCTGCAGCATTATTATCTTAGCTCTCCTGGTTTTTGTTTTTTTGGGGGGTGCATGTTATTGCTTATTGGAGTCTGTTATAGGGGTATTTTTATTTTCTTGCCCCCTTTGTTTGGATTTTCCTGTAATTTTTGGTCTGGAGTAAAGGGATATTTTTTCCTGTATAGTTGTTTTTATTTATCCCTGTATTATCCTGCAGTTTTTTTATTGCCTGCTGCAGGACCATTACTTAAATTTGTCCCTGGTCAATCCCCCCCACCCCTCATCCTTAAATGGATGCCCAGGCTGTTGCTGGATCTCCTACTAGGGGTGATTCGATCTCAGGTCCTTTGCCACAGAGTTAGGTGGCTAGAGGACCACATAGGCACTGCCGCGGGTGCCTCAGCCCCTTCCCCTGCAGTTCCCCAAGCGCAGTCTGTGGTGGCTGGAGGCTTGGGTGACTTTGGAGACCGAGGCCCCTCTGTCAGGCAGGCTGAACAACTGATGCCGGATGGGGGCAGCTTGCCAGAGGGGAGGGGCGGCACTTTAGTTAGTGCCACAGGCCAGGGCTTAGGTGTCCACTAGCCCTTGCTTTATGACAATGTGAGAGAGCGTGACACAGGTGTTGCAGGTGTGGACCCGGTAAATCGTGCTGCAACTTCGGAGACACCACAGAGTCAAAAATTGTTTTTTTTGGTGAACAACAATATTAGGAATTTCCTTAGGTTGACAAGGACTCGCTATGATATAGCTTTGTTGTCCTAATTACAACACCATGGAACAACTATGTGATCAGCATTGTATTTATTATCAAAAATAATTTACAGAGAGGAAAGTACAGACACCTTTTAATTCTGATCACTAGTTCACAACCCACAAGCCACACAAAATAACACACTATGTATATTATTGATGAAATGAGGACCTACTCCGTATATAATTAAAATATAACTTTCATTAAATATAATATAAAAATAATAATATATACACAACATTTATATACATGTATTGTTATAAAATGTTTTTTAATTGTCTAAAATCCCAATATATGTCTTCCAAAATTAATTTAAAAAAAGGGACAATAGAGATAAGAATAGTGCAGTATTAATAATCCATAACACTTTTGATACCAGTGATAAATAGACATAAGATAATACTATACTTGACTATTTGTCATTTAATTGACGTTCTGCTTCATCCACATACATGTTGACAGGCCAGACAACAGTGTTGCCTCCCTTGTCTGAGGGTTTAAGAATAACTTCATCCCATTCATTTATTTCTTTGAGGGCCTTTCGTTCTTCTCGTGAGATATTACTCTTATTACTTGATATGAGTTTTTCCAAATCATTAGTTACAGCCTTGACAAAAATATCCACTGCCGGACAGCTGGAAAGTATGGGATTGAATTGTGATTTAACTTTCAATTTGTCCATCTGTATTGCCTGATCCTCCACTGACAGTGGATATATCCACTCTATATCTTCTTGTGGATATATTGGATGTCTCGCTGATCTTAGTCTCTGTCGGTAATCTAAAAAAATCAGGCTAATTTCTATTAAACTCAACCTGATTTTTCTTTCTTTTTTCTTCATCGTCGCCAAGGTATCCAGTTCAGACGAGGACGTATGGGAAAATCTAGTGGTATCTGTTTTAGTTCTTAATCTTCTTCGATTGTTTGATTTATGAGTCCAATCAAAGATATTACCCACCTCAAAATCATGTGTATCTCTATTGTATTTTTGTCTTTTCAAGTTAATGATATCTACCTCTCTCTTATCCAAATCATGCTGTATCTTACTAACTTTTCTTAAAGTCTTCTAAAGTTTCAAATTGTTTTAGATTTTTATTCAACTTATGGATTTCTTTATCTAGTCCAGTTTGTATCTCCGTCTCATAGTCAGAGAGTATAGCCAGAAGTGTCTCTGAACATGTCATGATTGCCTGCTCCCATCTATCTTTATAAGCCGTTAAATAAAAAGTAAATGAAGGAAATACTTTAATCCTGAGCCCTCTAGGAATCAGATGTTTAGCCAGATACTTATCATGGCAAGTTTTGTTCCAAAAAGAATAAAGTTGTTTTTTCAAAAGGTTATCCAAACTTCTAAGGCCAATTTGCCAATCACCATTAAGGTCATCTACTTTACATTGGTCAGACGCTCGTTCAATCCCCTACCTTCTTTTATTTGTCCTCAGATGATAATCGGAGTCTAGGTCTATGGCTGCCATAAATTGACAGTGGTGGCTAAATATTGTTACTCGTCACCGAGAATGCTATTGTGAATAGCGTTTAATTCAATAGAAAAAAATGTTTTGGGTGAACAACAATATTAGGAATTTCCTTAGGTTGACAAGGACTCGCTATGATATAGCTTTGTTGTCCTAATTACAACACCATGGAAAAACTCTGTGATCAGCAGTGTATTTATTATCAAAAATAATTTAAAGAGAGGAAAGTACAGACACCTTTTTAATTCTGATCACTAGTTTACAACCCACAAGTCACACAAAATAACACACTATGTATATTATTAATGAAATGAGGACCTACTCCGTAAATAATTAAAATATAACTTTTATTAAATATAATATAAAAATAATAATATATACACAAAATTTATATACATGTATTGTTAAACAAAACATTTTAATTGTCTAAAATCACAATATATGTCTCCCAAAAGTAATCAAAAAAAGGGACAATAGAGATAAGAATAGTGTAACTTGTAATAGTCAAGTATAGTATTATCTTATGTCTATTTATCACTGATATCAATATAACAATCAATAAGTAACAACAATAATTGGAAATAGAAGAGACATATATAGAATATTAAATTCAGTCTCCCCAGTATTTGAATATGACTATATAATTAAAGTAACATCATAACTGTTGTGATTATAGAATTGAGTAAATACAAACCGAAGTGGAGATAGAAGGGACAATCCCACTCCGCCAGTCCCGCACCCTTGCAAAAAGGGTGGTAATGATCCCGTCAGGGCTAAAGGATCAACTAGGAAGCGAGCAGGCCCTAGGGGGATTTAGCGTCAGGGCCAATCCCCGTTGCCACTGTTTCGTCTGATTCTGTCTTTCAAAGTTTGCCACAGGGTGACGGCGGCCCTCGGGCCGGAGTATCTGCTCTGAGGAAGGGACGCACGGACATTGTAAAAGACAGGATGCGAGACAACAGCGAGGCATGCCGACTGGAGGTGGTCAAGGGGACCAGGGCGGCTCACCTGGTGAGAGCCAGGAAGGCGACTACAAGGTACAGTCCTCTTTCTTTTGCCTTGACTGCTCCTAGAACGACAGCATGGGCGGTACAGGCTTACCTGCCGCCCTTTACAAATACCATGTCTGTAGTTGACAGCAACAGACAGGGTACTAGTACGGGGCTGGCTCCTCTGCCTCCTGCTGGCAGTTCCGGACTCAATGATGGGGACAGGGTCTGGGGAACCTAAGCAACCCTTTAGGGTCAGTGGTGAGTCAGTGGTCAGTGAGTCTTCCCTGGATGAAGCAGTGGCTGTCAGGAGCTCATCTTGCAGGCACAGACAGGATAGTCAAAGTTCCTTTTGTCTTTTCAGTACTTCCAGGGAGCGGTCGCGGTCCTAGCAACCACGGATCCTGCAACTGCAGCTGTAATGGTTCCAGCTCTGATCGTGAGCCATGGAAGGGGAGGCATAGTAGGGCAACTCCTTAGCAGGAGCAGGGACAAGGTCCCCCAGAGCCATTGTCACAGTCGCAAGGTGAGTGCTTACAACCAACACTTAAACCTTGTGGGGGTCAGGAGCAGGGACATTTAGTAACGGGGCTGAAAGCTTTGTCGGGGAGTCATGGGGCAGCTCTGTCAGATAAGGATTTAGGGGAATGGGTAGCGGGGTTGGCAGCGAGGGCTTGGCCTCCCATAGCTAGTAAGATGAGGGCTGCGCCATGTGAGCGTCAGGCCACGTTAGTGGTTCCGTGCGCACTTGAGCAGTCGGGTGCGCCTGCACCGCAGGAGGGTCCTAGGGTCTTGCATGAGTCCCTGAGAGCTACGGCATGGTTGAAGTATGACAAGGACTTCTGCCAATGCATGGCGACCAGGCCTTACATGGCATGGAGCGAGAAAGAGATTGCATATTGGTTTAATGTGATGACCCCTATGCGTGCCACGTCGTCCTTTCGGACCGGGGGGGCAGTCACCCTGACCCCACAGCTGGTACAGGGCTCAATGTTTGCTACGCTTTCAATGACAGCATTTGTAAATGGTCCCCCAGTTGCCGCTTTAAGCACGCCTGCTCCAGTTGAGGGGGGAAGCCCACATTAGCGAGCCGCCAAAAAAGGGGCATGACATCGGTGTTGCTGGACGCAATGCTCCCGTGGCTCGTACGTTACGGTAAGGTGGGAGGTAGAGCGTCGACAGCATGATTGCTGAACAAGGGGTTCTGAGATGGCTTTGTCATTCCGTGTGAGATGGAATTGACCGGTAGCTTTCCGGCTAATTTAAAATTGACAGACCGAGTACCTAGGGGTAGTGCGGGAAAAAATTGTGAAGGAAGTGAGCTTGGGTAGAATGGCGGAGCCATTCATGGTACCGCTAATAGAGCTTTTGCACATGTCACCGCTGGGGGTAGTTCCAAAGAAAGAGTTGGGCAAGTTTAGGCTTTTCCACCACTTATCGTACCCGAAGAGAGCTTTTGTGAATGACAGGATTGACAAGGAGTTGTCATCCATCTCGTATCCGTCTTTTGACGCTACTGCTGCGCATATCGGAGGTGCTGATGGAGGTGTGTTGCTCCCCTTAAGATACTTCGCTTTTCTGTACAGCCTTTGCCCTGGCCTTTTTCTGAGCATTTAGAGTCGGGGAGCTGGTTGCGGTGAGGTCTCGGAGGCCTACAATGGGGGAACGTTAGCTTACAAGAGGGCAATGTGTCAATGTGGTCCAAAACTTACCAGGCGGGAAAAGGGAGGGAGATTGTATTGGGTAGGACAGGGACTGATTGTGGTCCTGTGGGATGTATGACTAGTTTTCTGCAAGTAAGACTGGATGATCTGGGGCCACTCTTAATACATGAGAATGGATTCACGCTTCCTCGCTTCCAATTCTTCCTCGCTTCCAAATCTGGAGGTGGCAGATTTTGGTACCCACTTCTTCCGGATTGGGGCAGCCACAGTGGTGGCTAGAGGAGGTGATCAGGAGAATTGGAAGGCGGGAATCGAGGCGTTGGAGGAGTTATGTAAGACCTTCAGCTGATATCGGCTAACTGTGTCATATCTGTTGGAGGTTTTGGGGGTAACGCAGTTCAGTAAGGGTTGGTTTCCTGCACTGCTTAGTGGCTGGATGGGGAGTTGCCAGGGGTATAATTACAAAGGGGCTTGCCCCTACCTCTTGGGCGGGGGCAGCGCAAAAGTAGGTGGACCCATGGGCGCGCGCCCAGGGTCAAGAGGTTGCTGCCCCTGGTCGGACTCCTCCCATTTGTTATACCATGTTGGTAAATATATATGTTGCTTTTAATAAATTGGCTGTGGCCCATTGGTTTACCCATACTGGTTTCTCAGTGTCAGTTATTGTACGAATGAGCAGAATGGATCCTGCTGGGGTCATGATTCAAGCCATGTATTAGTGACAAATTCTTAAATTAATTTATTTTCCCATGAGTATACTCAGGAGTATGATCATTTTATTACAGACTTCATTATAATGAGGACATTGCAGTTAATACCGTGATTAACCTAGTACACGCTTCACTTTGTACTTTAATGTTACTTTGATAGAGGAAGTGATAGAGTCTGGACATCACCTCCTATGTCTAGGTAATGCATTATTTCTGTTATCTTTTATCAGTATGTTTTGGCAGTGATAATCTCAAAATGTAAGGTGTTCAGTAGAAGAACTATAAGTTTCTGTTGAATCGGCCTATAATCCTTCTTTCATTTAAAGGAAAGAGGTTGGCTCAGATCCTTAAGCAGTCACTCGCTTGCACTCTACTTACTCATGGAGATTATTGCCTCTACCTGAAAACTCCAACCTCACCCCAGCCTATATATCTGAGCTTCTCCCTCATTCATAGCATTACAGTGTGGAAATCCTGAGCTATGGGGACTATACCATTTTAGCAAGAAATATGACTAAATTTTGTTAATTTTTTAAGCATTATACATGTAGCGGTGTGTACATCACAGCTGATACAAACAATGCTTATTTCTATAAATGTATGAAAAGGTGACAGATTTCATGATAGCTCCTCTACCTATGCACATGGTTCAATCAAAGTGACTGATACACTTTTTAACCCAAGTTCAAAAGGTAGCCTATTTTTGTGCCTTAAAAGTTGAGAAGCACTGATATATAATGATGGAAATAGATTGTAATAAGTATCTGTTGTTACATTATATTATGAGTATGTCTAGATTTTGGTAATTTAATAATCTCAATAGATTGTTTTTACATTATTATTATTATTTATTGAAAACAAACTATTAAACAGTGTTCCTTAATTCTTTATGTATTGGTCTTATTCTCTATATTGTACAATATCATGCACATTCTTTTAAATTATGCCTTACTGATTGCCCCTTTGCTTCAGGCAATGCCAGATAGTGAAGAGTTTGTTTTCCAATCATATTTTTGGCTCATTTATTAAGCTACAGACATAAAATATGCCCAACCCTACCTGCCTTGCCTTCAGTTTCGTTCTTGGTCTCTGATGCCTGTACTGGTATCATCTCTAATCCATGAAAGAATAGGTTGGTTGTACATTATTCATGCTTCATTCATTGACCTTTATATTGCAAAGCAGCTGAAATATACATAGTGAATAATTCCTCAGAAACAGACATATATTCATTAACATGCAATCACTGGGGAAAGAGTGATGGAACTTTACCTACAGTATAAGAGCTAGTTTTTATTGTGAAACTCTTTAAAACAAATTCTAGATTTTATAGGTTTACAAGGTTTTTGCTTTAGTTACTTTTGATTATATTATTTGATCATTTGTAGCACTTCTATATTAATATTCATAGTACATTTTAAAATAATTTACTTTAATTAAACTGACAAATTGGCAGTCAGTTGGCATCAGGTACTATGTCATTTCCTTAATTTCTTATGTGAGTAAGGTTTTTTACATCTATGCTAGGCACAATGCCTTAATCAAAGAATGCTTAAAAATGTATTAGCAGAATTAAAACAATGGAACATAATGAATAGTATTAAAACAAAAGAAAATATACAATAATCTTAAATATCCATGAATTAAATGAGAATTCAATCATTATTTAACAGAAAAATAAAATGGAATATTTGTATTGTTTGCCAACATTAATATTACAGCTTTGTAAAATTCTACTTCAGGTTTTGTCAATTTTCTATCCTATGGTATTTTGAATACCAAAACTAAAAACATTTTTCACTTTTTATCTAACAAATTATTCTTTACTGTGGGCTTCCATCTTCATTACTAAACCCATTTCCTGCAGAGTCTGCTCAACAGGTTATATATATCCTTGCAAACAAATAAACACTCCATTAGAGCAAATGAATCCACTGGCAGATTTATCTGCCACCTTTCCATTGTGCAGATACAAACTCCCTGTTTATTAAAAGTATCCTCCGACTTCAGGTACTTGATCACTTAAACCGAAAATGGCAGATTTCACAGCAGTATAATTGTATGTATAAAGTTAATACATCGGAGGCTGTATTGTATACTTTTTACATTCTAATAACATGTTGCTTATTTTAAAGTGAAGTTCTTTAAAATGGCTGTTTTAATTTTTGTACCAAACTGGTCCATTAAAAGGATGTTTATATCACTGAAATACTGTATATACTCGAGTTTAAGCAGAATTTTTCAGCCCTTTTATTAAGGCTGAAAAGGGCCCTGTCACCCTGTGTCTCCCCCCCCCTACCGTGTCTCTCCACCCCGTGTCCCTTCCTTCCTCTCCCTCTCCTGTGTCTCTTTCCCCCTCTCCCTTGTGTCTCTTTCCCTCCTCCTCCCTTATCATCCTCCCTCCTCATCCCCCCTCCTCAACCATCCTCCTCAACCCCCCTTCTCATTCTCAACCCCCACTCAAACTCCCTCCTCATCCTCAACCCCCTCCTCATCCTCCCTCCTCAATCCCCCTCCTCACTTTACCCCTCTCTAATTACCTCCCCTTCTCCCTTTCCCCTCACTTACCTTCCATCAGCAGCTGCTCCACCGCTCCTCTGTGCGTCTTGCGGCTGAGTCGGGACCCGACATATGATAATGACGTGACGTCACATGCGCGTCACATCATTAGCATTGGCTGGGTCCCAACGCAGCCGGAAGACGGGCGGAGGAGCAGCTGCTGATGGAAGGTAAGTGAGGGGAAAGGGAGAGGTAAATAGAGAGTGGTAAAGTGAGGAGGGGGGTTGAGGAGGGAGGATGAGGAGGGGGATGAGGGAGGATGAGGAGGGGGATTGAAGATGAGAAGGGGGGTTGAGGATGATGGTTGAGGAGGGTGGATGAGGAGGGAGGATGAGGAGGATGATAAGGGAGGAGGAGGGAAAGAGACACAAGGGAGAGGGGGAAAGAGACACAGGAGAGGGAGAGGATGAAAGGGCTGAAAAAAAGGGCTGAAAAACTCTGCTTATACTCAAGTATATATTTCAGTGATATAAACATCCTTTTAATGGACCAGTTTGTTACAAAAATTAAACAGCCATTTTTAAGAACTTCACTTTAAAATAAGCAACATGTTATTTGAATGTAAAAAGTATACAATACAGCCTCCGATGTATTAACTTTATACATACAATTATACTGCTGTGAAATCTGCCATTTTTTGGTTTAAGTGATCAAGTACCTGAAGCCGGAGGACACTTTTAATAAACAGGGAGTTTGTATCTGCACAATGGAAAGGTGCCAGATAAATCTGCCAGTGGATTCATTTGCTCTAATGGAGTGTTTATTTGTTTGCAAGGATATATATAACCTGTTGAGCAGTGTGGAGGGGGTTAAAGATGAGGAGGGGGGTTGAGGAGGGGGTTGATGATGAGAGGAGGGTTAAGGAGAGAGGATGAGGAGGGGGGTTGAGGAGAGATGTTGAGGAGGGGGTTGAGGAGAGAAGTTGAGGATGAGGAAGTGGGTTGAGGAGGGTGGTTGAGGAGGGTGGTTGATGAGGGGGGTTGAGGATGAGGAGGGGTGTTGAGGACGGGGTTGAGAAGGGTCATAAGAGAGAGGGAGGGAAAGAGACACAGGGAAGGGAGGGGGAGGGAAAGAGACACAGTGTAGAGAGGGGGAGGGAAAGAGACACAGGGAAGGGAGAGGGGGGAAGAGTCACAGGTGAGGGAGAGGGGGGAAGAGACACAGGGAAGGGAGAGGGGGGAAGAGACACAGGGGAGAGAGAGGGGGGGAAGAGACACAGGAGAGAGAGAGGGGTGGAGTGCAGTGTGGAGGGGGTTAAAGATGAGGAGTGGGGTTGAGGAGGGGGTTGATGATGAGAGGAGGGTTAAGGAGAGAGGATGAGGAGGGGGGTTGAGGAGAGAGGTTGAGGAGGGGGGTTGAGGATGAGGAGGGGGTTGAGGAGGGAGATTGATGAGGGGGGTTGAGGAGAGGGTTGAGGATGAGGAGAGGGGTTGAGGAGGGGGTTGAGGATGAGGAGGGTGGTTGAGGAGGGGGGTTGAGGAGGGAGGTTGAGGAGGGAGGTTGAGGAGGGGGGTTGAGGATGAGGAGGGTTGTTGAGGAGGGATGATTAAGAGGGGGGATGAGGAGAGAGGTTGAGTAGGGGGTTGAGCAGGGGGGTTGAGGATGAGGAGTGGGTTGAGGAGGGGGGTTGAGGAGGGAGGTTGAGGAGGGGGGTTGAGGAGGGGGGTTGAGGATGGGAGGGTGGTTGAGGAGGGAGGATGAGGAGGGGGGTTGAGGAGGAGGGTTGAGGAGGGGGGTTGAGGATGAGGAGGGGTTGAGGATAGGGGTTGAGGAGGGGGGATGTGGAGGGAGGATATGGAGGCGGGATGAGGAGGGAGGTTGAGGAGGGAGGATGAGGAGGGTGGTTGAGGAGGGGGGATGAGGAGGGGGCTTGAAGAGAGAGGTTGAGGAGGGGGGTTGAGGATGGGGTTGAGAAAAGGAGGGTGGTTGAGGAGGGTGGTTGAGGTGGGGGGTTGAGGAGGGTGGTTGAGGAGGGGGGATGAGGAGGGGGGATGAGGAGGGGGTTGAGGAGAGAGGTTGAGGAGGGGGTTGAGGAGGGGGGTTGAGGAGGGAGGATGAGGAGGGGGGATGAGGAAGGGGTTGAGGAGGGGGGTTGAGGAGGGAGGATGAGGAGAGAAGATGAGGAGGGGCATTGAGGAGGGGGGTTGAGGAGAGCGGATGAGGAGGGAGGATGAGGAGGGGGGTTGAGGATGAAGAGAGAGGATGAGGAGGGCTGTTGAGGAGGGGGGTTGAGGAGGGGGGTTGCGGATGAGGAGGGTGGTTGAGGAGGGGGGTTGAGGAGGGGGATGAGGAGAGAGGTTGAGGAGGGGGGTTGAGGAGGGGGGTTGAGGATGAGGAGGGTGGTTGAGGATGAGGCGGGGGTTGAGGAGGGTGGTTGAGGATGGGGGTTGAGAAGGGGGATTGAGGAGGGTGGTTGAGGATGAGGAGGGTGGTTGATGAGGGAGGATGAGGAGGGTGGTTGAGGAGGGGGGGTTGAGGAGGGTGGTTGAGGATGAGGCGGGGGGTTGAGGAGAGAAGTTGATGAGGCGGGATGAGGAGGGGGTTGAGGAAGGGGGTTGAGGAGGGGGGTTGAGGATGAGGAGGTTGGTTGAGGAGGGAGGATGAGGAGGGGCATTGAGGAGGGGGGTTAAGGAGAGTGGATGAGGATGGAGGATGAGGAGGGGGGTTGAGGATGAGGAGGGAGGATGAGGAGGGCTGTTGGGGAGGGGGGTTGAGGAGGGGGGTTGCGGATGAGGAGGGTGGTTGAGGAGGAGGGTTGAGGAGAGAGGTTGAGGAGGGGGGATGAGGAGAGAGGTTGAGGAGGGGGGTTGAGGAGGGGGGTTGAGGAGAGAGGTTGAGGAGGGAGGTTGAGGAGGGGGGTTGAAGAGGGAGGATGAGGAGGGGGGTTGAGGAGGGGGTTGAGGAGGGGGGTTGAGGAGGGAGGATGAGGAGGGGGGATGAGGAGGGTGGTTGAGGAGGGGGGTTGAGGAGGGAGGATGAGGAGGGAGGATGGGGAGGGGGGTTGAGGAGGGGGGTTGAGGAGAGAAGATGAGGAGGGGCATTGAGGAGGGGGGTTGAGGAGAGCGGATGAGGAGGGGGGTTGAGGATGAGGAGGGAGGATGAGGAGGGCTGTTGAGGAGGGGGGTTGAGGAGGGGGGTTGTGGATGAGGAGGGTGGTTTAGGAGGGGGGTTGAGGAGAGAGGTTGAGGAGGGGGGATGAGGAGAGAGGTTGAGGAGGGGGGTTGAGGAGAGAGGTTGAGGAGGGAGGTTGAGGAGGGGGGTTGAAGAGGGAGGATGAGGAGGGGGGTTGAGGAGGGGGGTTGAGGTGGGGAGTAGAGGAGAGAGGATGAGGAGAGGGGTTGAGGAGGGGGGTTGAGGAGGGAGGATGAGGAGGGAGTTAAGGGTGAGAAGGGGGGTTGAGGATGAGGAGGGTGGCTGAGGAGGGAGGATGAGGAGGGGGGTTCAGGAGAGAGGTTGAGGAGGTGGGGTTGAGGAGGGGGGTTGAGGATGAGGTTGAGGAGGGAGGGAGGTTGAGGAGGGGGGTTGAAGAAGGAGGTTTAGGATGAGGAGGGTATTTGAGGAGGGAGGATGTGGAGGGGGGTTGAGGAGAGAGGTTGAGGAGGGGGGTTGAGGATGAGGAGGGGGTTGAGGAGGGAGGATGAGGAGGGTGTTTGAGGAGGGGGTTGAGGAGGGGGGTTGAGGATGAGGAGGGGGTTGAGGATGAGGAGGGGGTTGAGGAGGGTGGTTGAGGATGGGGATTGAGAAGGGGGATTGAGGAGGGTGGTTGAGGATGAGGAGGGTGGTTGAGGAGGGGGGGTTGAGGAGGGAGGTTGAGGAGGGAGGTTGAGGAGGGTGGATGAGGAGGGGGGTTGAGGATGAGGAGGGTTGTTGAGTAGGGATGATTAGGAGGGGGGTTGAGGAGAGAGGTTGAGTAGGGCGTTGAGCAGGGGGTTGAGGATGAGGAGTGGGTTGAGGAGGGGGGTTGAGGATGGGAGGGTGGTTGAGGAGGGAGGATGAGGAGGGGGGTTGAGGAGGGGGGTTTAGGAGGGGGGTTGAGGATGAGGAGGGGGTTGAGGATAGGGGTTGAGGAGGGGGATGAGGAGGGAGGATATGGAGGTGGGATGAGGAGGGAGGTTGAGGAGGGAGGATGAGGAGGGTGGTTGAGGAGGGGGGATGAGGAGGGGGCTTGAAGAGAGAGGTTGAGAAGAGAGGTTGAGGAGGGGGGTTGAGGATGGGGTTGAGAAAAGGAGGGTGGTTGAGGAGGGTGGTTGAGGTGGGGGGTTGAGGAGGGGGATGAGGAGGGGAGTTGAGGAGAGAGGTTGAGGAGGGGGTTGAGGAGGGGGGTTGAGGAGGGAGAATGAGGAGGGAGGATGAGGAGGGGGGATGAGGAGGGGGTTGAGGAGGGGGGTTGAGGAGGGGGGATGAGGAGGAAGGATGGGGAGGGAGGTTGAGGAGGGGGGTTGAGGAGAGAAGATGAGGAGGGGCATTGAGGAGGGGGGTTGAGGAGAGCGGATGAGGAGGGAGGATGAGGAGGGGGGTTGAGGATGAGGAGGGAGGATGAGGAGGGCTGTTGGGGAGGGGGGTTGAGGAGGGGGGTTGCGGATGAGGAGGGTGGTTGAGGAGGAGGGTTGAGGAGAGAGGTTGAGGAGGGGGGATGAGGAGAGAGGTTGAGGAGGGGGGTTGAGGAGGGGGGTTGAGGAGAGAGGTTGAGGAGGGAGGTTGAGGAGGGGGGTTGAAGAGGGAGGATGAGGAGGGGGGTTGAGGAGGGGGTTGAGGAGGGGGGTTGAGGAGGGAGGATGAGGAGGGGGGATGAGGAGGGTGGTTGAGGAGGGGGGTTGAGGAGGGAGGATGAGGAGGGAGGATGAGGAGGGGGGTTGAGGAGGGGGGTTGAGGAGAGAAGATGAGGAGGGGCATTGAGGAGGGGGGTTGAGGAGAGCGGATGAGGAGGGGGGTTGAGGATGAGGAGGGAGGATGAGGAGGGCTGTTGAGGAGGGGGGTTGAGGAGGGGGGTTGTGGATGAGGAGGGTGGTTTAGGAGGGGGGTTGAGGAGAGAGGTTGAGGAGGGGGGATGAGGAGAGAGGTTGAGGAGGGGGGTTGAGGAGAGAGGTTGAGGAGGGAGGTTGAGGAGGGGGGTTGAGGAGGGAGGATGAGGAGGGGGGTTGAGGAGGGGGGTTGAGGTGGGGAGTAGAGGAGAGAGGATGAGGAGAGGGGTTGAGGAGGGGGGTTGAGGAGGGAGGATGAGGAGGGAGTTAAGGGTGAGAAGGGGGGTTGAGGATGAGGAGGGTGGCTGAGGAGGGAGGATGAGGAGGGGGGTTCAGGAGAGAGGTTGAGGAGGTGGGGTTGAGGAGGGGGGTTGAGGATGAGGTTGAGGAGGGAGGGAGGTTGAGGAGGGGGGTTGAAGAAGGAGGTTTAGGATGAGGAGGGTATTTGAGGAGGGAGGATGTGGAGGGGGGTTGAGGAGAGAGGTTGAGGAGGGGGGTTGAGGATGAGGAGGGGGTTGAGGAGGGAGGATGAGGAGGGTGTTTGAGGAGGGGGTTGAGGAGGGGGGTTGAGGATGAGGAGGGGGTTGAGGATGAGGAGGGGGTTGAGGAGGGTGGTTGAGGATGGGGATTGAGAAGGGGGATTGAGGAGGGTGGTTGAGGATGAGGA
This sequence comes from Discoglossus pictus, assembly GCA_027410445.1. Lineage (NCBI taxonomy): Eukaryota > Metazoa > Chordata > Amphibia > Anura > Alytidae > Discoglossus > Discoglossus pictus. The sequence continues at coordinate 181,021,081 of CM050166.1, read as the reverse complement.
GGGTGGTTGAGGAGGGGGGGTTGAGGAGGGAGGTTGAGGAGGGAGGTTGAGGAGGGTGGATGAGGAGGGGGGTTGAGGATGAGGAGGGTTGTTGAGTAGGGATGATTAGGAGGGGGGTTGAGGAGAGAGGTTGAGTAGGGCGTTGAGCAGGGGGTTGAGGATGAGGAGTGGGTTGAGGAGGGGGGTTGAGGATGGGAGGGTGGTTGAGGAGGGAGGATGAGGAGGGGGGTTGAGGAGGGGGGTTTAGGAGGGGGGTTGAGGATGAGGAGGGGGTTGAGGATAGGGGTTGAGGAGGGGGATGAGGAGGGAGGATATGGAGGTGGGATGAGGAGGGAGGTTGAGGAGGGAGGATGAGGAGGGTGGTTGAGGAGGGGGGATGAGGAGGGGGCTTGAAGAGAGAGGTTGAGAAGAGAGGTTGAGGAGGGGGGTTGAGGATGGGGTTGAGAAAAGGAGGGTGGTTGAGGAGGGTGGTTGAGGTGGGGGGTTGAGGAGGGGGATGAGGAGGGGAGTTGAGGAGAGAGGTTGAGGAGGGGGTTGAGGAGGGGGGTTGAGGAGGGAGAATGAGGAGGGAGGATGAGGAGGGGGGATGAGGAGGGGGTTGAGGAGGGGGGTTGAGGAGGGGGGATGAGGAGGAAGGATGGGGAGGGAGGTTGAGGAGGGGGGTTGAGGAGAGAAGATGAGGAGGGGCATTGAGGAGGGGGGTTGAGGAGAGCGGATGAGGAGGGAGGATGAGGAGGGGGGTTGAGGATGAGGAGGGAGGATGAGGAGGGCTGTTGAGGAGGGGGGTTGAGGAGGGGGGTTGCGGATGAGGAGGGTGGTTGAGGAGGGGGGTTAAAGGGGGGAGGTTGAGGAGGGGGATGAGGAGAGAGGTTGAGGAGGGGGGTTGAGGAGGGGGGTTGAGGATGAGGAGGGTGGCTGAGGATGAGGCAGGGGGTTGAGGAGGGTGGTTGAGGATGGGGGTTGAAAAGGGGGATTGAGGAGGGTGGTTGAGGATGAGGAGTGTGGTTGAGGAGGGTGGATGAGGAGGGGGGTTGAGGATGAGGAGGGTGGTTGAGTAGGGATGATTAGGAGGGGGGTTGAGGAGAGAGGTTAAGTAGGGCGTTGAGCAGGGGGTTGAGGATGAGGAGTGGGTTGAGGAGGGGGGTTGAGGATGAGGAGGGAGGATGAGGAGGGCTGTTGAGGAGGGGGGTTGAGGATGAGGAGGGTGGTTGAGGAGGGGGGTTGAGAAGAGAGGTTGAGGAGGGGGGATGAGGAGAGAGGTTGAGGAGGGAGGTTGAGGAGGGGGGTTGAAGAGGGAGGATGAGGAGGGGGGTTGAGGAGGGGGGTTGAGGTGGGGAGTTGAGGAGAGAGGATGAGGAGAGGAGTTGAGGAGGGGGGTTGAGGAGGGAGGATGAGGAGGGGGTTGGGGGGGTTGAGGATGAGGAGGGAGGTTGTGGATGAGGAGGGTGGCTGAGGAGGGAGGATGAGGAGGGTGGTTCAGGAGAGAGGTTGAGGAGGTGGGGTTGAGGAGGGGGGTTGAGGATGAGGTTGAGTAGGGATGGAGGTTGAGGAGGGGGGTTGAGTTAGGGAGTTGAGGATGAGGAGGGTATTTGAGGAGGGAGGATGTGGAGGGGGGTTGAGGATAGAGGTTGAGGAGGGGGTTGAGGATGAGGAGGGGGTTGAGGAGGGAGGATGAGGAGGGTGTTTGAGGAGGGGGGTTAAGGAGGGGGGTTGAGGATGAGGAGGGGGTTGAGGATGAGGAGGGGGTTGAGGAGGGTGGTTGAGGATGGGGGTTGAGAAGGGGGATTGAGGAGGGTGGTTGAGGAGGGAGGATGAGGAGGGTGGTTGAGGAGGGGGGGTTGAGGAGGGTGGTTGAGGATGAGGAGGGTGGTTGAGGATGAGGAGGGTGGTTGAGGATGAGGCGGGGGGTTGAGGAGAGAAGTTGATGGGGCGCGATGAGGAGGGGGTTGAGGAAGGGGGTTGAGGAGGGGGGTTGAGGATGAGAAGGGTGGTTGAGGAGGGAGGATGAGGAAGGGCATTGAGGAGGGGGGTTGAGGAGAGCGGATGAGGAGGGAGGATGAGGAGGGGGGTTGAGGATGAGGAGGGAGGATGAGGAGGGCTGTTGAGGAGGGGGGTTGAGGAGGGGGGTTGCGGATGAGGAGGGTGGTTGAGGAGGGGGGTTGAGGAGAGAGGTTGAGGAGGGGGGATGAGGAGAGAGGTTGAGGAGGGGGGTTGAGGAGGGGGTTTGAGAAGAGAGGTTGAGGAGGGAGGTTGAGGAGGGGGGTTGAAGAGGGAGGATGAGGAGGGGGTTGAGGAGGGGGGTTGAGGAGGGGGGTTGAGGAGAGAGGTTGAGGAGGGGGGTTGAGTAGGGAGGATGAGGAGGGGGGATGAGGAGGGTGGTTGAGGAGGGGGGTTGAGGAGGGAGGATGAGGAGGGAGGATGGGGAGGGGGGTTGAGGAGGGGGGTTGAGGAGGGGGAGGGGCGTTGAGGAGGGGGGTTGAGGAGAGAAGATGAGGAGGGGCATTGAGGAGGGGCATTGAGGAGGGGGGTTTAATGAGAGCGGATGAGGAGGGAGGATGAGGAGGGGGGTTGAGGATGAGGAGGGAGGATGAGGAGGGCTGTTGAAGAGGGGGGTTGTGGAGGGGGGTTGTGGATGAGGAGGGTGGTTGAGGAGGGGGGTTGAGGAGAGAGGTTGAGGAGGGGGGATAAGGAAAGAGGTTGAGGAGGGGGTTGAGGAGAGAGGTTGAGGAGGGAGGTTGAGGAGGGGGGTTGAAGAGGGAGGATGAGGAGGGGGGTTGAGGAGGGGGGTTGACGTGGGGAGTGAGGAGAGAGGATGAGGAGAGGGGTTGAGGAGGGGGGTTGAGGAGGGAGGAAGAGGAGGGGGTTGAGGGGGGTTGAGGATGAGGAGGGGGGTTGAGGATGAGGAGGATGGCTGAGGAGGGAGGATGAGGAGGGTGGTTCAGGAGAGAGGTTGAGGAGGTGGGGTTGAGGAGGGGGGTTGAGGATGAGGTTGAGCAGGGGGGTTGAGTAGGGAGGGAGGTTAAGGAGGGGGGTTGAGGAAGGGGGTTGAGGATGAGGAGGGTATTTGAGGAGGGAGGATGTGGAGGGGGGTTGAGGAAAGAGGTTGAGGAGGGGGGTTGAGGATGAGGAGGGGGTTGAGGAGGGAGGATGAGGAGGGTGTTTGAGGAGGGGGGTTGAGGATGAGGAGGGGGTTGAGGAGGGTAGTTGAGGATGGGGGTTGAGAAGGGGGATTGAGGAGGGTGGTTGAGGATGAGGAGGGTGGTTGAGGAGGGAGGATGAGGAGGGTGGTTGAGGAGGGGGGGTTGAGGAGGGTGGTTGAGGATGAGGAGGGTGGTTGAGGATGAGGCGGGGGGTTGAGGAGAGAAGTTGATGAGGCGGGATGAGGAGGGGGTTGAGGAAGGGGGTTGAGGAGGGGGGTTGAGGATGAGGAGGGTGGTTGAAGAGGGAGGATGAGGAGGGGAGTTGAGGATGGGGGGTTGAGGAGGGTGGTTGAGGATGAGGTAGTGGGATGAGGAGGGAGGTTGAGGAGGGGGTTTGAGGAGGGTGGTTGAGGAGGGTGGTTGAGGTGGGGGGTTGAGGAGGGTGGTTGAGGAGGGTGGTTGAGGAGAGGGGTTGAGGAGAGAGGTTGAGGACAGAGGTTGAGGAGGGGGGATTGAGGAGGGGGGTTGAGTAGAGAGGTTGAGGAGGGGGTTGAGGAGAGAGGATAAGGAGGGAGTGGAGGATAGAGGATGAGGAGGGAGGATCAGAAGAGAGGGTGAGGAGGGAGGATGAGGGGGGGGTTGAGGATGAGAAGCGAGGATGAGGAGGGCTGTTGAGGAGGGGGGTTGAGGATGAGGAGGGTGGTTGAGGAGGGTGGTTGAGGAGGGGGTTGAGGAGATAGGTTGAGGAGGGGGTTTGAGGAGGGGAGTTGAGGAGAGAGGTTGAGGAGGGGGGATGAGGATGGGGGTTGAGGAGGGAGGATGAGGAGGGGGTTGAGTAGAGTGGATGAGGAGGGAGGATGAGGAGGGGGGTTGAGGATGAGAAGGGAGGATGAGGAGGGCTGTTGAGGAGGGGGGTTGAGGAGGATGATAAGGGAGGTGGAGGGAAAGAGACACGAGGGAGAGGGGGGGAGAGACACAGGGAAGAGAGAGGTAGGGAAGAGACACAGGGGAGGGAGGGATGTGGAAGAGACACAGGGGAGGGAGTGGGGGAAGAGACAAAGGGGAGGTAGAGGAGGAGAAGAGACAAAAGGCAGGGAGAGGAGGGGAAGAGACACAGGGTAGGGAGAGGGGGTGAGAGACACAGTGGAGGGAGAGGGGGAAGAGACACAGGTAGAGAGAGAGGGGCACAGAGGGCACACAAGAGGGACACAGGGGAGTCATTAATTTTCCCAGTATTTTGTGGTAAAATAGATGCCTCGGCTTATACTCGGGTCAGCTTATACTCAAGTATATACGGTAGATATATCACAGACAAGGCTGCCATAAAGTCGTCACTTACTTTATCAGTCCTAAGTTCTTTTATATCTCCTGCAATCAAATAACATGATCTCTCCTGTCTCACTGATGAGTAAAGCCGATGCTTCAATCAAATATTTATTAATATATGAAATGACAGAGTCATTATATTGTATAATGCACAAACAGATAACATTTATGTAGACAATATGTATAATCAACTGGACTTAACAGTTTATGACATTTAAATATAAATATTCACATGTACTGTTCAGTTATAATAAGGCACTGTTTTCATTGCAGCATTTGTTGGCTTCCTGTATAAAATAGTTTATTACTGACTCACAGTTATGTGTTATATATTTAGCACAAAATTGAAACAGACTAATATAAATTGTTTAGATTTTTTTGTTACATGAAAATAATACATGTTTAAGAACGGAAGATGACTATTACTGAACTGTAGCATTCATAAACCACATTTGTGCCAGTATGGGTTAGTTGGTATCCTCTTTGAAAGAAGACTAAGGGCCCCGTTACAACCAGACACGCAACCGTGAACAAATGTTTCTTAAAACTGTGGGACCTTTTTACCCCCGAGCTATGGAGGTTTTCTAATCAATCCCTCCTTAAAACTCCACACAAGTTAGGGAGCACGCCTAAAGCCTCTTCACCTAACTCATGGACCTAAATATATGGGCAGGGGCTTTATGACCCCACTGCCAATCACGTCCGATGAGCCCAGGATACCATGTGCTGAAGGGAACCCCCAAGATTCCCTACCCGCTCACCCTGATCCCCACATACACAAATAACCATAAGGGTCTATATAGACCACCATGGCACTGAAGGATATGTGTGGCACCTAAAAATTAACCCATACACCTTTGTGGCACTCTAAATGAACCCCTATGCCACAGGGATCCTGTAAAGTCCCAGGTAATAAATCTAGCCATGGAGGTGCTGTAAGGATCTCCATGGCACTAACAGTTAACCTATTTAAGTAAAAACCAACTAGCCCTATAGTAAAAAAACAAAAAAAAAACACTATTAAATAATTAAAATTACAATAAAATAAATTTAAGAAAATAAAAAACTACATTACAATAAAAAAAAAATACATTGCAATAAAATAAAAAATAATAAAACTATAAAAACAGATTTGCAGTAAAAGCAGAAATAAAATAAAACAAAAATAAATAAATAAAACAATTTTGTATCTTAAATACTATTTCTGTAGCTACTGATTGGCTGAAATATGTGTCAATCATATTTCAGCCAATCGGTATTGAATGTGCCCCTGCTCATTTTTGAGTGGGAAAACTGTGCTTAAATTTATAAGGTCCATCAATTAGGACCACCATGGCATATTAGGGTCCACTGGGGTGCTTAGAGATTCCCTGGGGATGGAGGGCTAAATGTAGATGCAACAGATGTCCTTATAGGACCTCTGTGGCATAGAATTGAATAGTAAGTGACGGGATCTACCTGACATATATCTTTGTTCATTTTAGATTCCATGGAAGTTTTGAAAGGACCCACATAACATTGGGGCTAAGTATAAGTATTGGAATGGCTTGGAGGGAAATTTGAATGTGACAGCTACAACTAACTTGCCCAGACATGTCCTTCTACACTAGTGCTGCCTTCAACTAGTTAGTGATAGTTATAGTGATATTAATTTATCAACATAAAAGATTGCAATAATGTCCTACAACTGTATCCATGACACTGTTATTTGCCTTTCCATTTGTCGTTTGTTGTTCCTTTTTCTCTATCTGTATTGTAATATGTAACATACTCACTGTATTCAATGTATTTTCTCCGGTATAGCTCTGTTTAGAATGTTGGTGCTCTGTCTAGAAATCACAAATAATAGTTGTCATCTTACGTTTTTGTCCGTCACGCCATTTTAAGCAAGGCTCGCACGACTTTCCTGCAAGCGGCGAAGGATGTAGCACTTTGGCACTGAAAATGTAGGGAAAAAAATTACGATTTTAACAGGGGTTTGCTGCAATGAGCGCAGAAGGCGCTCATTGCAGCCCTCGCAATTGTGCATTTTCAAGATTCCTCTAAGGGTCATCTGTCCCCTCAGCAATGTAATTTGCCCGAGCACACTCCACAGATGGAGGATAGAAAGAGATTGAAGGCGCCCATAGCGGTGTATGCGAGCAGCAACGAAGGACGTAGCATTTTGCCCCTGAACGTGAGGCACGTAACACTTAGGAAAAATATATGAATGTATCCGTCGATATTTTATCAAGCATGCAACTCGAAACACCGCTAAAAAAAAGAAAAATAAATAAAAAAACAAATTAAAAAACACAAACACAGCTCAGGGGGACAGCCAGGGAGCCTGTGAGTGAGGTTGAAAGCTAATTTGAGTCTAAGCGAGTAAAAAAATGGCAGCCGTAAAGACGCAAATGCTTTCAAACAGGATCAAAACGAGGCCAAAGTCCGTAACACTTATACGAACAACGCTAGTCATGCAGGACTTCGAAAATATAAGCAACTTTGCTCCTGAAAACCGCAAACCTTGCTAAATAAAAGCAACGACAAAATAAAAGCAACGACACTCAGTGCGAGGCACACAAGACTTAAGCATAGACAGAGAGGAGAAAGAAAAGACAGAGGGGGGAGGGAGAGAGGGGGAAACACACAGGGGTCAGGGGACAGTGGGGAGAGGTTTGCAATGAGCGCCAAAGGCGATTATCGCTGGGCTCACGATGAGCGCCTTTGGCGCTCAAGGCGAAGCACCAAAGTGGTGGGTTGGACAATGTCTGCATTGAGCGCTCATCACAAGCCCCTTTGGCACTCATTGCGAGCCCTGTAAAGTAGAGGTGCGAGAGGCTCGCAATGAGCTCCGAAGGCGCTCATTGCTGGGCTCGCGATGAGCGACGAAGGCGTTGATTGCGGGGCTCGCCTTGAGCGATGTAACATAGAGGGGGTAGAGGCTCGTGATGGCCCACAAGTTACAGGCAAACAGCATTGATAGCCTTCAAATTTTATTGCCGTCATTTTTGACAGGCAAGTCGTTAGTGTTAATAATAATAATAATAATATTTTTATAATAAATGCGGACATGAAAATATTTTCATCTTGTTATTTTATGTTCTCTAGATACCTAAACTTTTTTTAAATACACTTGTTTGTCTCTTAAAGGACCATTTTGGTTTCAGCAGATCAACTTTCTGAGGTAAGAGGAGAGGTTGAATGGGAGTTTGTGTCTTCACAATGAGTTTGTGGCAGTTGCACTTACCGGTGCTCTCAGCAGGACCAAATGGAGATTAATTTGTTTGCAGACACACCCACAGATTATAGAAGCAAGCATGAAATGATATAGTAAATACATATTACATATAAAAATTGCAAAATGTACAGATTGTGTTTATTTATTTGCTTTCTAAAAACATTCAGCCAGATATCATTGTTTAGGTATTGAAGAGTCCATACAGTAAAAAGTTTTACCACAATGCTCCTTTAAAGAAATGGAAATAAGGTTAATGGTCAATTAAGTATTATTTATTTTTCTTATAAGGTGGATTATAATGAATTGCAATAAAAAGAAAGAACCTACCTCTCATATTTCACTATAGTAAAATTATAAAAAACATGAATAATTATTACAGATGCACAATGTATTTATTCACATAATGAAAAATGCAGCTTTGATTCATATGTAAAAATGTATTTCATATATTAAAATGTATAGAAAAAGAAAATGTTAGCAATTAAGGATCCAGATGCAGCAGCAAGTATGAGATTCCTGCAGTATTCTAGCAGTGAATAAACAAGGTCCTGTATGTTCCTGGATCATGGCCCTCCTCACATGGACGGATTGTTTGACACCAAGTGCTGAAGTGTTGAGCCATAAATATAGTACCCTAATATATAAATATTTAATAAAACATAATGAATTCAAAGAACTACACAAGAAATGATAAGTACTTCTAATGAAGTGTAGAATAATATTGTGAAGTACCTTGAGGATATTTCATACTGATGAATGTTAATATTGTTCATAATAGGATTACATTTAAGAGTTCAATTCTAATCTTTAAAGTTCACTGATCAAACTAACAGTGTAGTTAAAAAAAAGCATTGAAAGAACGGGTGGTGCAGTGCACAGGGGCTCTTCTCCTCCTGGGGGCCACAGAGCAGTCTGCATTTGGACCCCCCCAACCCCCCTGGGACATAACCTAGCACTCCTGGGGCCCTTGGACCTCCCCCCCTAATGAGCGATGAGTGTTGTAACAAAACATGTCCCATAACTAATGCAGCAAGGAAACATCATATATATTTAATTTAATAACATATTTTATAACAATTGTATTTATAGCTTCAATAGATCAATATGTGTTTATTTTGTGTTTAACTATTATATATATTTAGACAATACATTAGAGCATTTGTTTCTAGGCAATGTGATATTGTGACGTGTAATAACCCCTTGAGTACTGGGTTGTGTGTTACCCTTGGTGTTGTATAATAAAATGGGCATATTAATAATATATCATATTTTTTAATTACACATATGTTGATGTTGGCGCATTAAGTATCAAATAATGTTGAAATTTAAAAAAATGTGTTTTTTTTTGGTGCTATACTGTCATTTCATTGCTGAAGCAGGACTTGTCAAAGGCTTTAAAACACTTTTGAGTGGTCTTTGGTACACGTAATATTTTCTTATTTTTTTTTCTGTGGTTAGGGCACTGCCCTGGTTTGTCAGTGATCAGTCTTATTAGCATAGGGTTTGGGTATCAAAGAGTAACTCGTAATTTTTTGTCAGTGCAAAAATTAAGAGATTTGTGCCATTCTTTTCGGTTTTGTTGTGCAGTTCAGTCGTAGCAGTCACTTTTGGAGGTGCAAAACTCAATGGAAAAGTTTGCCATAATTTTTGGCTTTTGTCTTGTCGCAGGCACTTGTAGCAGTTCTCTCGCAATGTTTCCGGGAGATTTACTTTTCTCTTAAACATGGTGTAATCTGCAATATAGGGGATTAGCATGGAAGCCTAAACTGGTAGATTCCACTACTGCATTATGGGATATTCAAAAGGTAATACATTGATGCCTGTATTATTTTTTGCTAAATTATAAAACATTTTGCATTTATTCAAGTGTAGAAGATTGGTAATTATCTGCTTCAGCCTCCCCAGATTCCTTGTAATGTCCACACATTATTTCTTTGTCTATTTCATAAATACATTTATTATATGTGTATAAATTGTAAATATATATTTTTATTTTCCATTTTCCACTAGGTCACTGGAGTTTGAGAAAAAGCTCCAATACCAGTTAAATACAAAAACGGGTTGCCATATAGCCACAAACAATTAGCATAAGGCGGAGTGTCCAAGTTCGATCCTGGAGAGCCACACACAAGCCTGGATTTGATGATAACCCTGCTGTGCACAGGTGAGTCAATAACTTCTTCAGCAATCCTGATTGACTCACCTATGCACAGAAAGGATATATTCAAATCCAGGCATGGGTGCGGCCCTCCAGGACCGATTTTGGACACCCCTGGCATAAGGTAACATTTTCAGTACTTACATTCCCTCATCCATATTCAAGTATGTTTTGTTTTCAAACAGTTATGCAGCTTCTCTATAAATAGAGCTTCAATTCACATCTTATACAGGGCCAATGTGCAACTTCTGATTGAATAGCTGTATTCAAAATGTTTTGTCAATATCCATATGGACTGGTCTGTAATAGGCTAACTTAACAGGTTAACTTACATAACTAGGGTCATTATATTGTTTTTAACCTCTTTTAATACTATTAACTACATAATAAACAAGCTTACAAAGTCGCCTCTATCTGTGGAAGTTTTAGAGCATGCTCGATCTTGCAGCATATTCCTCTTTGAGCAAAGGTAAATAAATGAAAATGTAATTGATTGTTTTTTCCACAAGAGATCATGAACATCTGTATTTCAAGGACTGGAGTAGGATAACTGTGTTTTAGAAAATGTAATAATTCATCTAAAGATTTCTAAACCCTGGAATTACATGTAAATCAGTTATTAAGGGATCTATCTTGTGACTCCTGGAGACTATGTACATTCCTGGTCAAGAAAACTGAATGATATGACAGATTCGGTCACTTAGACAATATATGTTCCTGTATCAACTATAAGGCTTCTCGGGTAGTTTATTGACTACAATGTGATTGTCAACTTTTATATATGTGCAAATCAAAATGAGAACTAAGGAGGAGGGTGTTGGAACACGTAAGCAATATCAGAAATGCAGAACAAGACAGTCAGAAGGGTAAAAAAAATAACAAGTGCTGCTGAACATTTTAGACAGTATCACAAAATCAATGTTGTTGGGTTTTAGAATAAATTAAAAGGAGCATCAGTGGAGGTAATTCAGATATTTCACTCCTTAGAAAGGAAAGTTGTTGGATTTCTTGTCTGAACAGTGTGAAGCCATCTGGACTTAATGAGCTCACCAATTATAATATCTTTATTCAGGTACACTCTGAGACCAATGAGTGTCATTCCTTTCTTCTCTAAGTCTACTAGTTTTCTTCCATTTCCCAATATATCACTGGCAATATAATTAAAGTTTATATTATAGGCAGTCCATTGCAATAATTACAATTTTACCATGTAAGAAGGTATGGACATATCCGTTATATATTATCATGCATCTGGAACACAATATTCATATAGTCTGAACATGAGATCTTATTGTGCACATTGATCACAATATTGATACAGTCTGAAAATGCACTTTAGTAGATTATTTTGCATATAATAATTTCACACATTAAGCAATTGTCCTTTTTTTTATTTATTTTATTTGATTAGATTATTTTTCTTCATTGATCATATGCCGTTTTTCTATATTTTGATATATTGAGATAACTTTAACAGCAATATTTATTAGTATATGCTTTTATATGCATTATTTGTTTCACAATTTCAAGAACTATATGATACCACAGTCAAAATTACACATAATATATGCTGATTTTCTTTCATAGTTACTTATTGTATCTGTATAAATCTATGTTATGTTACCATCCACTCTGCACTCACATTTAAATATACATTAAACTAATGTATGAATGTAGAGTGAATGATAAAAAATATTTCCTACAACTTGATACAATTCTCGGAGGTTTCATTTCCCCATGTGTAATTTAATCCATCACAGGATTTACTTTCTCGTGTATCCCAAGGATCCTTTCTGCTTCGCTTGTTTATACTGAGTCGGATGATTTGTTATATTCATCTGCTTTTACTGGCTTGAAGGAGGACCTATTCTGAATTTCCCTACTGTCAATTTGATATCTATACTGGTGTGAGTTTCAGCATTTTTAGTTGCTATTGCATTAGGAGTATATATCTTTAATGTGAATGATCCTATTGATTACTTACATGCACTATATTCCACTCTCTTTATGTATGCTTTCCCTATTGACAGTTTCTCATTAGTGGGAATTCAAATGGGGTAAAAATAAAATTATAAGTAATTGGCGTTTATCTGTGCCCAACATCTTTAAAGGAGCTTTTCAGCTAAACGCATCAGCATATACTGAGGGTGGGGGTATAGGCCAGCATTACCTACTCAGAATGATACCCTAGTGTAATTTGCTTTAATTGGTTTTAGTTGTCACTTCAAGTATCTTTGTTTAAACAATTTTGTATTGATATTGATCAGTATTAGTAACAAGTTTCTCATTCCATTTGCTATTGATTCTACTATTTGTTACAACAAAGGACAAATCTTATTTTTTGATGCCCTCAAGTGTGGCATGATTTTAACATTATTGTTTGGTACTGTTTTCGTATTTATTATAAATGCTAAGGTTTCTAGTTTGCTTTAAATAATCATCTATACTAGGAGCATCCTCCCTAATGTCAAATAATGTGTTTGTCATTGGAATTGTGTGCAGGAATCTTTTATTTTCATTACATTAAGATGAGTTTAGGGACACAACAGTACTTACAGTATTAGGTGCTAAAACGCTTCTAGTTTACTGTGTTTTTGTTTTGTTTATTTTTAATCTATAACCTCTAATATTAGCATATTGCTTGTAGAGTCTCCATTTCATTCTTTCGGAGATATCTTTTTGAACTCTGTGGATATAATCTGGGGCAAATGAAGAAAAAGGTATAATATTTTGTTTTATACTTTACTACTATTTCGTACTTTAGTCCTCCATGTTTCTGTGAAAGACTTGATATTGTTCATCTGTTCACTGACATTACTTTTAACACACGTTTGTAGGTCATCAATAACACAGACCAATGGCTTGCAGCCAACCCAGGCTAAAGAGTTTATCTGGCTCTCTGCCTCAACTGAATTAATACTTGATGAACCCGGTCAAATAAATTTAAGTATTATGGATGGACATTAGCTTGGCATGAATTAAATGGTAGCAATAACATCCATTGAAGCATTGCATGCCTACATTCAAGAGTTAGACTCTGACATGTCTCTGTGTTTGTTGCTCAGACAGAAAATGCTAATTGTTTGTAATAAAAAGCACACTTAAACAAATACATAGCACTGTAAATAAGCATTCTAATATTTTTTTTTAAAAAAAGACATTGTTATAGGGGCAATTATTTACAGTCTAGCAGCAGGAGTGGAGCAAGATGTACTAAAGTGGTACCAGACATATTTCTGGAGAAGAAAATACATCTGTTGGAAGGCTGACCAAGGGTATTAACAAGCTCAGATGATGTAAAATTATAGGATGAGCATATGTGGTGCAGAAATGCAGGGTTGAATATATTTTAAAAAACTGGATTGAAAAACGGTGCATGAAAATGTTCTTCCCCCATTGGCACACCATGAGGGTTACATGATTTATTATCAAAGGACTATCATATTGCCATTTTTGTTTTGTGGTCTTTTGAATAACTAAACCTTTAAAAAATTATAGTAAAACAAACAAGACAAGTAAAAACTACTTGTCTCTTTCCCTTACCTTACCTGTACGAATAATCATATCTTACAAAGTGAGTTGAAACAGCAAGTCTGAGTTTTCTTATGTTATGATATTTTGTTTGTGCTTTATTATATTTGAACATTTTTACAGCCTACTGTTACAGAGAGATTGTACTCTTGGAGAGTTCTTTACATGTGTCTGTCAATATGCAGCCTGTGTCTGTAAGTGCCAATGAGCAGCCTGCGCCTGCAAGAGCCAATGTGCATTCTGTGCCTGCAAGAGCCAATGTGCAGCCTGTGCCTGTAAGAGACAATGTGCATCCTGTGTCTGTAAGAGACAAAGTGCATCCTGTGTCTGTAAGTGCCAATGTACTGTACATCCTGTGACAGCCTATCTGCCTCCTGCGCCTGTAAGTGCCAATGTGCAACCTGTGTCTGTAAGAGCCCAAGTGCAGCCTGTCTGTGCCTGTAAGAGCCACACTGCATCCTCTGCCTGTAAGTGCCAATGTGCATAATGTGCCTGCAAGAGCCAATGTGCAGCCTGTGCTAAAAAAAAAACAAAGTGTAGCTTGTGGCTATAAGAACCAAATTGAAGCCTGTGCTCCACCTCCTCTAAATCACCACCATCCCATTTGAGCCTTCAAATCCCCTCAGTAGTTCAATGTTATTTGGTGTACCGTATATACTCGAGTATAAGCCGACCCGAGTATAAGTCGAGGCACCTATTTTACCACAATATACTGGGAAAAATGGGTGACTCGAGTATAAGCCAGGGTGGGAAATGTGCTGCCCCCTGTGTCCCTCTTGTGCCCTCTGTGCCCCCCTCTCTCTCCCCTGTGTCTATTCTCCCCCCTCCTCATTCTCAACCTCCCTCCTCAACCCCCCTCCTCAAACTCCCTCCTCAACCTCCCTCCTCATCCTCAACCTCCCTCCTCAACCCCCTTCCTCATTCTAAACCCCCTCCTCATTCTAAACCCCCTCCTCAACCTCAACTCCCCCATCCTCAACCCCCCATCCTCACCCTCAACCCCCCCATCCTCAATCCCCCTCCTCATTCTAAACTCCCTCCTCAACCTCAACCCCCCCATCCTCAATCCCCCATCCTCATCCTCGACCCCCCATCCTCAATCCCCCCTCCTCAACCCCCCATCCCCATCCTAAACCTCCCTCCTCAACCCCCCCATCCTCATCCTAAACCTCCCTCCTCAACCTCTCTCCTCAGCCCCCCTCCTCAACCTCAACCCCCCTCCTCAACCCCCCATCCTCAACCCCCCATCCTCATCCTCAATCCCCCATCCACATCCTCAACCCCCCCATCCTCATCCTCAACCCCCCATCCTAAACCCCCCCATCCTCATCCTAAACCTCCCTCCTCAACCTCTCTCCTCAGCCCCCCATCCTCATCCTCAACCCCCCATCCTAACCCCCCCATCCTCATCCTAAACCCCCCATCCTCATCCTAAACCCCCCCCCGCCATCCTCATCCTAAAACCCCCTCCTCACCCTAACCCCCCTCCTCACTTTACCCCTCTAAATACCTCTCCCTTTCCCTTCACTTACCTCCATCTGCAGCTTTTCCTCCGGCCTCCACGCTCCTTCCTGCGTCTTGACCCGGCCAATGCTAATGACGTGGCGTGCATGTGACGTCACTTCATTTGCATATACTGGGTGCCGACGCAGGAAGGAGCGGAGGCCGGAGGAGCAGCTGCAGATGGAGGTAAGTGAGGGGAAAGGGAGGGGGGGGGGTATTTAGAGGGTAAAGTGAGGAGGGGGGTTTAGAATGAGGAGGGGGGATTTAGAATGAGGAGGGGGGTTTGAGGATGAGGATGGGGGGAGGGAAAGAGACATGGGGGTAGAGAGACACGGGGGGGTTAGAGAGACATGGGGGGTTAGAGAGACACAGGTGGGGCTAGAGAGACACGGGGGGGTTAGAGAGACACAGGGGGGGGGTAGAGAGACACGGAGGGGAGAGTGACTCGAGTATAAGCCGAGGGGGCCCTTTTTAGCCTTAAAAAAAGGGCTGAAAAACTCGGCTTATACTCAAGTATATACAGTAATTATTGTTTTTTATTTATGTCTGTCTAGTTTTAAAGTTTTGTATCAAAAAACAGGACCATCGGTTCAAACTAAAATGGGCACTATGGTTCTATTGTAGGGAAAGAGGTCACCAACTGAAGTCATGTCCAGGTATGTTAGGAAACACCAGGATTTGATGGTTAACAAAGAGCCTTCATCAGCTCAGTTGCCAACTACTACTCATCATCTAAAAAAAATACTAATTCCAACCAAACTAAAGTGGAATAATCAAGTGATTGTGGTCCAAGATTTCCTTGACCCCAGCTCTGCAGGAAAATGAATGAACATAAGCATTGATCAATACTGTAGTATGCCAGATAATATCAGGAAACAGCAACTACTCATTCATGCCATAGATGGGATCCTCTGTGTACTGGTCTTATCTTTTAAGAGACATATGAGCTCTCTATGACAGTTGGCCTGGTGCATACTGAGGTCAGCATGTTGGATCTGCAATGCCATGATATGAAGATATCCAGAGCTAATGCTCAAATTTACTACTGCTTACATGATTACATGACCATACATGAAAGGGAGATTTCCCATTAAATTACATTAAATGACTTATATATACACAGTTCTATAAGTATGTTCAACCAAGTTATATGTGTTTTATTTGAATATGCTATGAGGAAAGGGAAGTAGAGAAGGATAGGTTGTGTTCCCCTATTTAATACTTATTTAAGTATTAAATAAGTGATCTGAGTTAAATCACAGTTGCTGTTCACATACAGTAGCTACTGCTAGCTAATCATTTCAAGCATGCAGAATATTGGAGTAGAAGCTAAGCAGTCATTTCTTGCATGCTGGATTATAAAGAAAGTGCTGGTTATTTATTTTGCCCATGCTATATATAATGGGTTTTATGCTGTTGAGGGGAGGGGTGGAACATTGAGGGATGACAGTTGATTGACTAGGGGGAAAGCTGGAATTGTTTGAAAGTTACTGATATATAAAAATGGCAGCTATTTTTAATGCTGCTGAGAGTGCATCAGCTGCAGTGAATTCCCTTTCAGTGATTTTTCAGATACAGATCCAAGTGCTAAAACAGTTTACCAGGTTTAAAAAACTGGTTTCACTATACTTCCTGCAAGGAGTCAAAAGTCAAATGTTAAAGTTGCTCACTGCAGTAGCTCTCAAGGCTGCTGTTCCAACTCTGGGCAAGAAAAAAGTTCTGTTTAGTAACAGTTTCTTCTAAGATTCCAGAGTCAGGGAAGGATCTACCAGTGGTGAAGGTAGTGCAGTGTATTGGAGCCCAGTGCTGTCTAATTGTTTTATTTTTTGTTTGTATTAAATTGTTTTCAGGGATCTCTCCCTCTGTGCCTGCGCATTAGTTCGGCAGCACTGACTGCAGTTCCACCAACAATCCGCTGGATGGCACCGTCAAATTTCACGGAAGGCGAAGAACTATTCCCCCTTCGACGTGGCGCAACTCGATGGCGCTGAATCTCTATTATAGGCACGGCAATCGGCCCTCAGGCACACCTCTCATAGCTCAAGGCCTCTTCTGTCGGCGCTCCTTATTTGTTATGTGCAGCAGTACCCAAAAATCTGCAGCACCATCTATCGGTTGATGGCGGAACTGTGGCTGTGAAATTTTGCGTGGGAGAAGAGGGAAAGCACTGTTTTCTGGAGTGTAGTGGACCCGCCCCCTCTCAGAGCACCAGACCCCTCACGTGCTCCCTCGAAGCACCAACCCACCCCTCTTACTGTGGACTTCTTAAGGGGGATCTGGGGATTCATAAGTGGGTCAGTGGTATACTTCCATG
Source organism: Discoglossus pictus (assembly GCA_027410445.1). NCBI lineage: Eukaryota > Metazoa > Chordata > Amphibia > Anura > Alytidae > Discoglossus > Discoglossus pictus. The sequence continues at coordinate 181,003,889 of CM050166.1, read as the reverse complement.
TCTGCATTTCTTTTTGCCAGGGCAGGGAATCCTGAATGACGTCATACACTAGTGATGTCATTCAGGATTTCCTGCCACGGAGCTTCATAATTCTGCAAACTGTCCTGAGCCCATGGTTTGCAAGGATAGATGACTTGGCATTTTCTTTTGCACGTGCTCCAATAGGCTGGCTGATAACTCTCACAAAGTTGTACCAGCTTCAGCTTCATACAGCCAACCTGCTTCTGTTCTGGTATATTATCCCTCATAAGCTGCACAAGCATGTTCTCTCTGAGGGCTGTTTCTAGCTCTTCTAGAATTTGCAAATCATCTGTCTCACTGTTCACAACATGCGTCCTTGGTACTCCTGTGCTTCTAATCCTGTAATGTCTGCAACTCTCTGCTAGGAAGGATATCTCAGAATTTTGGTTTTGCTGGAATGTCTGCAGCTGTTCAGTGGCTTCAGGCTTAAACTCCAGTTTCCCCCCACTTTTCTTCCTCTTTTAACTTATTTTCTTCATCTTTAACTTGTTGTTAATCCAGATCACTCTACTTGCACTGGATCTCTTGCTGTATGTTTAGCTGAATAATACCCTCTTTCTCCGAATAACTCTGGCTGCTCAGTTATACTTTCCTTCTCCTTCTCCTGCTCCTGCTCTATGCTTCACATATACAGTTTCTGCAGACATCGCTCCACACTCAACGCAACATCTTGTGTACACAGGACCTGGATTACAACGCTGTTCTCTTCTGGACAATTATTGCTCTGAGTCACCTGTGCCTCCATATCAGAGAGATCGATCCCCTCTACTCTTGTAGATTATGTAACATCAGCACTTTCTCTATCATAGTTGCTTCCATTTAATTCAGGGAATCTTCTATCTCTTGCATGACTTGCTCTTTCAGCTTATATATGGGAGGACTATCCCTCTGCTCCCATAAGGCACCTTGTTGATCCAAACACATGTCTCCTCCACTCAGCAATGTAATTTGGCATCATCCTGAACCCCTACTATTAGCAGCAATTTCTTCATGTCAGGCTCTTTCAGTCATATTTGGGATGGAGTTCATCTTTGCATCTTGTTGTGATTGTTTCCCCTCTTGACTGTCCTTGTCCAGAGCACTCTGTATTATGGCTGTCTTAGACAGAGAGCTGTTGGGATTCTTCACAATTTTAATGGGACACATGTCCATGCTTTGCTTTCCATGTGCTCTCAGGGATGGTGGTTCCGCTTCTAGCAGCTCAATCTCCAAATGTTCATCTTCCTCATCATCCACTTTAGGAATTATTCCATTTTCCTCATTATATCCGTTTCTTTAAAAGGTCATTAGCTGTCTGATCTCCCTTTTCTCTGGATCAAAGATCTTTGTCAGGCATATTCTTTCTATAGTATCATCCTCCATCTTGGGAGTACTCAGGGACAGGTGGCTGGGTCTGTTCGGGTTTCATATGGAGGCCTCTTCATTGCTCTTACCCATAAGGTTTCTGCATCAAATCTTCCCCAGTGTCTTCATCAACATCCTTCATACTAAGGCTGGTTTTGCACCCAGTGAGTGACAACACCTTATGCTTCCCTCTTTGAACTTTTCTCACAAAATCAGTCACATTTGCAATGCATCTTAATGCATCAGTTTTTTTCTCAATCCGACAGGGAAGCTGCATCTTAAAGTAGAGAAGCAATCCTCAGGATCCCATATACCATCACAGTCATATTTATATAAAAAACAGAAAGGTTGCAGTCTTAAATACCGAAGCTACTTTATGTCCATTAGTGGAATATATGTACTGTTAACTCTATTAACTCCAACTCTGTTAATGATCTCTTTCAGATCAACATAATGCTTTGCCTTTTCTTCATACAAAATAATTAAGGCTTTATCAGCTTCACCACGCAAGTAAGGGGTAAAGAACTGTGGCCTAGTGATTTTGAGGCCAAGCTTTCCTAGTGGTAATTCTTTCAAAGTTCAGGAGGTATGTTTCTACAGCATCATTACTTGTCATTTTCCATAGGAAGAGATTAGGTTTCATGCTTACACTTGTTTCTGCAGTCACAGTAGTATGTGCAGACCTCTGGGCCTCTTTTGCTGTCAAATTGTTTCTCATACAGGCTTTATCATCTTCTACTTGTCTCAGCCATTGCTCTGTAATCTCTCTCTGGCTTGCGTTGGCCTGTCTCATACACAGTCTTTCCTCTGCGTCTTGGGCCTGTTTGCTGCCAATGCCTGTGTCCTGAGGACTCTGTCCTCTGAAGCTTGTCTCAACAATTTCTGTGTATTCTCTTGCTGGTGTGCAGTGGCCTTTACCAGAATCTTTATAAGTTCCTCTATCTTAAAATTACTTCTAACACAACATGTGACAAGTTTTCTGTCTCCCACTGACTCTGTACCCTTGTTTCAGGCACTTTTGATAGGGGAACACAATTACAGGAGGCTTTAAATGCTATTCAAAACGTTTCTTTCATATAATTCACCAGTACTTTATATGATGCACCAAAACAAATTAAAGAAAATAACTGGCATAGTCCCCACTGGAACACTACATATACTGTGAGACAGAGCTGTCACTAACAGAGTTAATACAAAGCAAACCAATACTTTATTAATAATTACTGGTCTGTATCCTTTAATATCCAAATTTCCAGTCTCCTTCTGCGGCTTTCTCATCAGCTCCACGCTTCTATATCTCTATCTCCAGCTTCAGTATGGCCACTTCCACTCTGGTGTTATTTTTTACAATTCAAACCAGCTGTACACACTTTTGGTCCTCTTTCAGCTCCAATAAACTCCTCTCTGAGTTTCTCTCATTGCAACTCTAATAAACAGCATACACTTCTGTGAGTCTGTATTCTTCTCCATGCAATCGTTGCACACAATTCTTGTAGGCCTCAAAGAAAAGCTACCTCTCACACTTCAGCAGTGCATAAAACAGGCCACATCCATCTCTCAGCTCCCCTGTTTTGAAGTCTATAGCTCAGCTGATCTAATCAAACTGCTCCAGAAGTTAAGTATTTCATGCTTTCTGGGATAAGGGAGCTTTGCAATGTCTGTGGCTCATATGAATGCCTGGTCTCACTCTTTCCCAATTCACAATATATCAATAAATCTATGTCTATATATCTATATCCATGCCTCCAAGAGGAAGAATCTACCTATTGTCAGAGTCTAAAGAAATGTCAGATTATATCAAGAGGAATTTAACTTGAGGATTTATCTAGGAATCTACATCTGCAGCCGGAGTGGGGTTCTTCTTTGTGGCTAGAAAAGATAGAAATCCTGAACTGTGTATTGGGAGAGGGAGATTATATTTGCACTTTCCACCAAAAAAACACAAGTTGGTCAGATATTACCTGGGGAGGATTGCTTTTTGTATAATATTAAAAGGTTGAAAGCAAAACAGATGAAAAGCCATACAGTAGTAAGCACTTCCTTTTATATCTATCTACTGGGCAAGAAATACAACTTAAATGTTAATAATCAACTTAAATCTTGATTTAAAATTATAAATCCATTTAATCTCTACTGACAAAGTAGCTCATTAATAGAGATGATATTATAGTATAGCCATTCCAAACTTTATAGCCCAAGTATCACATATAATAGTTGTCAAACTGCAAGTCGTCGTCAGGCTCTGCGAGCTCGCAAAGCGAGGGCCGCATTTGCGGAGGTTCCCACATGCAATGAGCCGAAGGACATAAACTGCAATGAGCCAAAGGCTCATTGCAGGCCGCAAATGTGGACCTCACAAATCGAGTGTCCGCATTTGTGGTCGTGGAGTCTCTATGGCACCTCAATTGCGGTAAAAAAACAACCCAGAAAAGTGGGGGGTTCCAAAAAAAAAATACAACACCACGCGACAGGACTTAGAAAAAAAACAATAAGTTGCAGCAGGACTCACACACAGCACAGGGGGCATTATTATTAATAAATATATATATATATATTATTTTAAAAAAAATATGCACAATCTTATATTTTACACTGCCTTTACTTTATGAATACATTAATAGTTAACACTTTCCGATATATTTATCAATTAATACATTTTTAATGGACCTTAATTTAGCAATTAGTAATCATTATGAAAAAAAATGTATATTTGTGACTGCCTTTACTTTATGAATATATTACTTCTTAACTATTTCTAATATATTTATTCATTGATTAATACATTATTAATGTTCATTAATTACTTAATTAGTAATTAATTAGTAATAATATATATATTTTTTAAACTGGCTCAAAAAATATGTACTTTTTACAGTGCACTTATATCTCTGAGTTGCTGCTCATTGCCTAAAAGGGATAGGATCCTCAAAGCAGTTAAATATTGAAATCAGTTTATTATAGTATGACACCTGCTACATTTAATATTTTATAGTGCATTTAGTTATAAATATATCCATGCTTACACCTTTACGTTTTGCATGTATGCCAATTAAACATCATACTCTTAATGATTAATGAATTAATTGCATTCAAACATTAAAAATGCTTTTCATTTCATTTTACAATTGAATCATCTGTGCAGCTGGCTGAATACACAGAGTGACGTTTGCAGCATTTGATCTGCAATAAGATCATCTTTACAGGTATATCATTTAATAATGCTCTTTTTTAGGAGAACAGGATTAAGGCTTTTTGTTTTTCATTGATCATCGTTATTGAATAATTAATTAACATCCATTAATTAATTCATTAATTATTTAGTAAATATAAAAAAAAAAATATTGTCTATTTTACAATGCATAATATTAATATTGCATTTATATATCTGAAGTACTGATCATTAACGTACATTCATTGATTAACTATTAATTATTAATAATTACAGGGGGGAAAAAACAACAAGGATAGGACCCAGTTTATTATATCATGACACTTTTTAATATTTTGAATGCATTTATTGAATATATTGATAATTAAGCCTTTACCATTTTGCATGTATGCCAATTAAATGGATACTATCAATGATTCATGAATTAATTCAATTAAAACATTAAAATGCTTTTTATGTCATTTTACAGATTCCTCATCTCTGCACCTGCCTGAAGACAGAGATTAAGCTCTGTAGGATTTGATCTGCTATAACATCAACTTGACAGGTATATGATTTAATGATGACATTCTTTAGGAGAACAGGATTACATATTTTTATTTTTTGTTGATAACAGTTATTGATTAATTAACATATCTTATTTTATTAATTAATCAATAATTTAAAAAAAACATTATGAATACATATATGCTTAGCCATTTATGTTTTAATGAAAGACAAACACATCTTAACTTGATTTATTAATTAATAAATTTAATCAAAACAGTACAAATCCTTTTCAAGGCCAATCTATAGTTTGCTCATAGCTCTTTGTGTTTGCCCTTCTTTAGGAACACATGTTTACAAGTATATGTTTTGCATTCATGAGTTTTAGACTATTTCATTAATGTATATTCATTTATTAATTACTTCATAATTCATTATAAAATATATATATATATATATATATATATATATATTACCATTAAATTAATGATCAATATATGTAAATGCTTAGCTATTTAGCTTTTAATGTATGCAAATTAAAAATAACCAATTGATTGCTTAAGTAATTCATTTAATGAAAACATTAAGTTTTGCATTGATGACAGGTAAAAAAAATACATACAATGAAAAAAAAAATATATATATCTTACACCTGCATTTACAATTACAGGTTACAATGGCAGACAAATCAGAAGACAAGAATGAATGTAAAAGAAGAATGGCAAGGGAACGGAAGCAGAGATGGAGAAATGCACAGTCCCCTGAGACTTTGCAATGCTTAAAAGAAGAAGACCGACAGAGTCTTCTAAATAAAAGAAAAATGACTAAGAAAGCACAAACTGAGTGTTCTGGAGCTTCAAAGAAAAGAAAAAGTAAACAAAAAATATCTGTAAAACATTGCCTAATGACCCAATATTGCCTCATGAAACCAATGTTCATACACGTGACACCAATGTAGATATAGAAAGTTGTGGTGATATCTATGTTGAGGAAGCTCACAATAGTGCTTTATTTACAGCACTAAGAGTAGACACTTAGGCCCTCATTCAATTGCATTTTGGCCAATTGAATAGGGCTCTAAATAAGCACATAACATATATTTTTCAAATAAGTTTTTAGTTAGTAAGCATCTATAAAAAGCAAGGTTTTCACTAACTAAAAACTTATTTAAAAAATATATGTTATGTGCTTATTTAGAGCCCTATTCAATTGGCCAAATCGCAATTGAATGAGGGCCTCAATATTGTGGATTAATGAATGTGGCCTATCAGTTTTGTGGGAATTATGATTTTCTGAAGGAAAGACCAACTGATGGAGAGTTTATTAGTTGCCGTCAGAAAGGAAAGGTAAGACTTCCAGAAAGACACACATTTCCAGAATATTTAGAAAGTATAATGAGTGATCCAAAATTTCCAAATTATACCAATTTAAAAAAAAAAATTAGGTCTTATAACAGTGCAATTTAATTTGCTTCAATAGGTGCAACATTAGCAGAAAATGTACCAGGACATGGTCCTTACTGTTTTAAAGTACAAGGACAAATTTACCACCAGACTTCACATTTACACCCAGCAGGAGAGCAAAGGAAATTTGCACAGTTATATGTCCTTGATACAATGGAAGCTGTTGAACAACAAATGATTCTTCCTGAAAATAAACAATGCTTACCCATAGTATTTAAACAGCTCAATAACATTATGGCCAACAACCCATAAAGTCAAGCATACAAAAAAATAGCAGAGGTTGAAAAAGAACAACAGGCACATGCGCAAATAAATCAATTGCCAATGCCAAGAGTAAATATGGTTCTCCAAAGAGATCGCCATACTGATCAAAGACGGTATAATTTACCAACAGCAAATGAGGTTGCCATGGTCTTTAAAAATTATGATGGTGAACCACCATTTGAGCGGGATATTAGAATATATCCAAGCAATGAAGACCAACATTTTATAAACATAAATATTTTAAGTAGTAATTTGGATCCAATGACATATCCCATTTTCTTTCCAAATGAGGATGGCAACTAAAATTACAATTGCAAAGTTATCCCAATAGTAAAGTTCATCTTAGAAACAATATTTCTATGCTGGAAAATAAAGTGGCACAAACTGCTATTCAGGATCATTTTAATCCTATTTTATGTCGGGGAAACTCAAGTCAAAGCAAATAATCTAAATGTTGTAAAATTTCAACAAAACAAGCTTTGAGTAGAACAATATTGTGGATTATGTCGCTGAATTGGCAGCAAACAGAGACATTCCTGCTGAAAGAGCAATGATTTTGCCATCCTCTTTCCAAGGATCTCCTCGCAATATGCGAGAAAGATACAACAATGCAATGGCTATTGTCACTAAATTTGGCAAAGATTTATTCATTACATTCACATGTAATCCACAATGGCCAGAGATCAAAGAAAATGTCAAACTTGGACAAAATACTTCTGACCGACCAGATTTGGTGGCTAGAATATTCAAAATAAAACTAAAATCATTAATTCATGATATAACTAAAGTACACTTATTTGGGAAATGTGTGGCTTTTGTTTATACTTGAACTTCAAAAAAGAGGCCTGCCACATGCACATATACTTTTAATCCTACAAGGAAAAGATAAATTGAATACTGCAGAGAGAGTGGATTCAGTAATAACTGCTGAACTGCCACATCCAGAAAAATATTTAAAACTTTATGACATATTTCCACACCGAATGAATCATGGTCCATGGGGAGATATAAATCCAAATTCATCATGTATGGAAAATTACAAATGCACAAAAGAGTATCCAAAACAATTTCAAATTCAAACGTATGCTAATTGTGATGGATACCCTTTGTATAAAAGAAGAGGACAAAATGCTATTATTCGTGGACAAAAGGTTGATAATAGATATGTAGTTCCATACAATCCACATTTGCTGTTGAAGTACAATGCACACATCAATGTGGAAGCTTGCACTTCTATCAAATCCATCAAATATGTGTATAAATATATATACAAAGGATATGATGCATCAACTGTTGTTGTGCAAGGTGCACAAAATTAACAAGACAATCCAGTTTTACATGATGAACTTTCATCTTATTTAGATGCTTGCTATGTAAGTGCTCCAAAAACAATGTGGCATCTTCTCAAATTTGAGATGCATGATCGGTCACATGCTGTGTATCGATTAGCTGTCCATTTGCCACAAAGTCAATTTGTTTGCTTCACTGCAGGGTATGAAAGAAATGCTTTAGCACAAAGTGAACATAGAGCAACAACCCTTACTGCTTGGTTTAAATTAAATTGTCAGGACACTGAGGCCAGGCAATTTTTATATATTGAGATTCTACAGCACTATGTATTCTTAAATGGCCAATGGCGACAATGAAAAAAAGATAATCATAAAATTATCCCACAAATTTATACCGTTAGTTCAAGAGACATTGAACGTCTTCTTAAGATTACTTCTTTTACATGTTCGCGGTGCACAAAGTTATGAACATTTACGCACAGTCAATGACATGGGTTATGATAATTTCCAATTAGCTGCCAGACATCAAAAGTTCCTGGCAGATGATACGGAATGGGAGAGATGTCTAGAAGAAGCAGCACTATGTCAGAATGCCAAAGCAAATGAGAGAACAATTTGCTTTAATTTGCATCTTTTGCAATGTACCTGATGCATTAGCTTTGTGGGAAACACTTAAATTACATATGTGTGAAGACTTCTTGAAATGTTACAATGAGACCATTGCGCTATTTAAAGAATTAATGGAAATTCAGGAAATCTTTCTTTGTCATGGATTAAATTGTGCAAATTTTAATCTGCCTGATTCAGGAATTAGAGATGAAATTAACTTAATGACTATGACACTGAGATCGAATACCAAAAAACACAAGAACAAATTGGAACTTTAAATGCATTACAAATAGAGGCATTTAACGCCATTACAAATGCAATAGAAGATGACATGCTCAAAGAGCGTTATATCTATCTAGACAGGCCTTGGTGGATCAGGAAAAACGTATCTATATAATTTATTGATGAGTTGCATTCGAGCACGAGGTCAAATAGCACTGCCATTTGCAACAACTGGAATTGCTGCAATTTTGTTAGAAGGTGGTAGAACTGTGCATAGTGGATTTAAACTGCCAAGACGAACTTTTATGTCACTGGGGCTCTTTTTAGAGGACCACTATTTCACATAGGAAATTCTATGTGTCATTTTCACGATCTACAAGAATAACAACAAAAAGTTCAAAACACAAACAACAACAGCAATAAACAGTGGTTTTATCCCATAGACAAAATTACAAGACTGCTGGGCTCCTTCTAAGGGAACCACTTGGACATACAAAAAACATGCAATGTCTTCATATATAACAATATGAAAATACCATATATCAAAGACAAAATTTACAAAATATATCACAACAAACAAAGAGAACAGTGGTTTTAGTTTGAGGACAAAATGTAATGTCACTTGGAGTCTTTTTAGAGGACCACTATTCCACTAAGGAAACTCTATGAAATGGCAAAAAACATAGAGAACAGTGGTTATACTGCGCGGATTAACTTTTATGTCTGGCGGTCTCTTTTTAGAGGACCACTATTTCACATAGGAAACTCTATGTGTCATTTTCAAGAACTACAAGAATAACAATAACATACCTTTTTGCATGATTGGCCCCAAAGGTGGCATTTTCGTACAATTAAAGGTTAAATGTTACTATTTTAAGGTACTATTTCAGATGTTAACATTGTATTTTAAAAGGTGTGCAAAGTTGTTGCATTGTGTATAATTAAGGATTTATGTTAGTAGGAGGATAACCATTTGTTAATAAATTGAAATGTATAATTAAATACATAGTATTGATCCAGGGAGTAATCCAATCACCAGTTAATGGGGTCAGGAAGGAATTCATTTTTTTCCCTCTTTGTTACAATTGGCTACGTTTCAATGGAGTTTTTTTACTATTTGCCTTCCTCTGGATTGAATACCTATGTGGTTTACCAGTACTTGACAAAAAAGTTGAATGTTACAAAGCATTATATAATGGTTGCAAATACTTATTCAGAGAAAGCTGACCTATTCTTATGTTACTCATGCATACCTCTGGATTAAAAATATTAGTATTGTTAAAAAAAATGGTTCAACATTGTTTCAAATATAAGTTGCATGTTACAAAGTATTATGTAATGGTTTACAATATGTATTCATCAAAACTTCAGCAATTGTTATATTATTCTTGCATACGTGAGAATTAAAATAGTTAATATTGTTCAAAAATGATGGTTTACCTGTTGGTGAAAAACAAGTTGAAGGTTAAAAAAAAAAAAAAAACTGTATTATAAATGTTGTACTTCTTTGTAGATAACAAAAAGGTTAAGAGTGTCAGAGACTCACATTGTTTGGCAAACAGCTTTCCTAGCATTAACATTTTATTGCCCTGTCATTTTTGACGAGCATGTCGTTAGTAGTTATTATTATTATTAATATTATCGTTTATTTGTAACGCGCCAACATATTCCGTAGCACTATACATAAGTTAAGTTACAGGCAATGACAAGTTAAAGATTCCCACATTGCAAAGAGTGGATGGCCCTGTCTTTGAGCTTGGAATCCAGTGTCCATAGCGCTTTCCCTAAAGCACCTTGCAGGATTGAAACTCGCAGACTTACAATCTAAAGGTTAAAGTTTGTATGTGGTACAGTAGGGAGAGAGTAGTGCTGAGCATGTTATGGAGGAAGGTTATAGGCTTCTTTAAATAGGTGCGTTTTTATTGATGTTTTGAAGGATTTAAGGCAGGAGGATAGTCTAGTGAAGCGAGGCAAGGAGTTCCAGAGAATAGGGGCAGCGCGAGAAAAGTCCTGGAGGCGGGAGTGAGAGGAGGTGACAAGAGTGGTAGAAAGAAGAAGGTCGTTAGCAAAACGAAGAGGGCGTGTGGGGGAGTATTTGGAGATGAGAGCAGAGATGTATGGGGGTGCGCTGTTGTTGAGGGCTTTATAAGTTAGGGTCAAGATTTTAAACTTTATTCTGGGGGCTAAGGGAAGTCAGTGAAGTGATTGACAAAGAGGAGCTGCCGACACTGAACGATGTGTATTGAAGATGAGTCTGGCGGAGGCATTTATTATGGATTGAAGTGGGGAGAGGCGAGTGATGGGCAGGCCGACAAGGAGCGAGTTGCAATAGTCAAGACGAGAAATGATGAGAGAGTGTATTAGAACCCTGAAACAACGGGCTTGGGAGGTGGGAGTGATGATGGCATTTTGACAGAGAGAGAGATGTGAGGAATTGAAGCTGTAGTAGAGGGTTGGAAGATTAAGAGTTCAGTCTTAGACATAAGTAGTTATATATTTCTGATGAAAGGAGCACTAAACTTGTATATTGGCTTGCACTCTATATCCCAGCAAATTAATATAGGGTCCTGGAAAATCACAAATATTATATCTGAGAAAATACATGCATATAGCAGTTAATACATGGCTTCTGCCTTATATTCATATACAGCAGTTACCACAGCCATTCTGATAAACTTTATCACACTCTTTTCCCTGCTCCTGAATCTATATTACTACTACTATCATTTCTTAGGATAATAATAATTTGCAGCATCTCCATATCATGTCCCCAACAATATTACCATCTCACCTTCCTTGCTCTCCTCTTCTCTGCTCCCATGAGCTCTTCTCCCTCCTCCAGTCTCAATCTCATCCCCACCCTAACACTCACAAGCAGAAACAGGACTGTAAGTCCTAGTCCCATCTTCTCTCCCTTTCACTCCTCCTTCTCCTGGCTGTGGGAGATATATCCCTTAACCCAGGCCCCTCACTCATCTCCACATGCTGTCAGCCATGCTCTGGTTCAAGGCTACAAACACCTGTAACACCCAGAATCTAATATCCATCACATGTCACAAACCTTCAACTCTACCTTTCTCCTGCACCCTCTGGAACGCACAATCCGCCTGCAATAAACTCACATTCGCTCATGACCTATTCACTACCAACTCCCTCAATCAACTGGCTTTCACTGAAACATGGCTCTCATCCTCAGACACTGCCTCCCCTGCAGCACTCTCTCATGGTGGTTTTCACCTCAGCCACACACGTAGACCTGGGAACAAACAAGGTGGTGGTGTGGGTGTTTTGCTTTCCACTCGCTGTACATTTCACGTCATACCTCCTGTCCCATCCCTCTAATTCTTATCCTTTGAAGTTCATACAATCCGCCTCTTCTCATGTATCTCTCTACGTGTAGCTGTGATCTATCGCCCCCCATGAACTCCCTCTCAATTTCTTGATCACTTTTCTGCCTGGCTCCACCACTTTCTCTCCTTCAATGTTCCTCCACTGGGACTTGGAGATTTTAACATTGCTGTTGACACTCCCACCTCCCCAGCAGCAGATAAACTGCTCGCACTCACCTCTTCCCTTGGCCTCTCACAACTAACAGATTCTTCTACTCATCATGCTGGACATTATTTTGGCCTTATCTTTACCAATTTCATCACAACCTACTACCCAGTCATCCATCCCCACATCTTCCTCTCACCACCCCTCTCCAACCCCTGCCACCATCATGAACCAAAACCTGCTAGCACTTGACCCTGTTCAGCTCTCCACTAATATCCAACCCCTTATCAGCCCCATAACCAACCTCAACTGCCCTGACACTGACATCTCACTCTACAACTCTACTCTCTCTTCCACCCTTGACACTCTGGCCCCCATAACCACACACAGATGCCCTCGCTCTCATCCACAACCATGGCACACTACACAAACACGATACATCCAGTGGTGCTCCCGCACTGCTGAATGACTATGGAGGAAATCACGCACTTCAGCAGATTTCTTCCACTACAAATTTATGTTACGCTCCTATTCCTCCACCCTCAACCTTGCCAAACAGCAGTACTTTACATCACTAATATCAACTCTGTCCTCTAACCCCAAGCGTCTGTTTGCCACTTTCAATATTCTCCTCTGCCCACCACCTCCTCCTATCCCTTCCTCTTTCACAGCTGAAGACTTCAGCAACCATTTCATTCATAGAATTCAAAAAATCTGCAATGAACTCTCATCTAATAGTGGCTCTCTCACAATCCACTCTCTAAACCAACCAACAACACCCAGTCTTCCCCCTTCTCCAATACCACAGCCACTTTGAACTTCTTTGATCCGGCTACAGAGGACAAAGTCTCCAAACTGCTATCATAGACTTGCCTCACTACCTGTCCCCAGGATTCCATCTCAGCTCATCTCTCCCCTCTCTACCACACTAATACCAGCTCTCACACATATTTTAAACCTCTCCCTAAATACTGGCATGTTTCTATCTTCTCTAAAACTTTCCATAGTTATACCAACCCTCAAAAAAACCTCATCTGACTCTGACGTCGCATCTAACTACCGCCCTATCTCTCTGCTTCCCCTGGCTTCCAAACTGCTGGAGCGGCTCATCTATAACTGCCTTACCAGCTTTATTTCCTCTAACTCCCTTCTTGACACCTTCCAATCCGGCTTTCGGCCCCAACACTCCACTGAGACAGCTCTCACTAAAGTCACCAATGACCTGCTCATAGCCAAGTCAAATGGTCACTTTTCAATTCTTCTTCTAGATCTCTCTGCTGCCTTTGACACTGTCGACCATCCACTTCTACTCCATATCCTCTTCTCCCTCGGTATTCGAGACACTGCTCTCTCGTGGTTCTCAGCATACCTACAAAATCGATCATTCAGTATCTTCTTCTCCGACGCCTCTTCTTCTCCTCACCCCCTGTCTATTGGCGTACCCCAAGGATCAGTCCTAGGCCCCCTCCTCTTCTCCATCTACACATCCTCACTTGGTACCCTAATAAACTCTTTTGGGCTTCATTATCATCTCTATGCAGATGACACCCAAATCTACCTCTCTGCACCAGATCTATCCCCCTCTCTTCTAACACACGTCTCCAACTGCCTCTCTAGTATATCCTTTTGGATGTCCACTCATCATCTCAAACTCAAAATGTCTAAAACTAAACTTGTAATCTTCCCTCCCTCTCCCACAGTGTCAATTCCTCACATCTCTCTCACTGTCAACAACAACATCATCACCTCCTCCTCCCAAGCCCGTTGTCTTGGAGTTCTACTGGACCCCGCTCTGTCTTTCATCCCTCACATACAATTACTAACTAAATGTTGTCTTCTCCATCTAAAAAACATCTCCAGAATTTGTCACTATCTTACACGACACAACTAAAATCCTAATACACTCTCTCATCTTCTCTCGAATAGACTACTACAACTCGCTTCTTGTTGGCCTACCCACCACCCAACTATCTCCACTTCAATCCATTATGAATGCCTCTTCTAGTCTCATCTTCACACAATGTTCAGTCTCAGCACCACCTCTCTGTCAGTCACTCCACTGGCTTCCCTTAGCCTCAAGAATGCAATTTAAAATCATGACCCTAACTTACAAAGCCCTCAACAATAACGCTCCCCTATACATCTCTGCTCTCATATCCAAATACTCCCCCACCTGCCCTCTTCATTCTGCTAATGACTTTCTTCTTTCTACAATTCTTATCACCTCCTCTAACTCCCGCCTCCAAGACTTTTATTGTGCTGCCCCTAGTCTCTGGAACTCATTGCCTCCCTCCACCAGATCATCCTCTTGCCTCAAAACATTTAAAACCTCACTTAAAACGCATCTCTTTAAATAAGCGTATCACCTGCGAGTTTCTATCCTAACTACTTTGGGAATGCACCATGGGCATGGGATTCCTAGCTTAAAGACAGGGCCCTCCTTGCTTTGCTATTTTTTCATTTGTATTTATCTTTGTCTGAACTTAACTTTTGTACAGCGCTACAGAATATGTTGGCGCATTATAAATGAACTATACTATTAATAATAATAATGTACTTTACTGCCAGGTCTCAAATATTTTGCCTAAGAGTAAATTTACGTATACAGCAGTTAATAGAAAACAACTACCCTATACATGTACACACAGCAGTTGCCATTTGTCCTGCAAGATCACAAATATCATATCCAAGTAAATACATGTATATAGCAGTGTTTACAGTAATTGCCATATAGGTGCATACAGCAATTGACATTTACATACTATCCTGCAATGTCTCATTTATTATATACTAAAGTAAATAAGCCAGCATAGTCATTTCCCTGAGTAAATATAGTTATATTAGCATGTATATACATCCAGTTGACTTTATCCTCTGGCTACTACCCCAGATGAATGGAGCTATGGAACATATTAATCAGGAGTTGGAGCAGTTTCCCCGATGCTTAGTTAGAGCTGAGCAGGACGACTGGACAAACATACTACCACTGAACAAATTCTGTTACATTCGATGAACATCTCTACACAGCAGTTTCCCTTCTTTACCTTGTTTACCTACTCCTTCTATTATTTATTTTGTGCTATGCAGACATCACTTCTTGGTTCTTCAGTGTGTCATAACTCCAACGCATGCCTGCAAAAGAGCATGTGCTTAACCAATCAGGCAGTCCCAGGGCCTATATATTCAGGCTGAGTCCACTGCACAGAGCGTGTTGTAGGACATTGTGCCTGTGGTGTGATAACCTTCCACTTGCTTGCTCCATAAGGCCTTTCCTGGATCTGTCTGCTTTTTTCACAACTATGGACTCTTCTTGAATTCCCATTTTTCATCTCTTTCTATGCCAAGTCAGTTTTCACTCTAGTACTAATGCCAAGTCAAACGTTGTATTTAACACTTACGCTTCCATCATGTCTGCATCATCTAGTACCTTAAGTCAGACTTGTCTTGTCTCCTACTGTCATACCTGTGGGACTGTACTTCTGCAAACCTGCATGGTGACCCTAGTCACCTCTGACAACTATATCAGCTTAGGCTGTTCATATTATAGTTTGGTCATTTTCTGTACTCATTGGCTATATTGCATGTTACAATGAGAAAAAGATCTAAAATTAAATTAATTTAGAAGATTCATAGCTGTAAACGTTTACTGTATATAGATACTTTAGAAGGTAAAATAAATACACTGTCTTGTAATATCTGTTATAAATATGCCATTTTTTTATTTTCTTCCATGGTTTATCTGTGGACATGGCTAAAATTTAATTCCAAAAGTTACTGAATATATTAAATTAGTATAACTAAACTGCATTCAAATAGCTCAGGAAATGAAAGAAGTACATTGACATACATTTCTTCAAATTGGATTGATGTATTACAGGATTCAGATTTTGCAATATGTTCAGCAACATGCTGTGGCATCTAGTTTTTTTTTAGTACAATTAGCATGCTCCTACCAACTTGACATTTTACATTTATAAAGACTTTTTGGACAGATTTTAACAATTTCAATCACTGCATATTCTGTGGTTATATCAACTCTTGGCAATATGCTTCCCTTGTCATTTATGCTTCTCACTCTTGGGTAACTTATGAAAATAGCATTAATCTTTTTCATGCGTTCTGCAACTTTTACAGTCAAGTCATGTTTGGTTCTTAACACAGTCTTTATTACTAATTATGCCAGACTTATTTGATAGGCATTCCTCTAGAGGACTAAGCCCCACAGTTTCTGCCAGGGATTTGCCAGGTCAAGCAAAAGACCCATGCCTGATGCCAGGCACTCTAGAAATAAAGAACCACTGTACAATGAAAAAAAAAAATTAAAACAAGTCATACAGCTTTAATTAGAAAGAAAAAAAACGCGATGCCTCGGCAGGACCCTGGAGAGATCCACAATACACTGGTGGAAGTTGCGCGTGGGAGAGGATGGGTACTGTACTAATATCAATCTTATCCAATTATCTTTAAAAAGGATCTATGTTCCCTCCTTCCATGACACTCTCTTCACTGATAGCCAAAACATACACCCTCATAATTCAGCTCTGAGGTAGTGATGTAACAAACACAAAATGTATTCCTGAACATATAAACAGAGTCTTCAAAAATAAAAATAAAAAAATATTTATGTCCATGGCTGACACTGCTGCTAATATTGTTAGTTTTATACGTTGCTGAAAAACAAGTGTCTTTTTTTCTCAAATTGCAGTGGTTCCTCAATCTTTCTGGTACTGCAGCTGGACACAGAGTAGTTAATGCTACTGCAGCCAAAGCAGCATGCCAGTTGCAGCAAAAGCCATTTGCAAAAAAAAGCCAAACATGCAGTGGTTGAACTTTGTGTGACTGCAGCCAGACTATCAGGAGCAAATCCTATCTAGATCGGCTGAAGGCCCTGGGCAGGTTGATGGAGGTAGAAACACAACTTCTACTCCACCTACGACACTCAGAGGTGTTTCTACCAGGAAATTAGCAGAGCCAATCAAGAAACAATTGAGGATATTTAATCCAACCTTACCCGGAGTTCTTTGACAGTTTATGGTTATCTCTCAATGTGTTCCTACCTGTTGATTCTTGTATTCTGTTTGTATCTAGTTCCCTATCTGTTCTAATCTATCCTTTGTCATCTGTTCTATATCCAGTTTTTCCGTCCTGGTTCCAGTTCTGGGTGTCTCAGGTTAGTCTCCACATCTTCCTCAGAACAGTGGGTTTATTACCATCTTCGAAGCCCACAGTTTATATATCCAAAAATTGCCATCTCATCTTCTTAGTCCTTGACGACCAGTTCAAATGATTGGTGAAGCTATGAGGTCAAATAGAAGTCTAGATCAGATTTGAACATATTTGTAATAAATATGTTTGGGAAATTACGTTAATGTATTATAATACACAACAATTTAAGTTATTTCAACATAGTGTGATAATTTAATATTAGTTTAATAAAATGATTTCTTGCTTCTTATTACCATGCTGTAGACCCTATTTATTATTAAAAGTCACATGATTGTGGGCCCCTTTTGAAGAGGTTCTGGGTATCACCTATGCAACCCTTAACATAAAGTGGTAAACTGTGTAAGTATACCTGGTGATTTCTGAATTATCAATGTCATGACATTTTAAGAAATCCCACAACTTAGCCTTTCAATGAACAGGAGCTACTTAGAGCTGTAAGGATCATATGTTCAAAAATATAAATATATTATTTTGAGAAGTGCTAAATAATGTTTGCATTGCATATTGAGTTAAAAAAATTAAGCAAGAGTGAAGAAGTTTCTTGTTAAAATATTTTCAGATGGTAAGCCTCTTGTTCTATAAGCTGTGCTTTGTGGACACAGGAGGAAAGCAGTTGTATTAAGTTAGGTAGTTAGAAGGTCACACATTCATGGCCACTGCTGTGATTAAAGAATGTTAAAATTGTGGCCCCTTTTCAATTGAGCAAATGTTAGTTACTGGAGCACGTAATGTAGCATGCACACTAATTTGCTATTCAATTGCTGTCTTTTAGCTACCCGCAAACGATTTGTGGATTACAGGTTGAAAATCCCTGCGGTTGTTAAAATCGTAACTCCAACCCATCTAAGCCTTTGATCTTTCAAGCCCGTAAATGTTACAATCGCAAATCGCTATTTAATTGTTACAATTCCTCAAGCCCGCAATTGTTTTCACACCCGTAAATGGCAAATGTAGAAGAAAATCCTACGAGTACCAGATAGGGTTAAACACCTGATCATATTACTGTAAATGCAAATAAAAAATCAATACTGCACTTTAAAAGACGAGGAAAGCGATGAAACACATTAGAATTAATTGCACAACTGTCTCAAGCTCACAAATCTGCAATCAAAAAGGATTTTTTTTATGTTTAATTTCTGTGATATATCAATGTCTGGAATCAAGGAGTTAATACATATCAGGCCACCCACATGGACTATAACATTTCCATCATTCATTTTTATTATTTTGTACATTGCGGGATTGTGAATCTGATCGCATATTCGACTTCTAAACGCTAATTGATTGTGGTTTAACCTCCATGTTTTACTGATGTCATGATGACGTTCTCATTTACTATTGGCTGTTTCTAAATCGATCTTGCTTAATTGATCATGATCATGCTCTGAAATGCTACTTACGGGTGCATGATTTACGGTTTAGGCTTTCGGACAGGTAGCTGAGGGCTTCAGCAATTGAATCGCTCTGTAACTGTTGCAAATTTGCAATTGAATAGGGGCCTGTGTTAGTAGGTGACTGGTACTTATGTAGACAGGCTGCAGTGAAGTTCACAATATAATTTAAGACCACCCGATAGCTCAGGCTGCATTCAGCTAGCATTGAGTCAGTAAGAGAGAAAGTGATATATTTGAAAGGGAGAGGTGACTATACCTTCAGCTTTTGTCTTGCTCTAGGGAACAGGTATACAAATTGAGGGCACTGAGTGCTCAGAACTGTGGCTAGGTTGTCCACAAATTCCTGTCAAGTATGGCTGAATGTCATCCAGGTACTCCTGACACCCATGCAGTAGGTGGTTAATGAGCTGTAGGAATGTGGAAGGGCTATTCCTAATTCCAAAAACATTTAATTAAAAACTGGTATAGCCCCAATGGGGTGGTGAATGGTGACTTCTGTTTAGCAGTCTCTGCAAGTGGTCATGTAGGTTGCCCATTCCAGCCTATCTAGCAGTTCATTTACCTGGGGCATAAGGGAAGTGTCAGTAGTGCTTATGCCACTTAGCCACCACAGAACCATGTGGTCCCATCCTTTTTAGGAATGTAGACTACAAGTGATGCCCAAGGACTATAGGATGACTCAATGACCACTAGCACAAACATCTCATCTAGTTCCCTCCTTTTATTCCCCTTCATAATCTCGGGAACCATATATGACGGCTGCTTCAGTGGAGGTATCAGCACATGTGGCACTATGGGTAGATCCTCCCCTAGTGATCCCCTTACCAAAACTCCCTTAATAGGTCAAATGGCCCCTTGCACTCTTCCAGTACAGTAGTTCAAAGCAGAGAACTCTGTGAACTCTTGAGGGACCTCTCTGTAGACAAAGAGTAGGTAGGAAAGCAACTTTTCTAAATCCTTCTCCTAAAAAGGCTGTAAACATAGCCTTCAGAATGCCATTGGACATTTTACATAAGGCATTGGTTTGGGGACGATAGGGAGTTGACCTACACTGGGATACTTCAGCCACAACTGCTAGGTCAGCTCAGCCATAAGCTGTGTACCCTAATATGCCAAAATTTCACTCTGGAAACCAATCCAGGTGAAACTGGCTACCAAGGCATCAGCCACTGTTGCTGCCGTAATGCTGCCAAAAGCTACAGCTGCCGAATGCCGGTTGGCGTAACCAATCACCTCAAGGCAGTATCTCTTGCTCAACTTACTAGGCTCGGCAAGGGGACCAATAATATTTACAGCCACTTGGTAGAAGAGAATCTCTATAATCGACTGCAGGGGAGCATAGAACTCACCAGTTGCTACAAAAGGTGCAGTCAAGTATGACAGGATGCACAGAAACTAATGATGTCTTGTGATAATCCAGGCCACTAAAGGCCAGAGTCAGGCATCGGGGATTGCCCTCGTGCCCTGGTAAAGGGATGTCATAGACAATGGCTAGCAGGGCTTCCCTGTATAGCACAGGGACAAATAGTTGTCATAGCTTGCTCCCTCCCAAATCTGGTAATGCGTGATTACGTTTAATTTTGCTATTTTTTGTGTCCCCTGTTCATATAATCTGGGGGGGATTTATCTCATCCATCCCCCCCAGTTCCTACGCCCCTGACCCTCGGATCCTCAGTCAGTAACCTAGCTCTAGCCTCCTCTAAAGCATTTTCCTGCTTCCCTTCTCATTTAAACTCAGTCGGGTCTGCCCATGGCCTTAACCTTTCTGCAGCTGGCATCTGACTTACTGCTGGGTAGACTCTGGCTTCTCTTGTGTCTCCCTACTGGTGGCCTGTTTGGCTTGGCTATGTGTCACAATGGCCACATAATGACACTCCATGGGCACCCAGTCATGTCTGCCGTAAATAGGATGGACATGGCGACACCAGCTGTCCCCCTGGGTAACTGGACAGGGGCTACAATATACCACTCCTCGGACCAGACTTCACCCTCAGAACAATCAATGAGCTGGTCCTCCATTGCTGCAGGGTCAGCCACTAACCCTCCTATAGAGAAAGAGTAAACTCTGGAAATCCTGGGCAGATTTTGGGACAGCACCATGCCTTTCAGCGTGGTTTTCCATTCCTAGGGGTAGTAGTGGTGTGCCAGGGAGGAAAGTAGGACTGTAAGCATGGCTGTGGTCCAAGCTAGGCTATGGGGCAAGGTAGTGTTGATTTAGGTGGCTCAGTGGGGAAGAGACCACTGAATGTGGGAGGCATGCTTACTTCTCCCTGAGTCTCCATGTACTGGACTACCAGATGACCAGTCTCTTCTGCAGTGGTCTTGGACCAAGGCTCTCAAGTCTGGAGGGCAAAGTTAGAAGAATTGCTCCTGCACACCAACCGAGGCTGCCTCCTTAATGGACTAGATTTTGTGCCCCTTCTGTCAACCATCACAAGAGTGGTAGAGCTTCTGCACCAGCTTCCCATGGTGCTGAGCACCCCAGGCCATGCCCTGTAATTGCTTTAGGGATCACCTGGTATTTTGCCAGCAGTACTTGGTTGACTTCACGGTAGCACTAAATGGTCTGGTAGGCTGTGCTGGCTCGCCCATTAAGAGAGACCACCAGGAGTCTAACCCAGTCATCAGGTTTGACCCATTGGTGCTGACACTGCAGCTTAAAGTCTTACAGAAAGCTGTTAATGATCCCTCCAGAAACAGCACATTTCTGGAAAGCTCTATAGGGCAGCTTCCTAGGTGCTGAGTCAGAACCAGAAGAGCTCTGGCTTTGATGTGGTAGCAGACTGGCTTCTAGAAGGCTGGCTCAATCCCTTGTGACCTCTGTGTCTTCATCCTCTCCATTTTAGGATCAGGATCATTTTAGGATCTGGTGGCGGTACCTATTCCCCACCTTGAGGTCTTCAGAATGAGCCAGGGAAGCCTCATAGTTGGGATTTTCCCTGGGAGCTTTCTTAGAACCCTCCAGGAACCCAGCTCATTATCCAGGTGTTGCAACTCTGCCACAATGGCATTCTTTGTCTGGGGGGGGGGGGCTGGTACAAACAGCCCCCTGCTATGAATCACTTTTACAGCTACTTTTCAAGTCTCTGTCACTTTGCATTAACCCTTGATAGCACCGATCCTGCTACTACCACCAGCTTTTCATTTGGAGGGACCAGCTGGTCCGACCAATAAATGGATGCCACAGTGTAGGTATCCTCTTCTGCCAGTTTCTGGGTGCCAGTGCTAGGCATTCTTTTTGAAAGAGGTTTGTTTCAGAATCTGTGGAGAGCATGAATGAAGTTTTGGAATGTAAATTCAGTATTTCTTGGTAGCTGGACTGGAGCAATGGGTTTAAAAAGCTATTTTTGACCTCTCAGAAATACAGCTGACACACTTGTATATTTTCCATTTGTGATGCCCTTTGTTGAAACTCATAGTGACTTATATACACTGGAGCACAAAAGGGATCTGATAATCCAATTAGTCTGGAAGCAGAGTAACAAAATGTAAAGTAATTAAGGTAGAATGGCCAGCTAACATGATCACTAAGCAGCAGGTATTCAATGCTGAATGGCCCCATTGTATTCATTTCACAATGGGCCTCTTCGAATAGTCCTTGGGTGATTTACTTTCTCATTATTGTGTCTATGATGGTTTATGTATCTATGGAGCCCAGAGGAACTGTGACTGCAGGGTTCTGGGGAGATGCATTAGGGTAAGGTAATACGGTTGTCTTCTCATGTCTACAGCTTAAATGGCCAGTGTAAGCTCTTTTTTAGACCTATTTGTTAGTTTGAAAGCATATTTTATCTCATTAATGGCCATTGCTCTACCCCTCGCTAACTCTCTCTTTGTCCTGAGCACTACTGAATGGAAGTGAAAGATTTCAACAGAGATAACATTATTCAAGCCTTAACAAAACAGAATAATCAATGATATCGCACTTGAAATCTTTCACTTCCGTTCAGAAGTGCTAAAGACAATGAGAGAGATGGCCAAGGGTACAGCAGAGGCAAAATTGAGTTTTCTGGTTACAGATCTGCTTTGCTGCTGTCTGCACATATATTTTTAATGTTAATTAATGGTGAACTAAAAATAGGTTTAATATGAAATGTGTGTACACTGGCCCTTTAAGTTTGCTTAAGATTTTCAGCAACTTCAACAATTTGTTTTCTATATGATGTCCCCAAAATGTAATTTATTTTTTATAACATGGTTTCTATGAGGAATACTACTCTTCCATCTATGAGCTATACAGTATTTAATGCTTAATAAATGTAGTGTTTCAGGTCCTTTGCAGCATAATCTATTATGAGATATAGAAGTGCTATCAAAGGGGTTGGATTTATGTTGACATATATTTTTAACTTTTATGACATTGATTGTTTCCTTCCATATCACTTTTGGGGTTGGTAATTCCGAACACATATGAATAGATGTGCCTGTTTTCCTCTGCAACAAACCCTTGGAAGGTGTTTGAATTTTTTTTTTAATTTCTCTGATCAAGAAAATATTTATGTAGAAATGTATTTGCCTATCCCTTCAAGAAAGTCTTGATCTAGATGCTGTATCGTTAACAGTATTACCGGTCACCTGTATCTAAAGTTTGTTCAAGATGCTGTTCCCATTTAGCTATGATAGGTAAGTAACCAGTCTAGAATTCATATAATTATAGATGGACCATACTGAATTTTTTGAAGGAGTGAAGGATCTTCCCATAAAGTGTAGGATGTTGGTTATGCATGGAGGGAACTTGGTGTCGACATAACCTGGTAACAATATCCAGTAAGCCATATAATTAAGGCTTCCATTACCATTGTAACTTTTACATTTTATATGATAATCAATGTGTTAATAATTAGATTTTAGATTAATTATATATGGTTTTCATTTTGGAATTAGCATGGTTTATATAAAATGGAGTCTAAATATTTTTACC
The DNA here is from genome assembly GCA_027410445.1 of Discoglossus pictus. Classification (NCBI taxonomy): domain Eukaryota; kingdom Metazoa; phylum Chordata; class Amphibia; order Anura; family Alytidae; genus Discoglossus; species Discoglossus pictus. The sequence goes on along the minus strand of CM050166.1, from coordinate 180,979,986 downwards.
AGTCTTTTAGTAGGTGCCTTTAAAAAGGTACAAAACTGATTTTGTTTTATGGACATTTGTGTTTTTAATTACTCTATTGTCAATGTAAACAATGTTTTAAAATTGTTTAATACATTTTTAATTTTTATATGATTTACACTTGGATGCTTGACTAGAGTGTGTATCTTTTCTCTATTTTTAGCTATACATATGTGAACATTAAATACGCATGTTGGTTGTTACTCTTACAGTGGTTTTGTAATCAGTCAAATGTATCCTTTTTTATCCAATCTCTCCTAGCACTAAATGAGGAGTAGGCAGTGCAATCTGCATTGGTTTCTTCTTAGATACTGTTCTGGGAGGAGAAGAGGATGTGGTGGCAGGAGCAGAGATTGGTATTTGGAATCAAGTGTAAATCAGACAGGATTATACTTTATGTCCTTTCTGTTTCACTCTTGTTCTTTTTTCCAAGACAGTTACTCGTCTTCTGTGATCCAGACTGAGGCACAATCCAGATTTGCTAGAATGTATTGCTAAATATTTTTTCCTTTGTTACCTAAAATACCTTGTTGGAAGGCTGTTACCAGAGTATTATCTGGCTATCCAGATTCCAGGGACAAGGTTCAGAATTTGATTAGATATTCTGCAGGGATACCAACAGTCATATGGATAACATGCACTGAAAGCAGATGCTGCTGTACTCAGATACATGAAGGCCTGAATGAAAGTATTAAAATTATCTAAAGGGGGAGATATGTGATCCAATGGATGTGAAGTGCAAGCTAGGGCACATCTAGTGAGAATAATTCTAAAGCCACTCTACAGAGACCTCACACTGATTTAAAAAAGAGAGAGAGGCTAGTCCCAAATTATTTTGTAACTGACCCTCAATTCACTAGCTCAGCTGCAGCAAACTTGGCATTCCATGAGTTGCCCAACATAGTGGCCCCTCTAATCTATTTCATCTAATCTAATTAATTAACATGTGCTGATAGGTCAGGTGCAAGCGGTTTCCGTGTCTCTATAAATTGAATTGGGGGCAAATGGATGAGTGGCAGGGAGGGAGGGAATTGCTTTCAGAATTTCTCCATTATACCAGAGCAGAGGAGGCATGTATGGTTGATGAACAACAGGACTGCTTGCTGAAGACAGAAAATACCAAAGGAAATTCTGAAAATGAGAAACTCTCAGTGCCCATACAAACCTAACCATACCATGCAGAAAGACTTAAAATCATTCTCACTGAAAGAGGACATTCAGAAACTTTTCTCACAGACTAGACAGACCATTAAACATGCAACATTTCAAGCATACTGCCATGGAGAGCAACAAATACACGGACCTAGAAAATCTTTAACACATTTTGTCCAGACAAAGGATACTCTAATTGCTAAATCAAAACAGCATGTGGTGGACCTTGATAAATGCCAGAGGTGTGCTGCTATCAGTTACAGTATATACCAAATATGCCCCTCAGTACCTGAACTCAATTACAAAACTTTTCACCACAACTATAAAAATAAAAGCTGTCCAGAGATGTAAAGTTATTACTTTGATCTCAGAACATACCAAATGATAAATCTCTATTGTACAGCAAAATGTCTTATACACCATCTATGCAACCTACAGGTTTGATGCTGCTGGTGATACTTCAGCTTCCCAGCTCCATATTAAATGACTATAGCAATCTTTCATACTCCGAGGGAGCTCTATAACTTTTAGCCAAAGTCAGAACAAAGGGTAGCCTATCTACTTTCTTCAACATCTCCAAAGAGACAAGACATGGCTATTCCATGTCTCCCACTCAGTTTGTCTTAACTGTAGCAGTCTTAACCTCATATGTTGAGAAACCCTCAGAGGAGTCGCAGTTGGGCCCAGAGAATACAGTTTGTTGATTTCAAATTTAAAGGACCATTGAAGTGTCATATTTATAGTATGCTCTTTACTTTACTTGAATAAAGGCATTTTTTTTAGAAAGTTTAAAGTAAACATCTGCGGCCTTTATTTTCTTTAACTCTTTCGCTTTGCTTTTATGATGCCAGACATTTAACTTTAACAGGATAAGACACCTTGGAGGAATGGGAGGAACCATGTTTTCATAAAACATGTCTATTAGGTTCTGTGAAAAAAGTTACAAATGACATATAATAGTAATAATAATAAGTAACAAGATAACATATTCCGTAGCTCTATACAGTGGTTAATTACAATTAAAAATACAGCATTAAACAAGGCAAAAATCGTGGGTCTCTGTTTTGGAGTTTCAATTCTTATATACGTACAGCTTTTTTTAAAACACAGATACAAGATTGAAAACTTGCAGACTTACAAACTAAAGAGTGGGAGAGGTAAAAGCCTCTGTAAGAAACACAGATAAGAATTGGACAAATCAGGAAGAGAGAGAAAGTTATAGAGAATAAAAGAGAGAAGACAATTCTGTTGCTGAAAGAAAGGCATTGAGATACATGGGTAGAAGATGTAAGAAGTTGGGAAGATGTTTCTGTTTAATAGAAGACAGTAGAAATGTGATAGTAATGTGTTGTAAAGAAAAAAAGTGGTACTAATAAGCAGATTATCTTTACCTAGAAGAAGTTTTGTGTCAAGCACAGGAGAGAGTGCAGAAACGTAATCAAGGTAGGTATGGTGGGTGGAGTGGTAACATTTAGGATAGCATACAGTGCTGATAGGTCAGGTGCAAGTGGTTTCCATGGCCCTCTTTCAATTGCAATTTGGCTATTTGAATAGGGGTCTAAATAAGCACATAACATATTTTTTTAAAGAAGTCTTTAGTTACTAAACATCTATCCAAAAGCAAGGTTTTCACTAACTAAAAACTTATTTAAAAAAAATATGTTATGTGCTTATTTAGAGCACTATTCAATTGGCCAAATCACAATTGAATGAGGGCCATGGCGATTAACAACAGGACTGAATAGAGAGAAGCTGATCAAGATGCTCTATTGTTAAACATTTTACTGGTTATCTGTCTCAAGAGTTTGTCCAAGATGCTGTTCCCATTTAGCAATGATAGGCAAGTTACAATCAGTCAGATTCAAATTTGTATAATTATTGATGGACAAGACTGCATTTTGTGAGGGAATGGGAGATCTATACTGTATATAACCCAAGTGGAATAGCTATCTTAGCTATAAGCGCATATGATTCAACTTTTTTTTGCGTCGTTCAGTCGTTTCCAACTCTCCTTGACCTTATGGACCATAACACACAAGATCATATTTATGTTCATGGTCATACTGATCCACTTTGTTATTCATGGCAGATATACTGGAGTGGGCTGCCAGGTCATTCCCCAGTGGGCCACAGCCTACAGCTCCTGGCATTTCTAGGTGGTCTCCCATCCAAGTACTGACCAGGTCCAACACTGCTCAGCTTCAGGGTGGTGTGACCTCTTGGTTCCCTGATGTGGAATCAAACCCAGGTCACAGTGTTGAAAGCACTGAATCCTGACCGCTGGACCACCAGGGAACCTTTTCAGATAGAATGATTCAAATAGAGTCTGCTAAATTATTCTTTTTTCTGCAAAAATACTTTTATGCACTTTGCTTATCTAGCTATTAATACTGTTATTTGTTTAATGCCTCACCAATGAGTATAGTTTATCTAGAACTACAGTCACCATTTACCCGTATATAACAAAAGCGCTTATTTTCCTATCACCCCCTTAGTAAGTGCACTACAACAGACACTGAGCTGACAACTGCACCATGTGCTGCATATCTGCTGCATATCTGTTTCATGCCAAAATTATGATAAATGTACTTTTGAAATTATTTTTATGCAGTCCATTGTAAAAACAAACAAATGGATCCCCATATAATGCCAATTTCCCAACAATCCCTAGAGCATGCCTTACCCCATTTACAGTCCAGTAGATACAGACAGATTTCACACTTCATCCTTATACACTCACAACTCTCACCTTTCTCCATAAAGATACCCCATTCGAGCTGCTCAGCTATACACTTATGACCATCAAACATAATAGTTTCATGTTGTACAAAGTGGCTACTGCCTACATACACATATAACTATACTAAAGTATAAGGGCCTCATTCAATTGCAATTTGGCCAATTGAATAGGGCTCTATATAAGCACATAACATATTTATTTTACAGAAGTTTTTAGTTGTAAACTTCTATCCAAAAGCAAGGTCTTCACTAACTAAAAACTTCTGTAAAAAAATATGCTCTGTGCTTATATAGAGCCCTATTAAATTGGCCAAATCGCAATTGAATGAGGCCCTAAGATACTGAAGTATGCTGAAGTATCCATGGCATGAGTTTACACACAAATCTACGAAGATATTACTATGTGATTCTGGCCGATTGCACCAACTCTGCAATAAATTTCTTGTAACTTTTCTACTTTAGAGCACCTGTACTACAACTAACTATACTATTTTACTTTTTTTACTGTTCTACAGTTCTGTATGTTATCTGATTGTACTCCTTTTGAATTGTATTCAACTTCTTTCTGGCCCATCCAAATTCTTATCTGTTATTTTTGCCCAGGTTTATGCCTCTCTAAGTCCCTTTAGATTGTAAGTTTGAGAGTTTTTAGTCTTATAATTTGCTTTGTGGCAAAGCCCTATGTATGTGAGACTTTAAGCTTAAATACCAGACCCTTTATTCTCTTGCCATGTGTATTGCCCTACAGAATATGTTGATTCGTAACACATAAATAATAATATTATTAATCAAAATTATAATATGGATGTTCAAAAACTAAAATTGGGAATGCCTATGAAGTTCTCAAAAAGTAATGTGACTGACCACCAGACCGTGGGCCCAGAGCACATAACATACCACTGTTATACTTTGGGTATGTGTATTTTAGTTAATAGCAATTATGTGTGTATTTGTTTACCCTTCCATCAAAACCCTTCTACCCACTGACCCACTAAAAGCTGCCAGGAACTCATCTACTCATTTGCATATGTATGTAACAAATTTCCTCTCTTTGTGCTTTTATGTGTGATTCTATGTGAATATGTATTTATATGAGTGGCAGAGCTAGAGGGCCATGGTGCAAAAAATTACCCCCAGGTACCATTTCACTCAGTGTCCCTCCCCAAAACCCCTTCCCATAATAGCTATCCTCCGTAAGACCCCTTCGTTTAAAAGCACCCCTTCCAAGACTTTCAGAAGCTGCTTGCCTGAGCGAAGACACTCTGCCTGCAGGACAGCTCCTTGATGCAAGCTCTCCACTTTCTGGCAACATCCTCTATGGGGTGTAAGCTGGTAGGGCTGAGGGTCCTACACTACACTACATATACTGTCTCTATCCACATAGTGCCAGTACTTCGTAACAACCACCCCCACATAGCCCCCCCCCCAGCATCCATCCCTACAAAGCACCCAATCCTTGTCAGCACACAACCCCTCTCAGCACCCAGCTCACATAGCACCTATCCCTATCCCAATTTAATTTGCTCCCCCCCCCCTCACAGAGCCCATGGCCATCCCTGGACTTTGCTGTCGCTTTGGAGCCCTTGTGCTCTTCTTCCCTGATACTCAATCAAATGAGGGGTGAACTGCTCCATACTGCCACCTCTTCAAGCTTGAATAGAAATGCCAACAGGCATGCACCATTTTTCCATCCAGGGTTGTGTGCGGTCAAGGAGAACTGGGGGGGCCCAGGAGGGAAGTGGTTGGTTAGGCCTGGGTAAGAAAAAAGTTTAAATGCAAAAAATAAAAATATCACAGCCCTGGGCCCCCTCCCAGAGAAAGGCCCTGGTGCACTGAACCACCAGCACCACTGGTAGCTCCGCCCCTGCTACTATCTCCACATAGCAACCAGTCCCTTTCAGCAGCCATTTTCACATAGCACCCAGTCCCTCCCAACATCCACCTCCACACACCATCCAATTCCTCTCAGCTCCCACCTCAAATAACTCATCCCTCTTTACTGTGCTGTCATTCAGCCCCTGTTATCTCACCTCTTCCCTGATACACATCTCCAATGTGCCTAACTGCTCCACACTGCCAACTCCTGGAGCTTCAGTAATATTGCTCTTCAGAAAATAACATTAAATGCAAAAATATTATCAGATTATCTCATTATTTCCGTTGATTTTGATATATTTTCTATTGTAAATTGTTTCCATACATATAACATATTTAGAAATAATAAGCATATATGTGGTCATGAAGCAGCATGAGTCAAGAGTAATTATCTGGAGTATCCATTAACCACAACAACTAAATAGAATATACCCAGCCCATAAATTGAGAGGTTGCCTTGAGGTTAGATCCATCAGTCATCTGTAGTGGCTTGACGAATAATTCAGCCCTTCTGGACAGAAATCCACACAGATATATTTCAGCTGGCAACCTACCCATTGAAGTTCTGTTGCTACCACTCGTCAACCACAAAGCAACCCCTGTAATATCCAGAAGTGACATATTATAACAAATCAAATTAAGAGTGTCCATGTTTTGATACACCAACACTAGAAATCCATCACAGTCTTACCTCGTGCAAATTGATGCATCCCCCACTGCATAAGTTCACATACAAATCTATGAACATAACTACAGATATTCGCAGGCCATGGTTGCCTACTACATACTCAAAGACTGAATGCTAAGCACCATGTCATGGGTCCAGTGTGCATGGCATGGTATAAGAATGTGATTCTGTGTAGTATTGTATGTGTATATGTGTTAATATGGGCATGTGTTTGTGCTTCATTGGCATCCTAACTACTGCCTATCTATTATCATATCTGCATATTTTAATCTAGAAGTATGAGGTTTTGTAAAAAAATACATATTGATAATGGGGAGTACTGAATATGTAGAGAATTCCAAACCATAACCCTACACCAAATCCAGCTACATTCTCCAATTAGGGTTTGCAGCTAAAGCTCACTCAGTATCATGGAGGGTTTAAAATGCAGCAGTTTATTATCAAAAGAGAGACCATCTAAAAGGAGAAAAGGTAGAGCAAATACTGAATGAAGTAGAGGAAACACATCCCAGAAACGCCCCTTGCTAAAAGGCAGGACAGAAGAGATTGCTCTAGAAAATTTGTGAAGAGGTAGGATAGAAAGGGTTGTTCTAGAAAAAAGCAGGGTTTCCCAACAAAGAAAAATGGAATGTGGGAGTCATGGGTGTAGGAGACAAGGAAAATCTGGACGGATATTGCATATAGTATAAAAATACCACACAACTGCTTCTCTACACATAAACAGGGGGGGGGGGGGATTTGTCCCCCACTCTCCCCTCCTCCAGTTCCTACACCCATGGTGGGAGTGCACTGGCAAAGAAGTGGTAGGAAAGATTTCATTAGTCACATCTAAGGATTTTTCCGGCAAAAAGCTCAGGGAGAGTTTCTTTTAAAAAAAAGGCTGAGGGTGGAGAATTCTTCTAGTACTGTATCAGAAAGGATATAAGTGACTTTGATTTATACTTTTAGAACTTTATTTTAAGTTCAAGTACTTTATCAATAATATGTTCCAAAGAAATTCATCCAATTTATATTTAGTGTCAAGTTGATTGTCATGAAAGTAATCTGCAAATTATATTCTAACCATTTAATAGTATCATCATATTTGATTAAATGGCTTGTCCCTAACGTGAATCTTGTTTCCTGACAGATTGACAGGTTTGAGACAAATCACTTACACTGCAACCTTTTTCTTAATCCGCTTAAGTAATTCAAATATTTTCTGAAACGTTTTAGTCCATTTGACCTTTAATCTTGCACGCTGCCTGACTTTTTAATACTTCATTTATTGTAAAAGAATTGTTGTCAAGTTTATCTTCCAAAATGTGAGAGAGAGACAGAAAGGGAGGAAAAGAGAGAGTTGCTCCCCAGTCCACACTCTCAAATCCTGTTATTAACTCCCCAATCATTCTGTCTCATCTGCTTTAGTTCTCTTGACACCCAAGAGATTACACCCACTCTGGCTTTTTATCAATCTATAATATTCCTGCCACTCGTGTTCATTTTACCCAGATCATCAAACAAAGTGCTGTTTACTACAACTTTGTGTTGCAATTCTATTGATTAATGCTCCTTATATACATGCAATCACACCTAATTCTTGTATTCATAAATACACATATCTTAAAGCCCAATTCAATTGCCCAATTCGTAAATGTCTACATCACTTTTAATTTATCTACATATTAAGCAAATATGACTTATTGGCACTAATGAATTCTTAAGTCAATAAAATGCATAAAAACATTTATTTAAAAAAAAAAACCCGAAGCCAAATTTATGAGTTCAAGGCATTTGCAAGAAGCTAATTGAATATGGCCCTTAGTCTGCGGTTCAGCTATAAACAAGTGCAGAAAGTGACAAAAAAGGGTGGATCCTTTGGGCCATCTCTAAAAGGTGATATAAACCTATTGATAATATCAATTAATCTGACTTTTTTGTTACTTATTTGGACCTTTCAAGGTCACTCTTTGAAGAAGAACGAACACTGGGCAAGACGGAGTATGAAAACTTACAGACACAAGCAAGATCTGTTTAAAATCAGATTTTCTGTAAAATAGTGTTATGCTCATTCTTTACACTGCTGTCACTGTTCTTTGTTGTACATTTTTAAAGAAAATACAGATAGATTTAGCTGTTCCTTAAAAGATTTTAACATCTGCTTCTCTTATACCCTGTTCCTTCACACCACTTACCCAAACAAAGCCATCCCATTATTTTCCATAATGTATTTATGTTATAATCTCTATCTGTCTGTGTAAATGTTGAGTTAAATGTTTTTTCAGACCCTTAAATAAGAGCTTTGGGCAATAAATATAATTTCAGTACATTTTCACTATGTGTTCATTATGCCATGGAGGCCTCTATATTTTGTTGCATAAAATAAGTATCATGAACTCTGCTTAGGGTTTATGAAGCACTCAATATAATAGCAGGCATAGCTTGATTACTTTTCCCAAGGACATTTGATCCTGGGTAAATGTTAAAAGGCCAGTTTTTTGTATATTATAGTTAATTATAGGAGCACTATTTATATGTAAGTATGCTACTTTTATAGGGATGTCATGCACCATTCTCTGGAGTCAGTTCCACTTGCAGAGCCAACTGTTCTTTGATAGTAATAATGTAAATTAATAATAATAGTCTTCTCACCCATGTTTTGCACGTGCACACACATCAAGGTGATGCATGGGAAGAGAGGCTCAATCTTCTCCCCAAGTGCATGCACCGTCTAGCTGAAATAACACAGATATAAAAGAAAATTACAATAATATTGAACTGCTTTAAAATATATAGCATGTGCAGGTGTTAATCAGCTCAACCAGCTGCCAAGTTAAACATGTATGCTTCCACAATTCAACAAAATCAAAAATACAACAGGCATACCGTATATATCATATGCTCATACATCTAGTCTAGATTACATATATTAAATCAAACAGAATGGCTGTTGTTGTTAAAGGACCACTTTAGTTCTTGAAAAAAAAGGCTCTTGTTTGCCAATTATGTACAAAATTATCAACATTAGCCATGGACATAAAACATTTTGGGGGAAATGTGATTTTTTAAAGACTTTGTTTAAGAGTATAGGAATCCATTTGTTTTTGTTACTTTGTCAGGGCTGCATCATGAGGGTGTGTGTGTGGAGGGAGAGATGGGGAATGAGGGAACAGAGAGCATTTGTTAAAATACTTGGCTAAGATGTAAATTGATAATACACCCCTTCCCCCTCACTGGCCCAGAAGCAGGAAGTTGCATCCATAGACACAGCCACTGCTCTCCTGAAACATAAATTACCTTCTCATATAAGCAATTACCCCATACATATAATGGATTTGAAATATCTTTAAATACCATACTAAAATTCAAAGCACCAATCATTTACAGAGTGGAGCAATTTGGAGTATGCTTCCAGACCCTGCAACACAAGAGCAGAATTGAGTTGATAGTGGAGAGAATGAGCTTCTTTAATACTTAACATATGCCAGTATGATGGAGAATTATGGTGTTTGAAAGCATAGCTTGAAATCCATTGCATAAACTAAGCTGACAAAGAGCTATACCTGGGCCTGGCTTCTGTAAGCTTTCAGTCATTTACATGATAAAATGACTCTTATAGCACATGCTGGGTACAGAAGAAGCTAAACATATGTTATACAAGCTTTGCAGTCAGAGGGTTAAGCTAACTATGTCACAGTTAATTAGAATCCGAAATAATCTAACAATTGTTGTTTGTGTGTCAACCCTATGCCATGGTCGTCCAGAGTAGTTTTTCAATGTGATGACCCTCCTCTCCCTTTGTAACCACCATTCTTCCAACCTATTTCCAAATAATTAAAAGCACTTCAAATGTTTTACAATGTTATACACTCATGGTCAGCAAATCTATATTTAATGTGCTACACTGTTTGCAGAGCGTATACCATCACCCTGCTCATTGTTAGATGGCACAAAGTTAAGAGAAATGACACCCACACTTGTGCAGCCAAAAACAAGCTATAAAATCAGTTAAACATAGTTCTGAGTAAGTTAATAAATTGATATATTACCGTATTGGTCCGAATATAAGCCGCACCTGCATATAAGCCGCACCCATAAAGTTCAAGGGGAAAAAATTGAAAAAAGATAGTACTCACATATAAGATGCACCCGTAAAATTGGAGAGAAAAAGATTCTCAAAGTGATCAGCCATTGCAAGAAACAGGCTTTCTAATTAGCACTGTAGCTTTTTTTGCAGGTTACAGGCTTTACAAGATGTTAGAATCACTAAAAACGTAAATCGCTATTCAATACCGCAGTCTAAAGCACGAAAATCGGCACCCTTAACTCGCAATCGCGCACGCTTAACTCGCAATCGCACAAATCGGCAGTAATTTTGCATTCGCGAATAGAAGCCGCACATGTTACAAGCAAAGTTTGCAAAATCGGCAATGATTTTTTGACGGTCGCGAATATTAGCTCGCAAGCTCAAAAATCGGAAAAAAGGTGCGGCTTATATTCGGACCAATACAGTATTTTCTCATTTGAAGTATGATTTTCTCACTGGCTTTTTGTGTAATAAAAATGTAAAATGTACAAAAGGTTTATCATGCCTGAACCATACATAAGCATCTTCTCTTTATGTAGAATGTTTGCAAATGTTCCATTAATTCATTTAAGCATATTGTTATATTATATATTATATAATAATAATAATAATAATAATATAATATATTATTAGCCTATGAAATATTACTCTATGGTTGAAAATTGTCAGGAATTGTGGATGTGAATTCAAGTCATCTGCTCAGAAATATCTAATACTATGTTGAAATGTATACATTGAAAATATTATGTATTTTTATCATTAATCATCAAGGATCTTGCTATAATGTTGTTTGATCTTTCCTTACAACCTTTTTACAACATTTCAGTGGTGGTTGTACTGTCACAGTTTGTATACCAATAGTTAAGAATGTTTTGTTAATAGTTTTTATAGGTTAGGTGGAATGCAACATTGCTGTATGGATTTGCTTTTCACCAGCCCACTCTTCATATTAGGTCACGAACACTGCTCTACTAGTGGGTCAATCGGCTAAGAAGCAGGCAGTGACATGCTGTGTATCTTCGTGTAGTAACATTGCACTGGCAATATGAAGCCCCATCTGCTGTAGACATGGCTTAAAGTCCCAAATGTGCAACTTGAAAGAGCAGGAAAGGAGGAAGCTGGAGTAAGAATCTGTTACTCTGGTGCAATCATTTAAGTGGTTTTTAAAAATGTTGTGTCAAATATTCACAATTCTTATATTTCAAATTGAGCATGTTTATCGAAGTGTACCCCATTTCATACAAAGGAAGTGAGAATTCTATGTTTTAACCCACATCATTCTAGCCCATTGGCACCTGTTATTTTCTTTTAACTACACTTTTTATCACATCTCACATTTTTTATTATATTTCTGTTGATAAATTCCATAAATGGAGATTATATTTCAGAATAATGCTTACATATTTTATAATACGCTAATTGTGCCAATACTTTTTTTAATGTACTTAAATGCTTTGATCTCTTTACTAATTAAAGCTATGTCTTAATATACCATTCCCACATAAATAAAGAATCTGATAGATACTATAACGAATATGTTCTATGTGAATAGAATTCAGTCTGTCCCATCTAAAAATATGCTACTCAGTAGATGCAAGAGATCCTACATATTGAAGAATACCCAGATATAAGTTAATTATGTTTTGGAAACCAGAACAATAGGACTGTCAAACTTCAATACTCCAGATTGTCTGGATATCTTGTTTGAGCCACATATTAAATTATCCATGCTTAGGCCCTCATTCAATTGCGATTTGGCCAATTGAATAGGGGTCTAAATAAGCACATAGCATATTTTTACTAAAAACTTATTTAAAAAAAATATGCTATGTGCTTATTTAGAGCCCTATTCAATTGGCCAAATTGCAATTGAATGAGGGCCTTAGTCATTTTCATTTGCTTACCAATGCTAACAAACACCATTCTGAAAACTGTAGCCCGGCCCTGGTCCTAGAGGTCTGAATATTGACATAATACTGAATAAAGCCAATAGTGAAAAAAAATAGAGCTGGACAAGCACTGTAGGTGAGATGTTCTTGGCTAATTGTGAAGGTGCTTTATAAATCCAGTTGACTGTCACAGGTAATGAACTGACAATCTGCATGAGGTCTCTACACAAACAGAGCAATAAATTAATGCCAAGCACAAGTTATGAAAAAGCGTCATTCAACTGCAAGCCTGTAATTACCTGTAACCCAACATTTTGGCTGCTGTTTACATTTTTTCTAAACATTTAGATGTATTCAATTGTCTCTAACTCGCAATTACAGGCTTACAGCCTGAACACGTAAACCATGAACTCGGAAGTAGGATTTCAGGGAACATAATCATGTGACCTGGCAATAATTAGGCAAGCCTGTTAGTTACTTTTTAGATCGAGCCAATAGTAAATGAGACCATCATGACGCCAGTAAAACATGGAGGTTACAATTAACCTGCAATTGTAGGCTAAGCATTAAAACACGCAAATAAGTAATGTTTGCCGATCGGGCTGCACTCAAGCAATCTTGAAATACATTAAAGCATCGGGTTAAGTCCATGTGGGTGGCCTAATATGTTTTAATCCCTTGATTTATGGCATCGAAACAAATAAAAGTTACAAATAATTAATTTTTATTGGAGATTTGCCAGGTTGAGACTGTTGTGCAATTAATTGTAATGCCTTTCATTGCTTCCACAGTATCTTAAAGTACAATAGTGTGTGTTTATTTGCTGCTGCGGTTATACAAACAGGTGTTTAACCCACTTGTGCGTCCTATCTAGTACTAGTATAATTTTTTGATACATTTGCATTTTACGGGTTTGAAAGCAATTGCAGGCTTATTAAATATTTGAAATTGAATATCGATTTTGCGAAAAAGCGTCATTCAATTGCAAGCCCGTAATTACCTGTAACCCGACATTTTGGCTGCTGGTTACATTTTTTCTTAACATTTAGATGTATTCAATTGTCTCTAACCCGTAATTACAGGCTTACAGCCTGAACATGTAAACCATGAACTCGGAAGTAGGATTTCAGGGGACATAATCATGTGATCTGGCAATAATTAGGCAAGCTTGTTAGTTACTTTTTAGACCGAGCCAATAGTAAATGAGACCGTCATGACACCAGTAAAACATGGAGGTTACAATTAACCTGCAATTGTAGGCTAAGTATTAAAACGTCCTATCGAGTACTAGTATAATTTTTTTATACATTTGCGTTTTACGGGTTTGAAAGCAATTGCAGGCTTATTGAATATTTGAAATTGAATATGGATTTTGCGTCTTTAGCACTAGGAAACATTTACAGACTTGAAAAATCAATGGAGGAGATAGGATGGAGTTACGGTTTTGACAACATGCAGTGCTTTTGAGCCTGTAATTTGCAAGTGGAATGCAAGTAGCAAAATGTATCCAATTGAATATCTGTAATATTTACATGTACATTAAGGGTTCAAGTAATTGCTTTTTGGCCAATTGAATGAGGCCCATAGTATGGCTCCATACATTTATTTGATTTGATAAAGTATTTCAACTTATTAAAGCGGAAATCAATTGGGAATGAACTCTAGTGTGAAATTAGGACAGAAAAAATATTATTATATTATTATAGAACATTCTGGTTTTCAAAGCAACTACAATGCACTTTTAATGAATATACCTGAGAAAAAGGTATATGTGTTTAATAATTCAATAATGTTCTACAGCATGCATATATATATAGTGTCAATATGTGACATGCTTTTGCTGTATTTGTAAGTACAGAGAAAGTGTCCTCAGTATATGTTTGTATGGAGCCATACTATACATATGTCAATATAGACTTCCTTTGTTATTATTTTTGTCATTACTTGGACTTGGTCCTCATTTATTGGTTTGTTTTTGTGGAAACACCATGCAGATTGTCAGTTCATTGTCTGTTACTGTCAACTGGATTTATCAAGAACCTTCACCATTAGCCAATAAGATCCCACCTACAGTGTGTGTTAAGTTTTATAGTTTTACTAGTGGCTTTTTTCGGTATTATATCAGTTTTAGACCTCTAGGACTAGGGCTAGGCCACAGATTCAGAATTTTATTTGTGAGCATTAGTAAACAAAGGACTATTTAGGCGTGATTTAATCAGTGGCTTAATCAAGATATTTGGAGTAATACTGAGCCTCAAGCATTGAAGTCTGACAATCCTTTTGTTCTGGTTTCCAAAACATAAGTAACTTATATATGGATATTCTTAAAAATGTGGGATCTTTTATATCTAATGTTTAGCATATTTTTTAGCTGTGACTGACTAAATTCTATTTACATAGAATGTATTCAGCCTAGAATCTGTCATATTTGTTATTTATGAGGGAAAGCTATATTAAAACATGGTTTAAATTAGTAAAGAAATTAAAGCAAAAAATCCCTTTAAAATAATATGTTTAGCATATTATAACATATATATGCATTATTCCAAAATATAATCTCATTTTAAGGAATTTTTCAATATTTATTTATCAATATGTATGGAATTTATCAATAATATGAAAAAAAGCAGAGATGAGTTAAAAGTAGGATTAAAAGCAAATAACAGGTGCTAAGTGGGAATAAGTGAGCTCAGGCAGTGAAGTGGAGGAGCCCCTGCGAATGCGTGCACAAGATATGCACGCACCCATTTCTCCCTTCTCTGTGCGTGTACATCACTCTCTTACTGTGTGAGCAAACCGAAAAATTAATACTATATATGTACACATATTCAGTCATGCTCACCTATAATTATAAACATATATATTTAATCAGGGTCATCTATAATCATAATTCCTCCATGGTGTCCTATTATTATGTTCTAAATATATATTCAGCCAAGGCTCCCTAAAATATATTCCCCATGGTCTACCAAAATTATAATATAAACACATATATATTTAACCAGCTTCACTATAGGTATACAAATGTAAGCATATTCTAGCTAGGGTCACCAACTATTATAATACAAATACATAAATATTTATTCAGGATCAACTATAATTAAACAAATGTACACATATTCAACAATGGTGACCTATAATTAGCATAACAATATATAAATGTACATATACATTCATAAATAAATATTAAGCCAGGAATACCTATAATCATATAAATAGCCATTCAAACAGAATACCTATTATCAAGTAAATAACCTACCTCCAAGAATAAATAAGATTGAGGAGCTACTTTCTCTATATTTCTATATTTTTTTTTACAAAAAAACTTTTTAGTGAAAAAACACATGAACTTACTAATGCTGACTCTATTCAACTGGAGAATTTCTGAACTTTCTGTACAATCAGCAGGAAACGCATGGGATAAAGGAAACAGTTAGCACCCTACACTCTAGTTCCAGATGGGCCATGTCTAGTGAACTGCAGTATTTTGTTTTTAAGACAATATAGTATTTGTAGGGGGTTTTAAGTAAAAAAAAAATAATGCCCCACACAGGGAAGTGACCCTCGGCGGCCATGGCTAGGTTGATGTAGGTTAAAATATAGAATCCCCAATTCCTATGTTTTCTATTAAATAGGGTACACTTTGATAAACATTCTCAATTGAAATTGGGGATATTTGACACCACATTTTAACCCTATTTTAATAAATTTATTTTAGTGTATTCTATACAGTTTAATATGTATACAGATGTGTTGTTTTGTAACTTAAAATACTTACTCTCTGTGGATCATTTATGTGTCATTTCCTCAGTTAGTACTGAAACAAGATTGTGACTCAATAGTATTAATTTTAATTTCATAAATGGATAATACAAATTGTAATAATAAATCACATATAAATTGATAGATCCCTTTATTCATCTTAATCCAAACTATGACCACCCACCATCAATTGCTTAGGATAATGTAGTTCTTGGTAAGGAGATGTAAGGGATCCCCTGACATCGGTGGCAACACAATAACCAGGATTTAAACCAGACCAATTATTTTGATTTATGCATTTGGCAGTGTGGCCAAAAAAGGTTGTTTATGATTGACTGGTAGATGGTGGTCAAGTAAATATTTTTTTTAGGGATAATGGACATAGGCTCATGGATCGATAGGTGGGGTTTGCAAAAGATGTGGTCTGATATGGGGCCAGATTGGAGACTTCCACCCAACCAGCTTTATCATTTTTGTATGTTGACACAGAGCTTGTATAATACAAGCAGTGTAATACACATTACATTATCTGCAATTTAAAATTATTCAAGCCACAACTTTTTAACTTTTAGAATATAAGTACATGTATTAGTTGACCTCCATTTATCGTGTCTATTAATAAAAGGAAATACATTCCCATCAAATAAAAAGTACAAGTCACTCAGGGCTATGCAGTTTTCATTATAAGGCTTTTATAAATGTGAGAACATTCATTTAAGATCGGGTCACATATTATGTTCCATTTCTTTCAATGATTTTCTTTATGTGAATGACAGCTCTATTAAATTGTGCAACATATTATATTTGTCTTTCATTTACAACTGCCACGCAGGCCCAGAAGTTGATGATATCTGTCAGATTTATCATTCATGATTCTCACAATGCAGCATCAGTGACCGCACTAGAAGAGGTAAGTGATAGCCTCTGTTTATTGTATTAACTTTAGAAAGAGTGTAGTAAGGAATAGAACATAAAATTACATTCAAATAATGTATGAAAGAGTAAAGTATTGGTTAGTCGAGATCATTTAATGAAACATATTAAATATTCTGTGTTGTGTGTTGTGTGTTCACGTAAGGAAGAAGTTGAGATGTAATAGTACTCATAAATGGGTGACCTCAATCACAATTACCAACATATAGACAACTGGAGTAATTTCCTCCAAATAAAATAAATAAATACATCGGAAGTGTATCCTCAAAAATCGCTGGAATTTAATAGTAAATTAAAAGGAATTAGATAGTAGCAAATAGTCTATATACATTTTGTTGCAGCAAGTAGGCATAATCTTTATAAAATAAACAGCAATACATGTTTGCACACATGACCCTTAAGCAGTATTACAGTAAAATACATTTGTAAACATACAACAATGTAGATGTTTTCTTTTATGTTGATAGCTATGACATGATATCAGTGAAAAACAGGAATGTGGGTCAGTAACACCGGTTCAGCGCACTAGGTTTACATAAATGGTTTAGTGACCAAAAAACACACACTTTAATATTAAAGTTCCTATAATTTAGTCCAGCAGTCACTAAATGGAAGCTGTGGCCAAATGATGAATATATAATGATATTTGCGCATAAACAGTATTTATGCCAGAGCTGGTATTATGAAGCCCCCGCCCTTGTGGCTGTGACTTAGGTGAGAGCTGTAAATCAGGGTACCCTACATGAGAGATAAAAGGTGTAAAGAGGGATATTCTAGAAGGTTAACATTTTATACAGCAATTAGATTGAGGAGGTTAAAATTAATTAACCTAGTTAAAAAATCTATGTCAAAGTGTATCTGTATAATCTATTGACTGTGTCTGTGGAACAAATATTTACATAGTTATATAGTAATTGAGGTTGAAAAAATAATTTTAGTCCATCAAGTTAAACCTTTTAAGATCTCCTCTGATCTGCAATATGCAGATTAATTGTTACTTGATTCAGAGGAAGGCAAACAGAAATTTGCCAATTATCTCAAAAGGGAAAAAAATAATTCCTTCCAGATTCCAGATACTGGCAATCAGATTCCTCCCTGGATCAATACACCTTCTCTAATTAACCAGGATAACCCTGAATGCCCATTTTATTAAAAAAATGTATCCAATTCCTTTTTAAAGTTATCTAACTCCTTTGGTAGATAATTCCACAGATTAACCACCCTTACTGATTAACCACCGTAACTGTGAAGAACTCTTTTTTTTAACGTGATACCCCAACATTTGCTCCATTAAGTTTATAAATTGCATGGCTATTTTTCCTTGCTAAATGCATAACTTTACAATTACCGTATATACTAGAGTATAAGCCGACCCGAGTATAAGCCGAGGCACCCATTTTACCGCAAAATACTGGGTAAAATGAGTGACTCGAGTATAAGCCGAGGGTGGGAAATGTGCTGTCCCCTGTGTCCCTCTTGTGCCCTCTGTGCCCCCCTCTCTCCCCCCTCCCTTTCCTTTGTCTCTTCCCCCCTCCTTTATCACCCTCCTCAACCCCCCTCCTCATTCTCAACCTCCCTCCTCAACCCCCCTCCTCATCCTCAACCTCCCTCCTCAACCTCCCTCCTCATCCTCAACCTCCCTCCTCCCTCCTCAACCTCCCTCCTCATCCTCCCTCCTCATCCTCCCTCCTCATCCTCCCTCCTCATCCTCCCTCCTCATCCTCAACCCCCTCCTCATCCTCAACCCCCTCCTCAACCCCCCCATCCTCAACCTTCCTCCTCAACCCCCCCATCCTCATCCTCAACCCCCCATCCTCAACCTCTACCCCCCTCAACCCCCCTCCTCAACCTCAACCCCCCTCAACCTCCCCCCTCAACCTCCCTCAACCCCAACCCCCATCCTCAACCCCCCTCAACCCCCCTCCTCCACCTAAACCCCCCTACATACCTCCCCCCTCTCCACTCACTTACCTGCTTGAGCTCCGGCCTCCGCTCCTTGACCCAGCGCCTGCGCGCATGTGACGTCACATGCGTGCCGTGTCATTAGCATATACCGGGAGCACAAGCAGGTAAGTGAGGGGAGAGGGGGGAGGTATTTAGGGGGGTTTAGGTGGAGGAGGGGGGTTGAGGGGGGTTTATGCTGAGGAGGGGGTTTAGGTTGAGGAGGGGGGAGGGAAAGAGACACGGGGGTAGAGAGACACACGGGGGGTTAGAGACACACAGGGGGGTTAGAGACACACGGGGGGGTTAGAGACACACGGGGGGAGAGTGACTCGAGTATAAGCCGAGGGGGCCCTTTTTTGCCTTAAAAAAAGGGCTGGAAAACTCGGCTTATACTCGAATATATACGGTATGTTTATTAAATCTCATCTGCCATTTAGCTGCCCATTTCTGTAATTTATGAAAATTCCTTTGGAGGGAAAGTACATCATTTTCTGATTTAATTACCTTGCACAACTTCATGTCATCAGCAAAAATGGAGACAATACTTTCCAGTCCAACTTCTAAGTCATTAATAAATATGTAAAAAAACGAGAGGACCTAATACTGAACCCTGAGGAACCCCACTTACCACATTAGTCCAATCTGAGTAGGTTCCATTTACCACAACCCTTTGCGTCCTGTCTTTTAGCCAACTCTCAATCCATTAGAAGATATTTACTGAAATTTATGTATCCCTTCGTTTGCACAATAGTCTTCCATCAAAAGCCTTTGCAAAATATAAAAAAGACTAGATCCACTGAGTTGCCTTGATCTAAGTGTCTATTAACCTCCTCATAGAAACTAATTACATGTGTTTGACATGACCTATCCCTCATAAATCCATGTTGACTCCTACTTATAATCCTGTTCAAATAGACATATTCTTGTATATTATTAACCCTTCTAAATGTTTTCCCACTACAGAAGTGAGGCTTTCTTGTCTATAATACCCCAGATTTGCTCTTGCTCCCTTCTTAAATATAGGTATCACATCTGCTTTTCTCCAGTCATCTGTATTGAGTGAATCTTGAAAAATTATACATAATGGTTTGGCTGTTATAGAAACCCAGTTCCCTCAGTGCCCTTTCCACTATTAAAAAACAAACAAACTATAGTTTATAAACATATGGCATCAAGATGTACTGGAAGAAATGAAAGTCATAATATGTTGAATCTTAGAATTTTTATCTTGTGAGTTAAGCAAAAGCATGGCCTTCTGTTTATCCTTGTGGATATCCATGTGATTGTAAACTCAATATAATTTTAAGGGAAAACAGTTTTTTTGGCATGGTTGTACCTGCCATCAGAGAAGTTTAACAAAACATATATTAAATGCATTCCAAATACAATGGCTCAATACAATATTATGTAGACATATTTGAAAAATAAAATGCAAATTAAAAATTATATTAACTAAAGCAGCACTAAGAATCATCAAGAAATCAAAGTACATGCAGATATAAAAATGTATATACTCTATCTGTAAACAAGTTATTAAATTAAAAATGATCTTCAACAATGTAAGAGAGAGCCCTAAAAGCACTTTAATAAAGTACATATAGAACTCTTTCCATATGTTTAATTCAAACATATGGTTAGATGCAGTGCTTGTTATAGGAATAATCATGGTAGTATAAACTTGTATCTGGATTGCTACCTTGTCATGGTGAAGGGGCTTGTGTCCTTCAATGAAGCTCAGAGCTATACCATTTAGGGTCGCCCATGATCTGCAGGTCACACATTGTAGTTCACTAGAGGTGGAACTGGCAACCCACTCCAGTATCCTTGCCAAGATAACCATATGGAAAAGCAAAACAAGAGACATAACAATATGGCACTGGAAGATGACCCCTTCATGTCAGAAGGTGCCTACCACATTACTGGGGAAGAGCAGAAGGCTAGTACGAGTAGCAGCAGATGAAATGAAGTGGTTGAGCAAAAGCCGAAAGGACATCCAGCGGTGGATGTGTCTGCAGAGAAAAGGAAAGTCTGCTGCTGCAAAGAACTATATAGCATAGGGACCTGGAATGTTAGAACTATAAACCAAAGCAAACTGGACGTAGTCAAACATGAGATGACAAGGTTAAACATTGATATCCTGAGAATTAGTGAACTCAAATTGAATGGAATGGGACATTTTATATCAGACAAACAGTAGATCTTCTACTGTGGTCAAGAATACCGCAGAAGAAATGTAGCCATCATAGTCAATGAAAGGGTGGTCAAAGCAGTTCTCAGTTAAAATCCAATAAATGACACAATGATTTCAGTTTGAAACATAATAGTAAACAAACTCTATGCTCCAACCATGGATGCTGAAGAGGCTGAAGTTGTCCAATTCTTCAGATATATTGAACACCTCATGGCATGGGCATAGGAGCCCAAAAAAATCTGGTGGGGGGGGGGGGGGGTAATTCAGCTCTACTCCCAGGACAGGAAGCAGGGATTATTCCAATGGTGTATATGATGCAATGCCCCGGGTCTCGGCTCTGGGAGGGACCCAATGCTGCAGTGTCCTACTGCTCCATATCGCTGACCCTCTAATAGCCAAATCTGATAATGGATTACGTTTATTTTTGCTATTTTTTGTGTCTTCTGTTAATTTATTCTAGAGGGGTTTATCCTCCCTTTACCCCCCATTTCCTACGCCCCTGCCTCATGGGTATAATGCCAACAAAATATGTTACTCTTATCATAGAAGATTGGAATGCTAAAGTAGGGAACTAAAAGATACATGGAATAACAGGCAAGTTTGGCCTTTGAGTACAAAATGAAACAGGTCAGAAATTAGTAGTATTCTACAAAGATAACTCTCTGGCCTTACAGCCTCAGAGACTACTCTGCTCATTAACCTCACCAGATGGAAATATAAAAATCAATTTGACTATATGCTTTGAAGCCAGAGATGGAGGAGCCCTATACAGTCAACAAAAGCAAGACCTGGAGCTGACTTCGACTTAGATCTTAAGGAGTGAATTAAGCCAGTAGAAGTCTTGCTGAAAACAAGGCTGCAGGATTTGATGAAATCACAGCTGAACTATTCAAAATTCTACAAGATGATGCTGGGAAAGTGTTGCTTGCATTAGGCCAAAACATTTGGAAATCTCAAAAGTGGCCAGTGGATTGGAAAAGTTCAGTCAACCTCCCAAAAACAGGCGGTGCCAAAGAGAGCTCCAATTATCAAACAATTGCACTCATTTCACATGCCAGGTAATGTTTAAGATCCTACAAGCTCAGCCCCAACAACCATGAGGAAGAAGCACAATAGATCAAATTGCTTTTGTCTGCTGGATAATAGAGAAAGCAAGAAAGTAACATTTACTTTTGCTTCCTAGACTATTCTAAAGCCTTTGACTGTGTGGTCACAACAAACGTGACAAGTTCTTAAAAAGATGTGAATACCAGATGATCTCATTAGGCTCCTGAGGAATTTAAATGTGGACCACAAAACCATGGTCAAAACCGAATCGTTCAGGATCGGGGAAAAGTGTGACATAGTTGTAAATTGTAACCTTATTTATTCAAGTTATAAGCAGAATACATCAGGGAAAGGCTGAATCACATCCAAAGTTAAAATCAATATTGCTGAAAGAAATATCAACAACCTCAGGTATGTGGCTGAAACTACTCTGATGGATAGAAGTAAGGAGGAACTGAGGGGCCTACTGACTAGGATGCAAAAAAAAAAAGCTGGCTTGCCATTCAACATTAAAAAGATGAAGGTCATCGCGAAATTTCTTGACAAATAAATAGGGAAAAAAGTGGGGGCAGTGACAGATTTTATTTTCCAGGTCTCCACGATCTCTGCAAACGGTAACTGCAGTCATGAAATTAAGAGACTTTGCTTCTTGGAGGAAAGCTGTGACAAATCTGAACAAGCTATTAAAAGTAAAGATATTACATTAACAACAAAGGTCCATAGAGTTAGAAATATGGCACACCCAATATTAACATATGGATGTGAAAGCTAGACCATAAAGAAGACTGAGCACCGTATTATTGATGCATTTGAATTGTGGTGTTAGAGAAAACTGCTTAAAGTCCCAATCAATCAGTACTACAGGAAGCCATATTTGAGCTTTAGCCTCATGATCAAACTGTTCATTGGAAAGTTTGATCATGAGGCTAAAGCGCAAATATTTAGGCCATATCATAAGAAAATGCGATTCATTAGAGAAGACCCTGATGCTAGCAAAGATTGAAGGCAGGCAAAGAAGAGGATGGTAGACAGAGATGGATAGATGAGATAATTGAAGCAATGAACATGAGCTTGTGGGAGCTCAGAGTGGCAGTGGCTGACAGATGTGCCTGGCATGCTGTTGCCCATAGAGTTACGGAGATGATGAGTGAAAAGAGAGAGGGGTCTCAAAATCTAGCATATTTTAAGAGAGCTGTAAACATGTGAGTGGAATTACTATTTAGTAATACATTTCTTAAACCAACAGAATAAAGCAGTATACATTATATATTACTAACCAGTGATGCATGGTTAATAACATGTTTCACACTGAATTCACATGATCACTTAAATTCCTTCTTATTACAAAGTCACGAGAATTCCATAATTGAGAAGCCATGGGTCGAAAGATAACAAGTTGCAATACATAATGATTACTGCTATTATAATCCTTTAATTACAATGTGCCAGTAGCAATTTTCCATAGCTCTGTACAAGAATGGAACAATTAATGTATGAGTCAAAAAACTTACGATAACAGAAGGAGCCATGGTACATGGACCTGCTCATGAAAGTAAAAAGAAAATGGAGTTTACCCACTAGTACTGTTGTTTTGGTCACTTGTTGCCTCAAATAATAGCTACTATGGCAATATTAGCCATGAGAAAGCTCTTTTTAATCAAATGCACCACAAATTGATAGCAAAAAATTGTATATTTATTTAAACTGATGTTTGTTTAATTAAAGTTTGTTGTATTTGATTATTGTTCTTCTATTGTAAGAATAAGATTTAAATTTGCATATCCCTGCCCAGGTTTCCAGAATACAGTGGAATAACTGTATTTCTCCAAATTCTGAGCTGGAAGCAGGTTTTTAACTTATTCTAGACATTCAAAATGTGAACCCAAATGTACTATTTATTTACTATATACAGTGGATATAAAAAGTCTACACACCCCTGTTAAAATGTCAGGTTTCTGTGCTGTAAAAAAAATTAGACAAAGATAAATAATTTCAGAACTTTTTCCACCTTTAATGTGACCTATAAACTGTACAACTCAATTGAAAAACAAACTGAAATCTTTTAGATGGAGGGAAGAAAAATAAAAAATAAAAATAATGTGGTTGCATAAGTCTGCACACCCTCTTATAACTGGGGATGTAGCTGTGTTCAGAATTAAGCAATCACATTCCAAATCGTGTTAAATAGGAGTCAGCATACACCTGCCATCATTTAAAGTGCCTCTGATTAATCCCAAATAAAGTTCAGCTGCTCTAGTTGGTCTTTCCTGAAATTTTCTTAGTGGCATCCCACAGCAAAAGCCATGGTCCACAGAGAGCTTCCAAAGCATCAGAGGGATCTCATTGTTAAAAGGTATCAGTCAGGAGAAGGGTACAAAAGAATTTCCAAGGCATTAGATATGCCATGGCACACAGCGAAGACAGTCATCATCAAGTGGAGAAAATATGGCACAACAGTGACATTACCAAGAACTGGAGCTCCCTCCAAAATTGATGAAAAGATGAGAAGAAAACTGGTCTGGGAGGCTACCAAGAGGCCTACAGCAACATTAAAGGAGCTGCAGGAATATCTGGCAAGTACTTGTTGCTGTGTTGCACATGTGACAACAATCTCCCGTATTCTTCATATGTCTGGGCTATGGGGTAGAGTGGCAAGACAAAAGCCTTTTCTTACGAAGAAAAACATCCAAGCCAGGCTACATTTTGAAAAAAACACATCTGAAAAAAAAGTATGTGGGAAAAAGGTGTTATGGTCTGATGAAACCAACGTTGAACTTTTTGGCCATAATTCCAAAAGATATGTTTTGCGCAAAAACAACACTGCACATCACCAAAAGAACACCATGCCCACAGTGAAGCATGGTGGTGGCAGCATCATGCTTTGGGGCTGTTTTTCTTCAGCTGGAACTGGGGCCTTAGTTAAGATATAGGGAATTATGAACAGTTCCAAATACCAGTCAATATTGGCACAAAACCTTCAGGTTTCTGCTAGAAAGCTGAACATGAAGAGGAACTTCATCTTTCAGCATGACAACGACCCAAAGCATACATCCAAATCAACAAAGGAATGTCTTCACCAGAAGATTAAAGTTTTGGAATGGCCCAGCCAGAGCCCAAACCTGAATCCGATTGAAAATCTGTGGGGTGATCTGAAAAGGGCTGTGCACAGGAGATGCCCTCGCAATCTGACAAATTTGGAGTGTTTTTGCAAAGAAGAGTGGGCAAATCTTGCCAAGTCACAATGTGCCATGCTGATAGACTCATACCCAAAAAGACTGCTGTAATAAAATCAAATGGTGCTTCAACAAAGTATTAGATTAAGGGTGTGCATACTTATACAACCATGTTATTTTATTTTTATATTTTTTCTTCCCTCTACCTAAAAGATTTCAGTTTGTTTTTTAATTGAGTTGTACAGTTTATAGGTCACATTAAAGGTGGAAAAAGTTCTGAAATGATTTATCTTTGTCTCATTTTTTAACAGCACAGAAACCTGACATTTTAACAGGAGTGTGTAGACTTTTTATATCCACTGTATATATATATACAAGAGACTTGCCTATCAAAAATGAGGCAATAAAATTTGAAGCCTGGCATTGATGTTTGCAACACATTGCAAGTCTCTGTCCCCTACCCTCTACTTTACTGAGCATGCGATGAGCGCCTTCGGCGATCATCATGGGGCTCGCAATAAGCGCCTTTGGTG
Organism: Discoglossus pictus; assembly: GCA_027410445.1. Classification (NCBI taxonomy): domain Eukaryota; kingdom Metazoa; phylum Chordata; class Amphibia; order Anura; family Alytidae; genus Discoglossus; species Discoglossus pictus. The sequence continues at coordinate 180,953,976 of CM050166.1, read as the reverse complement.
CTCATTGCAAGCCTCTTCCCGCCCTCTACCTCTCCCCCCCTCTACTTGACAGGAGGTGCTCAATGCAAGCTTCTCCCCCCCCCCCTACTCCCTTCCCTGCGTCTCCCCCCCCTCCCCGTCCCTCCTTCTACCTTTCCCCCCTCTACTTGACGGTAGGCGCTCAATGCAAGCTTTTCCCCCCTCTACTTCCTCTGCCCCCCTCTGGGGTCTCTTTCCCCCCTCTCCCTCCCCTGTGTCTCTTTCACACCCTCTCCCTCCCTTGTTTGTCCCCCCCTTGCCTCTCCTGTGTCTCTTTCCCCCTCCCTCTCCTGTGTCTCCCTCCCCTGTGTCTCTCCCCCCTCCTCTCCCTCCCCTGTGTCTCTCCCTCCCCTGTGTGTCTTTACTCCCCCTCCCTCCCTTGTGTCTCTTTTCCCCCTCAATCTCCCCTGTGTCTCTTGCCCCCTCTACTTTCCCTGTGTCTCTCCACCCCCTCTCCCTACCCGGTGTCTCTCCTCCCTCCTCTCCCTCTCCTGTGTCTCTCTCCCCTTCTCTACCTGCCCTGTGTCTCTTCCCCCCTCTCCCTCCCCTGTGTCTCTTCCCCCCTCTCCCTCCCCTGTGTCTCTTCCCCCCTCTCCCTCCCCTGTGTCTCTTCCCCCCTCTCCCTCCCCTGTGTCTCTTTCCACCCGTCTCCCTCCTCTGTGTCTCTTCCTCCCTCTCCTTGTCTCTTTCCCCCTGTGTCTCTACCCCCTCCCTCCCCTGTGCCTCTCCCCTCCCTCCCCTGTGTCTCTCCCCCCCTCTCCTGTGTCTCTCCCCTCCCTCTCCCTTCCCTGTGTCTGTTGTGTTAATAAGTGTGTCTGTGTTTTGTGGATGAGTGTGTGTGTGTATGTTATGAGGAATGTATGTGTTTAGGGGTAATTGTCCATATATGAGTTGTCCATATCTGTGCCTTGGGGATGAGGATGAGTGGTGTTTTGGTGATGAGTGTGCCAGGTGTCATAGATGTGTAGATAGGTGTACATGTGAGTTTGTGTAGTAAATGAGTGTGTGTGCGTGTTGGGGATCAGGGTGAGTAGGTGTGTGCTGGGAATGTGTGTGTTGGGGATAAGTGGGCCACTCTGCAGCTCCTCTATCCTCAGCACACCGGGGCACCATGAACTCCCGCCCAGGAAGGTTGTGGGAGGGAGACAGTCTCACTTCATGCACGGCTCTGGAGGTGTAACAACCCCAACAGCAGCTTGGGCTTCACTGCAGAGGACAGGCTGTGAAAACATAGCTGCACGTTATCAATCATAGAGGCAGAGAGCAGGGAGGCGATGCTCGACTGTGTCCTGATGGGACCCCTCGTGCTCGGTGCTTGCCGTCCTTCCGACTCTGCTCACGGTATTCCTGACTAGCCTCCCCATTCTCCTCCCTGGTTTCAGTCAGGTTAATGTACCAGAGCCTCCAGACCACTGAACCTCCACCTTCCAAACTCTCCATACTGTTACATTACACTAACTCACCCCTTCTGCCGAGGCAATCGCGCAGCCAATCACAGAGCAAGCTGTGAACCTAGCAACCAATCATGACGCCGACGCCGACGACGACAACAATAGCCAATCAAGCTGCTTAAATTTAACATTGAGTTACCAAAATGTTTCTGCTCACAACTATATATGTGATTTATCACATATATAGTTGTGGACCAGGAACGTTGGTCACGTTTGCAGCTTTGTCATGCTTTGCTGCCCTCACATAGCGAGGGCCGCAACTGCGAGCCTTGCATAGCGAGGCAATCGGTCGACTGCGAGGCTTGCGAGGCGAGTTGTTAAAGGCTGCACACGACTGCGAGCTACGCAAAGTGAGGCAAGCAGTTGAAACATGCGGGACTTAGGCTGCAATGAGCGCCAAAGGCTCTCATTGCAGTGCTCTCGAAGAGCGCCGCAGGCGTGCATCGCATGGGTCGCAGTGGATATTATAGCATGGGCCGCAGTGGATATTATTTATATTTTTTTCTCTTTTTTTTCACTTTTTGTTAGGAGGTTAGTGTACTCCCGTCCATCATTTTTGTTTGGTTATATTCCCTAGAGGGTAAGTTGTAGATCCCCACTCGCCACATTTAGCTAGTGCTGTTTAATAGGTATGGAAGTGTAGTTCTTTCCCCAGGAGCTAGTGGCAGGCTTCAGTACTGCCACATTTAGTATTTTCATAGGGATTTAAAATTTTCTGTTTAGCAGTGTTTTGTGTTGTTGGCAATTAGCACTTTAATCAATTAATAATCACTCAGCACTTTATATCTGCACAACTTTCTTTGGCAAATATTTATTTGCACATATGTTGGATAGCATTTATATTATATCATCATAAGTGCAGTATATTTATTTTTATTTACATTATTGTACACGTACCAATGATATCTTGAGTTTGTATATTCACATTGTGTATTGGATATGTAATGTATCAAAATCTTGTACACTTTTTCATTTGAGAGTGATGGCATATTTTATTTTTCTTTATTTAATTTTAAATATGTTTTATTATATTTTATATTATTCAATAAAAGCTATATTTTAATTTAATAGTCTGGCTCCAGATTAGATTTCTTTAGTCAATATTTTTTTAGATATAATTAGATGGCTTAAATGGGTGTCTGTTTCTATCTCTCTTTTTTGTATATTCAGATCTAGCTGACTGCTTACACACTACTTCAAATTCACCTCTATGGATGTGTGACTAGTGGTCCTATGCAAAATACATCCTTCTTCAAAGATACAAAAATTTCAGCTGCTGAAAATATTGTCAAATACTTACAAGAAAAAGAAAAAATACCCAAATTGACTCTGCCATTGAATATGAAAAATATATAAAACTATCAGTTCACCCATGTTTCTTACAAACTAGCGACTTGCCCGTCAAAAAATTACGGCAATGTGATGTATATGTTTGTGAAGTTGTTTAGTTATTTAAATATATTTTTGACCCTTGTAAGTATTGTGATATGAACATGTATTTTTGTAAAACGTTGATGTAATGGTTTTTTAAAATGAAATTTGTATCTGAAGAATTGTTCACTTTAATATACATAGAATCCAGAGGAAAGTAAAAAGTAAAAAGACTTTTTGAAACGTGCCGAATTTTAACATGAAGTTTAAAATATATGTAAGCAATAACCTTGAAAGTATATATTTTTAAAATTGAACTTTATTTTTTATGTAACTTTGGAAGTTTTGCAAAACATTTGTCTAATTTTGAACATTATAAACAGGAACCTAGTAAATACATTTTGTAACATAATTTTGAATTAAAAGTATTAACATTTGAATGTAAAAACAGTTTAACTTTAAATTAATCAGTATTAACATGCAATTTGTATCAGAATAATTGTTAAGTTTAATATACATTGAATGTAGAGGAAGGCATACAGTAAAAACTCTCCTTAAACCGTACGTAATTAAAGTAATTCATTACTGAGCACATAAACTGGCAATAAACATTAATGTAGGTAGTAATCTTAAGATAACAGAGAATATTTACATTGTGATTTAAAAGGTGCTTGAGCTCTTAACATGAACTTTGTAATATGTTGAATGAAATAACTTGAAAATATTGTTTTTAAACTTGTAACATTAGAAACATTAACATAGTGACTTAACATTTTAACATAATTTTTCATAGAAATGCAAGGCAAGTATTTTGTGAGGCGAATTATCCATAAACATGACTTCCATTAATTATGACTGAATTAAACAACCAATTGTTTTGTATTTTTGAATGTTTTTCCAAAATGTTTGCATGGCTTTAGTTTGTATCCTGCAAAGTTATAGTACTTCCTAGTAGACAATGTTTTTAGTAAAAATACGTCCATTTTCTAATAAATCACCTTGACTTTCATTGTTTTCAATGTAAACTTTAATAGCCTGTGGATTTTTGCCCCGTGACAACACAACGTACAATTGACCATGTGCAAAAACTGGTTCTTCCAAGACAATACCCACAGATTTGAAAGTTTGACCTTGTGATTTATTAATGGTCATGGCAAATGCCATAATAATGGGAAATTGTCTTCTTTGAAGTATAAAAGGGAAACTACTTTCACTTGGTGCTAAATCTATTCTTGGTATGAAAACTCTCTTTCCTTTATGGGTCCCAGTTAAAATTTCAGCATCTATAAAATGGTCCTTTAATTGTTGAACAATTAATCTTGTGCCATTGCATAGGCCTTTTTTGGGGTTCATATTTCGCAGTAACATGATAATTGCACCTTTCTTTAGCTGCAAAATATGTGGTGGCATTCCAGAAGGAGTTAAAGAGTTAATGAATTCAGTTGAAAAGTTTGCCTGACTTTCATTGTCATCAGCAAGTACAGAATCAGCACTGTGATAATTTCTTTGTGGTGCATTAATTTTTTTTTAAGATTTCATTATTGAGTATTAATGCATCTTTATTTTTACACGTCAGTATAACTTGGTTGGCAAGCTCGGAATATTCTTCGTTATTTATGCTCCCTTCAAATATAGCCGATATAATATCTTGTTGACAAATCATATGAGGTGGGATCTCTACAGTGTCGTCAGGTAAATGTAGTATTTTTTCTGTTCTGCCTTCTCCAATTTTAATAAGCCAATCATTGAAATCAGTTTGGCCTTCTGATCTCATATTTTGTTGCAGTTGAAGATGGGTAAAATGTTTCCATACTGTACTTGACTTTATACATGTTTCAATAATGTCTGTTCGATTTCCATGTACAACGACAGGTAATGTTTGTCTAAAATCGCCACCCAACAACATTACCTTTCCACCAAATGGAAAAATATTATCCATGACTTCACGAAGCAAACGGTCAATACATTGGAGGGCATAGCATGACATCATTGTGGCCTCATCTATTATAATTAATTTACATTTCTTCAATTTCTTTGCTTGTAAGGATGTCATGCGAATATCTGACACAGAATTTTCTAAAATAGGCACTGGCAGTTAAAATCCACTATGAACAGTTCTTCCACCTTCTAATAAAAGTGCAGCAATTCCAGTAGTGGCAAACGCCATTGCTATTTTTCCTTGTGCTCGTACTGAACTCATTAATAAATTGTGCAAATATGTTTTTCCTGATCCGCCAGGTCCATCAAGATAGAAATAACGCTCTGTCACCATGTCATCATCTATAGCATTTTTAATGGCATGAAATGCTTGCAATTGTAGTGTATTTAAAGTTGCAAGTCTTTCTTCTGTTCTTTCTGCTTGTAGTTGAATGTCATAGTCTTCAAAGTTAATGTTATCTATAAGACCTGGATCAGGCAAATTAAAACTTGCACAACTTAATCCATGAGTTAAAAAGACTTCTTGAATTTCCATTAACGCTTTTAAGTGTGCAATGGGTTCATTGTATCGTCGCATAAAGTCTTCAGCCATATTACTTTTAAAAGTCTCCCACAAAGCTAATGCATTTGGAGCATTTGAGAAGATACAAATAAAAGCAAATTGTTCTCTCATCTGTCGTGGCATTTGACATTGTGCTGCTTCTTCTAAACATCTTTCCCACTCTGTATCATCAGCGAGTAAGTTTCTATGTCTTGCAGCTAAATGGAAGGATTCATATACAATGTCATTAACAGTTCTTAATTGTTCAAAACTTTGTGCTCCTGGAACATTTAAAAGTAATATCCGTAAGCAAAAACGTTCAACATCTCTTGGACTGACTGTGTAAATTCGTGGAATTATTTTATTGCCTCTGGTTTTTCTTGCTCTCCATAATCCATTCACAAAAACATAGTGATATGGAATTTCAATATATAAGTATTGTGTTGCTTGAGCATCAGTGGAATTTAATGCAAACCATGCAGTTAGTGTAGTGTGACGATCTTCACTTTGGGCCAATGCATTCATTTCATTTCCAGCATGGAAATAGACTAAATGTCGTTGTGGCAAATGTACTGCTAACCTATATACTGCATGTGATCTATCATGCATTTCAAATTTTAAAAGCTGCCACATAGCTTCTGGCGCACTGACATAGCGAGCATCTACATGAGATGCAAGTTCATCATGTACTAACTCACTACTTTCAGGGTTGTCTGCACTTTTGACGACTACAGTAGCTGCATCGTAACCTTTGTAAATATATTTGTAGACATATTTAATGGATTTGATGGAAGTGCAGGCTTCTACGTTGATGTGGGCGTTGTACTTCATGAGTAAATGTGGATTGTAGGGTACTACATATCTATTGTCCACTTTTTTTCCATGAATAATGGCACTGTCTCCTTCTCTTCTTTTATAAAGTGGATATCCATCACAATTTGCATATGTTTTGTCTCTATAATCTTTTGGAAAATCTTTTGAACATTGATTATTTTCCATACATGGTGATTGTGGATTAAGGTCTCCACAGGGTCCATGAATCATGCGATGAGTAACAATCTCATATAGTCTACCATATAGTTCTGGATCTGGTAGTTCAGCAACTATGACTGCATCCACTTTGTCCGAAGTATCTAATTTATCTTTCTCTTGAAGTATTATGAGCAGATGTGCATGTGGAAGGCCTCTTTTTTGAAATTCAATGGTATATAAATAAGCAAGACATTTGCCAAATAACTGATTTATAGTGAAGTCACGTATTAATTCATTTAATTTGATCTTAAAAACTCTGGCTACTAAATCTGGTCGATCTGAAGCACTTTGTCCAAGAAGTAGATTTTGATTAATTTCTGGCCATTGTGGATTACATGTAAATGTCACAAATAAATCTGGTTTTCCAAATTTTGTCACAATAGCCATAGCATCATTGTATCCTGCTCTCATATTTCGAGGAGATCCTTGAAAAAAAGATGGTAAAATGATGGCTTTGCCAGCTGTCATGTCTCTGCTTGTAGCCACGTCAGCAACATAGTCCATGAGTCCACAATATTGTTCTACACGTAGTTTATCTTGTTGATATTTTATAAAGTTTAAATTATTTGCCTCAACTTGCAAATATGAATCAATAATCCATTGTTGTGTTAGTTTTCCACCACATAAAATTGGATTAAATTCATCTCTAATGGCAATTTGAGCAACTTTAAATTCAAGCATAAAAACATTATTTCGGATTCTGGCTTTAGCATTTGGGTAACTGGTAAGGGTTAATTTTGCTTGCCAACCTGCTTCTCCATGTGGGAAAAAGATGGGATATGTCATTGGATCTAAATTTGGACTTAAGATATTAATATTAATAAATGGTTGCTCCTCATTTCTGGGATATACTCTAATGTCTTTTTGAAATGGTGGTTCTCCTTCATCATTCTGAAAGACCATTGCAACCTCATTTGATGTTGGCAAGTTATAACGACGTTTATCAGTATGTCTGTCTCTTTTAAGCACCATATTAACCTTTGGCATGGGTAATTGATGTCTTTGTGCATGAAGTAGTTGTTCATTTTCTACTTCTGCCAATTTTTTGTAAGCTTTACTGTAGGGATTGTTGTCCATAATGTTATTTAGCTCTATGAAAACACTGGGTAAGCATTTTTTATTTTCTTCCATCTGCATACGTTGGTCAACAGCTTCCATTGTATCTAGGACATATAGTTGAGCGAATTTTCTTTGCTCTCCTTCCTCTGGATGTAAATGTGAAGTCCGATGATAAATTTGTCCTTGGACTTTAAAACAGTAAGGACCATGTCCTGGTACATTAGCAGCCAATGTTGCCCCCATAGATGCAAATGATATGGCACTATTGTAGGATCTTATGTTTGTCTTAAAATGTTTGTAATTTGGAAAAGTAGGTTCAGTCATAATATTTTGTAAATAGGTTGGAAATTGTTTCCTTTCTGGAAGTTTGAACTTTCCTTTTTGACAACAACTAATAAATTGTCCATCTCTGGGTCTCTCCTGTTTAAAATAATAAGCCTCACAAAATTGACATTGAGTACTCATGTCCCCACAACTATGAACCTCTACTGCTAAAGACTTGAGTAAAGGACAATTTGCAAAGCATATCGGATGTTGACTTTCATATTCATCAGATGAAAAGTCATGAAATGTTTCAACAACAGGTTCTAAATGTTTAGTTTTTTTTGTGGATTTTCTTGGTATATGTTGTCCTTGTTTTGTTGAAATGTCCTGTAAGTTTTTAGTAAGAGTTTGTAAATGCTTTGTTTTTGTAGTTGCTTTTTTTGGTCTGTCTTGACTGGTATCTTGTAAAATGTCATCTGATGTTTTAGGAACAGTTTGTAAATGCTTTATTATCTTTTTATTTTTTTGGGTTGTATCTTTCATTTTTGCAGCTGATATTCTTTTATTTGCAAGTCTTTTGCGTTCTTTTTCTCGTCAAATTTCTTTCTCCTCCAGTGTCTGCTGGGCGGCCCATCTCTCTTGTCTTTCTCTAGTTTGACGTCTTTTCTTCTCTTCTTTGGTCTCGTTATCAGCCATATTAATCTGTAAAGGAAAAAAAATAAATGTAATTGTGTATATTTTAATTTGTAATTCCTGTTAAAGATTCTTGTGCACAATTGGTGAAATAAAAGGCAAATCATTAATGTATCATTTATATTTAGTTAAATTTATAATTCCTGTCCTCACTGGCTAAGAATTTGGCCAATGGAATACTGCTGTAAATAAGCATGTAACATATTTTTTTAAAATAACGGTTTTATTAAAAACGTTGTTTGCGGATAGATATTTACCACTGCAAAACTTCTTTGCTAAAAAAAAAAGTGATGTGGTTATTTAGCTATGTATTGCATAGTAGCAATTTAAATAGAATAAGGGAGATAGTAAATTAATTTTTTTATTTTTCTGTTGACACGGATGCAACTGAAAGCAGTTTCTTTAGTTTTATACTTTAGTACTTATTATACTGTACCTTGGTTGAAGTGTGATTTAAATCCGAATGTTTGTTGGTCCTCGGTTCAAAATCGTTGTCCAATGGTGTGGTCCTCTGTTGGAAGTCCTCGTCCGATGGTGTGGTCCTGTGTGTAAAATCCTGGTCCTATGGTCTGGTCCTCTGTTGAAAGTTCTGGTCCGATGGTGTGGTCCTGTGGCGATAGCCCTCGTCCGATGTTGTGGTCCTGTGACGGTAGCCCTCGTCCGATGTTGTGGTCCTTTGGTGAAAGTCCTCGTCCGATGGTCTGGTCCTGTGTTGAAATTCCTCGTCTGCTGGTCTGGTCCTGTGTTGAAAGTCCTCGTCCGATGGTCCGGTCCTGTGGAGAAAGTCCTCGTCCGATTGTCTTCACGCAGTATCTGTTGTAATATAAAATAGAAAATGTTGTTTGAGTGAAATGTCTTTTAAATAAGTAAAAAATGTATGAATTTGGCTGTATTGTATCAGTTATGGTTATTTTTTTCTATTTTTTTTTTTTTACTTTCTGTACAATCCCACGACTTTTGTTATTCTTATTTAAGGTTCTTAGTAAGGCTTGTGGGTTGTGATATATTAAATAAGAATATGAATTTATTTTGCTATGTGTTTATGTTAGTTTTTGTACAATCCTCTTTGGTGGGCACCACTTGTGGTATACTTATTTAACCTTTATTGGGATGGTTATAGTTAGTGAAACATGAAATAATATAATGAATGTAGTTTGCTATGTGTTTGTGTTAGTTTTTGACAATCCTGTTTTGTGCGCACCACTTGTGCAAAAGTTATTTGTTCTTGATTGTACTGGTTATAGGTTGTTAAACATTAAAGAAGAATGTTAATGTAGTTTCCTATGTGTTTGTGTGATTTTTTGTACAATGCTATTAGGTGCGCAACACTTTTGTTATTCTTATTTTTGCTTCTTTGAAAGGCTTATAGGTTGTTAAACATTGGATAAGAAAGTTAATTTATTTTGCTATGTGTTTGTGTGAGTTTGTTCCAATTCTGTTTTGTGTGTAGCAGCTTGGGTCTCATTCAATTGCGATTTGGCTAATTGAATCGTGCCCTAAATAAGCACATAGCATATTTTTTTAAAGAAGTTTTTAGTCAGTGAAAAACTTTCTTTTGGATAGATTTTTAGTAACTAAAAACTTCTTTAAAAAAAAATGTTATGTTCTTATTTAGAGCCCTATTCAATTGTACAAATTGCAATTGAATGAGGGCCTTTGTGTGTACCATATGTTGCATAGTTTGCCCCTCATTCAATTGCATTTTTTACAATGTAATAGTACTCTAAGGCCGTCATCGAATTGCAATGTTGAAAATTGAATAGAGTTCTAAATAAGCACATCACATATATTTGTTAAAGAAGTTTTTACTTATTATGGGCCCTATTAAATTCCAGCCTCGTAAATAAGAGGCTTCTACTTAAGCCCTACGTACTGCAAAGTTTCTCTAACTTACAATGCTATTAAATTAGCCCTGCTGCGAGCAACGTATGAGCTACGCAGCAGGGCCGTACGTATCTACACTGCGTAAATGTACATGAGGAGTGACAGCCTGCGAGATGATATCGCAGGCTCCCACTCCTCATCAAGTGCTGCGGGGGTCCTAAAAGGGACCTCCGCGGCAGTCCCCCACATAAGCCCTGCCGTGGGGGGTACTCCAAACCCCCCCCCCCCCAGGCACCTAAAATGAACCCCCCCTCAATGCGGGGGTCCCTGTCGGGACCCCCGAAGTGTCCTCACATGAACACCTTGCTGCAGGGGTCCATAGGAACCCCCGCAGCCCCCACACATTAACCCCTTGCAGCGGGGGTCCCCGATCGGCACCGATCAGGCCCCCGCTGCATTTAAAACTTTTAAATTCCCCGCCGCGGCTCCTTAAAGGGGCCGCGGCACACTATTACCCAATCCCGGCCGCGGCACTTAAAATTAACCCCCCTCTATGCTGGGGGTCCCCATCGGGACCCCTGAAGTGTCCCCACATAAACCCATTGCAGGGGGGGTCCCCGATCTGCATAGATCAGGCCCTCCGCTGCATTTAAAACTTTTAAATTCCCCGCCGCGGCTCCTTAAAGGGACCGCGGCACACTATTACCCAATCCCGGCCGCGGCACTTAAAATTAACCCCCCTCTATGCTGGGGGTCCCCATCGGGACCCCCGAAGTGTCCCCATATAAACCCCCTGCTGCGGGGGGCCCCGATCGGCACCGATCGTGACCCTGCTGCAATTCAATTTTAAATTTCCCGCCTCGCGGGTCCTCAAAGGACCGTAAAGGTCCTGAAAGGACTCGCACTAAAAATATTAACCCCAGGCAACTATAATTACCCCATTAACTCATGATGGTCAATCCAGACCACCATAAGGCCTAAATTAACCCATTAACTCATGGTGGTCAATACAGACCACCATAAGGCTCTATTTAACCCCATCAGTCCCATAAGGGTATATTATTACCATTATGGGCCTGTTACAACCCAACATTAACCACATAAGTGCCATGATGGTCCTCAAGGACCATCATGACACTAACTACAAACACTACACTATAACCCCCAATAAACCATTTAATCTAAACTAACCCCCCTCTACACTAATCTATTAACACTTACACTACCTACCTACACTACCTACCCCCTAATAAACCTCCCCAACACTCTAATTACAAAAACCAATAAACCTACAGCACAGAAAACAAAAAACCTACAGTACAAAAAACAAAAAAACCTACAGTACAGAAAAAATAAAAATTACAACCCCACCCCCCACTACAGAAAACAAAAAAATACATTACAACCCCACCCCCCACTACAGAAAATAAAAAAATTACACACCTGAAAAGGAAAGACAGATAAACACAATACAATACATACATATAATACATTACATACATTACATACAATACATGACATTACATATAATATATTACATATAATATATTACATATAATACATTACATACAATACATGACATTACATATAATATATTACATATAATATATTACATATAATACATTACATACATTACATACAATACATGACATTACATACATTAAATATAATATATTAAATATAATATATTACATATAATATATTACATATAATACATTACATACATTACATACAATACATGACATTACATACATTAAATATAATATATTAAATATAATATATTACATATAATATATTACATATAATACATTACATACATTACATACAATACATGACATTACATACATTAAATATAATATATTAAATATAATATATTACATATAATATATTACATATAATACATTACATACATTACATACAATACATGACATTACATACATTACATATAATGTATTACATATAATATATTACATATAATATATTACATATAATATATTACATATAGTCCTAATCAAATACCCCCTATCTATCTAACATACAATCTATTTAATTTAAAATAAATCCTAACTATATCAAATACATCCCCCTATCTATCTAATATACAAAAAATCCTAACTACATACACAGACCCTAATTCTAAGCTAAAATCAATAAATTAAGACCACTTACCTTTAAGATGTTGCTTCAGATCACTAACCTATGGGTCAAACAAAAAATAAAAATTAGTACAAAACATTAACATCAAATAAATAAACATTCTATACATTCTAAATAATATACTCACCTTTACAGCATGTCCAGTCACTGTTTAGCTCTTCCGGCGCGGCCCTGTTAAAAAAAAAACACAATACATGAATACATGAATACAATATATAAACAATAAATAAAATACACAAATAAACATCTAAATATACATTTAACTTACCTCCCCGCGATGTCCCCGGCCTTCTCTCCTTCAGCCCCGGCTGGGCCGCGGAACCATCCGCGCTCTAAAAAAAAAAAAAAGCTAACGGGGAGGTCTGCCAGTGCAGACCTCCGACGCTACTGAACCTCCCGGAGTCGTTTACGGGAGGAAATTGGCATTGTCGGCTTGTGATTGGCTGAAAAAGCTGTCAGCCAATCAAAAGTCGTCAATGTAGGAGCTAATCAGGATGCGCAGATGTCTTCTACCAATCACTCCGTGGGGGTGTATCCCATAATGATTGGCTGAAGGCATCTGAGCGTTGTGATTGGTTCCCAGAAAGATAGACAAGTGTTTAAGCCAATCAGGGTGGGATATTGGGGTGTATCCCATCCTGATTGGCTGAAATTGATAGACAGCTTTTTCAGCCAATCACAAGCCGCCAATGCCAATTTCCTCCCGGAAACGACTCCGGGAGGTTCAGTAGCGTCGGGGAGGTCTGCCAGTGCAGACCTCCGTTAGTTTTTTTTCTTTTTTTTTTTTTAGAGCGCGAATGGTTCCGCGGCTTAGCCGGGGCTGAAGGAGAGAAGGCCGGGGACATCGCGGGTAGGTAAGTTAAATGTATATTTAGATGTTTATTTGTGTATTTTATTTATTGTTTATATATTGTATTCATGTATAAACGATAATAATAATAATGTATTCATGTATTGTGTTTTTTTTTTAACAGGGCCGCGCCGGAAGAGCTAAACAGTGACTGGACATGCTGTAAAGGTGAGTTGAATATTTAGAATGTATAGAATGTTTATTTATTTGATGTTAATCTTTTGTACTAATTTTTATTTTTTGTTTGACCCATAGGTTAGTGATCTGAAGCAACATCTTAAAGGTAAGTGGTCTTAATTTATTGATTTTAGCTTAGAATTAGGGTCTGTGTATGTAGTTAGGACTGTAATTATTTTATTTTAGTTTAGAATAATGGTCTGTGTATGTAGTTAGGATTTTTTGTATATTAGATAGATAGGGGGATGTATTTGATATAGTTAGGATTTATTTTAAATTAAATAGATTGTATGTTAGATAGATAGGGGGTATTTGATTAAGACTATATGTAATATATTATATGTAATATATTATATGTAATATATTATATGTAATGTATGTAATGTCATGTATTGTATGTAATGTATTATATGTAATATATTATATGTAATATATTATATGTAATGTCATGTATTGTATGTAATGTATTATATGTAATATATTATATGTAATATATTATATGTAATATATTATATGTAATGTCATGTATTGTATTGTGTTTATCTGTCTTTCCTTTTCAGGTGTGTAATTTTTTTATTTTCTGTAGTGGGGGGTGGGGTTGTAATGTATTTTTTTGTTTTCTGTAGTGGGGGGTGGGGTTGTAATTGTTTTTTGTTTTCTGTACTGTAGGTTTTTTTGTTTTTTGTACTGTAGGTTTTTTGTTTTCTGTGCTGTAGGTTTTTTGTTTTTTGTAATTAGAGTGTTGGGGAGGTTTATTAGGGGGTAGGTAGTGTAGGTAGGTAGTGTAAGTGTTAATAGATTAGTGTAGAGGGGGGTTAGTTTAGATTAAATGGTTTATTGGGGGTTATAGTGTAGTGTTTGTAGTTAGTGTCATGATGGTCCTTGAGGACCATCATGGCACTTATGTGGTTAATGTTGGGTTGTAACAGGCCCATAATGGTAATAATATACCCTTATGGGACTGATGGGGTTAAATAGAGCCTTATGGTGGTCTGGATTGACCATCATGAGTTAATGGGTTAATTTAGGCCTTATGGTGGTCTGTATTGACCACCATGAGTTAATGGGTTAATTAGAGCCTTATGGTGGTCTGGATTGACCACCATGAGTTAATGGGTTAAATAGAGCCTTATGGTGGTCTGGATTGACCACCACGAGTTAATGGGTTAATTTAGGCCTTATGGTGGTCTGTATTGACCACCATGAGTTAATGGGTTAATTTAGGCCTTATGGTGGTCTGTATTGACCACCATGAGTTAATGGGTTAATTAGAGCCTTATGGTGGTCTGGATTGACCACCATGAGTTAATGGGTTAATTAGAGCCTTATGGTGGTCTGGATTGACCACCATGAGTTAATGGGTTAAATAGAGCCTTATGGTGGTCTGGATTGACCACCATGAGTTAATGGGTTAATTAGAGCCTTATGGTGGTCTGGATTGACCACCATGAGTTAATGGGTTAAATAGAGCCTTATGGTGGTCTGGATTGACCATCATGAGTTAAAGGGTTAATTAGAGCCTTATGGTGGTCTGGATTGACCACCATGAGTTAATGGGGTAATTATAGTTGCCTGGGGTTAATATTTTTAGTGCGAGTCCTTTCAGGACCTTTACGGTCCTTTGAGGACCCGCGAGGCGGGAAATTTAAAATTGAATTGCAGCAGGGTCACGATCGGTGCTGATCGGGGCCCCCCGCTGCAGAGGGTTTATGTGGGGACACTTCGGGGGTCCCGATGGGGACCCCCAGCATAGAGGGGGTTCATTTTAAGTGCCGCGGCCGGCATTGGGTAATAGTGTGCCGCGGTCCCTTTAAGGAGCCGCGGCGGGGAATTTAAAAGTTTTAAATGCAGCGGGGGGCCTGATCTATGCAGATCGGGGACCCCCGCTGCAAGGGGTTAATGTGGGGGTGCTGCAGGGGTCCCGATAGAGACCCCTGCAGCATGGGGATGTGTATAGGGTGCAGGGGGGAGCCTCACACTGCTGTCTCGGGCTGTTCCGAGGCAGCACGTAGAGGCTTTCGGATCCCTTGCGTGGACTTTTTGTCCACGTAGGGATTCTTACGATATGCGAGACTCGTGCATAGATTTAAGGCTACGTAGCTCTCTCGGAGCCTATTCTCGGCCATTTTCTCGCAGTCATATCGTAAAGCAGGCTGCGAGAGATTCGGTTCTCGCAAACAGCAGGAAAACTGCCTTTTGCGAGCACCGAGAGAACTACGAGGGAGAATTTAATAGGGCCCTATGCATCTATCTAAAAGCAAGGTTTTCACTAACAAAAAGTTATTTAAAAAATATATGTTATGTGATTATTTGGATCCCTATAGAATTAGCAAAATGGCAATTGAATAAGGGCCTAAAAGTGCTTATTTATAGCCATATTAAATTGTCCAAAATAGCAATTGAATGAGGGCCTTTGGTTACTGCATTTGTTATATTGTCAGCTCCTCATTCAATTGTGTTTTGACCAATGGAATAGAGCTCAATATCACCACAGAGCATATTTTTTTACCGAATTTTGTATTTAGTGAACTTGTATCCAAAAGCAACGTGTTCACTAAATAAAAAGTTCCTTTAAAAAAGCCCTATTGAAATGGGCAAATCACATTTGAGTGAGGCCCTTGGCCATTAAACATATATATGTCCTCATTGAATTGCAATTTTGCCAATTGAAGAGGGCTCTATATAAGCACATAACATATTTATTGAGCAAAGTTTTTAGTAACTAAAAAGTTATGTATAAAAAATATGTTATGTGCTTATATAGAGCCCTATTCAATTGAGCAAGTCGCAATTGAATAAGGCTCATGGTTCTTTCTTTTTTATACTTAATACTTTACCTTGATTGAAGTGTCGAATGTCAGAGGGTCCCCTCCTGCCAATCTTAATCTGCCGGTCTTCTTGTAGTGTCTGTTTGAAAAAGAAATTTAAATAGTTATTTGTATATTTATAATTTTTCATCTAGCAAAGCATTGCCTTTTGAGCATGTAATGTCTTGTTGTATCTTACCTCTTCTTCTTTGTTGGTGTTCTTTAAAAGGGATTGTGCTTCACAGTGCACGGTGCAAATTGTTGAGTGACGCTGTGGATGCAGAGTCTGTTTGAATATAAAAAGAAATAGAAAGATTCAGCTTTATATGATCTATTGAATAAGAGTAAATTAATGTCATTTAAATATACTTCTGTAATTATTTTCAATTGACCTTATTTTTTGTTGGGGGCTACACACATATGTCACATACATGAAGCACATTCCATAGTTTAATGTAATTATTTTGTGTACGTGTGACATATCAGTATACATGACTCATATTTAAATGGTTAAATTAACCTTATATTTTTTTTTCAAACACACATAAATGTCTGTGTGTGAGATGTAACTATAGATGATACACATATATGTGCGTGTGACATATCAGTATACATTATACACATATATGTCCGTGTCACATGTCACTATGAAGGGGCAATACACATAAATGTGCGTGTCACTATACATTATACACATATATGTCCGTGTCACATGTCACTATGAAGGGGCAATACACATAAATGTGCGTGTCACATGTCACTATACATTATACACATATATGTCCGTGTCACATGTCACTATGAAGGGGCAATACACATAAATGTGTGTGTCACATGTCAATATACATGATACACATATATGTCCATGTCACATGTCACTATGCAGGGGCAATACACATAAATGTGCGTGTCACATGTCACTATACATTCTATACATATATGTGTGTGTCACATGTCACTATACATTATAGACATATATGTGCGTGTCAGATGTCACTATACATTATAGACATATATGTGCGTGTCACATGTCACTATACATAAACCTCTGTTTAATATAGAATTATGTTTTTTTGTTGTTTTGTTAAATGAACTGTATTTTTTTTGTGAGCCTATACACATAAATGTGCCATATATGTCACTACATAAATCCTAGTTTATTTTTTTATTTGTTTGACCTGTCCTGATAATAAAATGTAATATATTATAGCTTACCTCTCAGTTGTAATTTGCACAATGCAAAGTAGTAAATTAGTAAAGAATTGTCTTCTCAAGTAAAAGCAGCAGTTATCTCAGAAGTCACTCCGTTCATCACCTGAGGAGAAATGTATTTTTTTGTGTGAAATAGGCAGTATTTATAAACTTGTAGAAAGTTCTGGAAAGTGAGACCGTTAGAACATAATACGCATGCGCTATTTGCGTTCCAGCTTACAATTTGCGTTCCATCCGCCATTTTCTGCGTATTACTGTTCAAAATGGTGTTTAATATGATTGTGATACGTTCCGCATAGTGTGTGTTTCATTATTGCGAGTAAGTGTAGTGTAGTTACGTCTGAAGCCTCGTTTTCGTTTTGTTCGTCTGCCATTTTTTCTCTCGCTTAGCGATGGTATTAGTGTCTAAAGTGTTTTATTTTTATTTAAATGTAGGTGTAACTTGTTTTTTTGAGGTGCTGGATGGTTCCTCTTGCTGTAGGTAAGCTTTTTATGTGTTTGTTGTGTGTCTTTCTTAAGTTTTAAATGTTTGTATGTCGGCGTGTTGCGTCCGATGTTTGCGAGGTCGTAATGTGGTAACGTGTCTCATATGGTGTTTGCGTGTGTAGCCTCGTTTTCGTTTTATTCGTCTGCCATTTTTTGTGTCGCTTAACAAATTATTTAGTGTCTAAACTCTTTTATTTTGAGTGCAATTAAGTTGTAAGTTGCATTTTTGAGGTCCTGGGTGCTTCCTGTTTGTGTAGGTAAGGTTTTTATGTATGTGCTGTGTGTATGTATTGTGTTTGTAATTTTGTAATTTTGTAGTGTTGCGAGGCCGTAATGTGTGTGAACGTGTGTCGTATGTTGTTTGCGAGTGTCGTAATGTGTTGCGACGTGAACTTTGCGAGATTCGCAGTTCTTTGGGTTGGGAATTTGTGTTGTGAATTTTGCAAGGGTCGCAGTTGCTGCAACTGAAGACCTCGGCGCTCCATGCCAGCAACTGAGAACCTGGCACAGTGCCCTCGCTTCGCGAGGGCCGCGGGCTCGCTACGCGAGCCCGCAGCGTTAGCAACAACTCGTATATGTGATCTACTGTACTTCCAAATAGCCAGAGGCGATTGTTGTGTTTCACAAAAAACAAAACAAATGTAGTGAATTTCGCTGAAAGAGTGGGTGATAATGTTGGGGTACTGAAATACGTATATATATATATATATATATATATATATATATATATATAAAATCTAATAAATAAATAAATAAATATATAAATAAATAAATAAATATATATATATATATATATATATATATATATATATATATATATATATATATATATATATATATATATATATATATATATATATATATATATATAGGGGGAAAGTCTTTGATCCCCTGCTTTTTGAACGTTTGTCCACTGACAAAGAGATTATCAATCTATAATTTTAATGATAGGTGTATTTTAACAGTGAGAGACAGAATAACAAAAAACCAACAAAGAAGAAAAATGCATGTCAAAAAAGTTATAAATTGATTTGCAGGTCAATGAGTGAAATAAGTATTTGATTCCCTATCAATTAGCAAGATTTCTGGCTCCAATGTGTCTTATATACAGGTAATGAGCTGAGATCAGGAGCACTCTAGGAGTGCTCCTAATCTCAGCTAGTTACCTGTATAAAAGACCAAAGAGCTGTCCAAGGATGTCAGGGACAAGATTGTAGACCTACACAAGGCTGGAATGGGCTACAAGACCATCGCCAAGAAGCTTGGTGAGAAGGTGACAACAGTTGGTGCGATTATTCGCAAATGGAAGAAACACTTGGTCTCCCTTGTCTGGTGCTTCATGCAAGATCTCACCTCATGGAGTTTCAATGATCATGAGAATGGTGAGGAATTAGCCCAGAACTACACGGGAGGATCTTGTTAATGAACTCAAGGCAGCTGGGAACATAGTCACCAAGAAAACAATTGGTAACACACTACAGCATGAACTGAAATCATTCAGTGCCAAGGTCCCCCTGCTCAAGAAAGCACATGTACAGGCCCGTCTAAAGTTCGCCAATGAACATATGAATGATTCAGAGGAGAACTGGGTGAAAGTGTTGTGGTCAGGAGAGAACAAAATCAAGCTCTTTGGCATCAACCCAACTCGCCTTGTTTGGAGGAGGAGGAGGAATGCTGCCTATGACCCCAAGAACACCATCCCCACCGTCAAACATGGAGGCGGAAACATTATGCTTTGGGGTGTTTTTTCTGCTAAGGGGACAGGACAACTGCACTGCATCAAAGGGATGATGGACGGGACCATGTACCATCAAATCTTGGGTAAGAATCTCCTTCCTCAGCCCGGGCATTGAATATGGGTCGTGGATGGGTATTCCAGCATGACAATGACCCAAAACACACAGCCAAAGGAGTGGCTCAAGAAAAAGCCCATTAAGGTCCTGGAGAAAGCCTCCTTTGCAGGCAGGATTGCCATAACTAAAATAGCTCTGCTACCAAAGATAAACTACTTATTTTGGTGTATCCCTCTAAAATTATCTAATTATGTATTAAAAAAATTCCAGGTATTAATCGATAAATATATACATCAAGATAAGCCAATTGGAGTTAAGAGAGATATTATGTTTAGACAATTTGAAAAAGGAGGCTTTGAAATGACAAAGGGGAAAGGTATGAAGAGATTGTTATTCTCTGATGTTTTACATAAAGATCTGGAGCCAGAGCAACAACAGTGTTGGGCAATTTATTACGGGTTTGGAAGAGTATTAAAAATAAATATGAACTAATGTCTTCTCCAAGCCCCATAATGCCCGTTTCTTTGTTGGTAAATGAGGTAGGGGATACGACAATAAATCTCTGGCCAATGTGGGGACTAACAAAGCTACAAGATCTATATACAGATGGAGCATTGGTCCTTTTCCAGCAATTAATAAAAAAGTATGGTCTCCCTAAGAGATTTTTGTTGGATTATATCAAAATAAAAATGTTTCTTAATAAAAAGAAATGGAATGTCAGTACTATGCCAGCGATTAAATCCTTGGAAGTTTTGCTGATGTCAAAGTATAGGACTTAATTGATATCAAAATGCTTCACAATGGGAGTCCTGGGAAATGTTTCACGAAAATGGAAATGCTTCACAAAAATGGAGTCCTGGGAAAAAGAAATAGGGTGAATTTGGCTGGTAGAGAGATGATACGTAGCACTAGGTAACACTAAGAAGTTCATAAAGAATGCCACGTACAGTGAAGTATTTTCCAAGGCTAAAAGTAAACTAGCAACTTGACCGTCAAAAATGACAAGATTAAAAATGTAAGCCTGGCAATGCTGTTTGCCACACAATGCGAGGATATGGGCCCTCTGAGCCCCTTTGACGCTCATCACGTGGCTCGCAATGAGCGCCTTTCACAGTTCATTGCGAATTTCTTCCCCCTATACTACCTTGGGTTAAGAGTTAGTGCCTTGAGTTAGGTTTTACTGCCTTGGGTTAAGTCTCATTAGCTTGAGTTAAATGTTACTGCCTTTTATTAAGTGTTACTGGTTTGCGTTAAGTCTTAGTGCTTAGGGCTCGTATTTACATCCTTCGGCCTCTTTTTACGTCCTTCACCTCATTTTCGTGTTTACGTTTTTTTGGCAGCCATTTTTTTTTCTCGCTTCTCCGATTTTCGATCATGAAAGAAGGCAAAACATGCCTCAAATTAACTTGCAACCTCACTCACAGGCTCCCTGTCTCTCCCCCTGTGTGTTAATTTGAGCCATATTTGTGTATTTTTAAAGGTATTTCCATTTTGGTGGTTCAGCCGTTAAAGTCTTATTTTTGCGAGCCCCGCAGTCCATCTACGAGCTTTGGGTCCTAAGTGATACAGGCCGTAATTTTGCGGGCGTCGATAAGTCATTGCAGCTAAGTCCCGCGTCTTTCAACTGTTCATGCACAAAGTACTACTGGTCTCGCGATGAGTTCCCTTTGCGCTCATTATAGCCTAAGTCCTGCGTGCTGCAGCCGTCAACAGCTCACAAAGCTCGACCAATGGCCCGTATATCCACAACTATTATTTGTGATGGTATTTTGTTCCTGAAAAAATTGGTCAATTTACTTGCAATGTTGGAGAAATTGTGGATATGTAGGGTCTCAATACCATGTATGGTGGGAATGTAAAAAGATTCAGGATTATTGGGATATGTGTTCTGATCGAATTGCCAGACTTCTGAAAGAAAAGGTAAATTTGAAAGCTGAGAACGTCATTTTACATTTTTTCCCTGTGGAAATATCTTTAGAAACACAAGCATTTATCATGCAGATTTTGATAGTATCTAAATGGTTACTAGTGAAAGGTTGAAAGCAAGAAAAAGTTCCAACTTGGAGAGAGATAATTAATATTATCTCTAGGAATCGCCAATTTGACAAGTATCTATTGGCAGTAAATATTACTAAAACATTAGGAATAAATGGCATCTATGGGACTTATTTGAGTCTCAAGATTACTAAATTGAAGTCTTGTCTCCGACCCCATATTGCCCCTGTCACAACCCACTCTCTGGCTGGGGTCTGCTGACCGGATTTGGGTTACTCTGGACCTTGGAGTAGCTTTGAGTACAGGAACATCATGCCTCAGCCCTTGGTTTAGACTGAGCAATATTGACAGTAAGTCTGACGAATCTTACTGCAAGCATATGTCCCCGGGTAAATAATTCATCTACACACCACGTCTTGATGAAAATTATGAACAACTTCTTTATTTTTACACAAGTATTTAAACAACTCACAAAACCAGTACAGGGAGTGGCTACCCCTTTGTCCAACCCTTATCTTCCTCTTGGCCAATGGGGTAATCTCCAGAGTAACTTGATTACCTCTAGCCAATGGACTAGAGGTAAGCTCTGGGAACTTCCAGACCCCTCCCCTGGGCCGCCCACTAGGTGTGGCTACCTAATTTAGTTGGTCTCTGGCTCTCAAGGGAGAAACATCTTCCTGCCCTCTGGACTTTGCCCTGATTCTCTGAGTAGGAATCCCTGTAGACCCCCTGGGGTTATGGTGCCTGCCTGTCTGCTCTCCAGCTGTGAGCTACCCATGTTAGTTCTCTGCTGGACACTTAGCTAATGGGATTAACAGGCCTTTGGGAACAAAGGAGGCTTGGCTGTATTCAACAATAATAACATACTAATATAATAACCTACATTCATATTTACAAATATAACACCCAATGTTTCACCCACATACAACCAACACATCCCACCAGCTCCTTCACATGACACCCATTACAATGAGCCTAAACATGGAAGGGATGGGAATATGCTAAGGGATAAACTTATAATACTTTATCCCCTAGACCACAACATAACAATATATCCATAACAAGTGGGCCCCAAATCTTTTCTTCCACAGCAGGAGCCATGCACTTTGTCCAAAACCCAGTATGGCCACTGGCTGATTCATGACAAGCCTTCCCCAAGCGGGCAGGGAACATCCAAGATTTTCCCAGCTACGCTGATAGTCATGAATCTGCGTGTTTGGCCAGGCCCGCTGCATTCTAGGCAAGTTCATGTCGGTGCGCACACAGTCCCAAGGTGCAGAGTAAAGACCTCCCCCAGTCCTTGGCCTTGCTCCCACTGTATAGAGCAAATTGCTCTTCCCATGCAACCCCCACCCAAATAGTCCAGAATCCCATCTCTCTCTTTTTGGCAGCAGCATGGAAGTCACTGGGGACACAGTGGGTTGCACCCATACACTCTTCTGAGGCAAAACCGTATTTTTGGGAGCCCCATAAAACAACCCCTGTACCATAGCAACCGCTTTCCCCTCAGCCAGTCCCCACAGCTGGGCTGGGGTTTCTAAAACAGTCTCTGGGCCTATGGGATGGCAAGGGGGCAGTCCAGTACTTCCCTCAGCAAAATCATTATTGTTGGGAGCCCAATAACACAATAACTGCAGTAAAGTACATACCGGTCTGCGCTTGACTCCAGCGTCCCTGATGGAGTCCGGACTTGGATGCTCTGTTGGTTCTGGCTCCTGGAAATCTGTATCTTTGGACAGACCCTCCTGGTTTTCTTCCCCTGGGTCTGTCTGTGTTGCAGCCTGGAGAACTACGCTGTTCCCACCCAGGCTGTGCTTTGGAGCGCTCAGCTGACCCTCTTCTTCTGTTATCTTTTCCTTGGCAACTTGGGCCTCATCCTTTGTGGACTCCTGGGCCCTCTGAGCTTTGTCTGCTCCAGGGTTTGTATTGGGCTCCTGGACACTGGTCATCTCAGGCAAGTCCTCACTACATCCACAATCCTTTGGGGTGCCGCAATGCAACCATGGCTCTTTCTCCCTGGCAGGCACGGCTATCCCTAGCCCTGGTGCCACTGCCTCCTCCTGTGTGAGGTCCGGTTCCCTGTAGCTAGGAACCAGTTCCTTTCCCTCCCCACAGTCTCTTAAATAGCAATCCTGAGCCCCTGCCTCCATGAGCAGTTCTGGCTCATACACATTGGCTAGAACTTCTGAGGGCAGACTTAGTTCATCTGGCCCTACCTGTTGAGCAGTTACTGGGGTTTCTGCCAGGATTTGTGCTGGAAGGTAGTCCTCAGGTGAGACCTTTTCCACATCTGGTACCTCAGGCGTGACCCGTTTGGAGAAACTGTGCTCGGCTAGCATTTCCTCTGGGATTAAGTCTCTTGGGGTATCAGGGGACAAACATGGGTTATCTGACCCCACCCAGGGAACATTCCCCTGGGTCTCTGGCTCTTGGAGCTGGTGATTTGGTCCCAAGCTGACTTTACCATCCCTTCTAGGCTCTGACACAGTCTCTGCATTTTTTAGGGGAAAACAGTCTCCATTCCCAGGAGGTGGTACAGGAGCAGGGTTTACCCCTTCCTCCTCCTCCTGATCCTCTGACACATCCCACTCAGAGAGCTCCTCTAGGCAACTCTGAGGCCCAGAAAGCAAAACTGGCTCAGACAGCCCAGGGCACGGCCTTGTATATGTGGTCGCCTCCATTTTGCTTACCCACATGCGCTCTTTCCATATTCTCAGGAACATCTGGTCAAGCACGCAGCCCACATCTTGTGCTGTTAACTTTTCTGGAAAAAGGTGTCTGACTTCTTTAAAACGTCTTTTTGCTTCTTTGGTAATATCTTCTTCATATTGCTGCTCCATTCTTGGTCTTTCTGTAGAGTCATCCCACCACTGCCACCAATTGTCACGACCCACTCTCTGGCTGGGGTCTGCTGACCGGATTTGGGTTACTCTGGACCTTGGAGTAGCTTTGAGTACAGGAACATCATGTCTCAGCCCTTGGTTTAGTCTGAGCAATATTGACAGTAAGTCTGACGAATCTTACTGCAAGCATATGTCCCCGGGTAAATAATTCATCTACACACCACGTCTTGATGAAAATGATGAACAACTTCTTTATTTTTACACAAGTATTTAACAACTCACAAAACCAGTACAGGGAGTGGCTACCCCTTTGTCCAACCCTTATCTTCCTCTTGGCCAATGGGGTAATCTCCAGAGTAACTTGATTACCTCTAGCCAATGGACTAGAGGTAAGCTCTGGGAACTTCCAGACCCCTCCCCTGGGCCGCCCACTAGGTGTGGCTACCTAATTTAGTTGGTCTCTGGTTTTCAAGGGAGAAACATCTTCCTGCCTTTTTTAGTTAGTGGAGACCTTGCTTTTGGATAGATGTTTACTAACTAAAAAATTCTGTAAAAATTTTTTTATCTGTGCTTATATAGAGCTTTATTCAATTGGCCAAAATAAGGCTGTATATCTTCAGAGGTAGGGAAAATATATCCGAAAAATATATGCTTGGTTTATCGGAGTAGCGTGTTAAATATCCATATGTGGCTGGTAGGAGGGTTATTGTGAGAGACAGAAGTAATATAATAGGAAAATCTCAGCATTCACTCACCTCCCTCAGATAGGTAAGTTTGCTGTAGCAATGTTCTGCAAAAGGGTTTAAAGATATATTTATCTTGTCCCCAAAACTCTTTCAGCTGGGTTTAACACTCAGATGTCAAATCCAGCCAGTAACATTTAGTCCAGTAGATTATTCAGATCTGTATTAAAATGAAGTTCACAAGTAGCAAAATAGTCCCAGGGCAATCCAAACTGTCTCTGCCACCTGGTCTTGTAGATCAAATATGATGTAAATTGCTTTGTATTTTTATGCCTTTTCAAGTCTTATTGTTAGGAACTCTGTTGTTTTGCTTCCTCTCTGTTTGCTGCTAGCCACACCTACCCTCAAATCTCTATTTCTATAATCCTCTTCAGCAACCACCAGCTTAAAAATGGCATCACACACAACATGGCTAATGACATCACATACCATCGCAAATTAAATCATATTAACAGGTAAAAATATGCTGTCAATAGTCACTATCAAAAAATTAATACAGTGACATAAATAAAAAACTGGCAAATGAAAAAAACGAATTGTATAATGTGTTTAAAAGAAACTGTAATGTAGTAGAACAAGGAGATTATGGGTGAGAAACCACTGGAGAAGGGACTGGCAACCCACTCCAGTATCTCTACCTTGAATACCAAGTGAATCAGAATAGTGTGTTGGGTTCATGAGGTCACAGAGAGTCGCACACTGAGTGATACAAAGAAAGAAAAATAAATATTTTGAGAGACCTCTGCAGAGTAAATAAGCTTGATGAAAAAGAATTTGGGGGAAAGGGAAAAAAAGGGAAAAAATACAGAAAAAAATATACAGTGAAGTAAGTTTGTGTTATTTTAATACATGCATAAATATTGTACTTCCAAAGCATAAAAAATTAGTTATCTACTTAATACTGAAAAAGGTCAGTTATTTGAACATCTTTTTATATATATAGAACATCTTTAGTGAATTTTTATTTAATAAAAGAGCTATATATGTATTGTATGTCAAATAATTGACTTTATCATATTAAGTAGATAAACTTTGATTAATCTCATATCCTTTGGTTATATCGTCTATTTATCTTAAGACTTTTGTATGTGGTTACATAACTACACATTTTTGCTGTTTTTCATTTGTTTTGTTTTACTCTCTTCTCCAAATTCCTTTTTTCAACAAACTAGTATAGCAGAAAAGCAATGATAATGTGTTGAAAATCTGCAGAGTGTAGATACCATAGGAAAGTGATAGTAGTGAAAGAAAGGTATAAATGGAGAGGAAAAAAAAGTAGTACTTTACAGAAAGAGTAATAGATAACTGGAATAGCCATCCAGGGTAGAATTAATCACAGTTTAGGAAGTGAAACATGCCTGTGATAAGCATACGGCCACCGTAAGGATTAATAAACCAGACATTTGGATAGATAGAATGAGCAAACTAGATTGACCTTTTTACTTATAACTATAAATAATAATAATAAATAAATAAATAATATAACTATAAATAAGCATATATGCACAAGTAGACAAAAATACTGATTCAGAGCAAAACATAGAAATGTATTTGTGTTGTTGTCATGAATTGTTCGAAATCTACTGTCCATGTTTTGCTAATGTATAGTACAACTATTATATCACTAAATAAGACATGCTTTCTTCCACCTCACTATCACAGCATTGCACAACACAGGCTTCCTCCTACCTCAGTATCATATTACTGCAGTGGCGGAGCTAGTCAATGGATGCCCCGGTACAAAAGAAAATGTTGGGCCCCCCCAAGAGGCGCTAATTGCAGCCGGGGCGCCGTCACACATGCAAGCTGGTCAGTACTTGCTCCAATGAGCAGAGTCTCAACTGCGAGCCAACTCGTAACTCGAAAAACCCTAAAAAAAAAAAAAAATGTTTAACAAATATAATAACACACACACAGACAGCAGAGGGGGAGAGCCAGGAAGCCTGGGAGTGAGGTTGCAAGTGATTTTGAGCCAAATTTGGGGGTTTTCGTCAATACAAAATCAGCTAAGCGAGGAAAAAAATGGCAGACTAAAAACGTAAACAATTCTGAAAACTGGATGAAAACGAGGCTGAGCAAGCCAGGCACACGGGACATAGAAAATACACAACTGCAAAGACAGTAACACTTACACCAAGAACGCCAGGCACGCGGGACTTTGAAAATAAAACAAACGTCCTTCAGTGCGTAACCTGCAAACATTCAGCAGACACACACAGGAGAAACACATAGGGAAGGGACAGGGGGGAGATGGTGGAAGGAGACACATGTCATTCCCAAGCACAAAACTTGATGAGCGGCCCGTAGGAAAGGAAAGCACAAAACTTGATAAACGGCCCGTAGGAAAGGCTCGCAATGAACGCCAAAGGCTATTTGCGAACCAAAGGCGCTCCTCACAGGGTTCTCGATGAGCACTGCGAGCTGGAGAGGCTTGAAATGAGCACCTCTGTCTCTCTCTCTCTGATCCTGAAACCAAACAAACTCCCTGGAAGCTTCTCTGAAGTGTCCACACTGAGAAACTATTCTTATAGAACAAACAATGGGTGGGGGCGTGACCGGAAATGTCATGGTAGCCGCATAGTATGGCAGAAGGTCGATGGTGAGAGGAAGTATGTAGCCAAGCTCCACGCTACGTTTGAGCCAGCAGATACTGGGAAGACTTCGGACCCTTAATATTGACTCAAGCCAGCGGACACAGATTCTGAAAGACTCGGAGCGAGGCAAAGGACACCTACCAAGAAGCTGAACCCGGTTCTCGCAGAAAGGTGAGAGAACTCCATGAGACCGGGCTTCCAGGGGAGCTGCCCTCTGACAGTGGAGCCAATAACATGCATGAGCGCGTGTTTGCTGGAAGGAGTCGCAACGTGAACAGAGTGGATGCAGGTCAGTGGAGGCTGTTTATAAATGCTCTGTCTGCTGGCTGAAGCATGTTATTGTGCTGAATAGCATTGGCAATATGGTGTTCTGCGAGACTTGAGTGCTGGCTGGAGTATTTCCGAGCAGAGCACGGTTGGCTGGAACATGAAGCTTGGGGAACCAAGGCACTATTGGTGAGCCCTAAACAGCTTAGATGACTATGCTTTGGACTGATCTGACTGTGATATTTATCAATGGTACTTACACTATGCTTTGGTCTGATCTGACTGTGATATTTATCAATGGTATTTACCTGGTATAGGTCTCACTAGAGCCTCAGAGCCTTATCACTGTGTTGGAAGTTTAATCAAACTCCGGCAGCTCATAAAAGTGAGAAGAGACATCTGTAAGACCCGGAGTTACTGATGTAGTAGGTTGAGGACATATAGAGCATAATTGAGATCAACAATTTCACATTTTTTATGCAATACAAACTAAGCCGGAATTTAAGGCTAATACATAATAAAACATGCTTAAAGCAAAAGGCAACTTGCATGGCAAGGCCAAATCAAATAATAAAACCAGTCAGATCACGGCTAAATATTTTCTTCCTATAAATAAAGATCAGGAACAAGAGAGCTTATCCCCGGAATTCCATCAAGGGAACAAATCTCTGGATTGTAATCCGACTATGTTATCAGATAATTCTTCTAATACAGATACAGAAGGTCAAGGTGAAGCAGTACTAACTATTTCCAAGATGAAGGAGCTATTACAAAACTTCCAATCGTCCTTTATGTTGGATATCAAACAACAAATAATAGAGAATTCTAAGTTAATAAACAAAGTCAACCTCAGAACATCAGACTTGGAAGTCAAATTTGATCATTTAATAAAAGATCATAATAATCTTCTAATTCATTCAGCAAAATTGGAAAGTAAATTAACTGAGTTAAACAATAAAATGGCCCTCATAGAGGACCGATCAAGACAAAATAATTTAAGAATTAAGGGAATTTCAGAGGACATATTGAACGATAATCAAAGACAATATGTTATTAACATGTTGTCTTCTTTGGCTCCGGAGGTTCCACAAACAGAAATGAGATTGGATGCTTGCCATAGACTTCCGAAACCTTCATATCTGGAGAAACATACTCCTAGAGATGTTATTATTAAATTACATTATCTGTCAACTAAGGAAGTGATAATAAAAGCCAATATTAAAACAAAAAAGCTCCAACCACTGTATGACAATATACATTTTTTCACAGATTTATCAGCTATAATGCTCTTAAAAAGAAGAGAATTTTCAATTATAACCTTAGCATTAAGGAAAGAAGGCTATGTATACAGATGGCTTGCTCAAGGAGGTTTGTCAATTTTGAAAGACACTCGCTGGTATAACGTTATCACCTTAAAACAAGGATTAGAACTACTCAGCTCTTGGAACATCATGACGGGGAATCTGGAGAAGACAAACAAACCATTAACTCTTTCAAGTCCAGAATGGCACAAAGGTTGATTTAAATTGTTAACCAACTTAGATTATTGAGCTGGACAAATAATATG
The DNA here is from genome assembly GCA_027410445.1 of Discoglossus pictus. Lineage (NCBI taxonomy): Eukaryota > Metazoa > Chordata > Amphibia > Anura > Alytidae > Discoglossus > Discoglossus pictus. The sequence goes on along the minus strand of CM050166.1, from coordinate 180,924,294 downwards.
TGGATAGGATCATAAAATTATAAAAACTTATTTTATGGGTTTATAGAAATAGATAGAAGCTAAGATTAAGTAATCTTAGGTATAATCTCCTTATAAAAGTAATCATGTTGTGCTTTAAGTAACTGGAATAACTATTTACCCTTCTTGTTTGCTATAAAAATAATTGAGTTCTGACAAGCACTAATATAGGTTTTGGCATAAAGATCGTTCAATCATATCTTTTAGTGCAATCAACAATGAGTTTAAATCATTTAAGTGAATCACTGAAGGGTTTTTTCCCTTTTTTCTTCTTCTTTTTTTCTTCAAATTAACACTAAAGTAACAATGATGCAATATCAGCATATGTAGATAAATATATATATATTTTTTTATCATATAAACTTTATTGAGAGTAGAATGAATGACAACAACAAATAAAACATTTCAGGAATGAAAATACATTGAAACCTAACATAGATGTCCTTCAAAATGTGTTACTGGGGCTGTTCTATATTTCCTCAAAGTAACTTGTTTTCAACATTTTAGAGTGATATTTATAATACATATTGAAATCTAACAACTCTGAAGAGATAGTAAACTAGTTGAGCTTAAATAGATTCAGTGTAAAGAGTAAAAGGGGAGAAAGATAAAAGTTTGCTCTCGCTTGCCATAACAGAGGGAAACTCAACATTCCTCCAATCACTCCCCCCCTCCGCCGCCTCCTTGGCAATTTTTTTTTTCTTTTTTTTTTTTATTAGTCATATTATTATTACCTTACCTCCAGCAGAAAAGTCAGCCTTCTTCCAATTCCGTCTGATTCGTATCGCTCCCCGCTCCACTCCCCACCTAGCCGCACAAGAGAAAGAAGCCCCACCCGACCTCCCAGACTACCCCTCCTCAAGGAGTACCGTCTGGTGATCTAATCCAAGGTTCCCATATTTCTAAGAATGCAGGAAGAGAGTCTAAAAGAGTATAAGTCATCCTTTCATTAATGAACAGAAAATGTATTTTATTAAATACTTCTTGAAAGTTAATAGAATTGTCTTTCCATCGCCTGGCAATGATGTTCTTGGTTGCTAGATAAATCATTTGAGCCAGCCTATTGCCTTTTTTCCCAATTCCAAATGGTGTATTCCTAGAAGGCATGTCGCTATTGAAGGTGCAATTGGGGTGTTCAATAATCCTGAAATTAGTGTGGCTGCCTTATCCCAGATCTCAGCCACCCTGGGGCACTGCCACCATGAGTGAATTAAATCCCCCCTACCTTGACACCCCCTAAAGCATTTATCTGAGATTGTTGGAAAAAACGTGTTCAATCTAACTGGAGTCGTGTATGCTCGATGTAGAATTTTTAGAGAAGTTTCCAGGAGACTGCAATTAAGTGAGTCCCTGGAGAGGTTCAAACAAGGCTCGGTCCAAGTTTTTCCCTCCCAAGTTTGTTGTAGATCAGATTCCCACTTTAACATGAAGGAGGGCTTTGTAAGATCCGGGGGAGAGTTTAATATGTCATAGATATTTCCCAAGGTTCCCTTAAAGAGCGGTACATTCTTGCATATTGTAGATAGCCAGGTGGCCATGGGGGGTCCATGTTTCCTCACCACCTCCCCTATCCAATATCTTATTTTTATAAGGTTAAATAGCTCTCGCTGGGGCACTATGTAATCCCTTTTCACCGTATCTAGTGTTAAGATTCTGTCGCTATCCACCCATGTTCCTAATTTGTCTAAGTTGAGCGAACTCCAAAAATTTCTCGACTCCACTGATTAGGAGGTTAAAAGGGTGGGCGATGAGAATACAGAAGTTAGGGGAGATAAGGCGTGGGCTAATTTGTGTTCCCATCTGGCCCGATTCCAGATCTTCAAAGTAAGGCTAGTAATAGGATTACTTATCCAGTCTCCGTAGGTCTCCAAGGGAGGAGCCCATAAAAAAATTCCCCAAGTCAGGGGAGCCATTAATGCGTCCTCAATAAACACCCAGTTTGGTTGGTGAGGGATAGAGTGTACCAAGAGGAGAAAAGCAAGCTGCGCCGCTTTGAGGTAGTTGGAAAAATTAGGACATGATAGACCGCCCTTGGACTTGTGCCTAAACATTATCCTCCTGGCTATCTTTGGAGGTCTGTTCCTCCATATAAATTTAAATACCAGGGATTGGAAACGGGATAGCTCTGCGTTGTTTATTTGAATGGGCAAAGTCCTTGCTAGGTAGAGCAGCCTTGGCAAGATGTTCATCTTGACCGTGGCAATCCGACCCGTCCAGGAGATATGTCGCTTCGACCAGATGTTCAGGTCTCTCTGTAGTGTTCTAAAGAGGGGAGTGAAGTTAGCTTTATACATTTCTGTTAGTGTGCTAGTTAGATTAATTCCCAAGTATTTAACGTGGGAGGTGGGCCACAGGAAGTTATGTGTTAGTTTCAATTGGTTCAATATGTCTGGGGGAATGCCAACACTAAGGGCCTCTGTCTTGTCCTGGTTCAGCCTGAGCCCTGACAAGGAACTATACTGCGTAATCGTTTCCATCAGAGCTTGAATCGAGGGGCCCGGGTTCGTTAGGGTACACAGGAGGTCATCAGCAAATAAAGAGCATTTCACATGCTGATGTCCCACCCACACACCACCTATTTTGGAATTTGCTCTGATCGCCTGGTCCAAAGGTTCAATTGCTAGTGCGAAGAGAAGTGGGGATAGTGGGCAGCCCTGCCTAGTACCACGTTCGATATTGATATAGGCTCTCTGAGAACCAGGCAGCTTAAGGCTGCCTTTGGGTGATGTATAGTATGAACGCAGCAGGCTGATAAACTGGCCCTTAAACCCAAATTTAGATAATGTGGCGAACAGAAATGGACATTCCAGCATATCAAACGCTTTTTCAATGTGCAGGGCTAGAATACATACAGGGGGCCCACCTGATCTAGCCATGTGTATGATATTTAAAGTCCTCCTGATATTGTCCCCCATCTGCCTGTGTGGGATAAAGCCTGACTGGTCTTTGTGGATCAGTGCTGGGAGGAAGGCCGAGATCCTTTTGACAAAGATTTTTGCTAGCAACTTAATGTCTCCATTCAGGAGTGCAATGGGCCAGTAGTTTTTAGCCTCTTTGGAGTCCCTACCCTCCTTGGGGAACAATGTCAGGTCAGCGTTGTTCAGCTCGTGGGGGGGTTGCCTCTCCTCTCAGAATTGAATTAAAAAGATTACATAGGTGAGGAGCTAGTATATCTGGGAATTTCTTATAATAAATTTTAGAGAACCCGTCCGGACCAAGTGATTTTCCAAGCTTTAATTATTTTATTGTCTCTAGGATTTCCTCTACCGTTACCTCCTTGTTTAACTTCTGCAGATCCACTGCTGAAACTTGCGGAAGATCAAGGAAGTTTAAATATGAGGTAATATAATGTTCTGGGGTTGTGTTATGAGAGGAGTAAAGAGATTGATAAAAGTCCCTAAATGTCTCTTGGATTTCATTCTGGCTGAATGTAATAGCACCTGTCCCTGTCCTAATTTGGGAGATTCTAGATTGTGCATATCGAGCCTTCAGGCTCCTCGCCAGCAGTTTATCGGGCTTATTCGCCTTTGAGTAAAAAAGATGCTGTGTTCTCCTTAGTGCCTTTTCAGTCCTAACCGCTAATACACCTTCCAGCTCCAATCTTTCCCTGTCTATCTGACTCCTAAGAGAGGGGGATAGCTGGTTCTGCTTCTCTAATTGTGCTAAATTCTTCATGAGATCATTCTCCCGTTGGCGGGTCATTTTTTTGTGATGGGAAGCAATTTTGATGCAAGTCCCCCGTATGTAGGCCTTATGGGCCACCCATAGCCAGCCTGACCCCGACTCTCTACCCGCGTTGATTTCAAAGAATGCGTTCAACTCAGCTGCAATTTGCTCCTGAACTGTGGGCATCCCCAATAGATATTCATTTATTTTCCAGGAGTAGGGCAGATGAGTCTGGGACCCCAGGTCCACCTCCAGAGAAACTGCTGCATGGTCTGAACAAGTGCACGGGATTATGTTTGCTTCGCTGGAGTGGTCCAATAGTGCGGAGCTCACAAGAAGAGCATCAATGCGGGAGTAGGTCCCATGAGTTGAGGAATAAAAAGTGTATTCTTTCCCCCGCAGATGGTGCCCCCTCCAAGCATCTACTAGGTCTAAAGAGTGCAGGAGCCTCCTAATCTGCTTGATTTTGTTAGAGAAGAGGTTATGAGCAGAAGGTTTAGACCTATCTGCCACTTGGTCCAGGACCAGGTTAAGGTCACCCCCTATTATTAGTTGTCCCCAGTTCCCCCCTCTAGAGTTTTTAAAAATCTTATCAGAGTCTTATGGGGAGCTACAGTGGGTGCATAAAACGATGCTAAAGAGATTGAGGTTCCTTGAACCGTACCTTTTATGATATAAAAGTACCCCTCCCGGTCCACTACTTTTGCTTCCAGTTGGAACTGGAAATTCCTGTGGAGCAAGATCGCTACCCCTTCCTTCTTAGATGTTTGGGTTGTATGGTAATATTGGGGGTAGTCTTTACTAAAATAAGTAGGGGCCTTGTTATTGGCAAAGTGGGTTTCCTGAAGAAAGATGACTGAAGGTCTAAAGTGTTTGTAATATAGGAAAGCCTTCCTTCTTTTGAAGGGGGAGTTAAACCCCTTCACGTTATGGGAGATTATCTTGACAGGAGCAGTCATGTGTAGTCAGGTGTAATAAGCCTATGCTCTGCGTGTCCCATTATACCTTTCTGAAGCGGGGCGCAGCCCGCCCGGTCTAGGACTGGAAGTCGGCCAGAGTGTGAACTGCTAACCGCTCTCTGCAATGTTCACTCTATCTCTCTCTTGAGTTGCTACTATCTGGTCCACTGTTTCCTCAAGGAGATTCGTCCGTGGTCCCAGCTCATGCAAGTCTTTTTGAAGGGCTGTGACTGCCCTATTGATATGTGTCTCCAAAAGAGCTTCAAACTTTGCCAGTGAATTCTCAGTGATATTCACCTCTGGTTGTGAGGATGCTGCCTGCGGCTCGGAGTCTGAGTGATCAGAGTATTCCGATTCTGAGCCCTGGGTTACAATGTTGGAGGCCCCGGCTCTCTTGAAATGTTCCTCAATCCTTTTAGTTGAGAGGGATTTTTTGTTCTTCCCCATATTTGTCGCTTAGATGTACTTTGTCTTAGGACACAAACATTAATTCTCTGGTGCGTGGGGGTCTCTTTTGTGTCTCCTCAGGACCTATTTTGCTTTTGTTTTGCCCCGTGAAGTCAGGTGTCAGTGCCAGGATTGTTGCTCTACATGACGTTGCCCCCGCCGGCAGGAGTTCCCTTTTTTTTCCCAGGGAGGTCTACATCATATAGAGATAAGCCTTAATAGTTGCTGTTGGCTATTTGCTCCAGTGCCAGGCTGCTGCAGCGTGTCCCCAGCTCCATTAGATGGCAGTGGAAGCCTGCAGTTTCAGGCTACTTTTACTCTTGATGCTGTACCTTTTCAAACTGAAGTGTGTGGAGATCAGCAAGCTGTTGCCTATGTCACTGCTCATTAAATTGGCACCAAAGAATTCCAGCAATTATTCTGGTCAATTGTGCACCACCTGTTACAGTCTATATGTGAGAGAGCAAGTATGTTAGCAGTGTAAAAGGATTTTGCCTAACAGAGATATGCAAAGTTCAATACAGAAGTTGTAGCAGAGAAAGGCTTGCCAGCTAGTTCCCTTCTTGAGCAGCCTGGATCTAGTAAAGTAGTCTCAGGGAGCTGGTCAGTAGTGCATTATGTGGGTCTCTGGCTGGACAGCCCACCTCTGCCTCTCTAATCCCCCTGGAGATGCTGCGTTTAGGCCGTTTGGGGTGTTGAGGGAGAGTTCTGGCCTGGCAGTGGCCCCTTCACTAGGCCCTAGACAGAACTAGATAAATACTTTTCACTAAACGTTTATGGGATATTGATATTTAGAGATTATTTTTATTTTTTGGAGTTAAATGTATAAGGTGTTAGATCACAAGGCTAACTTACACACTTACAAATGTAAGTACGCCATTAGTAAGGTAAATAATTAGCAATAGCTAAAGAAACTTTGAATAACACTATATTTGAATAACATTAGAATTTCACATGTTATTATTAATTTACACTTCTTTAATCGCAGATAAGATTCAGGTAATAGTAAAAAGGTTGGTTAATTAATGAGTTACATAGGTCACTCTCCTCATTTTGTTTGTTGACCGAACATTTCTGAACATTGGCGTATAGCCCTATTGTTATGTGTTGGTGTATAATTTTGTTTATGAATGTAAGATTGAGTGGGAATGTATGGATGAAAAGGATTGTGAGTGTTCTGGGAGCTCTAATTGAATCAAGCAAAAGATTAAAGGGTAGGCTGAACTATTTAACGAAGTTGCTAGCAGAAATAGTTTTTTTCTGTAAATATAATTGCCTTGTTCAACTGCTATTATAGAAAAAGATATGTTAATTAAAGTCTAAGTCTAACTCCCCTAACAATAGACTTTAAATTTAAAGATTGATAATGCAAGAAAAAGCCAAAATTATTCTTTTACAAGAAACGCATCGGTCAGAAAATAAAATTCCTATATTTGGTTCAAACAGTTCTGAATATAAATATCATTCGACCTTTAACAATAAATCAAGAGGTTTATCTATATTTTTTGATCGTAGCTTAAAAAATTAAGGAAACCCTATGTGAATGTGACCCCTGGGGTAGGTTTATATTGTGGATAGGGGAAATCAACAATCAAAATGTCTCCTTGTTCAGCATATACGCCCCTAATGACAATCAACTCCCGTTTATAAAAAAGACAATGAAGAAACTTAAAAAATTAGGTCATGGGATTGAAATAATGGCAGGAGATTTTAATTCCACTATAAAACCAATGATAGACAAAAAATAAAAAAAAACTATTAATTTAGATGTAGTGCTTAGAAATGCAGATAAACTCTCAAAATTTGTAAATGCTTATCAGATGTATGACATTTGGAGAATATTACATCCAGACGAAAAGGACTACTCATACTATACTATGGTATTTTTTTTTAATTAATGAAGAAAGTTTGGCTAATGTTACCGAAGCCAATATAGGCCAGATATCTATATCGGATCATGCTCCAGTTAGCGTAAAAATAAAATTAGATCAAGAGACAAAGGAAAGACCAATTTGGAAACTGGATGATGCTTTGTTGAGAGATAAAAATACAGTGTCGACATTGAGAGATGAAATAATAACATTTTATGATATAAATTCTGGAACTGTTGAGCAAAATAGCACACTGTGGATGTAATTTAAACCATCAAGTAAAAAAAAAGAGAGGTCTGCCATTAAGGACTCTATTAATCCAGCTATATAATCTAGAAAAAGAGCATAAAGAAAATCCCAAAGATAATACTTATATAGAGATAAAAAAAAATTGCAAAAACAAGTTAATTCAATTAATCAACAAATTTCTGATAAGGCGATTTGGAAATTTCAGCAAAAATGTCATTATTATGACAATAAAACTAGTAAAGTGCTAGCGCACAAATTAAAAAATAAAATACATAATTCTAGAACAGAGTATTTAATAGATGAGGGTAACCGTTTTTTTAAACCAAAAGATATAACTAGGATTTTTGCTAAATATAATGAAGGTCTATATAACTTGAAGAATGATACTTTACTTAAGGAACCAAGTGTCCTTGAAATTCAAAAGTTTCTTAGTAAGATTAAACTTCCTAAAATATTAGATTCTGAACTTGCAAATTTAAATTCACCAATTACTGAAAAAGAATTAATGGAGGCTATAGGTAAATTAAAAGCATACACTTCTCCTGGTCCAGATGGATATACAAACCTTTTTATAAACTATTTGGTGCAGTACTTGCAAAACATTTAAAAGTTTTGTTTAATGAGTTTAAAGATTCAGGTAAAATTCCAAAGGACATGATGAAAGCCCATATTATAATGATCCCGAAAAAAAAATCAAGAATCCTGTCACTGTGGCAATTATAGGCCAATCTCCTTGATGAATACAAACTTGAAACTGTATGCAAGGATATTGGCGTTTAGATTGACACATAATTTAAATAAATTAATTTTAAAAGAGCAGACAGGGTTCATGACCGGTAGGCAGGGACCAGATAATATTAGGAAGCTTATGAATTTGATGTGTGTTGCAAAGGCTGGTAATGCTCCCACCCTGTTCTTATCTTTAGATGCTGCGAAAGCATTTGATAGAATAGGGTGGGGGTATATGAGACAGGTTTTATTGGAGATGGGTTTCGGTTTGTTTGGTTCCCACGCAATTGGAGCCCTTTACTCTAATCCATCAGCTTCAGTAATTGGAGCAAGCTTTAGATCTAAAGAGTTTGATATTGGTAACAGAACTCGACAAGGCTGTCCCCTCTCCCCCACCCTATTCCTTCTATTATTAGAACCTTTAACTTTAGCTATTAAAAATGATGAAGCAGTGAGGGGGGTGGGAGAGAGGGAACACAAAATCACCATGTTTGCAGACAATGTGGTGCTGTCATTGGAAGAGCCACTGACAACTCTGCCTCACATATTGGACTTAATAGAACAATATAGTAAAGTTTCTAATTATAAATTAAATGCACAAAAATCAGAGATCTTGAGTATAAACGTATTAAATTCACTTAAACTTAAATTGAAGAAAATGTTTCCCTTTGATTGGGAGGCTAATTCATTTAAACATCTGGGTATTACTTTTGATAAAAATATAAAAAATATGATTAAAATGAATTGTTGGATCACTCAGGCGAAAATAAAAAATATAATATCAAGTTGGGAAAAATCAGGAAAAATCGTGTCAAGATGACGATTTTGCCGATCAGCAGTTATTTGATGAGATGTATTCCATTGGAACGTCAGACAATTTATAGCAAAACTACAAAACAGGATTGATACCTCACTCAAGAAAACATGTCAGAATAAAAAGGATTGAAATGTCCAGGAAATTTTCTAAAGGTGGAATTGCATACCCACTTTTATATCTTTATCAAAAAGCTTCATTATTTGCTCAAGCTCTCAAATGGTTAGAGGCTGGTGATAACTTGGCCTGGTTCCCAATAGAAAGTAATATGGTGTAGAATAAGGATTAAATAAGGTTTTTTATAAATAGCTTCGATACCAAATCTATTCAGAAAGAGGCATTTGTTGTAAATAAACTATTTTCATTTTGGAAAAAAAATAATAATAAATATACCCTTCTTCCATCTTTAAGTATGGCTACTCCAATTGTAACAGTGACTAAATTTTACAATATAGTATGGAAAAACCACTTGACAAGTCATGGCTTTCAATATCTGAGTAACTTATTTATTTCAGGCAAAATGGCTTCTATTCAGCAATTGGAAAAAAAATATGGGGTCAAACCACTTAACTGGCTGACGTATGCCCAATTTAAGATCTTCTTAGAATCATTAAGTAAGGTTTGCAAATTAAACACCAAATTGAATAAATTTGAAGTATTTCTCCTTGGTGGTGAATTTTCTCACATGACCTCTAAAATGTTAAACTTCTTACGTACTCAGATAGAGTCAAATATAACAAAAAATATGCATTTACGGTCAAACGAATTGAAGATCAACTCAGACCCAAAAGTATGGGATCAAGCTTTAATAAATACCAATAAGGTGATTAAAAATGCGGACGAAAGAGAGATCTATTTTAAAGTAATAAATAGATGGCACATAGTGCCGATCAAGCTTTATAATTTATCTCATAAGAGCGAGGACAAATTATGTTGGAGAGGCTGTGGACTGCAAGGCAGATATCTTCACATATGGTGGACTTGTCCCCTTATCATGTCACTCTGGGAAAAATGTTTTGACTGTTTCGATTACCCTTAAGGAGGTTGTCCCTCTGGCGGCCAGCACCGGTCTATTACATATATTTTCGAAGAACTACAAAAATTAAGAAATAGCTTACATAATACTATTAGTTACAATAATTAAAATTGCGATTGTCTCTAAATGGAGACAAGTTATCTCTCCAAGTTGGAATGAAATTTTAGTTAAAATGGACCGATGCCGGGAGCTCGAGAGAAACCTCCACAATATTGGAGTTTTAAATAAAAATAGTAAAAAATGGCTGAATTGGGATGCTAGAATTTAACAATTTCATCAGTTTATCAGAGGTCTGTTTTAGCAATCACCTAAAGCGATCTATTGAGATAAGTTGTCTGTAGGTATGAATGTGTATGAATGTTGGATATGTGTAATTGTCTGTACTGTGAATGACATCTAGCAAGTGCTGACAAATGTTTTTTATTCTATTAACTGTAAACTGAATGACTTGATGTCACACAAATGTTTTATACATGTTTATAATTTGTGATAAAAATGATTTGGTAAAAAAAAGTGTAGTGTCCACACTACCTCTGGGCCTCTGTATCTTTCTCTCTCTCTGATCCTGCTTCCAAACACACTCACTGGAAGCTTCTCTGAAGTGTCCACACTACCTCTGGACCTCTGTCTCTCTCTCTCTCTCTCTCTCTCTCTGATCCTGCAACCAAACACACTCCCTGGAAGCTTCCCTGAAGTGTCCTCACTACATCTGGGCCTCTGTCTCTCTCTCTCTGATCCTGAAACCAAACACACTCACTGGAAGCTTCTCTGAAGTGTCCACACTACCTCTGGACCTCTGTCTCTCTCTCTCTCTCTCTCTCTCTGACCCTGCAACCAAACACACTCCCTGGAAGCCTCTCTGAAGTGTCCACACTACCTCTGGGCCTCTGTCTCTCTCTCTCTCTCTCTCTCTCTCTCTCTCTCTGATCCTGCAACCAAACACACTTCCTGGAAGCTCATCTGAAGTGTCCACATTACCTTTGGGCCTCTGTCTCTCTCTCTCTCTGATACTGAAACCAAACACACTTCCTGGAAGCTCCTCTGAAGTGTCCACATTACCTCTGGGCCTCTGTCTCTCTCTATCTCTCTGATCCTGCAACCAAACCCACTCCTTGGAAGCTGCTCTGAAGTGTCTACACTACATCTGGGCCTCTGTCGCTCTCTCTCTCTCTCTCTGATCCTGCAACCAAACACACTCCCTGGAAGCTTCTCTAAAGTGTCCACACTACCTCTGGACCTCTCTCTCTCTCTCTCTCTCTCTCTCTCTGACCCTGCAACCAAACACACTTCCTGGAAGCTCCTCTGAAGTGTCCACATTACCTCTGGGCCTCTGTCTCTCTCTATCTCTCTGATCCTGCAACCAAACCCACTCCTTGGAAGCTGCTCTGAAGTGTCTACACTACATCTGGGCCTCTGTCGCTCTCTCTCTCTCTCTCTGATCCTGCAACCAAACACACTCCCTGGAAGCTTCTCTAAAGTGTCCACACTACCTCTGGACCTCTCTCTCTCTCTCTCTCTCTCTCTCTCTCTGACCCTGCAACCAAACACACTCCCTGGAAGCATCTCTGAAGTGTCCACACTACTTCTGGGCCTCTGTCTCTCTCTCTCTCTGTTCCTGCAACCAAACACACTTCCTGTAAGCTCCTCTGAAGTGTCCACATTACCTCTGGGCCTCTGTCTCTCTCGCTCTCTCTCTCTCTGATCCTGCAACGAAACACACACCCTGGAAGCTTCTCTGAAGTGTCCACATTACCTCTGGGCCTATGTCTCTCTCTCTCTCTCTCTCTCTCTGATTCTGCAACCAAACACACTCACTGGAAGCTTCTCTGAAGTGTCCACACTTCCTCTGGGCCACTGTCTCTCTCTCTCTCTCTCTGATCCTGCAACCAAACATACTCACTGAAAGCTTCTCCGAAGTGTCCACACTACCTCTGGGCCTCTGGTTGCAGGATCAAAGAGAGAGAGACAGGGACAAACACACTCGCTGGAAGCTTCTCTGAAGTGTCCACATTACCTCTGGGCCTCTGTCTCTCCCTATCTCTCTCTCTCTGATCCTGCAACAAAACACACTCCCTGTAAGCTTCTCTAAAGTGTCCACCTTACCTCTTGGCCTATGTCTCTCTCTCTATCTCTCTCTGAGTCTGCAACCAAACACACTCACTGGAAGCTTCTCCAAAGTGTCCACACTACCTCTGGGCCTCTGGTTGCAGGATCAAAGATAGAGAGACAGGGACAAACACACTCCCTGGAAGCTTTTCTGAAGTGTCCACACTACCTCAGGGCCTCTGTCTCTCTCGCTCTCTGATTCTGCAACAACTTCTCTCCCCCTCACACACCAGCCCCTGGTTAAGCTTCCTTTATGGAGTCCCTCATATTTCCTACACCTGATCAATTAATCAATTGACAACACCTGCTAACTATTCCTAATTAATCATTTACACAATGTCTTCTCTTGCCTTTTTCTTCCCCATAACCTCCTGCCTTTTCCTCCCGCTCTTCTTCTCAGCCTTTCCACATCATGTATCCCACATAACCATCTGTTGGCTTCTGGAGACATATCTCCTAACCAAGGCCCCTCACCTTAAATTCCCATTTGCACGTTATACTATCTGTAACATATTACATACCAGAGCCACTCACCTCAAATGGCTTTCAATCTAATCTTTTGCTTTTCCTTCTAAATTGAAATCATGCTAACTTTGCATGTCTTCCTACCCAATTAACTTCCTGACCCTTGCTATTTCTTATCTGTCTATTCTTGCCCAGGCTTCTGCCTATTCCGTTCCCTTTAGATTGTAAGTAGCAAGCTTCCAATCTTATAGGGTGCTTTGGAAAAAAGCACTTTCTACAAAGATTCTAAGCTCAAAACAGGGCTCTCCATTTTCTGCAGTTAGTTAACATTGTACTTTTTCTTGTTTTCATACCCTGCATAGCGCTACCGAATATGTCGGCGCTTTACAAATAAAAGTTAATAAAAAAAAACACTCCCTAGAAGCTTCTCTGAAATGTCCACACTACCTCTGGGCCTCTGTCTCTCTCTCTCTGATCCTGCAACCAAACCCACTCCTTGGAAGCTGCTCTGAAGTGTCCACACTACCTCTTGGCCTATCTCTCTCTCTCTCTCTCTCTCTCTCTCTCTCTCTGATCCTGCAACCAAACACACTCACTGAAAGCTTCTTCAGAGTGTCCACACTACCTCTGGGCCTCTGGTTGCAGGATCAAAGAGAGAGAGACAGGGACAAACACACTCCCAGGAAGCTTCTCTGAAGTGTCCACACTACCTCAGGGCCTCTGTCTCTCTCGCTCTCGCTCTCTGATTCTGCAACAACTTCCCGCCCCCTCACACACCAGCCCCTGGTTAAGCTTCCTTTATTGAGTCCCTCATATTTCCTACACCTGATCAATTAATCAATTGACAACACCTGCTAACTATTCCTAATTAATCATTTACTCAATGTCTTCTCTTGCCTTTTTCTTCCCCATAACCTCCTGCCTTTTCATCCAGCTCTTCTTCTCAACCTTTCCACATCATGTATCCCACATCTGTAACATATTACATACCAGAGCCACTCACCTCAAATGGCTTTCAATCTAATCCTGTGCTTTTCCTTCTAAATGGAAATCATGCTAACTTTGCATGTCTTCCTACCCAATTAACTTCCTGACCCTTGCTATTTCTTATCTGTCTATTCTTGCTAAGGCTTCTGCCTATTCCATTCCCTTTAGATTGTAAGTAGCAAGCTTCCAATCTTATAGGGTGCTTTGGAAAAAAGCACTTTCTACAAAGATTCTAAGTTTAAAACGGGGCTCTCCATTTTCTGCAGTTAGTTAATATGTCGGCGCGTTACAAATGAAAGTTAATAAAAAATAATAATAATAAAATTGCGAGCCCCGCAATGAGCGCTAAAGACGCTCAGCGTGGGGCTCGCGATGAGCGCTGAAGGTGATCAGTGCAAAGTAGGAAAGTTGAAATACATGAGGGAGAGGCTCGCAATGAGGGCGCTCATTGCGCTCAGCCCGGCGCTCGCAATGAGCACCAAAGGGGCTCAGAGGAGCAAAAGCCTCACATTGTGTGGTAAACAGCATTGCCAGCCTTACTATTGTAATCCTGTCATTTTTGACGGCCAAGTTCCTAGTATATGTGTATATATATATATATATATATATATATATATATATATATATATATATATATATATATATATATATATATATACAGTATGTATATACATAATATAGATCAGGTCCCCGGTGCATTGCACCGGACGCACCGCCACTGTATCACTGTATAATACAGAGTTTCTCCCTCCTCACTATTATATCACTGTATAACACAGACTTCCTCTAAACTCACTACCATATCACTGCATAACACAGACTTCCTCCCACCTCACTATTAAATCATTGCATGGCACAGGCTTCCTCCCACCTCACAATTAAATCATTGCATGGCACATGCTTCCTCCCACCTCACAATTAAATCATTGCATGGCACATGCTTCCTCCCACCTCACAATTAAATCATTGCATGGCACATGCTTCCTCCCACCTCACAATTAAATCATTGCATGGCACATGCTTTCTCAACCTATCATATCACTGCATGACGCAGGCTTCCTCCCTCATTACTTCCCTCCAATTTTAATCACTGCATGGTACTTTCCCAGGGGAATAGGGAGTGTAATGTTAGGTGGGATATGGGTGCTGAAGTGCAAGGGAAGAGGAATTAAGGAAGAGCAGGAAGCAGAAGGCTGAGACAAGAGGTAGAATGTGAGATGAGGGAAAGTGAAGACTCAAAAAAACAGAAGGAAGAAAAAAGAGTAGGAGTGAGTTCTAATGATATAAATCAACGGAATATATTGCAAGAGTAAAAAAATAAATGCAAAAGTCAGGTATTGTGTTGCATAAATACACGCCTGAAATGGTATACTAGACATTTGTAATTACAATGTTATGTGGACCTTTGTGCAAATACTGCTTCTGCTGCTTCTGGTCAGGTAGCATTCTGAATCCTTGCTTTCAATTGCATCCTCCCAGAATTGTTATTGAAAAGGGGGCGAGGGGGGGTTAAATAGGTTCCTGGGTCATAGCTTTCCTGGGAGAGACAAACTGGTAATGCATGATTCCGTTTAATTTCGCTATTTGTGTGTTCCCTATTCATATAATCTGAGGAGATATGTCCCTCCCCAGATGTTATATATATATATATATATATATATATACAGTGTGTGTATATGTGTATATGTGTATATATGTATATATATATATATACAGCAATTATTTCACATATGGTGGGCTAAGAGTGATAGAAGCCCTCCACCGTACAAAGTACAGTAGTACAAATAAGGAATAGTACATTAGTGATTCCACTTGAATGTCTAAAAATAAGTTGATAACAAAACTTATTTCCTGCTCAAAATTCTCAGAAACACAGTATATGCACTGCAATCTGGGAAAACTGGGCGGGACATGCAAATGAGGCCACATAATGCACCATCACTCTGTCAATCCAAACCATTTTAAACATGGCTCCTTTAATCCATATGCTTACTGTATTTCACAGTTTTAGACACAGCAACGGATGGATTTTTCACAAACCAGGTCACTTAACCACATACAGTACTGTTTCACGGTTACTGCGGATCCTCAGTATGGTGTGAGTGCCTGGTTTGTGTGTTGATTGTTGTAAAGAGTATTTCTATACAGCAATTATTTCACATATGGTGGGCTAAGAGTGATAGAAGCCCTCCACCGTACAAAGTACAGTAGTACAAATAAGGAATAGTACATTAGTGATTCCACTTGAATGTCTAAAAAGAAGTTGATAAAAACTTATTTCCTGCTCAAAATTCTCAGAAACACAGTATATGCACTGCAATCTGGGAAAACTGGGCGGGACATGCAAATGAGGCCACATAATGCACCATCACTCTGTCAATCCAAACCATTTTAAACATGGCTCCTTTAATGCATATGCTTACTGTATTTCACAGTTTCACACAAACCAGGCACTCACACCATACTGAGGATCGGCAGTAACCGTGAAACAGTACTGTATGTGGTTAAGTGACCTGGTTTGTGAAAAATCCATCCGTTGCTGTGTCTAAAACTGTGAAATACAGTAAGCATATGCATTAAAGGAGCCATGTTTAAAATGGTTTGGATTGACAGAGTGATGGTGCATTATGTGGCCTCATTTGCATGTCCCGCCCAGTTTTCCCAGATTGCAGTGCATATACTGTGTTTCTGAGAATTTTGAGCAGGAAATAAGTTTTTATCAACTTATTTTTAGACATTCAAGTGGAATCACTAATGTACTATTCCTTATTTGTACTACTATATGTATATATATATATATATATATATATATATATATGCACCTTCTGATTTTTCTTGTGTACTGTAATCAAGAAAACTTGGCAATAAATAGTTATGCAAAAAAACTGGCAGGTGTAAATCCTATAACTGAAAGTAAAGTATTAGTGTTATCTACAAAGATGTTTGATATGTTTCTTGTTCAGCCGGTTATTTAGCTTGGAAATATAAGAACCGGACATTATGATTGTATGGAAATGTTACGGTTACACTAAACTTAAAAGATTTCCTGCAGATAAAGCTTAGAACTTGTCTTCAATATTTACTTTATTCAGTTTGAATAGGATTTACCTTATTCAGCCCTGGAGAGGAAACTATACATATTATGAACAGTATGCTTTAATGCAACGGTCTCATTCAAAATACAGTAACCTATTAGTAACAACGCTGGTAACAATGCAATCTCAATTGTAAATGCTAAATTTTATATCTATAACTTTGAATTATGTAAAAATCCAACTGAAAAAGACATGTCTAATATGGAGGAGGTACTAGGATTTATCTTTCAACAATTGTCACCAAAGGGGCAAATATCTATCTTGCCAGCATCTCTCACTCCACTCTTTAGCAGGAATACTACACAACTCTACACTAGTTGGGAAGCAGATGTAATGTCTTTTGATGAACATGAAACAAATAAATCAATTAAAGAACCACTGAAGTTCAATAAAAAAAGACACTTGTCATGTATGTACCAAACTAACAATATTAGTAGCTGTTCAAGCTATGGAAATAAAAATACATATGTTCTGGGAATATCTGCATTTTTGCAGAATCTGAGTACAGGAATTAATTTTGTGTTTGTTACATCACATTCCGAGAGCTGGTTGATGGGGGTGTTTGTAGTTATCAGATGGAGGAGGGAGTAGCCAGAAGTGCAGAACTTTTGTTTAATAACTGGATAAGACCACAACCCTTTAACCAAACTGGCCTATTCACAGACGGCTTGCTTCAGTAAATGCAACTATAGCTCTCCACAAAATTAAAACTCCCTCTAACACACAGAACTTTCACTAATGTATCATGGCTGCATCCAGGATTCAGCAGAGGCAACAATATATTTTTTTCTAATTAAAACTATGACTTTTTCACACTTAATTATGCTCTTAGACTCAAAGATTTCAAAACTATATTTGTCCATTGTACAGTTGTTTGTTACATAGTTACATAGGCCCTCATTCAATTGCAATTTGGCCAATTGAATAGGGGTCTAAATAAGCACATAACATATTTTTTTTAAAGAAGTTTTTAGTTAGTAAACATCTATCCAAAAGCAAGGTTTTCACTAACTAAAAACTTCTTTAAAAAAAATATGCTATGTGCTTATTTAGACCCCTATTCAATTGGCCAAATCGCAATTGAATGAGGGCCATAGTATTTAAGGTTGAAAAAAGACTTTCAGTCCATCAAGTTCAACCTTTTAAGATCTCCTTTAAACTGCAATATGTGGATTAACTATTAATTCATTAGTTGTTAATTAATTATTAATCAATTATTTAATGTTTTTTTAGTTTGCCCAATAGTCTCCCATGTGGCACTGTATCAAAAGACTTTGCAAAATCCAAAAAGACTACATCCACTGAGTTGCCTTGATCCAGGTTCCTACTAACCTCCTCATAGAAACTATTTAGATTTGTTTGACATGACCTATCCCTCATAAACCCATGTTGACTCCTACTTATGAATATGTTCAAATAGACATATTCTTGTATATTATCCCTTATTAACCCTTCTAAAAGCTTCCCCACTACAGAAGTGAGGCTCACTGGTCTATAATTCCCCAGATTTGCTCTTGCTCCCTTTTTAAATATAGGTATCACATCAGCTTTTCTCCAGTCATCTGGTAGAGACCCTGTGTTGAGTGAATCTTGAAAAATTAAATATAATGGTTTGGCTATTACAGAACCCAGTTCCTAGGTATTTTAATTTCTTCATTTAGAAATTAATTAGCTAAGAGTATCATGATTATAAAAAGTATGTCAGCATTTTTCTTATCTCACTAGAATGTTTAAGTGCGTCATCTGTAGAATGTTTATGTTTAAAACATCTGTATCCTGTGTCCTGTTTTTGCTTCAGATACTACTGAGACAATGTATCTGAAGCAAACAGGGGTTTTTAGATAAGGTTTTGCTGAGTAAACATTAAAAAGAAAGTTGCTTGCAATTTAGTATTGAACCCTATTTCCAACTATGCTAATAAGTTGTGACGTATGTATGCTATATAAGAAACAGACTGTCTAAATAAAACTCAGAGATTATTCTGATGACACTCTGACTTCTGTGCATTATTTTTCTCTCATATCTAGGTGCCCAGATATAATTGACACACACATCAGAAAACATGATTACTCACTAATCTGATCCTATCATTTTGGTCCTTCGAGCCGGAAGTTGTTTCCCTTATCATTCCTCGGACGAAGCAAAACTCCTTTTACCGTGCACGGGGAAGGGGGGGGGTAAGTTGCTGTGGACTTCCTTCCCTTGAGAAAGTCCTCAGGCCTGATATATACGATCAGTTGGACCACAGAGGCAAGGTGTTTGTTTTTCCGGGGGATGACAAGGCACAGCTTACAACGAACTGACAGTGAGTATCTGAATTTCTGTTGCATTTTGCATTTGTGTGAATGTTCTGTAGGTCCTTACCTTACGGTGATGTTAGGTAAAAGAGTTGTACAACTAGGTTTCTAGCCTAGTAATAGGTAGAAGGGTTGGAACTTACCCATAGGGAGGTAAAAGAGTCATTATCCTGAGGAAAAGACTATAAAATAAGTTCTCCGTACGTAACAATATTAAGAATGCTTACCATGTAAAAGGGGTAAATGAGTCTGACTTTCACATGAGCTCTTGCAAGAAAATATATGTGTGTGCATGTTACCATTTTGTATGATTTAAATACCGGTACCGGGTGTATGTCTGTTTATATGGGGTGTAACACGGCTCACAGTTTCTTGGTTATTATATGTACCTGTAAATATTCTGTATATTTCTGTGTCCTTGTGAGTGTATGTATCTATACATGTATTCTTTTGTGTTGTTCTCCTAATTCTACCTGAAACTATCCACTTTTGGTAGTGAGTGGTCACGCATTACCCACCTGGTCTCCGAAGGGCTACTCCTGTGACTTGCCTGTGTTTATGGAAGACGCACAAACCAAAATTTGTGGCAGTTGAGCACTACGGGCTAAATATTTCTCTTTTCTCCTTCTCTGTACCCTTTTAGTAGTGAAGTTGTCACACACTACCTGAAGTCCACCGCAGGGCCAGCCAGTGACTTGCCTGTGTTTTGGTAAGACGTGCGGGTGATTTTTATAATTACCCGTAGCGGTTGAGCACTACGGGCTTAATATATCTCTTTTCTCCTTCTCTGTACCCTTTTAGTAGTGAAGTTGTCACACACTACCTGACGTCCACCGCAGGGCTAGCCAGTGACTTGCCTGTGTTTTGGTAAGACGTGCGGGTGATTTTTATAATTACCTGTAGCGGTTGAGCACTACAGGTTTTTACACTCTTCCTACCCTACCCTCTGTCCTTGTAGTCTGTGAGATTTGAGGGTTTTTTTTGTTTGTTTTTGTTTATTTTTGTTTTGTTTTCTTGTTTTTTTGTTTTTTTTGTTGTTGTTGGTTTTTGTTTTTCAAATGGGACAAACCTGCGGTTGCTGTATTAAACGGCACACGCAGGACCCACCGATTAAACATAAAAAAGGTAAAAAAGATAGGACCAGGGCAAATAAAATAAAGATTAAGGACAAACATGTTGAACCTATTGAAACAGAGGATGTTGTCAATAATGTACAAATTGTTAAAGATGACAAAATGCAAATGTGTATGACAATGACGGTGCCTACGGGGGGAGGGACATGTAATGTTAACCACCTCTCTCCTTCGGAAGAGGAAGAGGATATGTTTATGTGTACACAGAAAAGACTTCCACGAGTGACCGCCCCTCCACCTCCTGGGAATCTGGTCACTTATAGTGATGATGTAGAGGGCGAATTTGATGATGCCCGCAAATACCTGCTTGCCGGCACCGCTCCAAATCCACCTCCTCCGACACCACCACCAGAACCAGGCAGGCACCAGATCATCATTATGGAGGTAAGGGAATGACATCTGTGCCATTATATCCTTTAATTGAGGTTCCCAATCCTAGAGGGGGAGAGCTTGTAGAGGGGGGAAATGTGTTGCCACCCACAATGCTAGTATACCGGGCATGGACGGATGCAGATGTGAGGAGAGCTGTAGAAGGAGTCCCCCACCCAAATGACAATATGGGAATTTTCAGACTTAAGTTTCAGCGATTGCAGCAAAGTTTTAAATTATATGGTGTTGAGGTTGAAAGATGTCTGAGGCAGAAATTAGGGTCCGATTGGATCCTTAGTGAAGGTGACTGGAATCCACTGGACCCAAGGGGGGAACCATTGCGCTATGGATCACAGGAACTGACCCAACAAGTAGACGCTCTAATAGGCAGAATAGCTGACAGACACAGGGAACATGCAGACTGGACTAAGATAAATGAGTGTGTACAGAAAGATGATATATGGGGAGGTTGCGGGTAGTATTTGACAGCCATAGCGGGGTAGCCAGACCTAACCCATATGATGATGCTGGTCCATATGCTCAGCAGCTAAAGAACGCTTTTCTCAGGGGATGTTACCCAGAAATAAATGACTTTGTGATACAACACCAAATTACTTATAAAACATGTCCCCTTAGGGAAACCATAGAATATGCTAAACATGCAGAAGAGCAGTGTAAGAGAGCAAAAGAAAAGAAACAGAAAAAGCAAGATAGTAAACCAAAGGAGGTGTATTTAATGACTTCTGTTGATGGGAAAGCGCAACCTATAACTTCTGCTTTCTTTTCTGGTGATGGTGGAAATAATCAAAACCGTGGAGGGAGAGGAGGTGGACGTGGACGAGGTCGAGGTGGAAATAGAGGAAAATTTTATGGAAATTGTTACGTGTGTGGCAAGGCCGGCCATTTAGCACGTCACTGCAGAAACAGAAAGTACCAGGAGGAAGAGGGAGCGGATGACGATGACCACCAGACTGACAAATGACTAGAACCAGGTTGTACCCCTCCTTTACAAATGTTTGCTGAACAAGAATTGCATGAATCTGAATTGTATGAGTATGGTAATAATGATGCAAAATTGCCAGGAAAAAATGATGTGTTGAATTTAGAATCATGTATAGACTTAATAGCTTTAGAAGAACAACCAGTCATGCAGCTAGATGTAGAGGGGGTAATGATAACATTTTTATGTGATACAGGAGCATGTAAATCAGTGTTGAGCAATGATGGCACATGGACTAGTTACACGTCATCACAAAACATACTGGTTAGGTCAGCAGCAGGACAGACAAATAGTGAACCTGTATCATGCCCACTTACAGTGAGATTGTTCAATGGCCAAACATTTGAGCATCCTTTTATACTCTCCCCTAGATGCCCGATAAATCTCTTGGGTAGAGATCTGATGCTGAAATGCAACATTAGAGTGGTTCCCACAGAGAAAGGCATGAAAGCATACATGGGGGACATACCTGTCGATGTGAATGTAGTGCAAGGGATGGGTGAACCACATTACTTCTATACATTAGACATGGTGTCAAAAGGGCCGGCACAAGTATCTAGCGCTTTGATAGCCATGGCTAATGACCTAGCTCCATCTTCCAGTGTAAAACAAAGCACAGAGTCATTACACTGCACTATGAAATTTACAAGTACATCGGGGAGGGATGTGGACTATGAAAAAACATTTTTCAAACACACCAATACCAGAATAACCTTGGATTACATATACTGGACAGAAAATGGGTATACAGGGGTGGGAGTAAAACTGAATAATCAAGACCAGTTACTCTATGCAGGACACACGGTGCCACACATATCACTGACTATGCCAGCTGGTGGAAGGTGGGTACAGGTAGGAGGGATGGTAGAAGAGGCTCAGACAGATAAAACACCATGGGAGTACTTACCCTATGACCTCGGAGTGCAGTACTCACAGAGCACAAAAATATATCGGAAAAGCCTAAACTGGGTAACTGAGACAAAGAAAGGAATACACTTACAGTCATCCAGGTGGGAGAAAGTTCTTCTGTTAGAGGAACCATGACACAACACACAGATACTGTTCACTCAGGAACAGGAGGTAGCATTAGAGAGCCTTCCGGACACCTTATGGTCCACAGGGCCCGCTGATGTAGGCCTTATAAAGGGGGTAGAGCCAGTAAAAATCACCCCAAAAAGTACTTTTCGGCCACATCAGAGACAGTATCCTCTAAAACCTGAAGCAGAGAAGGGCATAGAACCTATTATAAAAGTTTTGATTGAGAAAGGGATTATAATATAATGCCCAGGATCCCCATGTAACACCCCACTTTACCCAGTCAGGAAAGCAACCGGAGCTTGGAGATTAGTGCAGGATTTACAAGCAGTAAACAAAGCTGTAATTCCCCGAGCACCCACGGTGCCAGATCCACATACACTCCTAAATGACATGCAGCCAGATAACACACATTTTTCTGTGGTAGACTTAGCCAATGCATTCTTCTCCATACCAGTGGATAAAGGTTCCCAATATTGGTTTGCCTTCACCTATATGGGGAGGAGGTACACATATACAAGATTGGCTCAAGGATATACCGAAAGTCCAACTATATTTTCCCAAGCTATGTCCTCAAATTTGGCGAAATTTACGCCCCCAAGGGGAAGCCAAATACTACTGTATGTGGACGATATCTTGGTGGCCTCTCCTTCTGAGGAGATATGCCAGGAGGACACGCTAGCCTTACTCACATTCCTGGCAGAAGAGGGACATAAGGTTAGTCGGGATAAATTACAGCTCTGGAAATCAGAAGTGAAGTACCTGGGATACCTAGTGAGCAGAAAGGGACGATCACTAGACCCAGTTAGGAAAAGGGCCATACTAGAAGCCCCTAAGCCGGTCACAAAGAGACAAGTTATGTCTTTCTTAGGGATGGTAAATTTCTGCAGGAGTTGGATTCCCAACTATGCAGAACTTACAGGGCCCATACAACACCTTATTTATGCACAATCAATGTCAGCTAATGAAAAGGTAGTGTGGACACATGAAGCTGAAGCAGCATTCATTCAGCTTAAGAACACAGTAGTGGGAACATCTGTATTGGGATTGCCAGATTACAGCAAGCCATTTGTACAAACTGTTGACTCAAGGGGAGGCTATATGACTTCTGTTGTGACTCAGAAACATGGCCTGCGAGACCGACCCTTGGCTTTTTACTCAACCAGGTTGGACCCTGTAGCCAGGGGACTTCCGGTTTGTGTACAGGCTGTAGTGGCGGCTTCCATGGCAGTTCTGGCGTCAGCAGCTTTAGTCCTGTTCCACCCTTTGACTCTAAGAGTACCACATGCTGTATCTGTCATTCTACTACAAAATAAGATTTCATACCTTTCCCCTTCAAGACACTTATCATGCATGACTATACTTCTGTCACAACCACACTTGCACATAGAAAGGTGCACAACACTGAACCCATCAACGTTAGTTCCCATCCAGGAAGATGGCACACCACATGCATGTACTGAAATCATAGAAAAAGAAGTCTCACCAAGAGACGGCCTTAGAGATGTTGCATACACCGAGGCTACACTAACTCTGTTTGTAGATGGGTCATCAAGTAGAAACAAAGATGGTACAAATGCAACGGGATATGCAGTAGTAACACAAGAAGAAACTATAAGAGCAGGAAAACTTCCATCACATTTTTCAGCACAGGCAGCTGAGATCGTGGCCCTTACTGAAGCCTGTAAAATAGGAAAGGGACAAATAGTAAATATATACACCGACAGCCAATATGCATTCTCAACTGTGCACATATTTGCACAATTGTGGAAAAATAGAGGTATGGTGACATCTACTGGCAGGTATACCAGAGAAAATATATAGCGATAACGGCACACATTTTGTGAACAGAATTATCAACCACTTGAGTAAAGCATTACACATAGAGTTGAAAAACCACTGTGCGTACCACCCACAGTCAGCTGGATTAGTGGAGAGAACTAATGGTACCATTAAAAATAAATTGAGGAAAACGATGGCAGCGACAGGGAAAAATTGGCTTTACGGTTTACCATTAGTCATGCTAAACATGCACATGCTTCCAGGCAGGAAGAAGTTAACCCCGTTTGAAATATTGTATGGGAGACCATTCCTACTACCAGAATTTAGACCATTTATCTCAGAAGATGAGAACATGAGTGAAAACTTAGCAGACTATATGAGAAAAATGTTAAGTAAGAAAGATATTACCTCCATCTCTCTCTCTCATCCACAGCAACAGCAGGGACCCTGCTTGGTACAACCAGGCCAGTGGGTCCTAATTAAAGTAATCAAGCGTAAAAATTGGGCATCGGCCAGGTGGGAAGGACCGTACCAAGTTCTGCTGTCAACACCCACTGCCTTGAAAGTTGCCGAACGAGCCACCTGGATACACCTGACTCACTGCAAGAGAGTAAAAGTGCCAGAGCTTGAGCGAGTTGATTCCTAAAAACCTGCTAGCTGACTCATTGCGAGTCAGGCTGGGCTTCAAAGGGGGGGAAACTCGTCTCAAACCCAGTGAAGAACCGAATGGTGCGGATTTTTGGGGTTCCCAAATGTCCTGGCACCTGTTCAAAAGACCTAACTGGTGTGGCCTAAGAATCTCACTGACATGCCTCATCTTGATAACTCTTTGCATAGTAGCACCCATAATCATATGGGAAGAAGTAACAAGACCCAGAGGCAACCAGACGCAATCTATTGGAGAGATGTGGATGCACAGAATGAGAAGAGACACGATGGAAGTCAATTTAACTGGCCAAGTGACCCTAGTGTTCAAGGAAGGGCAGATAGGAACCAACCAAATAGACCTATGTCAAGTACTAAGATGTGGACTTTCTGGAGGAGGACGTAGTGGAGGGGTGAGAAAAGCGCCAGTATATTTGTGTATAGCCTCTCCGTATGGAAATGAGAGATGTCCTAGCTGGAAACTGGCCTTATGGAATACAGGAGCTGACTGGGGTTACTCCCCACCTAATCACATGAAGTGCAAAAGTACAAAGAGACGCTTAAAGCTGACACGGGGTGTGGAGCCATCCTCTTGCAGCCAAAATCAGCTATGCAACCCCATCCGGATCACCCTCCAGGACCCACAAAAGTGTGATGAGGGGAGATATACTCTTGGAATTTACACCTCAGGCAGAGGTAACAACATGGAATATTTGCATATTCAGGTACTGCAAAAAGAGGAGCCCAGACAGACTATTGATCTCACCAAGGTGAGTCCTGTGAATAGGACTGTGCCCTCACAGGTCATTTATTTGGAACCTGACCGCCTGATTGACACTTTTGAAATTGAGACTGGGTATGCAGAAAAAAACATCTGGTTGGAATGGATGCTGTATACAGCAGCCTCCATGGAAATGAGTAACTGTATAGCATGTTCCACTGCCAGACCATCAATGGCAACGGTACCATTTAAACTGAACCAACAGAATGATGAAAAGGGACTGAAGTGCATGTTACAGTTGTTCCAACAAATAGCTCCAGTATCCAATTGTACTGCTCTACACTATTTGTACCCACCAGTGTCAAGGATCCAACCACCCCAATTTATGATGTACCCGGGTAATTTTACGTGCTTTAACCGTACCGGACAGAACTCAAGAATAAGTGTTGGGCAAGCACCGTATTGTTCGGACATTATACACGTGGGCAGTAAAGAATATCCAGACACATTGTTTTCCAACCACTTAGTTGGACGAGCAGATATCTGGTGGTATTGTGGAGGTAAACAAGTGAAACAAGTATTACCCTCACTGTGGGGTGGAATATGTACCCTGATCCAACTGGCTCAACCGTTTTATATATTGCCTGATAGAAGTGCTGGTATGATGTGAATAACCGAAAAAAACCTGAAGCGGGCCAGAAGGTCAGTTCCAAAGGGGAGCTTTGATGATCGAATATACATTGATTCTATTGGGATTCCGAGAGGAGTACCTGATGAGTTTAAAGCCCGAAATAAAGTGGCGGCTGGATTCGAAACCATCATCTCCTGGTGGGTGACTATAAATAAGAATGTAGATTGGATCAACTATATCTACTATAATCAACAGAGATTCGTAAATTATACCAGAGATGCAGTTCAAGGCTTGGCAGAGCAACTGGATAGAACTAGCCTGATGGCTTGGCAGAACCGGATAGCTCTGGACATGCTGTTGGCGAAAGAAGGAGGGGTATGTAAAATGTTTGGGACTGCCTGTTGCACTTTCATACCCAACAACACAGCTCCAGACGGATCTGTGACCAAAGCACTGGAAGGCCTCACTGCCCTGTCAAATGAACTAGTAGAAAATTCCGGTATTAATGATCCTCTGTCTAAATGGCTCCAAGACACCTTTGGTAAATGGGCAGCTTACATCAGAGGGATATTGATCACTGTTGGCACAGTCCTAACACTGATCATTTTGTTAGGATGCTGTGTGATACCATGCATCCGTGGATTGGTGAATAAGGTTGTTGACCAAGCAGTAACTCAACAATACCTAATAGAGACGATACCCCTCACTCAAGGAGAATCTGATTCTTATCTTGATCATGACATTGATGATGTATAAAAACAAGTGGATTAAGAGAAGCACCATGATGGTCCAGACCCCAACTCTTCACTAAAGAAAGGACTATGACCTGAACCTTGCCTTAAGACCTTGGTCTAATACATTTATAAGAGGAGGGATATGTTAGGTATTTTAATTTCTTCATTTAGAAATTAATTAGCTAAGAGTATCATGATTATAAAAAGTATGTCAGCATTTTTCTTATCTCACTAGAATGTTTAAGTGCGTCATCTGTAGAATGTTTATGTTTAAAACATCTGTATCCTGTGTCCTGTTTTTGCTTCAGATACTACTGAGACAATGTATCTGAAGCAAACAGGGGTTTTTAGATAAGGTTTTGCTGAGTAAACATTAAAAAGACAGTTGCTTGCAATTTTGTATTTAACCCTATTTCCAACTATGCTAATAAGTTGTGACGTATGTATGCTATATAAGAAACAGACTGTCTAAATAAAACTCAGAGATTATTCTGATGACACTCTGACTTCTGTGCATTATTTTTCTCATTATATCTAGGTGCCCAGATATAATTGACACACACATCAGAAAACATGATTACTCACTAATCTGATCCTATCACCTTGGATGTATTCCATCAGGACCAGGGGCTTTATTAACATTTATTTTTTCCAACCTCTTTTGGATTACTTCCTGTGTTAACCAATTATTTGGCAAAGGTAGTGTAGCCCCATTATGTTGCAGTGTCCCAACCACTGGTACCTCCCTTGTGTATACCGAAGAAAAGAACCTATTTAGCTCATCTGCCTTTTCCTGGTCACTAATTTTCAGACAGCCTGTTTCACATTGTAATGTTCCTATAGCTTCCTTCCTCGCCTTCTTCCCATTAATATACTTAAAAAATATTTTAGAGTTAGTCTTACTCTCTTTTGCAATTAATTTTTCATTTTCTATTTTAGCCAGTCTAATCGCGCTTTTGCAAGCCTTGTTGATTTCCTTGTATTCCCGTAAAGCAGTCTCTGTCCCCTCTTGTTTGTATAATTTAAATGCCTGTTTTTTACTCCGTATCTTGATCTTTAAATCATTGTTAAGCCACATGGGTTGTGATTTACTCCTTTTACTTTTATTCCCACACGGTATATGCCGATGTGTATGTATATTTAGTAACGATTTAAATGTTGTCCATTTATGTTCAGTGTTTTTACCTATCAGTTCTCTGTCCCAGTCTATACTTTGTAATGTGCCCTTTTAAAATTAAGAGTTTTTGTGTTGAGACTGTGTTGTGATCACTGTTTCCCAAAGGTTGCCCTATTTCAACATTTGATACAATATCAATATTATTTGTAATGAGTAAATCTAAGATAGCTTCATTTCTAGTAGGCTCCTGTATAACCTGGGCCAGATAATGATCTCTGAGTGTATTTAAGAACCTGCTCCACTTAGCTGAGCTGCTGGTCTCATTTATCCAGTTTATTTCAGGGTAATTAAAATGTCCCATTATTAGAATTTGACCATGCCTAGCTGCATTTCCAATCTGTAACAATAATTGTATTTCCTCACTTTCAGCTATATTTGGGGGTTTATAGCATACTCCTACTAATATTCTTTTGGAATTTGCTGCTCCGCTATTTAACTGTACCCACAAACATTCAACTTTATCACTAGGTCCGCCATAAATATCTTCTCTGACTATAGCCTTAAATTCAGGCTTAACATACAGACAAATCCCTCCTCCTCGTTTACCATTGCCTCTATCTTTCCTAAATAGGTTATAACCATCCAGATTAACAGTCCAGTCATGAGATTCATCCCACCACGTTTCGGTAATGCCTATTAAATCCCATTTTTCATTAATTGCTAATAATTCTAACTCTCCCATTTTTCCTGGCAAGCTTCTGGCATTAGCAAGCATACACCTTATGTTATGAGTCTGTAGTTCTGAAGTGCCTGCCACTGAACTTGAATTACTTAGTACTACCTCCATATTCACTATACTACCCCTCCACCCATCTCCTCCCCTATGAGTTGTTAATTCATCCCTTATACCCTCTACACTTTCTACCCCATTACTTATATCTAGTCCCTCCCCCCCACCTACTAGTTTAAAAACTCCTCCAGCCTTTCTACCATCCTATCCCCTAGTACAAAAGCTCCCTCATCATTAAGGTGCAATCCATCCCTACTGTAGAGATTGTACCGAAGTGAGAAGTCAGCCCAGTGCTCTAAAAAGCCAAACCCCTCCTTAGTGCACCACATCTTTAGCCACGCATTAACCTCCCTAATCTCCTTCTGCCTCCCTGGGCTAGCACGTGGCAATGGTAGTATCTCAGAAAATACTACCATGGAGGTCCTTGCCTTCAGCTTATTACCTAGTTCTCTAAAATCATTCTTTAGGACACTCCATCTTCCACTAACTTTGTCATTGATACCAATATGTACCAAGACCGCGGGTTCATTTCCAGCCCCTCCCAATAATTTGTCTACCCGATCCACAACATGACAAACCCGAGCACCCGGGAGACAGCAAACTGTTCGATTGCTGGGATCTGGGTGACAAATCACCCTGTCTACCTCCCTAATAATAGAGTCCCCTACAAACAAAACCTGTCTGTTCTGCCTATTCTGCCCTCCCTCTTCTCCAGTAGAGCTGTTCGCCCGGCTGTTAGAGGGAACAGCTCTATCTGGCATTGCCATTCCTGAATGGACATCGCCAACAGTTTCACTCAATCTGGCAAATCTGTTGTTGTTTGCCAACTCAGAACTGGCCTGCCTCCTCCTGTTCCCCATGCTTCCCCTTGTAACTGTAACCCAGCTGCCTCCCTGGACATCCTCACTAGCCCCAGCTCCACCCTCCATGCTAGGCCCAGCTAAACTGTGCTCAGTGAGCACCAACCCCCTTTCCAGTGGAGCAATATCACTAAGTGCTGCAATTCTCCTCTCCAGATCTCCAATTTGAGCTTCCAGAGAGGCAACATGCTCACACCTTTCACAGAGGTATGGACCCTGGATCATCTGTTCCAGTATTGCATACATATGACAGGATGTACACTGAATAAGGTTGCCACTGGACTGACTCATAATTATTATTATTGTCTACGAAATTTCAGTGGGAAAAATAAAGAATATAATATAATATATTTATATAAAGTTTTCCTCCTTTGCACTATAAATCTGCCCTCCCTTTTCTTTGAAGGCCCTCCTTGTATTTAAACTCCTAGACTTTTACTAGAATTGCACTTGATACTGAAAATGTTCGCAAGCTCACAAGTTCCCCTTCTCCGGTTTCTATTAACTTCTGCCTTCTCGTCTGGGCACAATTAGTGCACTCTGCAATTTATCAGCCTTTACTTGTAAGGTAAATCCACTTGTAAACAGGCCCCAAACCAGCACACAAATCCTTTATCCTAGTTTAACAGTCAAGCCACACCCCTCTCACCTGGGCACACTTAGTGTACTCTGCAGTTTATCAGACTTTACAAGTGGATTTACCTTACAAGTAAACAGGCCCCAAACCAGCTCCCAAACCTTTTATACAAGTTTAACAGTCAAGCCACATCCCTCTCACCTGGGCACAATTTGTGCACTCTGCAGTTTCTCAGCCTTTACTTTTTAAGGTAAATCCACTTGTAAACAGACCCCAAACCAGCTCACAAACCTTTTATACAAGTTTAACAGTCAAGCCACACCCCTCTTACCTGGGCACAATTAGTGCACTCTGCAGTTTCTCAGACTTTACTTTTTAAGGTAAATCCACTTGTAAACAGACCCCAAACCAGCTCACAAACCTTTTATATAAGTTTAACAGTCAAGCCACACCCCTCTCACCTGGGCACAATTTGTGCACTCTGCAGTTTATCAGCCTTTACCTTTTAAGCTAAATCCACTTGTAAACAGACCCCAAACCAGCTCACAAACCTTTTATACAAGTTTAACAGTCAAGCCACACCCCTCTCACCTGGGCACAATTAGTGCACTCTGCAGTTTATCAGCCTTTACTTTTTAAGGTAAATCCACTTGTAAACAGACCCCAAACCAGCTCACAAACCTTTTATACAAGTTTAACAGTCAAGCCACACCCCTCTCACCTGGGCACAATTAGTGCACTCTGCAGTTTCTCAGCCTTTACTTTTTAAGGTAAATCCACTTGTAAACAGACCCCAAACCAGCTCACAAACCTTTTATACAAGTCTAACAGTCAAGTCACACCCCTCTCACCTGGGCACAATTAGTGCACTCTGCAGTTTCTCAGCTTTTACTTTTTAAGGTAAATCCACTTGTTAAATATCCTGACTCCTTCAATAATGCTTTAAATGTGGATTTGCAGTGGACACTTGGCTATATATAATATAGGAATGTTCCAATGTCTCTGAAGTCTAGAGAGCTTACTTAGACTATATCAAACCACTAGCGAATTGCCCGTCAAAAAATGACGGCAATAAAATTGTAAGTGAGCTAATGCTGTTTGGTGTATAATAATCAAATAAATAATACATTAATAAATTAATATACTTTACCTTTTTGTCAAGTAATATATGCAGGAAGCATTCTGTTGAAGAGCTGACAATCTGTTTTGATGTTGCTGGAGCATTAGTGGTGTGGAGCTGCTGTGTAAGCGTGATGAATGTGTGCAGTGTAATAGTGTGCGTGCGCAAGACCAAACCGTTAGCGTAGCTATGTACTTCCGGATTGTTCTAAAATGGCGGCTAATGTGTGGTATGCATCTGTAGCGGAATATCCGTAGGTGTTTTGTGGTGTTTTGCGTGTTTCTTGTGGTGTTTTGCGTGTTTAGAGTGCTGTAGCCTCATTTTCGTTTTGTTCGGCGGCCATTTTTCTCTCGCTTAGAGAATTTTTTAGTGTCTAAACTCTTTTATTTTGAGTTAAATTAAGGTGTAACTTAATTTTTTGAGGTCCTGGATACTCCCTCTTGCTGTTATGTATGTGTTGTGTGTATTTATTGTGTTTTTCATTTTTTCATGTCCGCAGGCTGCAGGCGATTTTTGCGAGGCCGTAATGGGTGTTAACGTGTCTCGTATGTAAAGTTTGCAAGGGTCGCAGTTGCTGGCAAGGAGCGCCTGCGCGCTGCGGGTTCGCTACGCGAGCATGCAAGCGTGAGCATAAACTCATATGCACACAACTATATATGTGATTTACTGGCCTGTCATTGAATCTTGGACCCAAGCTATGTTTGATGAGTGTGTATAGGAGTGGATAACTTGGGATGGATACCCTCTCCACTATGACATTCTCATTTCTATTTTACATTCATAAATATAAAAGCCTAAATTGGTGAGGAACAAACTTGCTACAATATATACATTAGTGGCCATTGTAAATGTTTATATTTGGAACAGCTGTCTTGAAAACCCATCTACCACTACCTAATGTATGTTTCATGTGAGAGGTTCTTGACTACTGGCTGTAATGCTCTATGTAAGATACTGAAGTTTTGACTTCCTCACGAACCACCTTGCAGACCAGCTTACTTGTTCTAATATGATGTACCTATTAGATATAGAATTCTGATATTTATACCAATTTCTGGTTGTTGTACTATCAAAAGATGACCATTATTTTGAATGGTTATATTTTATGTAACAGATATATAGAACCAGCGTGTCTGCATTGCTCTTTCAGAACATAAAAATAATTTAAGGAAAAATAAGAACTCCACATTTGTATAAAGTGTTAAGCATGAATTGCATTTTGATCATTTTTGTAGCTTCTAATCTATTTTGAAATAATGCAGACAACTCAAAGATGTTATCTATTTCGACTTTGGTAATAAGATAATATAGCTTTCAATCTTTTATTTATTAAAATATTGATAGGTTTTTCTAGCTTGTGATATTTTGCATTGATCTTAAAAAGGATGGAGACCCCTGCTCTAATGCCATTTGAATTATGTATGAATCAAGGGAACATTGAAAGTTTAGATCGTTGACCATTTACAAAATATAGTTCTGATAATAAAACGTACAGTATCTTACAGTGCATTCCCATTATAGGAGTTTCTGTTCTTTTTATGATTTGTTCTTATTGATATTTTCAGAATAATGGCATGTATAAATGTTTGCATCTTCCATTATTTTTATTGACTCTCTATATCCATTTAAAAAGAACAATAATAGATAACATCCTCTAATAACATATTCTCACGACATGAATATTAATAACCTGTCAATAGACATTTGTCCAAAGTCTTCTAATATTGACATTTATTTTCTTTACTGCAACCCCGTCATTAGACAACGTATTTTATAACATTACCCCACCACCACCACCACCAGCTTGTTTCTATAGACATCAGGGGGATTCCTAGGGGTGATACTTGCAGATACCAGTGGTTAACACCTTATACTACACAGGTCTAGATACCCAAAATCATTTAGACTATGAAAAAGTTTAATATAGAGTTGAGATAGCTGCTTTCCGAAACAATATTACATAGATTGCTCCCAATAGCATATTTTATGGGACTTGAGTTAAGTCTGTTACAGTCTTAGGTATTCACCTGAATCTGACTATGTGCCTCTTAGACCTATTCTCAAGGTCCTCCAGCTTTAGTTTGAGGGACAAGATCTTCATCGTACTGTTATCTATATCTGATCTGTCTTGAGCTTGAGACTCCAGTATCTGGGCGACTGTTATTTCAAGAAAGTTAGTCTTTTTTACACTTTTTTTAATTGGTCAGAGTTTATTCTTATTTTCATGTTTTAATATAGATATAATAAAGATTATTCATATTAAATTAAGTTTCTGTGTTCTATCTTATTTATGTAGTAGCTTATTTTTAATATCTCTTTAGTAGTATTTGATTACACTGTTTTACTTTCAGTAAAACTTTTTGGAGTTGCTCTTCTTTTATTTAATTAATGGTTAGGCAATCAACAAAGATGGTTCTAGCAGAAACTGGATATGCTCTATAGAGCAGCAATAGCATAATTTAAGGAAACAAGATATTTTTCTCTATTTTGTATGCATCTTTGTGGCACCATAAATTAGAAGAGCATTTATTGGAGTTCATTTGTCATGCCTATTGATATTAAGGGGATAATTTCTATGAGCTGAAACTTTCTGTTTTGTTTTCTTCAGAAACAGATATTTTAATTTTATTAACTTGGAGTTTTGTTTTAAATATTAATAATTTAATAATTTTCTTATATTGTTTTATCATTAGTAAGATGAAGGTAACCCGGCTCATGGTGTTTAGAAACACTGAATTAAGTTACAAGGCACAGCACTGTGGGCAGTGGCGTAGCTAGAGCATTTGCCGCACAGGGCTAGCCCTGAGTTTGACGCCCCGCCCCCTTGCATTGCCCAGTCTAGGACTATAAGATAGTTTTTTTGCTGCTTTATCTGCTCCACAGTCTTCCAAGATGGCTGGAGGTGCTCAGCGGAGTAATTTGCTATAAAAGATAAAAATGTAAAGGTGTCCTTTTTAGATCTAAATCTATCTGTATAAACACACATTACATATATATATATATATATATATATATATATATAAATAAATATATATATATATATATATACCCTTATCTCTCTCTCCCACCTCTTCTCCTCTCTCACACACTCCTCCTTTTTTTCACTCTCTCCCTCTCCGTCTCTCCCTTCTCCCTCTCTCTCTTTCAATCTCTTCCCCTCCCTTCTCCCTCCCACGCTCTCTCTCATTCCCCTCTTCTCTCTTTTTCCCTCCCTTCACTCACTCTTTCCTCCCTCCCCTTCACTTTCTCTTCCCCTTTATTCTCTCTACCTTTCCCTCTCTCCCCCGCCTCCTCTCTCTCCCTATCTCTCCCCCATGCTCCCCTCTCTCCCTCCTCTTTGTACTCTATTCCCTCTCTCTCCCTTTCTCTATTCCCTCTCCCTCTTCTCTCCTCTCTCCCTGCCTTAACTCTATCTCCCCTCTCTCTCTGTTCTCTTTCCCCTCCCTCTCTCTATTTCTCCTCTCTCGCTCACTTTCACTCTTCCTCCCTCTTTCCTCTGGCCCCTTTCTCTCTCTTCCTTTCCAATCTCTCCCTCCTCCATATCTCTTTGTGCTCTCTCCCCTCTCTCATATCCCTCCCTCTTTCTATTTGCCCCCTTGCTCTCGTACTTTCACTCTCCCTCTCACCCCTCTCTCTTCTCCTATCCCCCTACCTCTCTCCCTTACTTTCACTCTCCCCCTCCATATCTCTCCCTCTCTCTCTGCGCTCTCTTACACTATCTCTCTCTCCCTTCACTATCTCCCCCCTCTCGCTCCCTTTTTTACTCCATCCTCTCCTCCCCTCCCTTCTCTCTCCGTCTTTACCCCCTCTCTTGTCTCTTCCTCCATCCCTCTTCCATCTCCTTCCCTTCACTCTCCTCTCTCTCCCTCCTTCTCTCTCTCCCCTGCCTCACTCTCCCTCCCTTCTCTCCTCTCACTCCTCTGCCTCACTCTCCCTCCCTCTCTCACACTCTCTCTCCCTCCATCCCTCTCTCTCCATGTCTCCCCCTCTCTTTCTGTCTGTCTCCCCCTTTCTACTTCCCTCTCTCTCCCCCTATTTTTTTCTCTTTCCCCTCTTTTTCTCTCTTGCTCTCCCTCTTTTTGTCTCTCCCCTCTCCCTCTCCTCCCCCTCTCTTTCTCTCTTTATCCCTCTCCCTCTATCTCTCTCTCCCCTCTCTTCCCCCTTTCTTTGTCTCTCTCTGGCTCTCACATCTTCTCCTTCTCCCCCTTTCCCCCTCGTTCTCTCCCCTCACTTTTTCCTCTCTCTCTCCCCCTCTCTCTCTCCTCCCTATCTCTCTGTCCCCCCTTTCTCTCTCTCTTTCTGTCTTTTCCTCTCCCTTTCTCTGTCTCTCTCTCCCTATTTATGTCACTCCCCTGTCTATCTATGTCTCTTTCGACCTATTCCCCCCCCAGCTCTCTCTCTACCCCTTTCTCTTTCACCCCCTCTCTTTCTCTCTCTCCCCCTATCCTTCTCCCCTCTCTTTCTCTCTCTATCCTTCTCTCCCTCTCCCACTTTCTCTCTTTCTCTCTCTCCACGCTCTCACTCCCCTTTCTTTGTCTCTCTCCCCCTCTCACGTCCTCTCCCTCCCTCTCTCTCCCCCTCCTTCTCGCTCTCCCTCCCTCTCTCCTCCTTTCTCTCTCTCCCCTCTCTTTCTCTCCCCC
Organism: Discoglossus pictus; assembly: GCA_027410445.1. Classification (NCBI taxonomy): domain Eukaryota; kingdom Metazoa; phylum Chordata; class Amphibia; order Anura; family Alytidae; genus Discoglossus; species Discoglossus pictus. Next base: position 180,888,401 of record CM050166.1, on the reverse strand, counting down.
TCTTTCTCTCTCTCCCCTCCCTATTTCCCTCTCCCTTTTTCTGTCTCTACCTTTCTCTGTCTCTCTCTCCCTATTTATGTCACTCCCCCTCTTTCTCTCCCATTGCCTGTTTCCCTGTCTCTCCCCTCTCCCTCTCCTGTCTCTCCCCCTCTCCCGTCCCTCCCCCTCTCTCGCCTCTCTCCCTCTCCCGTCTCACCCCCCCCCTTCTCTCTTCTCCCCCTTTCTCTCTTCTCCCCCCCTTTCTCTCTTCTCCCCCCTTTCTCTATCCATCTTTAACTCTCTCCCCTCCTTATCTCTCTCTTCTATCCCTCACTCCATTATTTCCCCTTCCCCCAATCTCTCCCTCTCCCTTCTTATCCCTTCTCTCTATTCCTCTTCTCTCCCCCCTCTCCTCTCCCACTTCTTTCTCCACCTCTCCCCCTTACCCCCATTCTCCCCCTTCTCTCTTTCTCTTCACCTCTATCGCTTTTCTCCCTATTTTGAGATATGTGCTAAGCTCCACATTAGTGTGCAATAAACTAATTTGGGCACAAATACAAGGAAGGTGCTATTTAATAGGTGCAATATCCATATTGGACTGTCTATAAAATATAAATTAAAATACAAGTAAAAAAAAATGTATGAATCCATGGTTTAATTATTTCTCTGCTTCGTCACCCATAATTGCCTGACGTGTCTGTTTTTCACCAATCCTTAATTGAGATTGCAGAGATGTTTTCAGCTCATTTCACCTTAATCATCCCCGAATCATACCAAATATTGCATTTGTTATCCTTCTATGAATTTGTTAATTAAAGGTGATATGTAAAAAACATTTTTTATGGCATATACACTTATCGCTCTGTATCAGTACACATGGTTCTATATCCTACAGTCCTATTATCAGAGGCTTCATTATGAAAACTGGGCAGAATCACTGAGAATAGAAGTGAACCTTTTAACAGGTGGCACTGGTTGTATTGTGAAACTAATTGTTCCCCTATTCTACTGTTATAGCTTCTTTCCAATTAAAGCCTCGCTGGTAAAGTATCATAAGCTATTATGAAATGAACTGGCAGTACTGAAATCAACCCACTAAGCAGGTGTTACACTGTATTAAAGAGAATTTTGTAATATAATATGTAGTAGGTGCATTTATCTTTGTAGCAGGTATAACAATGCAAAATGGAAGCCAGGAGGCAAACCTTTGTTCTCTGAAACAACACACATTTGTTAACTCTGAGGATATAGTCATCAGGGATTCGATTGACAACAAAGCCAACTGGGGCTTAATTAACTTTTAAAAAGAAAATATATGAAGCTGTGCAACCATTGAACTATTTTTCATAATATGCAGCAAAATGTCTGAAGACTAATTCTTCACCAAATGTCCACCTGCATTCTTAATAAAGAATTGCTTTATGGATAAGCAATGCCATATTTTACTGAGTGATTAGTGTAAGTGATTAATTTAATATGGATTAATAATTTAAATGTATATTTCATATTAAATGCAATCGTGGTCAGATATTCTGTGCATTCATACCTTAAAGCAGGATTCAGCAAAAGGCTAATCCTAAATTTTGTTTATTCTGCATATCTGTCCTTCCATGGTTTTTTATCTGGTTTGCACTTAAATTTGATAGAACATGTTTTACCACCTGCATTTTAAAAACTATTTAATGTTATATATGTAATGTATGAAACAAAAGTCACAGTTATACAGTATGCTGTTGTTGTTCAGTCCTTCAGTCATGTCCGACTATATACACTGCGCATGCCAGGCACATATATCATTATGTTTCAGTGTAGGGTGTGGTCAGGGATAAGGGGGAAAATAGGTGGACTTGTTAAAGCACGGAAGCTTTTAGAATTTGACAATTACCCCAACCCCCTGCCAATACTCAGAAGTAGTCAGTTGCAAACCCTGCTCCTGTAGATATATAAACACGCCTGTTTCACCATGTGCATGCCTTCATGAGCCAGCACAGGTAGTCTTTTTTAACTTCTGAAGATTTCAATTTTATAAAAAATCAGATTCATAGCATTTGTAACCTAAAGAAGCTGACAAAGCAAGGTGGAAATGTGTAAACCACAGTCTATACACTCCAAAAATATCTATATGATTCAACAAGTAATGTGAAGTAATATGTAAACTAGAAAATAAAAATCTATCAATCTAAGAAAGCCCTTGTCAGGTAGTTGACACATTGCTCTTCTCTGAAAATCCTCCCTTATAATCAGATAGAAGTATCCCATCATACTTTCTTACCCATCCTTAGCAGAACATGCAATTATAAGAGCCAGCATTCCACTTGTAATAACATCCTCCAAGGATAGTTCATATATAGCCACATTAAATTTGGAGCTCGTATGTGCAACATGAGACCCGCAAAGGCTGCGTGCTTGAAATTTTGCAGATTTACGGTGCTATTAAATTAGAGCATGCTGTGAGTTACGGGCTTGAGAGGCAAACCCGTAAACCATTTTTTACTCGTATATGCGGCTGTGAATGTGATCAATTAGTCAAACCCGTAGTTATGAGCTTAGATGGAGCCAATGGAAACAGAGATCGTCAAAATTACGTCATGGAAAAATGTAGATGGAATTTCAAAGTCTTACTGGGTTCAATTGTATTTTATTTGGCCGATTTGCGGGCTTGAGAATGTTGTGCTATTAATTCTAAGACCTAACATCACTTTCCCTTTTAATAACAGTACAGTAGTGTGTATATGTGCATTTAAAGTGCTACAGATTGGACTTTAGCCCCCTTGCGGGTCCTAACTAGCACTCGTTGGCTTCTTGGCTCCATTTGTGAGTAACGAGGCTGAACAATTTAATAGCGCAATTGGAACGTATCAGTTACCGACTCGAATTCTTAAGTCCCATAGGGTTTTCTCGCTCCTACCACGCAAGTAGTTGGTGGGCTGGTTTAGGAGACCAATTTAATAGCCGTAAGTCTCGCGAGCTACATGTTTTACACATTTAATGTGATAGCCACATGAGTCAAGGGAATGATAATTAAATCATTGCACATTAATGTCTGCATTGCTGGGTCCCTTCAAAAGCATAGATACATTGGCTGTAAGTCTTCCCATTAGCTCTATATCCCCCAGTTTACTTCACACATAGTAGATTTTTCCGAGGTATATAATGGTATATATGATCTTTTCCTGCATAATTATGCACTTTGTGGGATTCCAATTTTTTAAACATATGTTTTATTTTCATCAATCAGTGGTCACATGTTTTCCATTTTCTAAACTGGAAAAAAAAAACTCTAAATGGAGAAGTATACTAACTAGATCAATCTCTACGTCTGTTATTGAATGTAAAGAAAATGTCAATACTCCAATGAAATGCCCCCAGCTGACAATGTAAGGTTATATCGGTTTGAAGAATAAAACAAGAGTGAAGCAGATTATGACTTGTCTTAAACAAACAATAATTATCAGAATAGAACTTGGTGAAGGTACATGTATTTTGTAAAGTTGCTGAGTTTATAGTCGGCATGACCTGTGATAAGTCAGAGGGATAGTAGGGTCCCACTAAGAGAGTATTCATACAATGAATTGATGAATTATAAATGCATTGTTTGGCCCATTTCCAGATGTTCCATTGACTCTGTCAGTAAAACTATTTGAATATTAAAATGATTGAACAATCTTATCTCTATGTCAAACTTAAAGAAAATATTGACGCTTCTGTGCAGGAATCAAACTCAAATGGGAAACAATGCTTTCATAAATGCTAAATTGAAAATGTAATTTAATGGCAGATACCAAGAGTTAGCCCCTAGTTAAACCCTATTTGTTACCAGCGGCATTGCATAAATATTGTTGAAGGTATCATGAAGGCAAAATTATACATGTACATTTGGTAAGACTGCATAGAATACATTTTAAATAATTCAGCTATAAGATATATATTGACAGAGAGCAAACTAGTATAGCTGTTTTGCACAAGATTACACAATCCATTGCAGTCTCAGGTACCAGGGCTTCTAAAACTAGGTTCAGCCTTCATCGTGAAACAGTTCACAAGCAGAGCAAATATTAATTGTGAATAAACTAAAGGACAACTGCAATAACAAGAAAGCTTGGATGTTTTAATTAGGTAGTGATCATTGATATAATTCATATTCAATTGTTTTAAAAAAGCAATGTTCAATCTTAAACATACTAGATAAAATCAAATTAAGCTGCTGCTTGTCTCCACCAAGCAATTGTTCAAAGGGAGGAGGCAGCTTTGTCTAGCAAGCAGTGAGACATTTTCAGGCACAATGTTTTATAAATAATGTCCTCTCCATTGGATGTAGATTTGCTTTGTGCCATGCCTGTAGCATGCCAAGGTACAATCTGTGCAATACCTTACAAACTGATGCCCTCAGTCTTATAGGATAGGTGTATAGTGCCAAGGGAAAGGGGCCCACTGAGATATGAGTTAACATTGGGCACATTGTGATTTGTGTGTTATACCTTGTTATGCCTGTTAGAAGCATAGAGTAGTGAAAATTGTCTAGATACCACTAGGTCTATACTATGGTACCCATGTTTATAGTTGGGTTGTGAGTAAGAACATAATAGGAGTAATGGGATGTCTATATTGTGCTTTGGGTGGGGGGGTTATGGAAGGGCACCACTGCCACTTTCAATTATCATTAATAGCAAAATGTAAGCACCCATGAGAAAAACAGTGTCCTACATTTAAGATTTTCTCTAAGACGCTTTTATGTTCATGTCTTAGATAGCTAATATTGTTAGTTTGTAATAATACGTGAAGTTTTTACCAAACTACGAGTAATTTAATTATTATTTTGAGAGGATTTAGAGAACTAATCCTTATTATAAGTATATTAAAATCTGTAGAATTCAACCAATTGCAATGACAGTCATAAAGCATAAAGTCATTTTCTATATTCCTGCTGAATATGTTATACATTGCTGGAGAAGTATAGCTGATGTTCCCAGCTGTGACAGAGATCTTGGGGAACAAGCTCATCTATTTCTAGGCAGATTGTTTCTATGGACCTTATGAACTGAAGCCCCGCTGATATTAAAGGGACACATTGTCACCTCAACAGAAAGTCTATTTTATCTTAAATGGCATTAAAGGACAATAAAAATAAAAAAAAGATTTTTGTTAAAAATCTTCATGTCTGATTCAGATCATCAGTAAGCAGGAAAAAAAGTCATACAGTTTTATATTGGAAATAAAGGCCCCGATTCTATTGCGCAGTTCGTAGATTTATACACACTTAAATTCACTCCTAATATTGCCACAGATTCTAGTAGCTACTTGCAATCCGATTTTGAGTTAGCCTCCCACAATCACAACGTTCCAGCCAAATCCGCAAAACCGGCCTTAGTACTCCACTGGCTTTAACACAGCTCAAATATTACGAGCTCTAAATAATTAAAGTTATACAAAATCAATATTCTATTAGAACCATAGCTCTGTCTTGCAAAATAAAGTGTAACCAACTGAAAAAAAGTATCAAGTTTATGTCAAAAATTTTACGAGTACTAAATAGGACTCGCAAGGGCTTTTTCAAACACTGATTATAGCTGTATCAGCAATTATACACACAATACTGTACTTTAAAAGTAAGGGAAGGCATGGAAAGTCATTAGAATTAATTACACAAAGTTTCAAACCCACAAATATGCAATTAAAAATATTATTTTTAAATGTTATTTCTGAGTAATGTCGATCCTGGGACTCAAGGGGTTAATACATATCATAAAGCCCACATGGACTAGAACAGATGATCTAATGCATTTATTGAGTGCTAGATTGCTTAACTGCAAGTCCAATCAGCAAATATTACTTATTGGCACTATTTCATTTGTAGCCTCTAATTGCAGATTACGTCTAACTTCCATGTTTTTTACTGACCTCATGATGATGGACTCATTTACTATTGGCTGTGTCTAAGAATTAAATTATGGGCTTGCTTAAATATTGTCAGATCATATGATCCTGCCCCCTGAAATCAGACTTAAAAAGGCAGGGTTTAAGTGTTTAGGCTTAAGGAGGTAAATTGCGGGCTGGTGTCAATAGAATACATCTAAACATTTAGAGACAAAATCACCTGCAGCCAAAAATATGGGTTAGAGTCATTTGCAGGCTTCTAATAGAATAGGGATCAAAGTTTGGTGCCTCTGCAAGACCCTGGGAAAATCCATGATACATTTGTGTGTGTGTGTGTGAGATGGACATTTACAATTCTGGAGAGTTTTGTTGAAGTAATTGATGCAAGGTGTCTGCTTCTAGAGCAGTTAGAGAGAATCGGTGTTGTGTCTTATTCAATCGTTACAATTGCTCTCGTCCTATTTTTCTACCCCTCTCTTCACTGATAGTCAAAATAAGCCCTCACATGATTTGGCTCTGACAAATGATGCAACAAACATTAAATGGATTCTTGCACTTATAAACAGACTCCATGCTTTATGTCCATGGCTTACACAGCTGCAAATATTGTTAGACTTGTACATAATTGGCAAGCAAGTGTCTTTATTCTTGAATTGAACTGGTTCTTTAAAAAAAACTGTCTATGAATTGCACTAGACATTTTCTACACCGTAAATCACCCCTGAAATATTCAGCATTGGAATTCAGCTAATTTATATATAGGGCTCAATAGGCTTAGATGTGGCTCAAGTGCTTTAGAAGCGGGGTAGTGGATCTAACAGCATGATAGCCTTAGAAGGGCATTGTTTTACCCCCACAGAGAAAGATAAGCAAACTGTAATCTTAAATTGCATATGGAAACAGCTAATTAATATTCACAACATGCAAGTTTGCATAAGAGTACAGCAGGAAAAAAACTGACATGATTCACTTTAAAATCAAATGGCTAGTACAATATATACTTAACTAGCGTATTGCCCGTCAAAAAATGACGGCAATGAGATGTGTATGTTTGGAAAGTTGTTTAGTTATTAATATACATATGGAATTGTAAGGTAGCTAATGTTGTTTTGTGTGTACTACTGAAATACTGTATATAATACAAATTAATAAATGAATATACTTTACCTATTTTGAAGCATTGTGTTGAAGAGCTGGCAATCTGTGTTGATGTTGCTGCAGCATTAGTGGTGTGGAGGTGCTGTGTAAGCGTGATGAACGTGTGCAGTGTAATAGTGTGCGTGCGCGAGCCAAAACCGTTAGCGTAGTTGTGTACTTCTGCATTATCGTAAAATGGCGGGTAATGTGCGGTATGCGTCTTAGCGGATTATCCGTAAGTGTTTTTCGTGGTTATAGTGCTGTAGCCTCGTTTTCGTTTTGTTCGGCCGCCATTTTTTCTTTTGCTTCGATAATTTTTTTGTGTCTAAACTGTTTTATTTTGAGCTAAATGAAGGTGTAACTTGGTTTTTTGAGGTTGTGGATGCTCCCTCTTGCTGTCGGTAAGCTTTTTATGTATGTGCTATGTGTATTTATTGTGTTTGTATTTTTTTTCATGTTCGCGAGTTGCGGACGTATTTTTTTGCTACAGTTTAACGGCTCGCTTCGCTATGCGAGGCTCGCCTGCAATGAGCGCCTGCGGCGCTCATTGCCAAAGTGCTACGATTTAACGTCTCGCCTCCAATGAGCGCCACAGGCGCTCATTGCCAAAGTACTACGGTTTAACGGCTTGCCTCGCTGCGCGAGGCTCGCCAGGTGATGAGCGCCTGTGGCGCTCATCGTTAAGCCCACTAAAGTACTACGGTTTAACGGCTTAGGTTTGCATAATGAAAATTGCATTGACAGTGAGGTAAATATCAAATATGAGACCAGGTGTAAAACAAAGTGACAGTAAGAAATACAATTTTGAGATGTTGAGTATAATATGGTGGGGTATATTGTTTTTGATACTGATCAGTACAGAGGGTTGCAAGTCAGAAGTATAGAGTGACATATAATCAACTTAGCAATGGTACTGAAACACAAACCTAAGATCAACATATCAGCCAATGTTCTTCCATTTTTTTTATGTACAGAACTGAGACAGGCAAATATGTAAATATCTGAATTTATAAAATTAGATTTAGAGGGAAATAAAGTGAAGAAATGAAGGTGAATAGATTTTTTTGGGAAACAATTATTTCTAGGAAATAACTCCCAATAAACAACCTATGTGAACTCTAGACGCTCTGTCTGAATTTGGGCAGGCACTACTCTAGGGATTCACATTCAATAGGCTTGCTCATAAGCAGCCAGCAATTGATATATATTAAATGAAATTAGACTTTTTATGTATAATAACCTTCAAGAGCACTCAGAGGAATAAATGCATTAACAAAGTGCATCATTAGATAAAATACAAAATAACCCTAGTCAGATGGGGAAATTAAAATATGTCAATTTAAAAATCTCAATACATAATTAACTAGCATGCTATATGGCTGAATACAAACTAAAAACTATTCACTAAGCAATGCTGGTCTATAGAATACCTTTAAGAAAGTTAAAGGACCACTGTAGTTAAATAAAAACAGCACTTATTGGTGACTTATTTAATAAACGAATAACATCAGCAGCTGCGTAACGTATAAACATAAAACTATATGTAGAAAATATAATTTTGGAATATTCTTTTTGAGTACAGAAATAATTCCTATGCTTTTTGCATCACTTCCTGAGAGATGGATCAGGAGGGAAGTTTTCTGAATCTAAAAGTGGAGAGAAGGGTAGTTGAGGAGGAAACAAGGAGAGATCCGTAGATAGTTGGATAAAACTGAAATTTACACCTTAACCCTTCACCTTGGGAGATCCACAGGAAGTTAAATAAATCAATAGATACAAGAAGTGCTTCCATAGACATTGTATCCTTATTAACCCCTTAAAGGCATATCTAAGTTTCCTGGATTTTGAGTGTTGAAAAATAGAGTAAACACCCCATTAAAACCCAGACTAAATTAGCATTAAATGCATATTTCATTTTGGCCAATCAGGGGGAGGCTCAGGCAGCTGATACATTTGAATTAATCTCTGGGGTTCCTGTTTTTGCTGCAAAGCAGCCTGGGATATGTAGTGTGTCTGTGCTGATCTGTGGTGAAGGGCATGGGCAGCACAGACAGAGAGTAGACACTGCAACAGGAAGCACATCCCAGCAGTAACTTCAAGGCCAACATCAGTGCTCTCCTATTGGCTTAGGAAGGCACAGAAGGTGTGTAATGAATTAAAATCGATCCCCTAATGCATGCAGCTACACTATTAAAAAAATTATATTACACATATAAAATACCCTAAAAAAGATAAATAATGCACCCCAAACATTGCAAAAATAAAAACCTATATTACATAAATTAAAAAATAATATAATAAAAAAAAAAACTGTAAAATAAATTAAAATTTAAAATACTTACTGTTTTTTACTTAGAGTGTCATGGTCGTCCTTGATGTCCCCCGTGGCATATCAGGGGTTAACTTTAGGGTACCATGGGAGTCTATATAGACTCCCATGGCTGTTAGAGTTAATTTACATACCATGGGAGTCTATATAGTCTATAGTCTTGACCCCTCTTGTATATAGTTAGTTATTGGAAATACCATGGAGGTTCTGTAAGGACCCCCATGGTATGGGGTTAATTTTAGATGCAGTGGAGTACCTCTGTGCCACTGGGTGTTTTGTGTATGCCACTTGGGTCTGTTAGGGACCCCCATGGGGGTGGTTAACATGAAAGTGCCATGTGGGGTGCAATTTTTAGGTGCAGTGGGGGTTTGAAATGTACACCTATTGTGATGTATATAAGCAATTGATTGTAAAAAGAGTATTGTAGTACAGGGTGACACCGTTTTTATTGGAAACTAAAGCTATTCAAAGCCTTCAAGAATGGTTGTTAACACTTTGCTATTACTTATTTTTTACAGTGAGGTATTGAAGTGATTAATAAATATTAGTATGCTGGGGATTTATGACCCCTCTGCCTAGCCTACCCTGTCCCCCCCCCAATGAAAATACTAAGTTTATAATTCCTGGGAGCCATTCAATAACTGGTCTTCTCTTTGGGGTGGCAGCAGTACAGGAATGAAGAGTCAGTTTTATTATATTAAGGTTGAGTGGGGGCAGTACAAATATGAACAGCTACATTTATTATACTAAAAAAATTACATCATACTCAGATTAATGTAACAGCATATACAGTTCTCTTTAGATAGCACTGACAAGAAGGATATCTAAAGAACAAAAAATATAAAAGTTTTGAGGGACAAAATAATTACAATAATAAAAAAGTACATCATTAAAATTTAAAAGAATACAGGATAAAATAATAAAGAATTAAACCTGTTAATAAACAAAATGTTTTGTTTTATAATTACAATCCCCATTTAGCCCTGGTAAAGGGGCACTTCAAGATTTTGATCACAAAGGCCAAGGGCAAATATATATATATATATATATATATATATATATATATATATATATATATCAGTGGCGGCTGGTGACTTTTCGAGATGGTGGGGCGGAGAACACAGAGACCAGGCCCCTCCCAACAGTATAATTGACTCCACCAAACAGTATAAACTCCTCCACTTCACAACCTGTTACCTGTATAGACCCTGCCCAGTGACTCAGACTCCATGGTCATCTCCTCTGGGCTATAATTGGGGGCCCTGTACTTTGGCACAACCTCTTGCCCTTCCAACTGTGCCTGGAGTCCCTAACTTCCCGTTCTCTTCTTGGGGCCGGTCAACATATTTAAAGGTACTGTGCTTACATGTGTCAAATAACTTGAAAGTTATAAACTATGACTGAACGGTAGATAGTAAAGTGAGCAGAATATCCTCCAGTATGATTAAAAATTGTCTTCCAAGTGTCTGCATTTCTGCCAGTGGCTCTTCAACCTGATGATCTTCCTCCTTTTCTACCACTTCCTCTGGTTCGTCAGGTAGGACATATGGAAGATCTCTTAGAAATGTGTGTGGCTTTTGCCAAGCCAAATCAAACTTGATCATTGTCAACATCAAGTGTTTTATGAAATAATATTTTCAACCTATGTATGAAATATATTAAGGAGTCAGGAGTTCTTATATATGATGAAAAGTTATAAATTCATAAGGAGTTCTTATATATGATGAAATGTTAGAACAAATGTGTTTCCTTAACAGGAAAGGAGAAATTAAACTAACAACCAATAAATAAGCAAATTCGCATATCACTGTGATAAAGAATCAGTTATCACATTGTCCACATAATTATATATAAGACATGCCCATATGCTTCATACAATTGTTATGGTAAAATATGACATCAGAGATTGATTATTTTTGGTATGTTTTACAAATGTCTATTTATTAAGATGTCATATGATTTTAATATTATATACATTTTGGAGTCTAATTATAATATTATCTCATTTTTAAAAATGTCATTACAATTAGGTACTAAATCAAAATATGTTGAATTGCTTTAACATCTGATATTTATGATATTTATAAAATTAATCTGTAAATTGTATATTGATTTACAAGTTACAAGATTATGGTGATATTGTTCTATTCAGATTAATTATGATATAGCAATCTATTTTATAGCAAATAAACAAAATATTTAACTAATTGTAATGAAAAGAAATATAGAGAAAATAAAAATTTATACAATTCCCAATTCCAATGTCTTGTAATACAATGGTTCCCCTTTTATACGTTTTGATGTAATATTAGAGGTGTGTATCAAGTATATAGAAATGATTTTAAGATATTAGTTTGCCCAATTGTTATTTAAGTTACTCTGCATTAAGTATATGTAGAGTACGTAACAAGAATAGTTAAGATTGAAATGAAAGTTTGAAGTAAGTCTGAAAGTAATTATAAAGTAAAAGTATGTACTGTGAGTCTGAAAAGTAAGGTAAGGCATCCAGAATATTTGTTCTCTTCCTTTTTATAGTAAAAATTATTCCTCTATCTATTCTCATCTATTCTCTACCCAATGGGCGTATATCTATGGGTATAGATATTTTAATTACCTTACAATGTTTTTGATAATTTTTCATTCAATCAGTAGGGAGCACTATAAGATTATTGCATTTGTACCAAATCCACTTAATATGTATGTTTGTTTTTAGTATGTCAAACTGTAAAGATTGATTTTACAATGTCACAAAGGTATCATGGAATGTCTTAGTTATATGCCGGCATCCCGTCTACATGAATCTTTCTCCCTGTGTTCTTAGTCATAGATCTGTTTATACATACCAGACTTTGAACGTCATGTGAAACAAATATTTCACATGGAATAGTGATAGCATAGTCAACATGCAAATGTATGAAATAATTGCATTTAAATTATCATTTGTATTCCCTTAAAATGCATGACAAGATAATAGGCTACAAAGGTGTGCTAAATTCATGTAAGAAAATGTAATAGAAAACTAGTTTCTTCTGTGGTAGTAAATATGAGAATAGATATCTTGGAAATTCTTAATATTTCTGATCCGAGTTCCAAGGAAGAAAAAGAAAAAGCCAATATACTTTTGTATTTTAAACCTAAAACTTTTGATACCGTATAATTTTATAACAGTTTTATTTCCTTGGAGAACTGTAATTTTATAAAATGTTTATAAAGACTATTAACCAGTTCATTCTCTGTACTTTAGTTGAACGTATGTTTCTCTTAAAATAGTATTTTTATCAAATTGGATTCTTGCTTTTTATCAAAAACACTAAAAAACTAGCAAATGGGGTCTGTCATTCTCTTTGTAATGACAGTAATTATTTCTAAGAACTGTGGGTAGTAGTAAAGTGAGCCGCGGCCCTCGCAAAGCGAGGGCCGCAGTTGCTGGCAAGGAGCGTTGAAGGAAACCCGCGGACATGAAAAAATGAAAAACACTATAAATACACACAACACATACATAAAAAGCGTACCTACAGCAAGATGGAGCATCCAGGACCTCAAAAAATGAAGTTACACCTAAATTTAACTCAAAATAAAAGAGTTTAGACACTCAAAAATTCTCTAAGCGAGAGAAAAAATGGCAGCCGAACAAAACGAAAACGAGGCTACAGCACTCTAAACACGCAAAACACCACAAGAAACATGCAAAACACCACAAAACACCTACGGATATTCCGCTACAGACGCATACCACACATTAGCCGCCATTTTCGAACAATGCGGAAGTACACAACTACGCTAACGGTTTGGTCTCGCGCACGCACAGTATTACACTGCACACATTTATCACGCTTACACAGCAGCTCCACACCAATAATGCTGCAGCAACCTCAAAACAGATTGACAGCTCTTCAACACAATGCTTCCTGCATATATTACTTCAAAATAGGTAAAGTATATTACTTTATTAATCTATTAGTTATTTTATTATTATACACCAAATAGCATTAGCTCACTTACAATTTCATTGCCGTCACTTTTGACGGGCAATTCGCTAGTTGGTTATAATAGATGTAATTTAAAGACACGGAGCCCCATTCAATTGCAAGCTCGCAACTCACTCGCCGACGGCCGCATGTCTCCGAGTGAGTTGCAGGCTTTCGTTCCCTTCCATTTGCGATGCCAAAACTCGCTGCCTGAGATCCTAAATCGGAAACCCTGGTTTCCAACGTAAGCAGACCGGTGCTTGTAAATGCTAACCTGTAGCTACTGCTCACAATCCCAAAACAAAACCCATTAGGACCCCCACTATAGAGGGGTTAATTTTAGGTGCCATGTGGTAAAACAATTATTGTGCCGCTGGCCCTTTAAGGACCCTCAGCTGGAAATTTAAATGTTTAAATGCAGTGGGGTCCCAATCCAGACCCTAGCTGCAAAGGTTAATGTAGAGACTCTGCGGGGGTCCCATTAAGGACCACCACATTGGGGGGCTTAATGTTTGGTGCCGCGGGGGTACCTACAGTAGGCCGGGCTTAACTATGTGTGTGCCACGGGCCCTTTAATGACTCGCGACAGGGAATTAAACATTTTTAAATGCAATGGAGGGAAATTGTGGGGGTCCCAAATGGGATCGCATCTTTGGGATCTCATTTAGGAGTGTGGGGGGGGGCGGTTAGGTGTAGTGGGAACATTCGGGGGAGCATATGTAAAGGCTTCTAAAGCCCTTGAAGGTCCTCCTGAGCACATGGAGGACTTTGTCCTACATTTGCGATCTGCGAGTTGGGATAAGTTAGCAAACTTGGGGGAATCGGGCAATTGAATAAGGATTTGCGATTTTAGCGCTGCGCAAGTGACAGATCAAAGGCTTCAGAGTGGTGTAGGCTACGAGTTGTACAGCGGCCATTTTCACACGGCCGTAATTCCTAACCCGAGCCAAGCTAGCAAAAAGATGCCAATTGAATAGCAAATTTGCCTGCGATCTCCACTTGCGAGCCCAGATCTATAAATTAGGCCAATTGAATGAGGCCCAAAGTTACTAATCAAAACGTATAAATAAAAGTATATATATTGCACTTAGATAAAATATATTACTGATTGTTGGCTAATAAATGTTAAAGATAAGAAAAAAATTGTCTATGAATGCAAAAAACATTCATGTTGGGGATACTGATAGCGAGAACCACAAAAGATTACAATATACATTTCACCAAGTATGCTTACATAAAATGTATATTTTATTAATATTTATTTTTGTTGCTACGCATTAACTGTATCCTATCAATGTGGGTGTTCTTTCTTCATAGGATGTATTATGTTGAGTCTTCTCTTTGGATTAACATAACTTGTACACATCATCTTCATAATTGCATCAATGACGTTTTTTTTGCCTAACTTTGGCGACTCAACTACCCTTATTATCTTCCGGCTTTCAGAACAGTAATTACTCTATGGTATATTAAGACTAATGTCTATGTTCAGTCAACAGGAGATAAATCTGGATTTCCACTGTTTTCTTTGGCTTCATGGCTACATATAAAAGCTACTTGTACATTCCTCAGATTGGTACCACAGTGCTCAGAGAATACAATGTACTGCTTGTTATGCTCCTGTTCTTTTACAGTGGGGCCTTAACAGAGCAAACAAGTGATGATTGCATATATTGTTCCACCAAGCTAATAAACTAAAAAGAAGCAACCCAAGATTATAAACTATCATAAGCAAGATCATTCACATCATTTCTACCACTTTGTAAAAATTACATACGTGAAAAACAATTATTCTTACGCTTTTTTTTTCACTGCAGGTTAATAAAATAATAATGCCCATTTTCTTTACAGTATTAACGTTTTTGTTGCTCTTATGTCATCCAGGACTTCAGTGCTCTCTGTAGTTCTAACAGACATCGCAAAGTGAAGAACTACAAAATACCTTTCTCATTGTCAAATATAGGATATGTCAGTAAAATAATATATTGGTTTACTGCATTATTCGTTGTCAATAGATAGCTAATAATATAAATTACTAGCGAATTGCCCGTCAAAAAATGACGGCAATGAAATTGTAAGGTAGCTAATGCTGTTTGGTGTGTAATAATGAAATATGTAATACATTAATAAATGAATATACTTTACCTATTTTGAAGCATTGTGTTGAAGAGCTGTCAATGTGTTGTGATGTTGCTGCAGCATTAGTGGTGGGGAGCTGCTGTGTAAGTGTGCTGAATGTGTGCAGTGTAATACTGTGCGTGCGCGATACAAAACCGCTAGCGTAGTGGTGTACTTCCGCATTGGCGTAAAATGGCAGGTAATCTGTGGTATGCGTCTTCGCGGATTATCCGTAGGTGCTTAGTGGTGTTTTGCGAGTTTCTTGTGGTGTTTTGCGAGTGTGTTGTGGTGTTTTCCGTGTTTAGAGTGCTGTAGCCTCATTTTCGTTTTCTTCGTCGACCATTTTTTCTCTCGCTTAGCGATTTTATTAGTGTCTAAACTCTTTTATTTTTATTCAAATGAAGGTGTAACTTGCTTTTTTGAGGTCCTGGATGGTTCCTCTTGCTGTAGGTAAGCTTTTTATGTATGTGTTGTGTGTATTTATTGTGTTTTAAATGTTTTTATGTTCGCGCGTTGCGTCCGATTTTTGCGAGGTCGTAATGTGTGC
This sequence comes from Discoglossus pictus, assembly GCA_027410445.1. Classification (NCBI taxonomy): domain Eukaryota; kingdom Metazoa; phylum Chordata; class Amphibia; order Anura; family Alytidae; genus Discoglossus; species Discoglossus pictus. Next base: position 180,872,449 of record CM050166.1, on the reverse strand, counting down.
TAACGTGTCTCGTATGGTGTTTGCGTATGTAGCCTCATTTTCATTTTGTTCAGCAGCCATTTTTTCTGTCGCTTAGCAAATTTTTTAGTGTGTAAAGTCTTTTATTTTGAGTGAAATGAAGGTGTAAGTTGGTTTTTTGAGGTCCTGGATGCTCCCTGTTGCTGTAGGTAAGTTTTGTATGTATGTGCTGTGTGTATGTATTGTGTTTTGAATTTTGTAATGTTCGCGAGTTGCGTCCAAGTGTTGCGAGGTCGTAATGTGTGTCGTATGTTGTTTGCGCTGCGAGGTAAAGTTTGCAAGGGTCGTAATTGGTGTGTCGTGTTGTTTGCGTTGCGACGTAAAGTTTGCGAGGGTCGCAGTTGCTGGCATGGAGCGCCTTCGCCGCTCCATGCCAGCAACTGCGGCCCTCACCCGCTGCGCCAGCCCGCAAGCGTGAGCAACGGCCCGCATGCTCACAACTATATATGTGATACTGTTTACAGACCCCCCACCATTTAACATATAAAAAAAAAATCTGTAGTGTGATTGTGGTGAAATGTAATCAATTACTTAAATTATAGTTTTGATATCAGTCTCCAGATTTCACTACATAAAATATCCAAAAGGTATCTAAAATATTCCATGAAGAAAATGAATGATAACTAATCAGGAGGTTAACGAAAAACACTAGATATATGGAAATAGTTTGCCAATAATTGATATGAAGCGATTTAAATATTTTCTTTTGCATTTTATTGTTTATTTTTTGTAAAATGTGTTTAAGTGAAATAACAGTGGTTTGTAATATGAAACTCTAAAAAAGTGTTAATTTACACTTTCAAAGAAGCTACAAGGTACACATATTACCTTGCATGATACACTGAATGCATTCCAATGAGAAGTAGCCACACAGGTGAATTTTTTACTTTATTGTTTCACCATAACTTTTAGTGACCATCGTACCAAAATCAGGCCCTTATAAGATTTTTTGATATTGATGCTTTATTAGATTTTGATTTTGGCATTCAACATCAAATGTGTTTTTGGTCCAATAATATATATTTAAAGATGATAGATGGCAGCTTTGTCAGTGTTCTGGGATTTTCAACTGGCAGACAATAAAAGGGAGTTTGAATAGACAATGAATACTTAAACTCTCATTCATTCTTCCAGGTAAACCAACAGAATATAGCAGTACTGTATTCCAACTTTCATTTACATGGGTAAACATGCATGTAGAGGACAAATCCAAATGGTAATATGTGGGGAACGTGCTTAGTGAATAAGGAATGTTGTCTCCTAATAGTGCCAATGGCAGACAATGAGTCTCATTCTTTGTTTCTCACTTCCCATACCAGATACTCTATCCGTCTTTTATATTCCATCTGTCTCTCTGTCAAAGTTAGTCTTCTTTGTAAGTATGTATATTCTATAAATAAAAGAAACCCATGGTGTCCAGAAGCAGCTTTCTGGGATACTAAAATACTGATATAAACCCATGCGAAAGTAGAAATTAAAGAACCTCAGGTTCTGCAAAAAGTTTTCCATAACTTTTTGTACAAATGTGAAACTAAATCGTCAACCTTTTCTATATGACCATCAACTTTTAAAAAAAACTAAGAAAAAAGGGAAATTGATTTTGTGTTTATATTATATTTAGGCTTACTGTTCTAAGTCTTCTGAAAAAAAAACAATACTATCATATAGCATGTGGAATACACCAAACTCTAAATCAAGCATAATATGTATTATTATTATTTTTTATTTGTTACGCACCAACATATTCTGTAGCGCTAGTAAAGGTGTTTGAATGAAACAATCTTTTAACAAATATTTTGGTGTCAGTTTTAGACTTTTCTATATATTGTGTGTTAGTAGAAGACATTTTTATTTATGGAATTGGTCTAATATTTTTTTTATTTTGTGACATTTAAAATATTAATAATTATATAAGACTCTCTGCTCTAGTTTGTTTGTTTGTTTCGCTAACAAGCATTTTCTTTTCCTGCAGCTCCTAAAGTTAATATTATTCCATTAATGCAGGGAAGGGGACACTTTTTCATACTAAGGTCCACTGAACGACAACAAAATTCTACTGAGGGCACTGACTCACATAAAAAAGTTTATCAGTGCATTTGAATAAATATTAACAGTAAAAACTAAACAATTCAGCTAACCCACTTTTGTTGTTTATTTCTGGTGATTGCTCCTTCTTGGTGGGACTACTGGCATTCTAGATTCCTATTATTACTATTATCCTTTATTTATAACACGCCAACATATTCCGTAGCACTGTCCCATCTTTCTGTCCTCATTCATTTCTCTCCCTGTTTCAACATATGTGGAAAATATACTGCTGAACACACCCCAGGACCCTGACACTTTACATTTTCCTTGTGCCAGTTAATATATATAACCCTTAAGTTAGCCAATGAGTATGATGCTGCCAGTTCCTGTCAATGTGTGATGATATAAAGCCATGTTGCATCTTGTAAAACTAGAGGAAATGATCACTGCACTTTAAAACGAGACCCCATATCTGCAATCCCATACCTGAGGTTATCCATCATCACTGAATGAATGAAAGAAGAACCAAAATGTATCTTAAACTAACTTTATGGTGCTTCAATGTGCCTGCTGAAGCAATGAGTCTATTATTTATGCAATGGTTTCCTACACATGGCTCGGGTCTTCGTAAAACAGAATTTTAAACTGAGTCTCTGCTTGTGTAAAGTGTTATATCTCTGAGTATTATTCCTTTATTTGTGAGCCAGTTTAAATGTATTCCTGATCCCGTTTCTTTATACCTTCTATGAAGCCCAAATGGCAAACTCCCCTGTCCCCATATCATTGCATTTAGTAAATTGTTTCAGGTAATTAAATAAAATGTGTAACTAGCTTCAGTGTTTTACGGTATTTAGATAGACTTCTTCTAATTGCCTTGTTTTCCAATTCAAATGGGTAGGGCCAAAATGCTTAGAGAGCTTATCTCCCATAGTTACTGTAAATAATAGATTTTAAGATTAAAATGTGGCAATTATTTAAAAAAAATATTTGAAATGGATATATGCATTTCATCTGTACTATGTAATATAAAATATATGGTATTTTTATAGTACTTTCTTGTTAAATGAAAAATACACATAATAAACACAGTTTTATCAAAAAAAAATTAACAGCACGTTCCCAAAATAAGATTTTAAGATGTTGTTGATCAGTTAAGCATTATTATTCTTAATAGTGTAAATCATCAATCACTAATATAAAAAGATTCAAAATGTCCCACTCTGCTAGTTAAATTTGGTTCAATATATAAAGAACATTTACTGGTATAGATTATCTATGTAATCTAGATATTAAAAATAAGTAGGAAGACAAGCAGTAAATATGAGACAAACACACATGAAAGAATAATGTTTCAGTGTAGACAGAAACAAAGAAAATACTCATTGTGAACCTTCATCTACTAAGAACCTCATGGTTCATCATAGTTTTTAGGGTGTGCCAGTGCTCGTCATTAGGAAACAAAACCCTAGGGGAAACTTAAACTCACAGGTGACTATCAGGAACTAAACATTTTATCACTAACATAACACAGTGAGTCACAGGTAGGTGCAGCAAAGGAAAAGTAACAGGGCATGTTTACAGGCTGTATGACAACCTTTTTTAAAAACAATTACTGTTCATAACATATGTGCTGCGGACTTTACAAGAACAACTCAAAATTATCTGACTTTATTTGGAACCTGATGCTGAGTCAAAGAAAAATGTGTGCTAGGGGGAGTTTGACATTTTTTTAAAACAATATATATATATATATATATATATATATATATATATATATATATATATATATATATATATATATATATATATTACCACAATTCAAACAGTTGCAATGATAATTATAGATTACAAAGCCATACCACCATTTAGAAAAGGAAAAAGAGAAAGAAAAGAGAAAAAGAAAAAGCATAACATTATCCTGTGAAAAGAACATGGAAACGAAAAAGGGGATAAATGTATACATATATACACCAACATGTGTATATTAATATAAAGAAATACACAAATCTACTTAAACCCTCTTATTCAACATTGAGGTGATTAATTGATATCCACACTATTATTCTCAGATGAGTTCTTTAATAACCTGTTTACTACAGTGTCAGTGACACATTTAACTAGTCAATCTCTTGGCATTATTAATCCTTTATATAATTCATGCCTGATCTTTAAAACCACCCCTCATTTTCCTTTCTTCCTATGGACAGGCAGAAAACATCTCAGGAACCAGCACCAGTCCCAGGAACCAGCACCAGTCCCAGGAACCAGCACCAGTCCCAGGAACCATTGCACTATACAAATATTCAGCACTACTACAAATCTGTAGGTTTATCAGGAAAATGCAAACAACCTCCACAGAAACAAATACATTTGTAGGTATACAGTGGTAATAGGAAATGTCCTGCCCACTTTTGAAGCTGTTTGAAAATACTAGTGTTAATCAATTCAGCGGGAAAGAGGTTATATTTCTAAAGAACTTGTGTACAAGGTGTTTAGGATCTGTCTAGCCCATCATTTTGTAAACTGAATGGGCATGTGTAATTAATAAAGCGGGTGTCATGTTGGTGCATTAGAGGAGAAAAGTTAATATTTAAAAATACAAAGTGATAATTTGGATCCCTTATTAATGAAGAGCCTTAGGAACCCTTACCTTCTCATAATCCCCTAGTGCAGTTTGACTACCACCTGGTGAATAATATATAAAATATTATTAGTCCACTGTTCTATTTTTTGCCAAAGTCCCCAAATCACCTATTTTCCTCTAAGCTAATCCATAGATACTCATCCTAGCTGCTACCATCCCAGTGAGCAACAAGGAGACCATTAAGCTAAAGAACCACACCAACACAATAGCCCATGCATTACCTTCTTAAATAATCATAACAGTTTCCATATCAACACAGCACGAAACTCAAGTGGTGACTATTAGTAACGTTAATGAGAAATAGGGTCTCCATCCCTGTTCTGTGCGGTGGGGACACTACCCATACAAACAACCCTATTACAAAACGGGTTTGGGTCAACTACGTTACGAAAGAGAATAATAATAAGTGTGGGGGGGTCATTTATTTAAAACGTATTTAATGATATATCTGCAACTGCTTTTGCTTGCACAAGTGCCAATTTCCGTTCTAACTTGATGCAGTTGGTGTAACACCTTTCAGTGAGCTGAACATGGAATAGTATGGTGCAGATTTCCAATTTACCATCTTGTTTTCCTGGGTATATTTATATGAGTGTATAACATAAAATAGTATCATATTTGATAGATAGATGGAGGAATAGGTGGAATGAGGGACTCTAAGTGAGAGTGAGGAACAGGGGCATGAAGAGAGAAGAGGCTTAGCTTTATACCTGGAACTTGGGGTGGGATATCAACCCTGAATAATTGTTGCAAAACACTTCTCTGGTCCATATACAGTACTGTGTTTTGATTTCGGAAATGGGGGTCACATAAAATGTATTGAAGGGCCACATAGATAGGCTATATCCATGGTCTGTTACCATTTACATATAAAAATAAAAATATAACATTGCTGATAGTTAGTATGCTGTTAAATTATTGTATAATCAACACTTTGCACTCTCAGATGTAAGTGCAAAATCCATGTATGCTATGTATTTGCTTGATTTTCCTATAACTGCACTAAGTGGTGGTAGGCAATATGAGTTAAGACGAACACTGAAAAAAGTGAACTAATTTGAATTCACAGATATTTGACTCAAAGGACCAGTTAGCTCCCATATCGGCTCAATGTTGTTTTGTTTTCCATTTATGGAAAAGGTGAACTGGAAAACAAACAATATTGAGCCAACCCAGGAACTAATTGCTCCTGGAAATTACTAAAGTGATATGTTAATATGTAAATAGCCAAATAATGCTGTAATGTAGTAAATCACAGAATGAGAATTCCAGGTTCATTTTCACCTGAGGGTGATTATGAATCCAAGTTTGTCTGTTGGTTAACAAAATGTATTGTGTGTTTTTGTCTGTCTTATTTATTTGTATGCAGACAGCTTTGTTGCTTTTCCTGCAAAATATTATTGCATTTGAGCTTTTTCTGTTATTGTATATTAGTAGTATGAATAAAGGGAGGTAGTTCGTGAATGGATATCTAGGAATTTCCTGGCACCCATTAAACATCACTTACAATTAAAACATTTTTTTAATTTTGTTTCAAATGCTGTTAAAAAATAATTGTTTTAAATTGAATAAACTATAATATAATATACAAGATATTTCTAGGCAAAGACAAATGTGATAGTTATGTTACTTAGAAACTGCAAATTGTGTTTTGTATTTTGCACTAAAATATGTTAGCATTTTTCTGATTCCTAAATTGACTACAAACCTAAGAGTAAGAGTGTATGTACAACAACCTGAAGCAATTAAATACTGAAGATCTTCATAGAAGTCAGACAACAGTTTAAGGACCATTTTAAGATGAAAAAAATGTTATACAGTGCATTACATGAGTATTCACCCCCTTGACTTTTCCACCTAACATTTTATGTTATAAGCTAGAAAAAAAAATTAATTGGGTTAATCAACTATTCAACATTTGATATAAACACAACCTAATTAACAATTTAAATATACAACATATTTTGTTATTGTGACATAAAAGTTAAACCTTCCCCAAGTAAATATATAGTAGAATCTCCTTTGGTTGCAATTACTACGGAGTTCTAGATGCTGCAATGTTTATGCATTGTTCTATTAGTTTTGAAGCAGACCATTGATGAACAGCAAATCTAGCCACAGATTCTCAAGTGGATTGAGGTCTAGGCTTGGATTTGGCCATTCTAATTTATTTAAGTACTTGGATTTTAAACTTCTCCAGTGGTTTGCTTGTATGATTAGAGTATTCCTCCACCCCAGCCTCAGGTCTTTTACATACTTGTTGCTTCTGTGAGTAATACTCTCTCTGCTGTTTGTTCAGATATGTTCTCTAAGAAACTCAGACGCCTTCCAGAAACAGGTGTATTTATCCTGGCTTTGTATGACACACAGATGATATCCATTCACCCAATTATGTGTCTCTCAAATGCAATTGATTGCACTGGAGCTTATTTAGTGGCTTAACAGCAATGAATGCTTCTGCAATCAAGACTTTTGCACTTTGTACTTACAAAACTAAGTCAATTTTGTCAACTTTGACATTAAGAACTATTTTGTTTGACATAAAATCCCAAATAAATCAATTTAATTCAAGGATACAACATTACAAAATGTATCCATGATACTTTGATGAAGGCTGCGTGTATGATAGGGGGCATTAACATTTATGCAGCGTTTGTGGTTATACTTACAAGTGCCTGCTTCTGAGCATGTGCAGGGGAAAGGATGTGATATCAGACTATAAAAGTTCTAATGATATAACAAACCCCACTCTTACCTTCCCTCCTTCCCCAAACTCCCTCCACCAATACATTTGATAAACATACCCCTCAGGCTCCAAGTTGACAGCAAGTGCTAATATCAGACAAGATGGAGAGGTCCATACAGTATTTTTGGTTAACTCTTCCCTATTAATGTGTGCATGAGCATGTCCTAAGGCAGGCTGTCTAGAAGCAACCACAAGTAGAGGATACAATAACTAGTAAAAATAATACATTTTAATCAAAATTAATATTTTATAGTGCAAAAATGTTGATATTGTAATCTGTGAGTCACCTGGTTGATGTATCAGCTGAGACTGACACCCTGGTAGCGTCGGAGCAGGGTTTATATTTGGAATTGCAAGGGCGCTCACTTGGACTGTGAGCGGTAACTAGTTTTCAGCACCTAAATAGAGCTCAGCTTTAAAAATTGCAGAACATTTAAAAAGAAATTATAGGGAATGAGAACATTTCCCTTTACTTAGTCAACATTGTTTACACAGGGCTGTAATCCGGTTTTATTCTTTATAGCTGTTCTGTGTAACAGATCCAAGTAAAATATCAGCATGTATTAAGAAGGGTATAGAAGCCAGAGAAGCAAATATAATTCTACCACTATACAAATCTCTAGTATGCCCTCATTTGGACTATGGAGTACAATTTTGGGCACCACTTCATAAAAAGGACATTTTAGAGCTGGAAAAAGTACAGAGAAGGGCTACAAAACTAATAAGGGGAATGGAGGGGCTAAGTTATGAAGAAAGACTAACCAAATTAAACGTATTTTCTCTAGAAAAAAAAAAAAGCTGTCTAAGAGAGGATGTGATTGCCTTATAAAAATACGCCCAGGGGCAGTATAATGCTTTGTCAAGTGAGATTTGTGCCAAGAGGTTTTCAATTAACAAGAGGACATCCTTTTAGGTTAGAAGTAAAAAGATTCCTCACTTTAAGACGCTCAGTGCACATACTCTCCTGTAATCTCCGACCAGCTGTGGCTCTGCTGCTGCCCATACAAGAGACACACACATTACAAAAAGTACAATGACTAGAAAAGATGGCTTTATAATGACCTTGAAATCTCCTTCAATTTGTCTGGGCCTCAGAGAGATTGTTCTGTAATTTCATTGCAATGCTAAAATACTGGGGAAAAAAGCATATAAAGTGCTTGGCACAGGCAGATCAAAGCACTGTTTGGAGAATTATTTTGTGTTTGAGCAACATTTGTAAACTCACTACATGTTTAGCTGTATAAAAGTCATAAAAAGAGAGTGTATATTCAGGTTTAAGAACCTGGATTGGTAAAAAATGTTCTACCTCCTTCTAGATTTCCAATCTTCTTTCATCTAAGAACAGTTGCCAAATATATCCTCCTCTGCACCTGTCTTAGGTTAAAGTGACACAGTGGCAGTTTAAAATATTGTATTATTAATACCTATAGGTAGTGAATACTTTATCAGTTGAATCGTATTTAAAAAATATGTTGTCCTACAGTAAACTTATACTGTATTAAAGATTATAATTTGTAAATATAAGTCAGCCTTTCTGATCCACCCACAAGGAAAAAAGTATTTTGTTGATTGATGATCACTGGCAATAATTGTTAATTACACTAATTTTCTTTTAGATGGCACTGAATGTACTACTGAATATAGTTTCCTTCTTTTTATAACATGCTCATTCTAGATTATATACTCTTTTAGACAGGGTCATCACTTTCCTTTGCCTTTATGTCCTGTTATACATTTAGAATTGAAATGCTGTTTTGTGATATACCGTATATACTCGAGTATAAGCCAACCCGAGTATAAGCCGAGGCACCTATTTTACCACAAAATACTGGGTAAAATGAGTGACTCGAGTATAAGCCGAGGGTGGGAAATGTGTCCCTCTTCCCCCCTCCCTTATCACCCTCCTCAACCCCACTCCTCAACCTCCCTCCTCATCCTCAACCTCCCTCCTCATCCTCAACCCCTCCTCCTCATCCTCAACCCCTCCTCCTCATCCTCAACCTCCCTCCTCATCCTCCCTCCTCAACCCCCTCCTCAACCTCCCTCTTAAACCCGCCATCCTCAACCCCCTCCTCAACCCCCCCATCCTCATCCTCCCTCCTCAACCCCCCCCATCCTCATCCTCCCTCCTCAACCCCCCCATCCTCAACCCCCCATCCTCAACCCCCTCCTCAACACCCCCATCCTCATCCTCTACACCCCATCCTCAACCTCCCTCCTAAACCTCCCTCCTCAACCTCAACCCCCTCAACCTCCCTCCTCAACCTCAACCCCCCTCAACCTCCCTCCTCAACCTCAACCCCCCTCAACCCCCCTCCTCAACCTCAACCCCCCTCAACCCCCCTCCTCAACCTCAACCCCCCTCAACCTCCCCCCTCAACCCCAATCCCCCTCCTCAAACCTCCTCCTCAACCTAAACCCCCCTAAATACCTCCCCCTCTCCCCTCACTTACCTGCTTCTGTTCCGGCCTCCGCTCCTTGACCTGGCGCGCATGTGACATAAAATTCCCTAATACAAAGCGAACCAAGAAGAAGAAAGTTCCACACAATTATCAAAATAGAGGGTGCAGAAAACCTCATGGACTCTTATAAGTGTAAGCTGAACCATGTGCCTCCTCTGTGAAAGTGTTGCAAATATTCTATTTTATTTTTACTCCCCCCCCCCCCCCCCCCCCCCAGAATATTTTCTAAGCACCAATTGCTCCATACGCTAATTGGGTGAACTGCCTCTGTATCCAAATTCAGGATACAATCTGGCTCACCATAAAGATTGCTCTCCTCTCAACTGATGTTATTATTTCAATATTCTAAGACTATGCTAAAGTAAATTATAGAGTTTAATAACTATGCAAGATATAGATATTATTAAGCTGTAAATCTGGTTATAAACATAAGTAGTTAAGTAAAAGGAGAAATAGATAAGGTTTATGAGTAATATGTTATGTACTTACTATATAAAATGTTTACAGTATTCAACTTAATATTTTGTTTTGCTACGTAAAATATCTGACATAAAAAGCAGAGGAAAAAGATAACTATGTTTTTGAGAAATATTATTAATTTACTATATAAAATGTTTATAATCATAGATTTGTTATTGTTATAATTAGACTTATTAGAATTATTACAGTAAATAGATATGATAATAGGAAATGTTATAAAAATGTAATTATGTTTTTATTTACTGTTATCATTTACACTTAAATACATTTACAACACTGGTGTTGTTTATTTGTATTCTCTGTTTTCACAATAAAAATATATATAAAAAAAAAAAGCATTTACACATAATATTATTAGAAAATTCACACAGGTGATCTTTCCTTAAGATTTCATGGCTTTAGAAATGGGAAATGTATTTGGCACTAAAGTATCTATAAACAAACTAATTTCTGTTATCAAAAGCATCCAGTCAAGCAATTAACTATCGCATACAGGCATACAGTTTAGATCCAGATCTATTTGTACGAGCTAGGGGTCGAGGAGGAAGCAGGGAGAAAGGGTGTAAGATAAACCTCACACATCTACAATGGCTTGTCAGACTACAAATGCAATGGCCTATATTTAAAGATCAAGTCTAAATATACACAAATATAACTAAAAACACTGACTATATAGCAGATATGTTGATTAACTGCAATTAAGAATTTTAATGACTATTATCCTATACAAATTTGAAAAAAATTGAATTGTTTCACCGGGTCAAATATCTGTTAGGTGGTGATCAACTAGAACCCAGCAGGCCTAGGTCCCGAGGGAAAGAACTAGAGTCAGAGTTTACAGCAGGGAGGTGGGTTTTGGGAAGGGTCAAATTAGACTTCTATGTTCTACCCTTGTGGAAAGGAAGAACTGACCAGAGTGGTGTCTGAGTGACATCAGAAAGGGGATATCTATGAACACAAAAATAAACAATTCTTGCTGTCTGGTGCTGAGATGTGACAGGGAGTAAAGAGAAGCATAGCATGTTGGTGTGGTACAAGTAGTTAAACAGGGGTAGAGAGGGGAAAGATGACAGTAGTGTGATAGGAACAAATTAAGACTAGAGTAATACAAATAAAATTGTGCAGTGAAAGTATAAACTAAGGTAAAGTATACCAATGTGTTAGATGGGGTAAATGTCACTGTACTGCCAAGTGCATGTGTCCTCGGGTTGCCAAAGACTGCTTATTCCTCCTTTTTGTTTAGGAACTGTAATAGATAATGAACCAACTACACTTGGTGGTTGTTGTTTAGTCGTGTCTGATTTTCTGTGACCTTAAGGACCGCAGCACGCCAGGCACATCTGTCAACCACTGCCCCTTTGAGTTCCATCAAGCTTATGTCCGTTGCTTCAATTATCTCATCTACCATCTCTGACCTTCTTCAAGTTCCTTCAATCTTCTCCAACATCAGAGTCTTCTCTATGAAATCCTGGTTTCTCATGATATGGCCAAAATATTTGAGCTTCAGCCTCATGACCATACCTTTCAGTGAACAGTCTGTCTTGATTTCCTGTAGTACTGTTTTTTTGGATCTTCTTGCAGTCCATGAGACTCTAAGCAGTCTTCTCCAACACCACAATTCAAACCTATCAATTCTACGGCGCTCAGACTTCTTTATAGTTCAGCTTTCACATCTGTATGTTACTTTTGAAAATACCATACTTTTTACTATGCAGACCTTTGTTGATAATGTAATATCTTTACTTTTTACTAGCTTGTCCAAGCTTGCTATAGCTTTCCTCCCTAGAAGAAAACAACTTTTAATTTTATGGCCACAGTCACTTTGTGAAGAGTGTCACAACCTACTATGATGATGGGATCTAGAGTATCCTAGTACTCTTATTCCCAGTAGGTTTAGACCTAAGTTTGGGTGACTCTAGACCTATGGACAGTCTTTGTCGGTACAAAGGCATAAGTCCCAGCTTGCTTTGGTAGTGTACATGGGAGCACCTTGGTAGGGAGTCAGAACGAGCTCCTCTGCAAGCATATGCCTCTGGGTCAATAATACATGCTTAGTAAAAGTATGAAAATTAAGAACAACTTTATTTTGGAAACACACAGTATTTAAACAACTCACAAAACCAGTACCCTCATCTTCCTCTTGGCCAATGGGGTAATCTCCAGAGTAACTTGATTACCTCTGGCCAATGGACTAGAGGTAAGCTCTGGGAACTTCCAGACCCCTCCCATGGGCCACCCATTAGGTGTGGCTACCTAATTCACTTGGTCTCTGGTTCTCAAGGGAGAAACACCTATTTGCTCCTGTACTATGACCCTGATATTGGGCTGAACACCCCATGGGGTTAAGGTGCCTCAATGTCTGTACAGACCCCTTTGTTCTGGCCTTGCAATCACTTCAAGTGTTTACTTTTGGTGATAGCTGGAAGGCAGATGGGTGATCTAATCAGGTTACTATCTGTATCAGACCCAATATGGATGACTGCACACAACATGGCTCCCACATTACAATACAATATATTTACAGATATTACCACTACAACATTTTATAACCCACATGTTATGAGTTGAGGCAGTACTTCCCACGTCAGTCCACTTAATGCGTTATGGCGACTTTATTAGTGGTGACGTGGTAAACTGCCTCTTCTCTGAATGCATAACAATAACAGTGGGACTCTGCCCTGAATATATAACATTATAACAGTGGCTCTGGGAGCCCAAAACCTTCTGTTCAATAACATGTGGCAGATAACAGTTCCAAATCCAAGATGGCCCCTGGCTGATTCCTGACAAAGAGATCTTGGATCCCAGAAAAAAAATCTATCACTGCCTCCACTTCTTCCCCATTTATTTGCCAAGAACTGAGATTGCGGTTTGCCATGATCTTCGTCTTTTTAACATTGAGCATCAGGCCAGCTTTTGCACTCTCATCTTTTACCCTCATCACTAGGTCCTTTAGTTCCTCTTCATTTTCAGCCATCAAAGTAATATTATCCTGTATCATCTGAGGTTGTTGCTATTTCTTCCAGTAATATTGATTCCGATTTTGGATTCATCCGGTCCAATCTTAAACCATTCTGTTGTCCCATGTTCGGTTCTGACCGTGGCTTCTTGACCCACATACAGATTCTTTAGGAGGAGGATTAGATGATCTGGTACTCCCATCTCTTTAAGAACTTGCCACATCTTGTTCTCATCCACACAGTCAAAGGCTTTAGAATAGTCTATGAAGCAGAAGTAAATGTTTTTTTTGGAACTCTCTTCCTTTCTCTATTATCCAGCGGACATTGGCAATTTGATCTCTTGTGTCTTCTTCTGTGGAACATGGCTTGCACATCTAGTAGTATCCGTTCTATATATTGTTGCAGTCAAGCTTGCAGGATCTTAATCATTACCTTGCTGGCATGTGAATGCAATTGCTCCATAATTGGAGCACTCTTTGACAATGCAAGGTCGCAACCGCAAGCCTCGCGATGCGATGCGAGCCAGAGGTGTTGTCACATATGCAAGCCTCACAAAGCGAGGCAAAGCAGCCGCGCAGCACTTAAAAACATTCAGAATTGCTTGCAACATCACTCCCAGGCTTCCTGGCTCTCCCCCTGTGCTGTCTGTGAGTGTGTTATTATATTTGTTAAATATTTTTGTTTTGTTTTTTGACTTGCGTGCTTGGCTCGCAGTTGCAAACACGCAAGCGGGAAAGGCTAAAGGCACTTAGCATGGGGCTCGCAATGAGCGCCAAAGTGATCAGTGCAAAGCAGGAAACTTGAAGTACATTAAGAAGAGGCTTGCAATGAGCGCCAAAGGCGCTCATTGTGAGCTACATGATAAGCGAAGGTGCTCAGAGGAGCAAAAGCCTCACATTGCAAGCCACGAGATGAGGGCCAAAGGCGCTCATCGCTGGGCTCACGATGAGCACCGTCAGCGTAGGGCTCGTGATGAGCGCCGAAGAGATCAGTGCAAAGCAGGAAAGTTGAAGTACACAGGGGAGAGGTCAAAGGCGCTCATTGCGAACCACGTGAGGAGCGCCGAAGGAGCTCATCGCAGAGCTCACAATGAACACCTCAAGCGGGAAAGGCCTTTGGCGCTCATCTCGTGGCTCGCAATGAGCACCAAAGGCACTCATTGCAAGCCTTTCCTCCCACCTACTATATGGGCCGCTCATTGCAGGTTTCGTTAACCTGCAAGTTTTGTGCTTGGGAATGCCATGTGTCTCTTTCCAGCATCTCCCCCTGGATTATAATTGTAAGGCTGGCAATGGTGTTTGCCACACAATGTGAGGCGTTTGCTCCTCTGAGCACCTTCGGCGCTCATCGCTACCCAGTGTACTTCAACTTTCCTGCTCTGCACTGATCACTTCGGTGCTCATCGCGAGCCCCACGCTGAGCGCCTTTGGCGCTCATTGCAAGCCTTTCCCGCTTGCAGTGTTTGCAACTGTGAGCCAAGCGCGTAAGTCAAAAAACCCTAAAAACAAAAAAATAATATTTAACAAATATAATAACATACTCACAGGCAGGACAGGGGGAGAGCCAGAAAGCCTGGCGGTGAGGTTGCAAGCGATTTTGAATGTTTTTAAGTGCTGCGCAGCTGCCTTGCCTCGCTTTGTGAGGCTCGCATGCGCCTCTAGCTCGCCTCACATCGCGGGCAAGTAGCCAGTACACTTAACAATATTTGACTGTGCTGCTAAAATAAATGTAATGCATTTTTGCTTCCAGGCCACGAATTAAAATAACATAACCATTCAGTAACCCATGCAGCAACCTTATTATGTGGTACTTAATTCAAGACGCACTCCACTAAAATACCATTTTGTAACATAAAGTCAACATTTGACTTGCACTCATAAGTGTGGTCTCCCAACCCAGAACAATCTTAGTGCAGTCATGATAAGGAGCAGGTGCTATGTGTAGGTGCCTTTTTCCCTGGCTCCATCCCAGGGGAGGCCATTACTTTGGGCCAGTGTTATATCTGATTTGGTATCCCCAGCAGATCCTGTATATCTCTCTCTCATAAACCAGTATTCACTTCCAAATCCAGCCCCTGCCTCACTCCCCTTTGTTCTCTTAAGGTGGATTATCACAGTTTCTATTCATGGAGTTTCAGGTCACGAACAGATGTAAAGCACTGGGGCCCACCGATTGCTACTCATGATTCTTAATTTGTTAGGGGAGAAGAATAGAATATTTATCTTATATGATTGGTTTGTTATTGATCCCCACAGGGGGGGGGGAGAGAGAGAGAGAGAGAGAGAGAGAGAGAGAGAGAGAGAAGAGAGAGAGAGAAGAGAGAGAGAGAGAGAGAGAGACAGTGGTGATAAGAGTTCTAGAAGCTGCTCCTCAATGCTTGACCGATTTAAGAACATATTTGTACTTAAAAATAAAATATATAGTACATTTCTAGAGAGGCAACTTTAAAGGTCCACTGTGGCCATATATTTATAAAATGACTGATGACTTTGATGTCAGCAGATCTTTATGATGTTTATCCTTCTAGAGCAGATTGTTGGTCCCTTTGGACATTATCAATATCACAATAGTGTAACATACTTGAAAGACTTCATAGCTATATTTTTTACTTGACTAATGAATACACCTGAATACATGTAAAACCTTGCCCCTTTTTCTCCAAGTTTCCCTCCCCTATTTCCACCTAATTTAGAAAAGGGAAAGATATGACATAAGTAATTATGTATATAAGATTAGGTTTAACATAACTGTTTTTTTTTTAAAGTATGCAATGAAAAAGCCTATGTAATTCTTATTTTGTTCATTTATTGTCATACATTTTAGAGGCATATGATCTTGTATTATCCACAATAGTTGTTAACTCTTGTCCACATCTACCTGAATAAAAGTCTTAGACAAATTAACTTGATAATGAGCAATTGTTATTGAGAGTAAAAAGCAAAAATATATTCTTTCATTTATTACACTTTATACTCAGTTACTCTTTGCTGGATTCTATGTTTGCCTTTTTAGCTACTCGTTAGAATTATTGAAAGCCTTGGCACTTTAAGTTCCCATATTTCCATTGCTGCAATTTCTTCTGCAATCAATATCGCCTTGCACCAAATAGAAATCTCTAAGTACAGAAGAACACTGGTCCTTAGCAACAATCCTTGTGTTCTGTGACTTTAAGCACTATACAATAAGATGAAATATGCACCATAGTTTAAGGGAAAACAAGTAGGATACCCTAGCATTAAGACAATTTCCTAGGTGCTTAACACCAACATAGTAGGAAATTCACCAAAATAAGGAGGACATATTTAGAGTAACAAATAATTATTAGCGTTATTTATACAAAATTGCACCACATTTAAAAAACAAATTTGAGAATCCTATTATTAAATTTAAAATGAAGAGGGAATCGCCAACCTTAGAAATTATATCTCTGTAAAGTTTCAACATTCAAAAACAATGGTGCAAAAGTGGTAGAATAATTTGGTGAAGAGGACACCCTAGCAGGCTGATTGTGCCTAAGGAAATGCAACATAGCAAAATACAGTGGTACCCACGGTCCCCGTCTGCTATGATTCGCGGCATGTTTGATTCTCAATGCGTCTCAAACGCTTGCTCGGAACTTGACGTATTCACAACGCAGAAGTGCAATAAAGTTACAATAGCGTAGCAACAGCGCCTCCAGCAGTCTGTGCAAGTCGAGCCTGTGCCTGTAAGAGCCCAAATCGAGCCTGTGCCTCTAAGAGCCTAAGTCCAGCCTGTTTAATTGGGGATGTCGTGATATCACTAATAGGAAATGTCCTTTTGATCAGGGAAAAGTAAACCTCAATAGATGTATCACTTGATTTATTGTTTCAAAAGATACCTATATGTCCAGCAGTGTAAACTATAGATTCAAAAAAGAGGGAGGATAGGAAAGACACCTTTACATTCTGACCAATAGTATATCCCCCCTTAGCAACCAAAAATTATTTTGTATATTTTAAATGAGACAAAATGATGACCGACTCTAATTATAGTGAAATTAAAATGCATCTTTTATTAAAGTCAATAAATTAAAAACAATCACACAAACATCATACAAATACAGTGATTAAAACTATAATAAAATAAATACTGTCCAACAGTTACAGAAGTAGATTATTCACAGAAGCAATTCGTGGTAGAGGCTAGTCAGTCAATTACTTGAAAGTCTCGTATGAGATAGACATGATCCAAGTTAATGAGGTAAGTGGAAATACAGGGGATTAGTCCCAGATAGCTTAGGATAGGACCCAGATTTGCATTTCAGGCTAGGGATAGGGGATAAGTAGTGGGTCCCCATAGAAGGACAGTATTTCTTTTATTTTAGTCTTATTTGACGTATTTTTATGATATTAGTGTGATTGTTTTTAATTTATTGACTTTAATAAAAGCCAAATCTTAATTTCACTATAATTAGAGTTGGTCATCATTTTCTGTCATTAAAAATATACAAAATAATTTTTGGTTGCTCATGGGAAATATACTATTGGTCAGAATTTAAAGGTGTCGTTCCTATCCTCCCTCTTTTTTAAGTCCAGCCTGTATCTGTAAGACCCCAAGTGCAGCCTATGCCTGTGAGAGCCCACGTACCTGTCAGAACCAAAGTGTAGCTTTTATTTGATCTTGGTACAGTTAGAATGAAGTTAAATTCTCTGTTATTTGATGTAATTATTGTTTTTTTTAATGATGCCTTTTAAGTTTTAAGGTTTGTATCCAAAAATAAGACCATCAGTTCAAAATAAAGTGTGAAAAATCTGGGGTCCGGAACAGATCATTTCAATTTACATTGATTCACATTGGAAATTTATGTTTGGTTCGCATCCTGTTTGGTTCTTTAGTCCGGAACGGATTAAGGATATGAATCAAGGTAGAACAGTCATTTTAAGCTTCTGTCAGCTTGTAAAACTTCATCCATTATTATGGATGTTTATTGAATGTTTTTGATCAATGCTTCAGAATAATAAGTCTACTATATCTGATGATGTTCAGGAAGAAGGAGGAATAATGGGTGGGTGAGAAAGACAGGTTATGAGAAGAGAACAATGCCTTCAGCATTTCACTGTCATTAGTATACTTTTACTAGGAATTACTGTTCCCTAAAAGGGACACTGAAACTCAAGTCAATCAAGTCTGCCAACAGGAACCCACCCCAGGGCAATTTTACATTCAACAATAGGACTTTTATTAAAGTATAATCACTGCCAATATGTCTTCCATGCAAACTGGTGTAACACTAAAAGAAAACATTGCTGCACCACATTTACCACTGTTCATAATGGTATGAATTTGTTAAAGGGTCACTGTAGTGATCATTCAATCAGATATCATGTGCTTATTTAGATACAGTATGGATTAGCAATAAATCCAGTATTTTCAGAAAAAATCAATATATATTTTAAATGTTGCATTAAGAATAAATAATTAGGATAGCTTTCTGGCCAGTTTCTCTTTCACCCCTGGACACCATGGCCCTCATTCAATTGTGATTTGGCCAATTGAATAGGGGTCTAAATAAGCACATAGCATATTTTTTTTAAATAAGTTTTTAGTTAGCAAAAACCTTGCTTTTGGATAGATGCTTACTAACTAAAAACTTCTTTAAAAAAAATATGTTATGTGCTTATTTAGAGCCCTATTCAAATCGCAAAATTGCAATTGAATGAGGGCCCATATATGGGGTAAATCAGAGGCTTTTCTGCTGGTGGTTACAATTTAGATGTCAATTTTAAACACTTTACATTCATTTTTTTCAGATACTGATTTGTATTTCTAATCAGTAACCAAATAAACAAATTAAACAGTGAAGCAAGTTAACTACATAGTCTGTGGTTTAAAATGTTGAGAAACAATATTTTAAAGGACTTAAGAAACTCTTAAACAAATTGAAATAATTAAATGTTATTTTATAAAAAGAACTAAACTATTTCCAGATGGCAACAACCAAACTTTATATAGGTTACCACTCTTATCGCCTTGGTGTTTAGACACATTCACTGATTAATTGGAGGCTCCCATGCATTTGTGGACTTGGCGTAATGTTATCATTTATTTATTTATGTATTTAAGTTATTACTATTTGTAGGTATCCGAGTGTGACCTGACTGTCACTCTTCTCTGTAATTACCTGAATCTTGAGAATTCAGTAGAAAATGGCACATTTGTTTATGTAACTAGTATTGAACATGTGCAAAATGTGGGGTTATTATGAAGGGTAAACTTAAACATCTTGGCCTACATTGAAATGTTAAATTGCAGGAGGTGCCCTGGAGTAATGCTGACATGTCCCGGCATGTATGTGCAGACTTTCATATGTTGCTACCTGTCTGTATTCCTATTTACTGGATAAATATTGCACTGTTACAAGAGCAAATATATATATTGTTCACTGGGTGTAGTTTGTAATACTGTAGACACAAGAATAATGTTCACTGGTAATGTTGTTGTCCTAGACCACTCATGCTGACACAATGAATCAATGCAATAAGAGGGTATATAAAATATAACTAGTTATAAAACCACTGCAATTATCCAGCTTTCATTATTTGTAATTAGTTAACCTCAGTGCAAAGGATGATTCAATTAATTGTGATAAAAGATTGATCTTTTGGTAAAAAAATATTGAAAACTGCCATTTTCCCTGAACCAAAGACAGTCCAAAGGGGTAGAAAGGTGGAACAAGCCAACATGAAAAACCTATAAGGTTGGAGAATAAGGGTTGGGAAAATAAAAATAAATAAATATAAGTTGTTCCATAAGAAAAAATATATACAAGATCACATATATAGTTGTGAGCATACAAGTTGTTGCTAATGCTTGCGGGCTCGCGTAGCAAGCCCGCGGCCCTCGCAAAGCGAGGGCCTCAGTTGCTGGCATGGAGCGCCAAAGGCGCTCATGGCCAGCAACTGCGACCGTCGCAAACTTTACGTCCTAACGCAAACAACACAACACAGCAACTGCGACCCTCGCAAACTTTATGGCGCAACGCAAACAACATACAAGACACGTTACCACTCAATACGACCTCGCAAAAATCGGCAACCCGCGGACAGGAAAAAATGAAAAACACAATAAATACACACAACACATACGTAAAAAGCTTACCTACAGCAAGAGGGAGCATCCAGGACCTCAAAAAATTAAGTTACACCTTAATTTAACTAAAAATAAAACAGTTTAGACACTCCAAAATTCTCTAAGCGAGAGAAAAAATGGCCGCCGAACAAAACGAAAACGAGGCTATAGCACTCTAAACACGCAAAACACCACAAGAAACTCGCAAAACACCACAAAACACCTATGGATATTCCGCTACAGACGCATACCACACATTTGCCGCCATTTTAATGCAGAAGTACACAGCTATGCTAATGGTTTGGTCTCGCGCACACACACTATTACACTGCACACATTCATCACGCTTACACAGCAGCTCCACACCACTAATGCTGCAGCAACATCAAAACAGATTTCCAGCTCTTCAACACAATGCTTCAAAATAGGTAAAGTATATTCATTTATTAATGTATTATATATTTCATTATTATACACCAAACAGCATTTGCTACCTTACAATTTCATTGCCGTAATTTTTTGATGGGCAATTCTCTAGTCTTTCTATAATGATATAAAAAATGTAAACTGTGCAATTACTCAGGGATTAAAATCTGGTATATTTTACACATAAACACACAGATTGTGTGCTTGTGTGTCATTATGTGGGTGTGAATATATATTGACCCTACACTGATATGTACAGCATATTTCAGTGCATGGTCCATGAGACTGTAACAGCAGTTATTTGATAGAAAATCTTATAGAGATACTTATTTGCACTAATTATCTCAACCATGATATTTATTCCTATTACTTTAACGCACACACAAGGCCTGTGACGCACACACAAGGCCTGTGACGCACACACAAGGCCTGTGACGCACACACAAGGCCTGTGACGCACACACAAGGCCTGTGACGCTCTCCAATGTTGGCAGTTCTCTTCCTCTCTCTGATTACCCTGCTCTGTATGTGGTATTGCCTGTATCCCATGTACATAGAATATGAATTGGATAGACATTGGATTACATCAGTGTAGTTGCACACAAAGTTATCATGCTTATGGAAAAATACTTTTTCTTAAAATTTCTGGAAAAAGATATACTTGAATTTTGATGATTCTATAATCCTACCAGCAATATTTCCATGACCCATGCATGATCCATTTAGGCTAGGTAATGAAATAACGGACACGACAACTGGAGTTGGGAGAAACAACGGGCCACAGCTTTATTTTGAACAATGTAAACAACAACCATAACTTATTTAAATGACTAATTTAGTCCTTTCTTTCCGGGGGAGGAGCCCGGCCACGAACAATGATCTCACGCTTTGAGCCCTGCCCAAAGCCCCAATGCTTATCTTTAAGCACGCCCTGTGAGGTGGGGCCATCGCCCCCTTAGGCCAGTGGGCCGGGCAACTCACCTCCCGCCAAGTCATAAATTAACAATACACAACATACAATAGCCACTTCTCCGAATTCTTTAACCAAAATATATATTTATTTCTCTATTTATTTATTTTTTTTTTTTAAAGAATATTCCATATACATTTTTTAACAACAAAATACAGGGTGGGTGGGTGGGATTTCAGTCGGGAGACCGCGCTGCAGTGGCAAATGGCGCGAAACGTGCTTCCGACACGCCCCCGACGCACCTGATTGGTTGTCAGCCTCACAGGCTCCGCTGGGTCACGCAACGCTACGGGCTGACCCAGGGAGCCTGTGCAGCCTCCGCATCATACATGACCCATGCATGATCCATTTAGGCTAGGTAATGAAATAACGGACACGACAACTGGAGTTGGGAGAAACAACGGGCCACAGCTTTATTTTGAACAATGTAAACAACAACCATAACTTATTTAAATGACTAATTTAGTCCTTTCTTTCCGGGGGAGGAGCCCAGCCACGAACAGTGACCTCACGCTTTGAGCCCTGCCCAATGCCCCAATGCTTATCTTTAAGCACGCCCTGTGAGGTGGGGCCATCGCCCCCTTAGGCCAGTGGGCCGGGCAACTCACCTCCCGCCACGGAGCATGCGAGGGACGCCTCCCGAGGCTGCGATCCCCCCCTGCTGGACATTAAAGCCAAAGCCCGTAAAACACTCTCCCTAAACTCTAACATCATCAACTCGTACCCTATTTCCGTAAGATGAACCTTATCTTTCGCGAAAAAATCATCAGCGCCAACCGGTTCGAACTCTTTATACCGGATGGCAACAAAACCCTGTTTCCTCACGAAACTCGCGATCTGCTGGTTGATCTTTTGTCTAGCCTTGTCCAAACATACTGGGTCGCGTGCATTACGCCACGATCTCCTCTTAATCATCTCAGACCAGATAAGGAACGTGCCAGGGAACTTCTTTACCCACTTCTCAACGTCTCGTCTCATAACTTTCAGCATCCGTCTCATAGGAACCGTCCCCAAATCATTCCCGCCGGCATGTATTAGTATTACACTGGGCTGGCCGTAACGCTGCGCGTAAGTATCCAGGAGACCGTCGAGCTGCGCCCATCGCAGACCCCGAATACCACACCACCGTACGCGCAAGTCCGTGACAGGAAAACACAGTTGTGCCTTTTCTTCGGTAACTGCTGCTAACCTGTGGGCCCAGTACACGTATGAATGGCCCACAATCCATAGTTGCTTCTGTTCCCCTGAAAGTAGAAAGCAACACCATTATACCACTGCATTTGGCCTTACATAGGACCGAAAACGTTCCTAATCCCACCTCCCGATGCGCTTTACTGCCGCGTCGGGCAACCCCAGCCTAGCTGCCTCCGTGGCAGCTCCAATACGAAAAGAGTGTGTTCCGAAGTCCGACTGCTTAAAACCGAGCCGATGCAGTGCGCTTTTTAAAACTTTTTTAAATTGATACTGTGACAGTGCCGTTCCATCGGCGTGTACCAGCAGCGAACACAGTCCCGCCGGTCGCTGCTTAAGGTACTCCTTTACACATGCATATGGGCAACACTCCGTGCCAACCTGATGCAGAACAACTTCTCTTCCTTTCCCCACTTGGTCGGTCTTTGACCTCCGCAACCAAAATACCACCGTGCCTTCCCTGAGGCAGGTATCCACCAATTGCAGTCCCCCCGAACCGTGTCTACTGTTCGCGACTAACTCCCCTATCCTAAACGCTCCGAAGAACGCAAGGGAAAAAGCCGTTCGGAAAAGTAGGGATTCAAAGGGGTTTCTGCAAACCACCACCAACTCCTGAGCCAATCTCAGTAACAAGGCAAATGTTATTGGCCGCCTGCTATCCGGCCTTTGCAACCCGTTGAACATTCCGCGCACTACCTTGCGCACTAGAGACTCCTTTGTAAGGTCCCTCTGCCCAGCAAGCTTAAACATAAAAGCTAGCGCAGTGACCTGTCTCCCTACTACGGCTCTTGATTCGCCTTGCTCGGCGCACCGCAGCAGGTACCAAAGCAGGATCCCTATGCTCTTTTCTTCCGTCTTGGCACCACCTGCCAGTGCCACTAGACTATCCCATTTTGCCCACACGCGTCTATAAGCGGTCCATGTCGCTGGGGCAACAGACTGTCTCACGAGTCTCGTTACCTGACAGCTCCAATCTCCCAAAGCTCCTCGGGAATGTGGCGTTCGCATAAGGAGCCAGCGCCCTGAAGCGGTCCTCCTGAAACCGAGAGAGGGCATAAGCAATTCCGTTATCTACTACTGGTACATGTCTTGCCTGAAACCATATGTTCAGGCGAAGACAACATAACACGAGATGCCGTAGCAATCTTATCACTGGTACGGATGTTGCTGTGATGTTGTTCACGGCCTCCACCAACCTCTTATTAACCGAATGGAATATGACTCGTCGGTCCCTGAAACTCGCACCCCATAAGTGAACCGCTACCACCATCGGGAACAGCTCAAGGAATGTGGGGTTCTGCATTAAACCCGCCTCTTCCCATTCCTCTGGCCACACCGCAGCGCACCATCTCCCTTGGAGATAAGCCCCACAGCCAACCGGTCCGGAGCCGTCGGTGTGGAGATCTAGCTCTGCGCTGGTGGCGCCCTTCTTTTGAAGGAGCACTCGCCCATTAAAATCGGCGAGGAACACTGCCCACACCTTCGCATCATCACGCATAACCCTGGAGACTGTTAAGAAATGATGCGGCTTCGCAATCCCTATAGTAGCAAGTGACATCCTTCTACAGAATATCCTCCCCATGGGGATAATTCTGCATGCGAAGTTCAACTTCCCCAATATTGATTGCAACCGCCGCAAAGTTACCCTCCGCGCGCCCTGTAGCGCCTTAATCTCCGTTTGGATGTCCGCCACCTTCTCCAAGGGAAGACTGCACTCCATTTTGTAGGAGTCAATCCGAATCCCTAGAAAAGTCAATTGCTCCGTAGGGCCCTCCGTTTTGTCATGGGCCAGCGGTACCGCGAATTCTGTACAGATTTCGGTGAAAACCTCCAGCATGAAACGGCAAGCGTCGTTTCCTGCTGGGCCAACGAAAAGGAAATCATCCAGGTAGTGGGTAATACTCCTGTACCCAGCTTCAATGCTCACGACCCATTGTAAAAATTTGCTGAAAGCCTCAAAGTAAGCACAGGATATTGAGCATCCCATGGGTAAACATAAATCGACGAAGTAACTTCCATCTACGAAGCACCCTAGCAGCCGATGGCTTGACGGGTGTACGGGGAGCAATCTGAATGCTGCCTCGATGTCTACTTTTGCCATAAGCTCCCCAGGGCCCTCCCTCCTAACCAGGTCGACCGCCCGGTCAAATGACTCATAAGACACAGTAGCCTGGTCTTTTGAGATGCCATCGTTTACCGAACGACCTCTGGGGTAGGAAAGATGTTGTATCAACCTAAATTTAGCCTTCTCCTTCTTGGGGACCACCCCAAGTGGAGACACGACTAAATCCGGAATGGGCGGGGCCGTAAATGGCCCTGCCATCCTCCCCAATTTTACCTCGTTGAGAACCTTAGCATGAGCTACCCCTGGGAAATCCCTGGCCGACTTCAGATTTGGGACAAGAAAACCCTGAATGTCAACCCCACATGGAATACGGAATCCTTCTTGGAAACCGTCCTCCAGCAGGCGCGCGGCTTCGGCGGTGCCTGCCAATTTACCGTAGCGTTTTAGCCACGGCAGCATGGCGGGGAGGCGTATGGGCGTCCTGCCCCTTTGCAGGAGGTTCGCCCCTGCCTCCCTCCTTTGGTCTACCGCATCTAGACAGGGGGTGCTCCCCCCCACAATTTGAACATGCGTGCTTAAACCTGCAGTTGGGGGCCCATCTACAGACCCCCTCGTTATACGCAAAACAGGTCTTGAGGCCTGCTCCTGGGGCGTGGGTGGGGCCCTTAGCTCCACCGGCCCAGCTCCGAAAGGGCGTCGTGACTCTCATGGGTGTCATAATGTTTAGCCAATACGCCACCGCCTTGTCACTCCACGCCATGCTTGGCCTTGAGGCCAAGTATTGCCGGAATTCCTCGTCGTACCGCCACCAGGCTGTACCTCCATAGACCTTATGAGCATTGCGAATTTCGTCTATGTAAACGAATAATCCCGAACTCTGTTCGGGGTGCCGCTCACACAGTACGCAAGCCCATACTGAAAATGCTTGCAGCCATGTATCAAACGACCTAGGTAGCCTATCAAAAGATTTCCGTCGTCTCCTTCCCTGGGGCCCCTCTCGGCCAAATCTGTTTGCCTAGACATGGGGAGAAGGGAGAACAACTCTATAAATTCCCTCCTCCAGATCTTTTCCTTAACCTCCTGGGTAAGGTGTGCCCCTAAGTTATCCAACGAGCATAAGACTATAGGCCTCATGGCTGCGTCGGTAACTCCTGCATTGGTACTTCCTATTGCTGCAATCGCATTGCCTACCGGCTCGGGCGCGCGCATGCTAGGTATCGCCTCGCTTGCGCTCGCTGGCGCCACTATAGCTGCTGGCTGGGACCACGCACCCTTCGTTAGCTCCCCTATCCAAGCTCCCATCTCGTGCTCGCTGACCGCAATGTTGTGCGCAGCTAGTAGAGTCTTCAATGACCCAAGAAACCCTCCCCTGTCTGCTGCACAGCTCAAGTCTGAGCGCTCACCTGCTTCTGGAAGCCTTGGAGTGGATACAGCCAACGGAGTATGCCTGCGTCTCCCCTGACGCTCCGGGGACTCTGACCGTCTGGCCCTCCGCGGGCTCCTCCTCTCAGATCCTGTGCATGCACAGCTGCACTGACAAGATCTCCTGCTTCTCGACCTGGATCTCCTTCTGGATCTATGGGTACAAGAAGAACAGTCACTAGCTCTCCGCGATCTGCATGCCCGTGCCCATACCGCCCGTTCCTCATCTGAGGAACGCTCCAGGTCACCTAAGCCTGCGCGGCTGGAGTAAGCCAGCACTGCCTCCGCCACCCCCTGTAGGGGTTCCCTTGAGACTTCCTCGGGCGTTGGAAAATCCAGTTGTTGGTCGGTCTTAGACCCCTTGTGCTGTGGCCTAACCGTCTCACCCTCAGTCTCTACTCTGCTACGTCTTAGCGGTGTGTGCGTAAATAGTAGCGGACTGTACCTGCTCGTAGCCTTCTTAGCTCGAGTGGGGCGTCCTAGCCTCGCCACTGCCGCTGTCACTGGCATGTCATCAATCATGACCATGCTGTCCTGGCTATTCATTTCTCTGATCACTCTGTCTCTTCTTTCTCTCGTCGTCGCCATGTTCCTCTCACCGCCAATTGGGCGTCCCTGTAAAGTACCAGAAGCACTGTTATTGAGGGAAACCCCAGGGACCGTCTGTTTGGCACCGCGAGGGTCTGTAGGAGCCTTTTTAGGACTCCCGGCTTTTTTCTTACCCCCTGCACCCCCTCTACCGGTTGTTAGAGGGGTGTTTCTTGACCTTTGCCGCGGCCTGGGACCTTTAGGCAAGTTGGCTGGTGGTGGCCGGAGTGCTAGGCCCTCACCACTCGTGGTCCTGACGCTCACCTGCCTGGGGGGTATGGGGTCCCGGCCGCCCTGACCCGTAACTCCCCCATCTCTTGTGTCTCTGCTGCCTGATGGACGGGGGTCTGGTAGCCCTAAAGTGGTGGGATGGGAAAAAATTTCCCTGGAGCCGTCAGAATTGACTAGGACACCAGCCACCGCAGGCTGATCCTGTTCAATGTGCTGAGGTCCAAGCGCAGAAAGCATGGGAGGTCCCAGCCTGTCCTGCACCCACCTGATCCCTTGGCTTAGGGCACGGGTCCTAATCTCAGCCAGTAAAGCCTCTAAGCCTTCTGGGTCCATAATACCACTACCAGGGTGATAAACAGGGGAGAAAACGAACAGCAGCGCCAGGCACACACAGGAACAAGGACACACACAGACACAGGACACTCACAGCGAAGACAAGGACACACACACACAAAAAACGTATTAGGAAAAACACAAAACGAACAGGAATAGCCTCAACAGGTATATCCCCTTATTTGCTGGTAAGCTGGTGTGAAATTCTCAGTATTTAAACCTTCCTACTGTCATTTTAGGTACAGGACCTCAGACCTCCGTCCGTTTCAGTCGGGAGACCGCGCTGCAGTGACAAACGGCGCGAAACGGGCTTCCGACACGCCCCCGACGCACCTGATTGGTTGTCAGCCTCACAGGCTCCGCTGGGTCACGCGACGCTACGGGCTGACCCAGGGAGCCTGTGCAGCCTCCGCGTCATACAGTATATGTTGGGCGATTGTAGTATAAAATGTTCTATAATGACCATGTCTTAGATTACAAGCATTTTTTTATGACAAACTAGTGGTCTATAGAGATTATTTCTCCTTCTTTTTCTTGACATATCACAGGAAATAGGGGGGAAGGGAGGCTTATGAATCTTCAACAACCTTCTTTTACATGTACAACTTGATAAGAAAATGCAGATAACAGGGTCTCCATGTATCTTTGTTTACAGGTCTTCTAAAGTTTCTAAATTTCACTAGTCAGGCAAAGGCAGATCAAACACATTGCTTATCTATTTCTATGCTGCTTTAGTGTTAATCTTCTTAAATTGATATAATTGATTTTCATGCAAAATTAACCCTCACAATGTATAAAACACACTCTTTTAAAAGTTCAATAAGAGCTTTGCATCTACAGTGGCTTGTTAAATGGAGGTTATATTACTTCTGAACATCAATAACTGCTAGTTTGTAAGGAAACTTGACACTGTAGAATAAAAATGATCTGGGTATAGATTAAACCTCACATTTCACACCCCATCTTTTAATACGCTTCATTTTGTATTATTCATGAATCCTTTCCCATCTAATCAAACAGTGTGTTCCTATCCCATTCCTGCAAATTCAGGATTACATTTAAGATAATGTCTTAGGCCCTCATTCAATTGCAATTTGGCCAATTGAATATGGCTCTAAATAAGCACATAGCATATTTTTTGGAAGAAGTTTTTAGTTAGTAAACATCTATCCAAAAGCAAGATTTTCACTAACTAAAAACTTCTTTTAAAAAAATATGCTATGTGCTTATTTAGAGCCCTATTCAATTGGCCAAATCTCATTTGAATGAGGCCCTTATTATGTACTAAGGGGGCTTCAAGATTTTGTTCAAGTGAAAGAGGTTTCCTATTACTGCCCGGAGCAAAGGAGAGAGTATCATGGTAGACAGGTAAATAAATTAAAATCACATGTTTGAGCATACCAAAAAACATAAATTAAAAATATTATATATATATATATATATATATATATATATATATATATATATATATATATATATATATATATATACTGTATTAGATATGTACAACTGCATTTGGGTCTGAGCTCACTATTGCTTTAGCTCATTCAGTGATATCACCTGCATTCTTCACCCTGTCTGCTGCTTTCACTATACAATGACATCTGCATTTGTCATCAGTGCATGATAATGTCACCTAACAGGAATTACAAGTTGTTATGGGATATTGGTTAACTGTTTTGAGAGCACTGACATTTATTAAAACCATACCTCCCAATATACCAAATGGCCAAGAGGAACACATTATCTTGAGAACCATATACCATCCAGTACAATACGTAAACTACATTTTATAGATGCATTTAATATGTATGTAATTCTGTATACACATATAAATAATGTAGACATTTTGTTCCAGCTTCTATCTTTAAGAGAAAACCACTGGAGGTACTAGAGAAACTGGCACATGGCTAGGACTATAAAAAAAAAAAAAATTCTGGATCACTGTAGTTCAAGAATTTTTGAAGACTGTGTTTATGAAAACATTAAATCCTGAGAGCTTGTTGAAGGGCATGCCAGTTATCAGTTATCCTTGGGGGAGGAGGGAACAGAGCCTTTGTTTGATTCCTGGATAAGATTGAAATTGACACTATATCCCTCACTCGCCCCGAATCAAGCACCTTGCATCATTCATTGCAACCTCAGCACACCATAAATGTAAACGACCCTCTGACACAGACAACTTTCACCAAGTATCATGGATCCTACCAAAGTCCTGCAAAGGCATAAAAACACATTTTCTTCTGATTAAAAACTAGCGATATAGCTTTTCCTGCTTAATTATGCTCTTAGACTTAATGTTTTCAAACATATATTTTATGAATTGTGTAGTGGTCTTTTGAATATGGGACTTTCTTTCAAAGAAGGAAAAGAGGGACTATCCCTCCAAAACAGGCACAGTTATGGATAATGTTAAAACTGATAATATACAAATGAATGAATGCAAAGTGTGGTATTCTTTTATGTATAGAGTAATATGTTTCAGTAAGGAATCTGCCTTATTCTAAGTTTAGTTCTGTAGTTTTCAATTAACGAATTGTAATAGTACAAGTAATAGTAAATAATTGAGTACAAATATGATATAAAGTTTAAATATCATAGAAGAAATTGCCTACCAAATTAATCATTTTAGTGATGCTTTAATACTGGGAATAATTGGTAAATACAGTATCTTGTAATGTATATAAGAATGGGCTGGCTAGCTAGCTCAATAACTTGCACAGAATAAAATCATAATAACCATCATAGACCCTCTCCCCTTTACTGAGCATGCTCAGTCTGAAGTAGACGCTAGACTGGTCAGACTTTATTTTTAGTCCAGCACACAGGCAGAGCTGGCCACACCCCTGAAAGACACAGGTAGGAGGAGATACACTGTTTAAAAGTTAAGAAAAATGTTAACTTTATTTTAAACTGAATACTGTTTGAATAGCATAAACCCAGCAAACAAACACATGAGCTTTACTTGTACATGCACTACAATAGGCCTTTAAAGATTTGAATATTTTTTTCTGTACACAGTGTATAATATCAAATACACTTCCCCAGATGCAACACAGAGAAACATGTTTTCAATGTCCCTTTAAGGCACCATTTTGACTATGAAAGACCAGAGTATGGGCCTCATTCAGTTGCGATTTGGCCAATTAAACAGGGCTCTATATAAGCACAGAGCGTATTGTTTTACAAAAGTTTTTAGAAGTTCACTAACTTAAAACTTTTGTAAAAAATTTGCTATGTGCTTATATAAAGCCGTATGATACTTTCCAATGTTTATTCCTACTCTACAAAAACTAATTGTATTCATGCCATCACAACCGGTTGCTAGCTTATGAGGCAATAAAGTTTATTTTTAAAAAACATATGTAGTAAACATATACTGTATAAATACTTCTCCACTCCTATGTTATTTTATGGGGCAAAGATTTGGCATTTCCAAAAGTTATATGAGATTTGAACTTTTCGTATATTTGGCCCAGATTCTTAGAATTTTTGCTGAAAGTAGGATTTATGACACATGAAGATAAAATGTAAATTAACTACATATCTGCTTAGTTAGTTCCTAAAACATAATAACTTCAAGAGACTAAAACAACTTGTCTTTTTAGTAATCATATTTCATTTGTAGACAGCATATTAGGTAAGGACCACTGTATTTTATGAAAAATGTCATGTTTAATCAGTTATGGTGCTAGAGAATGGAGGACCCTCGGGCAAAAAAATTGTTTGCCCCCTCTCCATGCCGGGGTAGTAAGCAGTTTTTTGGTGATGGCCTCCCCGGTACCAACTCACTCAGTGCTCCTCCCCAAAACCCCTTCCCATTACACCACCCCTCCCTAATATCCCTTTACATAATAGCACCCTGTCCCAAGACCCTTTTTATAAAATATAGTGCTCCTTAAAATTACATATACCTTTAAAAGCCACATTGATTTTTCTCCTTCAAAAAATGATTTTCTTGCTGATCAGTTATTAAATGAATAAATCCATATTGTTCAAACACAACAGTGGCAATACAATCGCTCCTCAGGTCACATCTGAAGCTGAACTGACTCTGCTGGTGCTTTAAAAAATTACATTTTAAAATAATAACAATGTCCTAACAAACAGCCCAATTCAATTAAGCTTTTGCATGTTACTGGAGCCCGTAAGTGAGCTTGCAAGTTAACTTGCTATTCAATTGGCGTCTTTTTACAAGCTGTAACGGATCTACTGGCACCCCGACCGGGTACCTCCGTTGATGGACGCGTCCTAGCTTGCGTCGAGGCCTACAAGCACCGCACCAGACACCACACTACCACAGACTCCACAACCGGCGTAGTTTAGCTGGAGCTGCGCCGTCTTCCTTCCACTCTGTATGAATCTCCAGCATCCAGGACCGTGTGGGGAAGACCTCTCCTCCAGGGAGAACACATCAGGAACAAGCGTTCAGTAGTTACAGCTCAAGAGAGTATGCAAAAGCATAGCAATCCCCAGTATGATAGAGCTATCCCCTCCAATAACGAGATGAGACTACGTTTTGTAGGGTCAAGTAGAACTATAACTTTAATGACAGGGGATCTCCTTTTATGCAATGGTGCCCTCTGAAGGGCTACACCCACATAATTATCACAGCCAATTAGATACATGGTTCAACCCCCACGTCTCCTCCCCTCAGATAACAGGTAACACAATTAAAACAGACACAATTTTAACCACATTCTGGATGTACCCCAAAAACATGGGGTACACCTTTAAGTCCAGCACCGTTCAATAGCTCTCACCCAGGGGAACAACATATTTAAAATTGGCATGAATCAGACGAGGGGTTCAAAAGTTAGTAAAAGTATCTTACTGGCAGCATGGCAATCCACATCCCCCATAGTTGGCCATACAATACACATAGAGGGACAATAGGTGGGTCACACCTCCCTGGCAACTTGGATACAATCAGACATTAATTAGATCATCCTTCTTTGTTCTTATCTGAGAATGAAAAACAGTTTATACAATCGACTTTCTTATCTCTTGAGTCTCTGTAATAGGATTATCTATTAGCCTAGGTCTGCAAAAGTCTGGCTAATATTCTGCAGAGCATAAACCAACATACATATAGTAGAATCATATTTTAACCATAATAATCATAAAACAGGGTAAAACAGTGATGGGTTCCGTAACAGCTGGGATCTGAGCGCACAAAACTACCGAATAGCGCTCAGATCATCTTCACACAGTTCAATTGCCATGTAGCTAAAGTCTTTCCCATAGTCTTTCATTATATGAATGGGCTCCATGGCATAGCTATCTGTGGTATCATGGTTCACACAGGGCAAGTACCGAATGACCCCCCTGTATGTAAAGGGCCAGAATGAGTGACATACACTCTGGTGTTTGAAGGGCAATATGTACCAGGGCCATAGTCGCAGGGCAGGGGGCTGGCAAACAGTCCTCTCCAAGACAAAGTGGCGAAGGGCACTTCGTCACACATCTCCCCTTTGGGGGGAAGTCTAACCAGGCACCTGACCTTCTGCCGGTCAGTGCCTCCGTTAGACGATCCACCAACCCACAATAAACCAGTGCTAGAGCAGCCCCCCCACAACAACAAAGTGCAAGAGCAGCCCACCCACAACAAACAGTTACTGCACCTGGATATTTCGCTGTGGTGATGGGGCAACACACTGAGGGGACTTGAGGGGCAGAGGCCAGCGGCACTCTGCCCTGATGCCAGCTCTTCTGCTGGTATAACCTGCAGGACATCCTGCTCTGTACAAGGGACAAAGGGAGGGCAGAGGCCGACTGCACTCTGCCCCGCTGTCAGCTCTTCTGCTGGGGTACTTGGGACATATTCCGGCTCAGTAGCCAGGGAAAGGTGGGGGTCAGTGAGGGTTAACATTTCCTCTGTTAACCCTGGGGCCACATTAGAAGTTAGCTGGGGAGGGGAATTTGTACTTACCCCCTCCTCCGGTTGTCCCAGTGACGGTAGTTGGGGATCTGGACAGGCTGTGGGCGCAGAGACCACGGTCCCATCTGCGCCGTCTGGGAGATTGGTGTCTCCCCTGGTTAGGGTAAACTGTCGCTGGGGAGGAAGGACGACACCTTCTGCCCCCTGTGGTTCACACTGCCGCTGGGGGGGAAGGACAACACCTTCTGCCCCCTGGGGTTCACACTGCCGCTGGGGGGGGAAGGATGACACCTTCTGCCCCCTGGGGTTCACACTGCCGCTCGGGGGGAAGGACAACACCTTCTGCCCCCTGTGGTTCACACTGCCGCTGGGGGGGAAGGATGACACCTTCTGCCCCCTGGCGTTCACACTGCCGCTGGGGGGAAAGGACGACACCTTCTGCCCCCTGGGGTTCACACTGCTTCTGGGGGGGAAGGACGACACCTTCTGCCCCCTGTGGTTCACACTGCCGCTGGGGGGAAAGGACGACACCTTCTGCCCCCTGTGGTTCACACTGCCGCTGGGGGGAAAGGACGACACCTTCTGCCCCCTGGGGTTCACACTGCTTCTGGGGGGGAAGGACGACACCTTCTGCCCCCTGTGGTTCACACTGCCGCTGGGGGGAAAGGACGACACCTTCTGCCCCCTGGGGTTCACACTGCCGCTGGGGGGGAAGGACAACACCTTCTGCCCCCTGGGGTTCACACTGCCGCTGGGGGTGAAGGACGACACCTTCTGCCCTCTGGGGTTCACACTGCCGCTGGGGGGGAAGGACGACACCTTCTGCCCCCTGGGGTTCACACTGCCGCTGCGGGGGAAGGATGACACCTTCTGCCCCCTGTAGGGCCGGTAGAGAGACCTCGGTCCCATCTCTACCTGCCATCTGGAGGTCATCCCAGGACCAGTCAATGAAGTCTGGTTCCGCTTGTCGAGTAGGTTGGGGCTGCACGAAGCTGAGCAGGTGTTGGTAGTCCTGCTCCAGCTCCCACTCCCAGTTACCAGGTGGGTCATGTCTTTGCTCACCTCGCCTTCGTCATCCCAGACATACATGCCCATCCGGTAGTCGTAGATGTCCCAAAACCTAGACTCCTCTGTGCTGCCAAGATCAATGTCGTCCTCCAAGGCATCCCATAATAAAACCGGGCCATCATAATCATTTCCCTCCGGTAAGTCGTGTTCAGCCGTCCAGGGGGTAAGTTGAACGGTATGCCACCAGAGGGCCTGGTATGCGTTGTCTAGCCAGATCTCTCGCCGTACCAGGGTCTCTAGTCTTGTCACCCACTCATCCAGGGGCTGCTCTACCAATAGATACATCCGCATCGCCACACGCTTCTGTAGCCGCTGCTCATCACTGGGGAGACTCTCACCTCGCCGCCATTAGGCATCTTCCAGGGCATCATACCAGAGTTCCTTTCTGTCTGCATCCCTGTAGTCCGCGGCCTCCTCCTCCTCATCATCATGGAACGCTGTCTGAAAACTAGCAGGTTCCATCCTGCTGTAGCCAGGGGCGCTGTACGGATACTAGTGTTGCCCTCAATTTGTAACTCCAAACGTTACCGGTGTCTCTGTGCTGCTTTTCCTCTTACTAGGACGCCATCCCACCACTGCCAGCCAATGTAACGGATCTACTGGCACCCCGACCGGGTACCTCCGTTGATGGACGCGTCCTAGCTTGTGTCGAGGCGTACAAGCACCGCACCAGACACCACACTACCACAGACTCCACTACCGCGGTAGTTTAGCTGGAGCCGCGCCGTCTTCCTTCCACCCTGTATGAATCTCCAGCATCCAGGACCGTGTGGGGAAGACCTCTCCTCCAGGGAGGACACATCAGGAACAAGCGTTCAGTAGTTACAGCTCAAGGGAGTATGCAAAAGCATAGCAATCCCCAGTATGATAGAGCTATCCCCTCCAATAACGAGATGAGACTACGTTTTGAAGGGTCAAGTAGAACTATAACTTTAATGACAGGGGATCTCCTTTTATGCAATGGTGCCCTCTGAAGTATACACACACATAATTATCACAGCCAATTAGATACATGGTTCAACCCCCACGTCTCCTCCCCTCAGATAACAGGTAACACAATTAAAACAGACACAATTTTAACCACATTCTGGATGTACCCC
Organism: Discoglossus pictus; assembly: GCA_027410445.1. NCBI lineage: Eukaryota > Metazoa > Chordata > Amphibia > Anura > Alytidae > Discoglossus > Discoglossus pictus. Next base: position 180,836,747 of record CM050166.1, on the reverse strand, counting down.
AAAAACAGGGGGTACACCTTTAAGTCCAGCACCGTTCAATAGCTCTCACCCAGGGGAACAACATATTTAAAATTGGCATGAATCAGACCAGGGGTTCAAAAGTTAGTAAAAGTATCTTACTGGCAGCATGGCAATCCACATCCCCCATAGTTGGCCATACAATACACATAGAGGGACAATAGGTGGGTCACACCTCCCTGGCAACTTGGATACAATCAGACATTAATTAGATCATCCTTCTTTGTTCTTATCTGAGAATGAAAACAGTTTATACAATCGACTTTCTTATCTCTTGAGTCTCTGTAATAGGATTATCTATTAGCCTAGGTCTGCAAAAGTCTGGCTAATATTCTGCAGAGCATAAACCAACATACATATAGTAGGATCATATTTTAACCATAATAATCATAAAACAGGGTAAAACAGTGATGGGTTCCGTTACAGCTGGGATCTGAGCGCACAAAACTACCGAATAGCGCTCAGATCATCTTCACACAGTTCAATTGCCATGTAGCTAAAGTCTTTCCCATAGTCTTTCATTATATGAATGGGCTCCATGGCATAGCTATCTGTGGTATCATGGTTCACACAGGGCAAGTACCGAATGACCCCCCTGTATGTAAAGGGCCAGAATGAGTGACATACACTCTGGTGTTTGAAGGGCAATATGTACCAGAGCCATAGTAGCAAGGCAGGAGGCTGGCAAACAGTCCTCTCCAAGACAAAGTGGCGAAGGGCACTTCGTCACACAAGCTCCAAACAGTTCACAGTTAGGGCCTTGAAAACTTTGAGATGGTTAAACCTGTAACTTACGGCCTCCAGAAGCTCTTGATCTGTCACTTTCGGAAGGCTAAAATAGCAAATCACTATTCAATTGCTCCAATTCCCCAAGGGCATCATTCAAATGTGATTGAATAGGGCTCTATATAAGCACATAGCATATTTTTTTTACAGAAGTTTTAATTAGTGAAGACCTTGCTTTTGGATAGAAGTTCGCTAACTTAAAACTTCTGTATAAAATATATACTCTGTGCTTATATAGAGCCCTATTCAATTGGCCAAATCGCATTTGAATGAGGCCCCAAGGCCGCAAATGTTTTGACACCCATAAACGGAAAATGAAGGAGAAAACCCCACGAGTGCTACAGAGGACCCGCAAGGAGATTAAACACCTATTCATAGCACTGTAAATGACAAAAAAACATCAATACTGCACTGTAAATAACGGGGAAACACAACAGTCTCAAGCTCGTCAGGAAATACAATGTATTTTTATGTGTCATTTCAGGGTTATATTGATCTTGGATTTCAATGCGTTAATACATATCAGGCCACCCATATGGACTTGAACAGTATTGGCATTCATTTTCATAATTCTTTATTTTAGGGATTTGCGAGTCCTATCGCATATCGGAACCCCGAACCTAATTGATTTTAATGATGGCTGTCGCATTTTCTATTGGCTGATTCGAAATGGGATGTTACGGTTTTGCTTAATTGATCACATTCCCGCCCTGAACTGCTCCGTAAACCAGTGCATGGTTTACGGAGTCGGCTTTGGGCCAGTAACTTGCCGGCTTGAGCAATTGAATAGCTCCAGAATCGGAGATGAAAGGGAGCCCGCAACACAACCACAGACATACACCTGGATCCTGTGAGATGCGGGCTTGCAATTGAATCAGGCTCAAAGTCTGTTAATCCTAGTATAACAGTACTCCCTGTACCTCCCAGATGGTTGCCCTCTTACCAAGGGCCTCATTCAAATGTAATTTCTCCAATTGAATAGGGCTCTATATAAGCAAAGAGCATATATTTTTTTACAGAAGTTTTTAGTTAGTGAAGACCTTGTTTTTGGATAGAAGTTCACTAACTAAAAACTTCTGTAAAAAAATAGGCTATGTGCTTATATAGAGCCCTATTCAATTGGCCAAATTACAATTGAATGAGGCCCCAAGTACGAACTTTACTCTAAATGCAAAATACAGTGGAAAGTAGCCATTTAGCCATTTGTTCTGTTGTGATTAAAGGTATATCTAAGTTTCCATATTTTTTCCTTTCTCTAATCTAATACATGCTGCTTATATCACACACACACATTACATTGAGTCAATTTATTTTATTTAAAAAAAATGATTTCCATACCCTGGGCCTCATTCTATTGTGATTTGGCCAATTGAATAGGGCTCTAAATAAGCACATAACATACTTTTAAAAATAGTTTTTAGTTAGTAAACATCTATCCAAAAGCAAGCTTTTCACTAACTAAAACGTATTTTCTAAAAAAATGTTATGTGCTTAGAGCCCTATTCAATTGGCCAAATCGCAATTGAATGAGGCCCAGGCCTCATTCAATTGCGATATGGCCAATTGAATAGGGGTCAAAATAAGCACATAACATTTTAAAAAAAAAATCATTTTTAGTTAGTAAACATCTATCTAAAAGCAAGGTTTTCACTAACTAAAAACTTATTTAAAAAAAATATGCTATGTGCTTATTTTGACCCCTATTCAATTGACCAAACTACAATTGATTGAGGGCCCTGGTACCTACCAATAGAAACACTGCATTTGGGTACGTTTTTTAACCCTATACTAACCTTCAAGCCAACAGTAGCCCAATACAGATATCCACACAGCACTGGTGAGTTGCATCATACAAGGGAGGATACAGATGGAACAAGACTACAAATGCCATTATGCTTTGCTGCAGAGACTGTTGTATCTGCCTCTGATTGGAAAATCCTGATTAAGAATGCTATTCTAATTTAGCAGGGATTTCTACGGGTGTTAACTCACAAAATCAACTGCTAGCAAACTTAAAAGATTTAGAAAACTTTATGGTAAGTTTAACAATGTTTATTTTGGTATTTACTTCATGCAAAATTGTTTGCATACACAACCGATTCTCCTCTATCAGATGCATTCATAGTCCAGGAAACTTAAATATGCCTTTAAAGCTGCAAATTTAAAATTAGTGTCAATTTGCTTTATTTTAATCACCACACATCCTCTAAAACTAAGCAGACTCACGATTTCTTATATACGGAAGAGTCATTTATATATAGGCATTAAAGCAACATGGCAGTGGTAAAAAAAAAAGTCATGGCCCTTTAATAGTGTATGTTGCATCCAGTAAAATGAGAGTTCTAGGTGCCCAATTATATAAAGTTACGAATTATTGTAGTTATTTTATTTCTCTCTCTGTTCGCCTCAGGGAATCTAGCAACATCCTACCCAGCCTCCCACATCCTTAGTCATGTCTTGCCTCATCACCAGCTGTCAACAAGGTGAACCAGCCTTGATTTAAAAAAAATAAAAAAAATAATAGTTCAACTCAACTGTCACAAAGTAGCCAAGCAGTTGTGCGTATAAGTGGATATACTATAGAGATAGCAAGGCAATTGGCCCCCTGTATTCCCGGCAACCCCTTCTGGGTCGCTACCTTATTGTGGTGAAGGGGCTTGTGTACCTCAATGAAGCTGTGAGCTACACCATGTAGGGTCACCCAAGATAGATGATCGCAGAGATGTCAAACAAATTGTGGTAGGCTGGAGAAGGAACTTGCAACCCACTCCAGTATCTTTGCCATGAAAACCTTTTGGATTAGCACACCCAGACACAAGATGTGCCTGGCATGCTGCGGACCATAGGGTTACAGTCAGATGACTGAATGAATGAACACACACAAGGTGGAACTGCAAGTAAGGCATGAGCGGTGCAGAAATCTGAATGGTCTAGGGCAGTGTAAAACCTAAATACACCCATGATATTTAAAAATGTGAATACTGTATAAGAATAAGCAGGCTGTGTATCTTGTTTTTAGATCAACATCAAGTATGTCACCGAAGTTCTCTGTAGGTCAATAATGTATCCAGTAAGCAATACCCATTGACATAAACCTATGGAAAGGGAGAGCTGCAAGTGGGGCACACAAGTCTGAATGGCCTAGAGCAGTGGTTCTCTAACCTCTCCTCAAGACTCATCAGACAGGCTGAACCTTTCCTGGTATCTCCCTACCAGCAGTAGAGGCCAGTAGCCACTTGGTGGAGCAAGGACGGCTCGCCAAGATTTTCTTTCATTTGTTCATAGGGTAAGAGATAGGGTTACCTGCCTGTGATTGGCCAAAATTAATTATTACTTTTATGCTAATTTTAGGAGGGATTTCAAGAGATTGAGCAAGCATTAGGGTAATTATAATAATGTTTATTTGGGTATTTTTTCATACAAAAACATGTTTTCATACACTGCTGATTCTCCTCTATCAGATGCATTCATAATCCATGGAATTTATTAAGTGAACAATAACTGTCCTAATCCACCTTAAGAGAACAAAGGTGAGAGACGCTGTGAGAGGCAGGGGCGGAGCTGAGCACTGCTTCATGAGATGAATCCAGGATTCGCTGGGGACACACAGCCTGACACCACACCGGCTCTGCAGGTTGGCTTTGCTGGATGTATCATTGCTTCCGGGAGGCGGTGATTGGGAATGAAGCAGAGGGACAGTGTGCAGATGTCATGTAATGCAGTGACTGGACCTGCTGGATCTTATTGTCTGGGATTGGGGACATCTCTTCTAATTAACAATACAGCTGCACTGGATGTGATCCTGGAAGATCTGGCCTGTGTGTGTATGTGATCCTGGAAGATCTGGCCTGTGTGTATGTGATCTAGCAGCACATGTAAGGAGTATCAGGCTGTGCTCAGTGTGTGGGACCTGGGGAGATCCACTGCAACACTATCTGCTGCTCTCATATACTCAGCATTGCTCTATTCTTCATTTTTTCCCATTTCCCTACCGGTGAGAAGGAAAAGAGACGCAACGTTTTCTGCTGTTGAATGGTTAGCTATGTGCAGCCAGGGTGAGCTTTTACAGCAATCTCTTGTGCGTTACTAGTGTATTTATTGCAGCAGATTGCTAATTGTAACACTAGCAGGCTCAGTGCAGGAGGGTGCAGCTGCTGCATTGGGCACCCTGGCTAGAGGAGGAGGGGGCTGTGATATGTGCTGATTCCCAGCACTGCCTGCAACACCTCACATAGGAGACACTAACCGGGATCAGGAGCTCAGTGTGTGCCTGGCTGGGGTCTGTATATAAGCTTATTGCAGTGATTGGGCTGATTGTTGCTATTCCCCTGACATTATTATTATCATTGAATCAGTAAATTACTGATTGCAGTATCAGGGTTGTATGGGAGAGCCACCCTGGTTACCAATAAGTCCCAGGTTATGTTGTTGTAGTGCAGGTGGTCCCCCATACATTTAGTAATAATTCCAAGGGTATATTATTATAGTGCCATCATACAGTTTAGTAATAAATTCCAGGGTATATTATCATAGTACCCCATTGAGTGCCCTCATACAGTTTAGTAATAACTCCCAGGGTGTATTATTATAGTGCAGGTAGCCCCCTCTCAGTGTAGTAATAACTCCCAGGTTGTATTCCTATAGTGCAGGTAGCCCCCTCTCAGTTTAGTAATAACTCCCAGGTTGTATTATTATAGTGTAGGTTGTCCCCTCTGTTTAGTAATAACTCCCAGGTTGTATTACTATAGTGAAGGTATCCCCACTCATTGTAGATATAACTCCCAGGGTATATTATTATAGTGCAGGTAGCCCCTTCTTAGTTTAGTAATAACCCCCTAACCCTATATTGCAGAGTGCAGGTAGCCCCCTCTCTGTTTAGTGATAACTCCCAGGTTGTATTATTATAGTGCAGGTAGCCCCCTCTCTGTTTAGTGATAACTCCCAGGGTATATTACTATAGTGCAGGGTATATCATTATAGTGCCCCCTGATGGTTGCATGCTGACAGTGAGTGCTTGTTTGTGCCCCCAGCATGGCCATAGACCGGAGCCGTGAGACCGGCTCTTCCTGGAGGAGGCAGCCCGAGGCCGAGGAGAATGGTTCAGTATTACCGGCCTCAGGCTCTGCTGCGCCCCCCTGTGATGAGCCCTGTGCAATCCCTGCCTCCCCAGCCCGTATGCCGGAGCCTGCCTCGCGGTGTAATCCCTTGTTGCTGGACTATGACGGCTCAGTGCAGCCTTTCCTGGGCGGCCTGGGCAGCTTCCAGAGGCGGCTGGTGCTTCTCACCTGGATCCCAGCTCTGTTCATTGGATTCAGCCAGTTCTCTGACTTCTTCCTGCTGGATCAGCCAGATAAATGGTGCAAGATGAATGACAGCCTGGCCAGCCACCCCCATGGGAGAGAAGCCCAGGGGGGCAATGATAGTGCTGTTACTCCTGGGGTACTCTCTATACCCCCACCACAGCTACCAACCACCCCTGCACCCACTGCCAGGACACTACTACACAATAACACTGACAGCTGCCTGTGCAACGAGTGGACCTATGAGCTGCATGCTGGCCTTGTACAGAACGTGGTGAGCAAGGTATGTAACATCACTGGGCTCTTACATTGTAACAATCACCAAAACATGCCCACCTCATATTGAAGCCACAGTTATTTGGGACTCCCTAGGAGTATAGAGATGATGTAGATCCAAGTCCCAGTTTAGGTGTCAGCCTTTCTTGCAGTGCACAGTGTCATTTAATAACATTACGATTGGTTTGTCAGCACTTCCAAAGCAAATGTTCACTATTTAATATTACACTGCTATTCAATATAGACCTGTCAGCAATTACCTAGTGATACAATGTATTGTAAAACTAAATATTTTTTATGTCAGGTGTATATACAATATTTTATCTTCTTGAGTGTGACAAGAGGCTTCTCATATGCCATCAAGACAAGTGTTAGGACATTAGGTTTTTGGCCAGGGTTTATAATATGGTGCCCAATACACCTGTTTTCTCTTAATCTCTCTAATGCTGTTGGTGCTGCCTCTATCTTTACTAAGCAATTCAGATTTTATTTCATGCATATTTGTCATTTAGGGGGTTAAATTAATTTTTTGCATGGGAAGATTTTCATCCAGTACACCCCAAGCAACTTTTAGAGGTTTCTCCACTCATTAGAAGTTTGTGTTTTGTGAATAGATTAACTTTTTTTTTTTTTTTAATGCTAAAGATCTTGAGGACATATGGCAATACTGTTTGTCCAGTGGGGGTTCCCTGGTGGTCCAGTGGTTAGGATTCTTTGCTTTCCCGCTGTGACCTGGGTTTGATTCCAGTCAGGGAACCAAGTGGTCAAACCACCCTGAAGCCGTGAAGGTTTGGTCACTTGGATGGGAGACCACCTAGGAATGCCAGAAGCTGTATGCTGAGGCCCGCTGGAGAAGGAACTGCCAAACTCACTCTAGTATCTCTCCCATGAAAACCAAGTGGATCAGCATGACCATGGACATAAAGATGTCTTGGTGTGTTACTGTCCATGAGGTCACAGAGAGTCGGGAACAACTCAAAAATAAAAAGCTGTAAAGCATTTAATTTCCCTATAAAATAAGATTAATTATAGTTATGTCCTCTTTTATTACCGAGTCAACCTTGAACTTGTACATCATAGCATAAAGGTCCCTTGTCCGTGCTAATATGTCATCTCCGCAGGAGCTTATGTTGAACACACACGACATGTTCATGTTGGTTCATTAGTTTAATATCACCACAAGGAATAGGCTTTAGTGGCTGCTCAATGTGATACCCCAGTGCGAAATAACAAGAGCCATCGCATTCAGTATCCTTGCTTTTGTATCTATTTTGTCACTCTCAGAATAATCACAATAGTACTCTCATCCCTCGCCAGCTAAAACATGACATCCAGCATTTGTATTTTGTACCCCTGTATGTTACTGCAGTATATGCATATAATTACCATAGCAGGGTTTCTTAAACCTGCCTATCTGTTTTAAACACCTTTTTTTGTGGAAAATGTATTATGAAAGACTTGAAAGTAATATTAGAAAGCACTGATAGAGTAACATCACTGAGCAAGTAGAAAGTAACGTGTCTAAACATCAACAGCCTTATTAAATTGCAATATGGCTAATTGAATAAGGCTCTGTATAAGCACAGAGCATATTTTTTTACAGAAGTTTTTAGTTGGTGAACTTCTATCCAAAAGCAAGTTCTTCACGAAGTAAAAACTTCTGTAAAAAAATATGCTCTGTGCTTATATAGAGCCCTATTCAATTGGCCAAATCCCAATTTACTAAGGCTGTATATGTGCAATCATTCATTAAAATATTGTGTTTTAAAATTATACAAAATGTTTTTGGTCTGTATATCATAAGTCGTCTTTAGGGTATAATGTTTATATTAAAGGAAGTCTTGGCTGGGATTGTGTCTTCCAGTCAAGATTGCCAGATAGCCTTGTTGATTTATCTATATATCCATGAATTTGTCTTATTACTCAAAACCAAGTAATCTAATACCAATATGATCCTTACTGGACTTACTTACCCCACTGTTGCTTTAGTGATATTTACTTACTATGATTTATGTTTCATGCAGGAGATTGTAATTGATAGGCCAAACACATGTTATATATGATACAACATTTGGGAATACAGTGGCCATAGAAATCTTAAGGGAAATTCAGATGTGTTAACGATAGGTCTGTGCTGTACATTGCCCAAAAGTGGAAATTGTGTGTGTGTGTGTGTGTGTGTGTATATATATATATATATATATATATATATATATATATATATATATATATATATATATATATAATGTATGTGTGTTCTATTTTACTAAAAACCAGGATCATTAAAAAGAAAAAAGGTTTAAAACTGTGAGACACATTAACTTTGCAATGTAATTCTGAGATGGAGAGACACCAGTAAGAATAATATACTATTTGTATTTTATAAAGTGTTCTTCGGTAATGTAATATCTTGAATTATTTTTTGGCACTGTAGCAAGTAAATGGGGCATTTGGCAGCTTTACATATTGTGGTGATTGAAACAAATGCTTTGTACTTTTTTTTTATTTATTTTTATTGGTACATGTATTTATTCTGATAAAATAATGAATTGAAACCAAGATAACACCGTACTTTCCACTGGGAGTTATATAGCTCGATACCTCAAACCACCCTAACTTAATTTTGAAGCCTAAGGGTCTAACACAGTCTCAATGCTCCAAATGCACTCTTCACCCTGAACCAAACCTTCTTGGTGGGTTTAACATAATAGTTAATAAATTAAGTTGTTTTCTTTTACTTTCAGAAAAAAAAACTCTGACTTAAAATTGTTGTTCAGTCGAGCACTGCCAATGGGATAAAATCAACTAGTTGGATATAGTGTACTAGTCATTATATGATCTGCCTGTGATTTGGCCAAAATTAATTTTATACTAATTTGTAGCTGGGATTTCAAGAGATGTTAACTTTCAAAATCAACTGCTAGCAAACTCCAAGAGATTTAGCAAACTTTAGGGTAAGTTTATTTTTTGCATGAAAAAATGCCAAGATAAACATTATTTTCATAAACTACTGATTCTCCTCTATCACACACATTCATAATCCAGGAAATTTTAAATATGCCTTTAATTATTGGAAGAAAATATAAAAGTCAAATCCAACTAAATTTTAGTAGATTTGTTTAGCAATGTGATTAATTACAGGGTTTTGATGATCCTTTGTCTTTATCAGTTTGGGGTATTTGTTTGTGTAAACCAGACAGTCCCTAAAATTGCATTTGTACATTTAGATAACAGTACAGTCTTTGTGTTACTGTCATTGTTTTCTGTTTGATTTGTACGTGAAAGACTGTTAGTGTTTTTGGTGTAACAGCTTAGCTAACCCAAGTACTTGTTTTTGTTTTGTCATTTTTTCCCCTTCTATATGTAATATAACATCTCCTATTCCTCTGAGCTGGATAAGAGGAGGTGATGGCATACTTGGCACGACCAACTGCAATGATTGACTGTATTTGGCTCCAGTAATGAGCAGATTTGCTCAGAATCCCTCATATATGTAAATTTGCTCATTTGTTACAAAATGACTTTTGTGTCCTTTTTTATTCATTTTCAAGAGGAAGGAAAGTTATTTTTTTTTTCACCAGTTTATGTATGCAGACTTTTTTTTTCTGAGTAAGAGCAGCAGTGAATATTAAACAGATTGTATGTGCTTGCTGCTTTCTTACTTAAATATGGTATTGCAGCTGCGGGCATCAAGTTGAAAAGATGCCTTTGTAATTGTTGCTATAGGGTTGAATGCAATGCAGGTCTCTTTTAATGTTTGGGGTAGTTAGTCTTGCTCTAAAATCCCAGTAATATATGGCGTGCATTAAAGTGAGAAGGCCTCTAAAGGCTTGGATTCCATGACATTTTTTTTTCCAGGCTATGGTATAAATAAGTCTTTTACCTGGGGTATCATATACATATTATGGTGGCACGTCTTTTTTGCACGCTGGAGACCAGTGCACCGTCATCAGGGCGCTGAGAACTGCCCTCTGATGACTCTCTGTGCTCCAGCCTGCATCCCATCTGCCCCATCTCTTATTTACTGGTTGCTGGAGGCTGCTAAGGTAAGGGGGTATATGTGGGGCAGTGCGACTGGCATGTGTCACTAGGAGCATGTTGCATTGCATGTTTATCACTACATACATGATAAACATGCAATGCAACATGCTCCTAGTGACACATGCACACAATGCTTGGCCCATATGGCACACTGACCCTTACCTTACCTTTTGGCAGCCTCCAGTAAATATGAGATGGGGGCTCTGTAGCAGATGGGATGTAGGCTGGTGCGCAGAGCGTCATCAGGGTGCAGTTCTCTGTGCCCTGATGACGGCGCACGAAGATCGGCATGCCACGCATCACATATATAGTTGTGAGCGTACGAGTTGTTGCTAACGCTGCGGGCTCGAGTAGCGGGGCCGCAGCGAGCCAAGGCCCTCGCAAAGCGAGGGCACTGGGCGAGGGTCTCAGTTGCTGGCATAGAGCGCCGTAGGCCGTAGGTGCTCCATGCCAGCACCTGAGGACCTTGCAAAGTTCACGTCGCAACCCAAAGAGCACGACACACACATTACGACACTCGCAAACAACATATGACACACGTTCACACACATTACGGCCTCGCAACACTCGGACGCAACTCGCGAACATTACAAAATGTAAAACACAATACATACACACAGCACATACATAAAAACCTTACCTACACCAAGAGGGAGCACCCAGGACCTCAAAAATGCAACTTAGACCTTCATTTTACTCGAAATAAAAGAGTTTAGAGACTAAAAAAAACTGTAAGCGAGAGAAAAAATGGCCGCCTAACAAAACGAAAACGAGGCTACAGCACTCTAAACTCGCAAAACACCACAAGAAACTCGCAAAACGCCACAAACGACCTACGGATATTCATACCACACAGTGCACACATTCAGCACGCTTACACAGCAGCTCCACACCACTGATGCTGCAGCAACATCAAAACAGATTGCCAGCTCTTCAACACAATGCTTCAAAATAGGTAAAGTATATTCATTTAGTAATGTATTATATATTTCATTATTACACACCAAACAGCATTAGCTACCTTACAATTTCATTGCCGTCATTTTTTGACGGGCAATTCGCTAGTTACTATATAACCTAGAGCCAATGTTAGAGATAAATACTAGAATAATAGATATTCTTGTGTTAAGCTTGACTGCACATGCTGTGAAAGTAGCATAATTTTTACTGTAATTCTGTATTTCTTAAGTTGTAAACACAAAGTACATTGCATATTTATTGTTTATGCTCTTTTTAGAACCTGTTTAGTGTTAAATACTTGTCATATAATTTTTATCTTTTTTTTTTTTTTTTTTACCTTCATCTTGGGGTAATAAATGTGTGTAATTCAGAAGTTGATGAATTTTAATCTGAAAATTATGAGTCACTTAGGTGAGGTAGGAAGCAGACAAAATATTTAAGGAGACAGGGTACATATTGCAAGCAGGAAAATTAATGGAGTCCTGTAAATCCAGTTGAAGTTAATATAAGGTATAATGGATAACTGGATATCTAGACAAAACCAATGAAAGCATTGGTGAAAGAACCTACCCGTTCTACAATATAACGAGTGTTGAAGAATACGTTTTTATAAAATATAACTTTTACTGAAATAAGAGGCCATATTATCTTGCTCAATGACCTATTAAGATACATTCTTATCGGAATGCTCCTGAAACCTTGAGTGGTGGTTGGATCTTTTTTTTTTTTTTTTTTTGAATTAAAGAAACAGAGATTCACAGTTTGTTTATTTTAACCAATTACTGATCAGTAGGTATGATGGAAAGCAACTATTTTCTCTTTTTTTTTAATTTCAAGTAAACTTTGTTTTCATAATGCGTGTTCAACCCTCTTTATTTTGTAAAAGGGATATGTTGTTTCACTAGTGCTTTTGAAATGTTGTTGTTATATTTTGCCAGTATTTTATATATTTTCAGCTGGGAATTGTGATGTTTAGCAACTTCCATTTTTTTTTTGTTCCTGTAGGTTCTGCTGTGCTTCCCACCATAATGTTGGTTTCTGAATTGATTGAAATAACCTGCTGTGCAAATATATTTTCATTACTAGGTATATCCAGTCATTGTTTCCGGTCTTACTTCCATTTGTGTATGAGTAGTAATTTACTTTCTTTGCTCTTTTTATTATATGTCGGTCTTGGAGGATAAGAAGAAATAAATAATCATACAGAGTAAGGATAGTCTCTGATGAGCCTAATTTTAGACTTCATTTTAATGCAAACAATTACTCTCACCTTCAGAATAGCTCAGAAATATCAAGCCTTCCAAATGGAGATAGTGCTGGTTCAATTCTTGAGAATTATTATTATTATAGTTCATTTATAACGCGCCAACATATTTCGTAGTGCTGTATGTAATTTGTATTTATCTTTGTCTGAACTTAATTTAACATATAGCAAAGCAAGGAGGGCCCAGTCTTTGAGCTAGGAATCAAATGTCCATGGTGAATATCCAAAGAGAATATTCGGCTTCAAATTTAATGTGATGTGTATGTTCACCTTTTAACTAAATACAGGTCAAGATCTACCGCTCTAGACTTTTTGGGCCTCATTCAATTGCGATTTGGCCAATTGAATAGTGCTCTAAATAAGCACATAGCCTATTTTTTTTTAAAGAAGTTTTTAGTTAGTAAACATCTATCCAAAAACAAGGTTTTCACTAACTAAAAACTTCTTTAAAAAAATATGTTATGTGCTTATTTAGACCCCTATTCAATTGGCCAAATCACAATTGAATGAGGGCCTTTGTCTTTAGTTGCATTTAAAGGCCTACTGTAGTTCAAGAAAAGACGCTTGCTAGTCAGGTATGTGCCTAACTAACTATATTAGCAGCTGTGTGAGCCATGGACATAAAACATAATATTGAAATTGACACCCCTTCCACCTCACTGGCTTAGAAGCAGTGATATTCACCCATAGCTGTTCATAAATGTAAATGCCCCTCACACATAACTATAACCAATGTACCATGGATCCCTCCAGGGTCCTGCAGAGACATCAACATTTATGTTTTTCTAATTAAAAACTAGATGCATGACTTTTTTTTTTTTCTTGCTTAATTGTGCTTTTTGGCTTTTTAAATATATATATATATATATATATATATATATATATATATATATATATATATACCTAAACCCTTAGATTGTAAGTTTGCGAGTTTTCAATCTTGTGTCAGGCCTTGGAAACAAGCTCTATGTACATTTGATTTTATGCTCAAAAACAGGGCCCTCCATTCTTTACAAGGTGTTTAATTTGTTTTCTGCTATGTACTCAACCCCTGTACAGCGCTACGGAATATGTTGGCGCGATATAAATAAAGATAATAATAATAATAATATATATAATTTTTTTTTTTTTTTCCTTGTGCGGCAGTCTTTTAATCTCATGTTCAGCCTTTGCATTGCTGTGGCCAAGTGTATATATTGGCATTAAGCAGCACATGCAGTGTTCATGTTTAACGCAAACCTTTCTATATACTTGATCAATATGTTTACCTCTCGCACCCATTGCTGGAATGTTTTCCTTGCTGCGACTGATCTTCGAAGTAACACACCTTCCCTTTCAGGCTATATGTTACTCTCACTTGTGCATTTTATCATCAAATAGCCAATGCAGGTGTGTTTAAATCATCTACAGCAGTTTCCTATAAATGTATAGGTCTATAGATATGTGATTTTCTTTACTGTTCTAGATCGAGTACAATATTGTGTAGATAGAAAATTAAATTACTTTAAGAAAACAGACACTTGTTTGTGAAGCATGTACCAAATTAACAACATTTGGAAAAACAAAATTGAAGACTGTTTGTTTTATGCGAAGAGGCATGGGGGCATGTATTTTATCGATCAGTGGAGGGAACAGGGGGAAGTCAGAGGGCTTTGTTAGAAAACTGGATCAGACCAAAATTGACAACATACATACCCCTTCCGCCTCAGACAGAAGCACAAAGGTTGCATCAATAGATGCAAAAACAGCTCTCCAGAAATGTAAACGTCCCTCTCACACACACAGCTTTCAACAGTGTACTATAGATGCCCCTAGGGATCAGCATTAGCTTCAGAATTAATCTGTTTTTAATAAAAAGCAGGCATGACATTTTCCAGGCTTAATTATGCTTCCAGTGAGGCTCAATGTTATCAAATAAATATATTATATATATATATATATATATATATATATATATATATATATATATATATATATATTGTACAGGGACCTCTTAGCATGGTTTATCTAATCGCTGTAGTTCAGTATTTAAAAAAAATACCATTTTGAAGAGCTCCAATTAAACATAACTTAAATTTTAATATAAAAAAAAAATCCCATACAGCCTATAACTTATTTAGCGGTTATATGCAATCTTGCTCCTGTTGGATCTGCCATTTTTGTTTCCTGTGATCTACTTTCTGAGATAGGAGGTGACTTTGAATGAACAGGAAACTCATTAGTTTACAAGGATACACCTAGCTGAGGGAGTAACAAACTGAATCAGGTGAGACAGAAAAATGGAAAGCTGACTTGACAGTCTGTGATAAAACTAGATGTACTAGCCAAACAGAAAAACTGTTCACATGTGATATTTATACCATTTATGTCTAACCTATATGCATTACACTAGTTAGTTGTTGTGTCAGACTCTCTGGGACCATATGGACCACAACATGCCCGACATATCTGTCTGCCAAGAAAACCATTCAAAATTACCACAACCAGAAACACAAAGATACAGGCGTGGGTTGCCAGTTCCTTCTCCAGTCTTCCAAGCTATGTCAGACCTCTCTGCTATGACCTGCCTATCTTGGGTGACACTACTTAAGGTGTCTGATACCACTACCCCCAGAACTTTACCACAGCCGTTTTTTGGTGCTTCCTGTACCGTTTCTTCTTTTCCTGAATATCTTTTATTTGACAGAAAAGAGGAGTTCATTATTATGAGAAAGTCCTGCTCCTAGAGTAAGCTTGTTATGGTGTTAAGGAAAGTACTTTCTCTGTGATGACTGTGTGGGAAGGATGTGAAATGAAGTCGCACCAGAAGTAGTGTTTGAGTTATAACATTTAATTACCCCTCCCGTTGAGAACCAGTTCTGTAGGTGCAGCATTTTCTTATAAAATATTTACAAGCCTCTTTTCGTTGTCTGTTCAGCTGAATGAAGTAAGCTCGTCTTTGGTATGATACCTCAGCTGCTTGCAGTAAGGAAGCCAGGCGTGAAGCTTTTATTCACCTAATCATTTCCTTAAACTCTGACAGTATTCTGGTTTCAATACTACCCTTATACACCAGCTTGACTAGTTCAGGATTTCATAATTTTATTATATGTAAGTGTGTGTTTAATTGAGATATATTAATAGAACTTATTTTTAAATACATCATCATTAACAAAATGTCCAATACTAATTCTATATAAGGGGGAAATAATAAAGGGGTGGGTTCCTGCTTAGGTCCACGAGGCCCAACCTAGGACAGCAAATGTTCAGGGGGCAGCAAGCAGTACATTGAAATATTTTTGTATATGCACAGACATGTCTATATGCAGTGATATTGTGTTCTGTAAGTGTACTTGTCACATTCTGTCATACCATATACATATAAATATATAAACTTGTGATTTGGAAAAGTGGAGCTGCAAGTGTCTGACTCTATGTGATCCTACGGACCGCAGCACGCCAGGCACATCTTGTCTCTGGTTGTGCTTATCCATAAGGTTATCTTGGCAAAGATGGTGGGGTTGCCAGCTCTTTTCTACTGGACTGCGATTTGTCTGACCGCTGTGCTATGACCTGCCCATCTTGGGTGACCCTATATTGTATAGCTCTCAGCTTCACTGAAATACACAAGCCCCTTCATCACGACAAGGTAGCGATCTAGAATGTAAATCTGAATGGCTTAGTGCAGTTTAAAGTCGACATCGGCCCGTAACATCTAACAAGTGAATACTTGATAAGAATAAGCAGGTGGTGTATGTTGTTTTTATAGCAACACAAAGTATGTCACCAAAGTTCTGTGTAGCTCTATAATGTTTGCAGTGGCCATAGATCTTAATGGGCTAATGTATACTCTAAGCAATTGATATATAAAATTGTAGGTATGTTACACAGACTAATTAAAATATGTTAGGAAGCTTGTGAAGGAAAAAACAAAGGTCCAACTGCACAGTACTGCAGGATGAAGAGAACTTGTGGAGATCCTCACTATTCCTTTGTTATCCTGGGGGACATACTAAGATTTGACATCTCAAAGCCTTCTCTAGCATGTCATTTCTTAGTACATATGATCCTAACGCATATTTGCTTCTCATTGCTACTATATATGTAAAAAATAAAATCAACATTTTTGCATTCTGGGCAGGTTTACTCCACTGTTTCAAGGGTAACATGTGAGGGGTGCAGAACAATTACTACATGTTTTAATAAGTATTAGGAAAGTACCAAATAGGCTTTGGGCAGGGTTGAGAAAAAAGCATCATCAGTGATGGGATTATATTTGTTTTAATATTGTACAGGTTATAGCAAATACTGTTTTGATCTTAAAGGCATATGCAAGTGAGCTGGGTTATGATTGCACCTGATAGAGGGGAATTAGTAGTGTATGATTACATATATTTGCATGCACAAGGTTGCTTAGCTTTGTATAAAAAAAAAAAAAAAAAAACTGTTGCAGGTAATGTTTACACCCCCAGGATTAAGCTAGTCTCTTGAGAGGGTTCATTTTTGTAAAAATGGACCCGGTCTCTGAGCATGCTCAGCTTTGCAGCCAATCAGCAATGCTGTATGCAGCCAGCTAGATGAGGCTGCTACACTGGGTTCTTAAAGGATCATAAAATCGACATTCAAGTAAAAATGCTTGAGCGGTTACACGGTTGTTCTTTAGACATACACTCTCTCATTGATAAATTCTGACAAATTATAATTGTACAGAAACCAAACATTTCAGCCGCTTCTTCCTTTATTATATCTAATTTGTCTTTTAGGCGAATGAGCATTTATGGTCCTGCAATGACCTGTACATTTTTCTGTTCATGTGCCTATGTGTGAGTGAGTCCATGCAATTCACTGGGGCTAGGAGAGACCTCAGGGGCAATTCACTGGGGATGGGAGAGACCTCAGGGGCAATTCACTGGGGATGGGAGAGACCTCAGGGGCAATTCACTGGGGATGAGGGAGGTAATGGGGTAAATGACTGTGGCTGGGGGAGGGTTACAGGAATCATTGAGGCTGGGGGAAGTATCACATGGGATGTAGGTAAAACAATCTGAATGAAGGGACACAAACCTTGTTCTGGGTATTACAGAAATCTAAAGGAAAGCTGCAGCTCAATCCACAGACCAAAAAGATACAATGTATTATATATGCTAATTTCCCCTGGGATTTTCAGGGGGTGTCAACATTAATAGAAAACAGTTTGCAAATGCAAGGAATTCAGCAAACTTTAGGGTAACTGTTTAAATGTTTGTTTTGGTATTTTTTTAATGCAAACTATATTTTTTCATACACTACTAATTCTCCTCTATCAGATGCATTCATAATCCAGCTCACTTGCATATACCTTTTAAAACCATTATATCAGTTACCAGCACCTGTATTTTTTTATTTTTTTTTAAATATGTATATTAATATGATCTACTTATGTTTTCACATGCTTACAAAACATGTAACTTTTATTCAAATTGGAAAAACAATATTTGTATGTAAATGTACCACTGTGGTCCGTATTAGTCTTTAGAATAGCTAAACTTGATAATAAGCAAAAAAAATAATCCTAAATTCCTCCATTTTTTACTTTTTTATTTGTAACTTTTTTTTTTTTTTTTTTTTCTTATATGCAAGTATTCTTTACTATGGTGATTCATTTCCTTTTCTATATGATACTGTATAGTACATTGTCAAGAGGCGTGGAAAGTAATGTGATTACCTTTAGAACGAACAAAAGCATTTGCAGTTTTAGATGTCACATTCAGATTGTGTGTGTGTGTGTGTGTGTGTGTGTATATATATATATATGTATATATATATATATATATATATATATATATATATATATATATATTTATATATTTATATTTTTTTTTTTTATATATTACAGTGCTGTAGCTTTATATATAGCTGGCAAGGTAACAAGTGTATATATTACTCCAATAATCTATACTTTGCAGAAAACCTCTTTTTGTTTAAAAAAATAAAAAGTTATCATCTTAGCTTTGAGACAAACAACAATACAGTATTTGTAATTCACAGCCTGAACATGGCTTGCATTTTCTTTTATAAATAACCATATTGAATAACTTGTAATTCTGACTGTTCAGTTTTTAATTTTTTTGTAATTTTATTTATTTTTATTTCTCATAAAAAGATCAATGGAGTTAAATGAAGTCTGTGACAGATGATATCATAATGAGATGTCTAGCATGTCTTTAAAGCCGCAGTTAGACAGAGCTGACCCCTGCTGTCTGTGCATATGCTCAGACCCTATATCATTAGTAATATGATAGGGACTTGCAGTAAGCTGAAATAAACACCGCTCTTTTTTTTTTTTTTTTTTAATAAATTGCAATTATGCAGCTTTAGTCACGCATATCCTATGTCCTCACCAAGGAAAAGCAAAACTGTGTGGAACATACAGTAAAGAGAATTAATTTAATATATAGTCTCCATCATTAAATACACATATAGCTAGTGTTTGGCTCATAATTACCATAATATATATCTGGTTAAATAACTAATAAAAATGGTTTAGTAAATTTTGTTGCTTGGAAAAAAAAAAAAAGATAACCCAAGGCAGGATGCATAAGGGAACTGTTGCAATAAGCTAAAGGGCCACTGAAGTCCAAAAATCTATCGTGCATTTAATATATTATATTTTAAACATTTTTGTGTGAAAATTTAAGTTGCCTATAGTGTAGAAAATGCATAAAATGATGGAATGTTTTTTTTCTTCCTCTGCCTTGCAGATTTCTGAACAGCAACACATTATGTATGTGTTGCCATCAAATTGAATGTAGATCAGATGGGAAACCAGACTCCCTAAAATGGTTCTGTTTCTGTGCTACCTCGTTGGTAATTTTCTTAATACAATCTATTTGTGATGCATCGCATGATTTTAAATGCGTGATATAAAGTTTTGTGCTACAGCAGCCCTTTTAAAGGACCAAAGTACAATGGATATATATATATATATATATATATATATATATATATACACACTGTTTGAAAACTTTGACTAAGAGCGTGATTAATCATGGAATAAGTAATCCTACAACTAAACGTTTATGATTCTGCTGGACCTTTGAGACATCCATGGTGTATTTGAGGGTCTTGGGGCTTTAACGTTTGTGGTGAGCTGTAGTTGCATCTATTGTTGCAAACTTACTGCATGAGGGAGAAGAGATGTGATCCAAACTTCAATCTGGTCCAACTATCTACAATGGCTATTGACTTCTTCTTGTCCTTTCTCCCCCACTTCTCCATATACTGATCGATACATGAACAAACTCTCATGAGCAAGTGATGTGACAAACACTAAATGAATTCCTATGTTCATAAACAGAGTATTCAAACATTTTATCTAAGAATGTTTATGTATATGGCTTACCCTGCTGTTAATGTTGCTAGATTATTACTTAAAAGTTACTTTTTTTTTTTTTCTTGAACTACAGTGGCCCTTTAAGGCTGGCAATGCTATAAACTTGTGAAAAGAAATTAAATTAACATTCATAGACTATTAAGTCACTTTTACATTTAATTGTTATAACTACTAGGTCAACGCTTAAACTAAATGCTTGAAATAAAAAATGTTCACCCACAAATGTAAAGTTGCCACAGTAATAATTGGTCTGGTTAATGTCATAATATTCTCAGTCTAAAATAATATACTTGTAGAGGAGAATCTTGGAGAAAATAATCTGTTTTCTTGTGCCGGGTATAACAAACTTGCTGATCACAAAGTAAATAATTGGCTTACTGGGTATTGGTAATCATTGACTGCTTCCCTTGATAAGACTTATGTATGGGACATGTGACAGCAATAGAGTGCTGGTTATATGATGTTAGGAGTGAGATAAACCGCACATAGATAGCATTGGGAAGCAGTTATAAAGTGTGTGTGTATATATATATATATATATATATATATATATATATATATATATATATATATCTCTTTCAGTGGCTCCCCAGAATAAAGGACCATTTTAGTTCAAGAAAAACTGCACACAATTGTGCAATATGTAACAAGCTAGCAGCATTAACATGTGTAAGGTTCAATGTTGTCTGATTTTAACACTACTTTGAAGCGTAAGTGGTGTGCTTATATTACCTGTTGGTTGAGTGGTGAGGGAAGAGGGGCAGGGGTGGTGGATTTGTTAAATAAGTCCTGCTCCAGCTGAAATGTAAACTTGCCTCTCGCACAGTATCATGGATGCCTCCCAGGGACTAGCAGAGACACCAGAATGTGTGTGTTTTTTTTTTTTTATAAGTTCTCCCGTCTTACTTTTGTCTTTGGATACCATCATGAGTTGCCCCGTCTCTTTCCATGATCTGTGTCTTTCTACCACTCTTGATCTTATTCCACTTTCCTTGAGTGGTGCCTTCTTTGTTTTACAGCAAGTCTAACACTTCTAAAAAAAAGTTTTTAAAGAAGGTTATTACCTAAATCAGTAGTTCCAGGTTTTTTTTTTTTTTTTTTTATGTAAAGCATCTACTATATACTAAGCATCTTCATGGGCCACCCAATGATTTTTCTTCACTTAGCTGTACAGCAGTCTGTACTATTTTGTTTTCTAGCAAGTTTAAAGGCATATCTAAGTTTCCTGTATTATGAATTCTGATAAAGAAAAATCAGTAGTGTATGGAAACCTATTTTTTTTTTATAGGATTGCAAAATAGACATTTACAAACTCACCCTTATGCTTGCTAAATCTCTTGAGTTTGGAAGCAGCAGTTAACACCCCTGAAAATCCCTGTTAAGATTTGCATAAAATTCATAATTTGTTTTGGCCAATTGCAGCTACTATACATTTTTATACAATGTAACTATTGATGATGGCAGTTGGGGGATGTGTAGTCGCCCTGTAGGAGGAGTCTGATACTAATCTGTAGATCTCTGCATTGAACTGCTGCTGGTGTGAAGGTTAGTTAAGTGTTAAAATCCATATTTGAATGCAGTATTTCTATTGGTAGCTATCAGGTGCCTATGTAAGCAGCTCTCAAGTTGTATTTTTAAATAAAATGAATCTGTGTGTATAGAATGATTTAATGTAATGTGTGTTTCTGATATACGCTTCATTTTTAAATTCGAAAAATGTAAAAACAGGGAAACTTTGATATACCGTACCTTTTTAATGCAATCTAGTATGCAAGGCGCATGTGCTCTACTTCTGAATGCAATGTTGTTGTTTTTATTATCTTTCGTGGTTTACAGAACAACATGAATTGTAAACAGAGTGAAGCTCAGAGACCTCTGATAGTCCACAGACTACAGTTTAGGAATCTCTGACTTAGACCCTTAACGCTATATCTAAGTTTCCCTGTGTACCTACCAATGGAAACACTGCATTTGGGTACAGTTTTTTTTTTTTTTTTTTGAACCCTATACTAACCTTCAAGCCAACAACCGCACATTGCAAAAATCCATACAGCAATGTCTGAGCCTCCTCGTACAGGTTTAAAACCAGACTACTCATTCTATGATGCCTTGCTGCACAAATTGCCATCACAGATTTGAAACAATGATATAGCTGCCTGGGATTTGCCAAAATGAATTATTCATTTTATGCAAATTTTAGCAGGGATTTTCGGGGGTGTTTCCTCCAAGAATCCACTTCCAGCAAACTCAAGACATTTAGCAAACTTTAGAATAAGTTAATTTAATGTTTTTATTTAGGTAAGTTTTCATGTTAAAAAAAAAATGTTTTCATACACTACTGATTCCCCTCTCAGATGCATTCATAATCCATGAAACTTAAATATGCATTTAACGTGTACCATCTACCACCCTACTGTTTCCTGATGCCAGTATTACCCTTTAGATCACTGATTCTCAGCCTCTTCCTGAACACCCACTAGACATACCAAGTTTAACACTGTGAATACAGGCATGGTCATTTTTAAAGGCTCCACAACCTGTTGCATACTAATTGCCTCAACTGAATCGTGGCCTATCTGGGAGGCCTAAAGTAGAGGGCTGCAAATCCCTGCTCTAGGCCTGTAAATGACCACACTATATTTTTATGTGTACCTTCTAATTTGTCTCATGGAATCTTTTATACCCACTATACTTTACTGTATCCTTGCAAGTAGTACTACAAAAGATTTTGGCACTTTGTATAAAGCGTAATTATACACACAGGCACAAACCCATCTTTGCCATGTGTTGCAGTACACATTCTCTCTGTTAGTCACTACCACACCCTCAGCATGTCACATTTGAGGTTTGTTTGATAAAGATAAAGCGGCAGGCAGCCATGTTCTTTAACTGCTCAGCTGTGCAAGTCCTTATGTGACATTTGCCACCGTTCATTGATTTTGCGGAAAAGATAGCCACAGAGGTTGCGACCTTCACATATTACTTTGGGTAGTGTATACTGAAACTTGAAATTACAGATGCTCATACCAAGCTGATAAAGCCTTAGTGTATGAAACAGTATTGTGTCTATAAAGGTCTCATTATTTGTCTAGAAGCAGACTCTGTGATGTACAATATTGATTATTTCATAGGAAATAATGGTCACGCTTTGTGAAAATGTGGTTAACTATTTAGTGATTGAAGAAGTATTCTGTTACAATAGGAAGTCCTATCTAGTGAAAAATGGAGAGGCTGAGGAAATCTCATCACCAGAAATAGTTTCTTGGTGGAGTCGGTGCCAGTAATGAGTAGCAGAAATACAACATTCACTACACTGGATGTCACATTGAGTATAAAACATTGTTTACATTTAAAGGGACAGTATAATATTATTTATGCTGTGCTCTCTGCACCCCACACCAGACACCATGGTGCCTACTCTAAAGTGATTTTAAAGGGCCACTGTAGTGGCCATACAATAGGGATTTATGTATAAATTAGCAATAAAATCATTATTTAAAAAAAAAAAAAAAATTGTTTCTAACTTTTTAAAACTGACGTTAAAGTCCGCTTTCAGGAGATTCACATCTCTTGAATGGTGTCAAGCATTTGCTTAGAAGATTATCCTAATTTGTTTGTCTGACCATGGTGGTTTGACCTACAATAGCTACTATAAGTGGGGCAGATAAAAACTGTTGTCCGTACTTGAGATGGACACCCCCCACACCCCACCAAAAAAAAAAAAAAGTCTGTTGTATTAAAAATTTCAGATGTTTTTTGAAGTATATAATATATGAACAGCAGCAACTGTGTATTTACACTGCTTTTGCCTGAAGCATGTGCCATGTTCATCTCTTCCACGTGTCCTGCTAGCTTGATATCTAGTGCTTACTGGTATATTTTATTATCTATCAAGCATTGGCTCTCTCCCGTAGGCTCAGTAGAGGCAGCTTACTACCATACTTGGAAGCACTGCTTGCCCTGCTCTGCAATTTTCTAACAAGTGCTTTGTAGAAGGCTGTAACGACTTCAGATTGAATTCCTCCTTGATTAAATAAATTAACTACAGGAGCTTAAATAGTACATATTTTAATCCCAGCAAGTGTGTTAATTGCAGTGAAAACACAAAATTCCATATGCAATTGAACATGAGTAATGTATAATAAATAAGTACTAAATCCTTTGTAATCCATTATTAAATAAATCAACTATTTTCACTGGAAACAGGCAACGTAACAATATGGGTCAAAAATACATAACGTTTTTAAATGTTCCGAAAAACGGCCAAAATTAAACCAAAATTACGTTTTCTGCTAACATGGACAGTTGTCATTTTAACATGTAGTAGCACAACGATCGCAGGTAGTTGTTTCCAGCTCCTACACCGTGTAAATGTCTGTCTCAAACTGTCAGTGTTTTCATTGCTCTCACACCTTTTATATTAGGTATCCATGTTTGGGATTTTCGGAGCATTTCATGGATATTTTATAAAATGTTAGGGTGCATGAAAATTATAGGAATTATTATTACTTTTTATTTATAGAGTGCCAGTATTTTACGTAGTGCTATTTACAAAGTGCAATAGAGTACTGTGTATATAATCGGCAATTTACATAAATATAGAAAAAAATCCTAAATGGAGACACAGATACAATATAAATGGGTCAGCAAATATCTTGGTGCAAAAGAGTTGAGGTCCCTACTACAAAGAGCTTACAGTCTAGAAGTGCACACTCTTTTTATATTCTAAGAAATCCATCAGTATGGGACATAAAATAATGACTACGTATCATGAGATTCCAATCCCGTAACAATATTTATTACAAAACTGTAAAATGGTGAAAACCTGTTTGATAAACTGCCATAATTAGAAATTGGTCAACCTTCTTTTTCATTCTGTATGTTGCATGTACATGCAACAAACTGGTTTTTATTGTTTGAAGTACTGCCAATAGTTTTGGCATCGGGCCGCAGGGCAACTTGGGCAAGCCAGTATTTTGGTAGAAAACTACAGGTGAGGCAATTGGTACTGAACAGGTTTTAGGAGCTCTAACTGACTCTGTGTTTATCCCTTACATGTTTGGGGTATACTTCCTGAGGACTGGTTGAAGAATCATTGCTCTTTGTGTTGGTTTTCACAAAATACTATGAGGAATGTAAAAATGGCTCATGCCACAATCTTGACAACTGATGTAATGAAAGAAATGTCTCTGTCCCATATGTCTAACTCATCACTTGAAGTACAGAGATCCTTCTTGTAATGAAATCTCATATTAGTGTATTGTTACATCACACGTGCTTTCTTATCCAATTCTTATGGTTCGTGTGTAGCTCGTGGAAATTTATTTCATGATTACAAACTTCTTAAAGTAAAGTAAGTAGATGGCAGATTTATATATCTTACTGTAGTGTAGACTTGTGGTTTAAATTATTATATACAGTATTATCTCATCACAGTGCTTTTTAAAGGGCTACAATAGTGATCATACAATAGGATACAATCTAATCTGCATATGAAGCAATACATTCAAACTTACACGTGAACTTTTCAGAATCTATTTATCCCTACCCCTAGTAAGTGTCCCTGCAGAAGGAAATGGCAACCCACTCCAGTATCTTTGCCGTGAAAACCTTATGGATTAGCACAACCAGACACAAAATGTGCCTGGCGTGCTACTGTCCATAGGGTCATGGAGAGTTGGACACAACTGAATGACTAAACAAGAACAACGGTAGCTGTCCACAGAGTGTGGGAGGGTCTTTTGAGGAGGCTGCCCTCTATTTTTGTTTTCTGTCCAGTCTAGGCTTGCCTGGTACTGTAGGGAAGGGAATAGGTACAGACTACGATCAGGATAGCCTACAGTATCTACAGAATTTTTTTTATTAAAGGGCTACTTTAATTCATCACAATTTGGACCACATCACCGTACAGTAAAGATCTCCTAAAAGCATGTTGAAATACTTTAATTTTTTTAAAAACTTTTTTCACTGAGAAATAAATTAAATCTGTTTTTAAATGTGTCGCAGATTTTGAGCAAAATAAAACAAAAAGTTAACCCTTAAATCCATCTGTGCAGCGCATGAAATGCTGGAATCATCTAGATGGGTCTGCTATTTCAGACGTGAGCACAGGGAAAAACTGATATCAACCACTGTCTTCACAGTGCAGCTCAGTCATCTATTTTTACTCAGGCAACAGCCAATAGGCACGAAAAACGTTATCTAAACCCTTTAGATTTTATAAGATGGTGTTAGTGTAATTAAATAAAAATAAAAAAACCGCTAATTTTAACATAAAATCTTGTGCTCTTTCACACCATGAAGTGCATCTATAGTGAGGTAAATGGCCCTTTTAAATAAATGAAACTCTATAGTATGATCAGCGTAGTGTTACTTTTAATGATTACGTTTGCTGATGATAATGTCCATAGTGTTCTGCACAGTGTGAGTTACTTTCTTTTGGGGTTAGGCTCTGTCAGTCCTGGCTTATCATTGTTCTGCCTGTTTGTCAGTTGCAATTCTGTTCACAGGAACCTTAATGGAGAAAATAACCTGTATCTCTTTTTTTTTTTTTTTTTTTTTTCTTTTATCTTGCTCCTAAAATACAAGACCTATATGAATGATACATATTCCATTTGTATAGTATAACCAATCTTTTGTGTAAAATGTTCTCATAAAGTATAAGTTTGCCTTCCTTGTATATGTAAATAAAATACTGCATCACTGAGATAATCTAACAAAACTCAAAGGGAGTCAAAGCGGTTATCACTTCAGATCGGTGCAGGTATTCACTATGGGCCACATTCTATTATCAGCCATAGGAGATGCGGGGCCGCAAGGACCGGCCGCAAGCTATTCTGCTATTCTATTCCCCTCCGGCCGGGGATTCCGGCAGGCTTGCGGCCGGCGCCTTGCTATCCCTTGCGGCCGCTCGCGCCGGAGGAAAGCCTTTGATCTAAAACGGCCGCAAGAGTTTCGGCCGCTAGAAAATGCGGTTTTCTATTCAATGGCTCCGGGAACCCTCTCTGCAAGGCTAAAACCGAGCCGCAGCTTACTTGCAGCAAAAAGGTCCCGCAAGCACACAATTAAGCACATTTTAAAGCCATAATAAAGCCATCCTGCACTCTGAGGAGACTATAAAGTGATTGTAGGTGTTAGCATTAATAGCACAACATTCCCCTACACTCAAATCCGTAAATAATTTTTTTTTTAATTTGTCACACATCCATGTAAAAAGTCCAGAGGGCTTGGAGCGCCTCAGACACGCCCACGCTGCGGCCGGAAAATAAACAGTTAATGTAATCTCGGATTTGGGCTGATGTGCAAGCTTGAGAGGGGGTTGCTATTAATCCTCATGTCCCCTATTCTGATCCCTAGCATTTACAGAGCTTTACAGTGCCATCTTGAATTTATTTTTGCGTTTAAAGATTTCTGAGCTTACGGCCGGTTGCACGATATACGGCCGGCCGTAAGGGGAGATCCTTGCGGGGCTGTATAATTGAATTGCAAGGTAACGGGAGCCCCGCAAGGAATCGCAGACTTGCGGCCGTTTTACGGCCAATAATAGAATGAGGCCCTTTATGTAATCTTTGTTTATGGCAGTAACCCTGTGACCGTATCACTTCCTCTGAACTGATAGGAACAAATGGAGTAAAGGATTTCGGGCATACATGGGATATGCAAGGCTTTCATGAGGATTAACGAAGAAAAATATTTTAGATTAACGGGCTAATGGCTAGACTTGTTTTTGTATCTGCTGTCAGAATCTAGTGTAGGTCAGTGCTGTACGTCTACTGCAAAAGAAAAACAAATAAAAATACTATTACCCAGGTTACAAGCAAATGATAGCAGGTTCACATGACATCCTTGTTCTGGCATAGACATACAAGTATCGTATCTCGCTTCCTATCAAACAGTAACACATGCACTTTCTACTCCCACTAACCGCAGAAATTCACTGCCCACACCAAAATGTATCACTAAATTCAATCAATAGACAATGTGCAAAAAAAACTATATGTTTTAGATTAAAATCCGTTAAAACTGTCAAGATTCCAGTTTTATTTTGGGTAGATCAAAATGAGCTTGGGGTTAGTCTGAACAGCATAGAAACCAATACACACATTTCAAAATACATGCAGATAAGTTTCTGATTTCAGATATAATTTACAATGCATGTTGTGCTTTCACAGGTAAGAGCTTTTGTGCTATACTTGAAGCTAAAATATCCTACATATATTTCATCTGAATATGTATTTGATCAGATCTTGGATGTTTCCTGATCCGGCACTGCTGAGGTCCGTAGACTTCTTTATACTTGATGCCTTTGGTAGGACAGTCTTTACTGCGTTCATAGTTGCACATGTGCTAATAGACAACCTGGCGACCGCCTCTACTATTTCTGCTCTGTGATTGGCTAAGGATGAGATACGTTCCTAAGAACGTCTTTAAACCGGATTTGCATGTATAATACAATCCCTGTTGTTGATGATGAAGAATAATACTACTTTAATGGCTCATATGTGGTAATAATAATACTATGTAGTCCACTATAATAGTTGTTAACTTGTGAGTAAAGCCTGCAAGATGGATTCTGCTACTAACCCTAAATTGCGGAAAACTTGCGTACCACTGTTTGTGGTACATAAAACCTACTCTTCTTATATAGTTTACACTCAAGTAAATCATTGACGTTCCTGGCATAAAATGATGCCACAATTTACCTGGCCCGTGTTCAGTGTATTTTTTTTTTTTTTTTTAAATATTCAGAGGTGATGAATTTAAAAGCATGCTTTTAAGCTGTTCTTGTTTCTTAGTTGGATAGTCATAAAACAAAACATTCAGTTTTATCCTTACTTGCCAAGTCTTCCTCTTACTATATCATATAACAGGAGCAAACGCTTGACCCCGAGGCTTTCCTGTGATGCTTTAATTGAAGTTTGCATTTTTTTTGTTTTT
This sequence comes from Discoglossus pictus, assembly GCA_027410445.1. Classification (NCBI taxonomy): domain Eukaryota; kingdom Metazoa; phylum Chordata; class Amphibia; order Anura; family Alytidae; genus Discoglossus; species Discoglossus pictus. The sequence goes on along the minus strand of CM050166.1, from coordinate 180,807,814 downwards.
TTTAATGCATGATAGAAAATGTGAGGTTTCATTCTTCTTTTGTATACGGACACTTTTTAGCTATGAACACTACTAAAAAAACAGCTATTAGAATGACTTTGCGTTTGTTTATGGCTTCAATCACCATACCTGTTCTCATGCTTCTGAGTGTCAGAGTTCAAAAACTTACTCTGATTGTCGGCTGCTTTTGGGGGCTTGCCCTCTATCACCCAATAAGATCAACAGTCTAAAATATACACTCTGCATTTCTTGTTCATTTCAATGAAGTTTAAACCGGTTTTGCGTATTTTTTTATTTTTTTTGGGGGGCTCAAAATGTTTAAAACATGGAAAAAACGATGTATTTCATGTCACTGTTAAATGGTTTGCAACTTCCAAGCATTCAGTTGTTTAATGATGTCACATAGCTGCACAACTTGCTGCTCCTCTGGCAAATATTGACAATGGGACAACATGTTTGCACTTCAGCTGTGTTCTCCTAGTTTTGGCTCTGATCTTAAGGTGATGAAGTTCTCTCTAGTTGTTTCAGACGTATCTAATGCGGAAGATGTAAGTTTAAGAGTTTTTTTTTTTTTTTTTTTTTTTTTTTTTTTTAATCTTGCAAGGTGCCTTGCGGAAATAACTTTGCACACAAGATCAAAGGCAGGGCTCCTCCATTCTTTGCAATGTGTTAATATTGTTTTTGCCTTTAACTTAACCCATGTATAGCCTTGCAAATAAACAAAATTATTAATACAGTATATTTTCCAGCGCGCAGCAGTCTTTTTTCCCACAAATACTGTAACTGTCTAAACACGTTCTCGCCACCAAACAGCTGACTTCAGATGTGAAATGCCTTGAACATACGATTCACATGAGATAAGAGCATGACACGCAGCAACATGTTTACACTACTGACAGATAAGGAATATGAATTTACATTCTGTCGCTAACCATGAAAAAGTCCTTTTATTTATATATTTTCGTTTTACAGTTGGTGTAGGTCTTATTAAATAAAAGCACTATTTCACCCTTTTTTAGCTTTAGGACACGGAAGGTTTCTGGATTTTTCTAGTATAATATAATCTATGTATGATTTCATTTACCTGTATTTACTTTACTTTTCATTTATTTTTTTTAGTTTTTCAAAGTCCCGCTTGTGTGGTCATTTTGTAACTGGTTGTGAGGCAGCGTAGAGCCTCCACCTCCGCAAATGCGGCCCCACGCTTTCCGAAAGTCGTAGGGATGAGCGCCTATGGCGCTCATCTCCACCAGCTCAAGGAGCCCATGAAAGCTTGAATGTCCCATTAGTGGACAGAAGGGACCAGGTTGACTACTATTGTCCTATTTCATCAGTTAATATGAAATCTATATTAATATAACTTGTAATGTAAAAAGGTATAATATTTATTTAGTTTGATCCTTTTTAATTATGTTATGGGGATATAAATAGATGATCATAGAGGTCAGGTCAACATAATAGAAAATGAACTTAAGGATTTATATATTTTAATCATCTGTGTAAAAGGATTTTTTTTATTGGCTGCAGTTGCGCAATGTATTCATACTCAAGTTTTATTTATTCAGAAATATTCAGCAGTTTAATATTCATCTATGCCTCATTAGCTGTGAAATGAATCAAACAATGTTAGAAATTAATTGAAACTTGGAAATGACAATCTATTGTCTGCATAACCTTTCTAATTATAATTTTCAATCTAAAGTTATGGAAAAGAGAACTTTGTTTGAACTATTTGCAACAATTTTTAATATATACATTTAATCATTCTTTATCCATATGGATATAAGGAAAAACATTTTCTTTTTGATTTTTTTTTTTTATATATATTGTGTTGGTCATGATGATTAAATTCACTTTGTATTTTTTATATTTGTGCTTTATCATTTTTGTCTAGTTTGACTAGACCAGGGTGAACTACCAAATTGAAACCCTGTTGAGACCACTACGTAAAACACACATTTGTAGCAGGCAGTGGTGTAACATGAGCTGCTAGCATTGTACATAAATACACTTTCTAGTCACCTCCCACTATCCTACTGCAAGCACCTTATGGCTGTTTGGAGAACATTCTCCTCTGGGCAGCTCCCACTTGAGAGCATACAGCATTCAAGGCATGGAAAAGTAAGGAGTTCATATTCCCTGGGGGCATGATTAAAAATAATCAATCTTTTTTTTTTTTTATCAGACCAGGTAAAAGGGATATGCAAGTGAGCTGGATTATGAATGCATCTGATAGAGGAGAATTAGTAGTGTATGAAAAAAGATAGTTTGCATGAAAAAATGCCAAAATATTTAAACCGTTACCCTAAAGTTTGCAGAATTTCTTGCATTTGCAAACTGTTTTCTATTAATGTTGACACCCCCTGAAAATCCCAGCAAAAGTTAGCATACATAATACATTGTATCTTTTTGGTCTGTGAATTGAGCTGCAGCTTTTTTTTAGATTTCTGTAATGCCCAGAACAAGGTCTATGTCCCGTCATTCACTGATTGTTTGTTTTATCTACATCCCAGGTGAAACTTCCCCCCAGCCCCAGTGTTTTACCCCATCACCTTCCCCAGCCCCAGTGATTGCCCCTGACATCTCTCCCTGCCCCAGTGAATTTCACTCTCACACAGAGACACATGCACAGACCATGAACGTTCTGTTCCTGAAATGTTGCAGGACCATAAATAAAGCATAAATGCTCATTTTCCTAAAATACAGATTAAAATAGGAAGAAGCTGAAATGTTTGGTTTCAGTACAATTATAATTTGTCAGAATTTATCAAGGAGAGGATGTACGTCTAAAGAAGAACTGTGTAAAGCATTTACTTGCATTACTTTTTTTTTTTTTTATCCTTTAAGAACCCAGAGTAGCAGACTCATCTAGCTGGCTGCATACAGCATTGCTGATTAGCTACAAAGCTGAGCCTGCTCACATGGACAGGAAACAAGTTTACAAAAATGAACCCTCTCAGGAGCCTAGCTCAATCCTGGTGGTGTAAACATAACCTGCAACATTTATTTTTGTTTTTGTTTTAATGCAAAACTAGAAAAACATAGTGCATGCAAATAAATGTAATCATACACTACTAATTCCCCTTTATCAAATACATTCATAACCCAGCTCACTTGCATATACCTTTTTGAAGTATTATTGCTTTAAAGGAACATTCTTTCTCTGATTAATTATAGATTTTGTTTTTATGTACTTCATTATGTATTCAGACAATTAAATGATAGGTTAGAAGAAGCCCAGAAACCACAAAGTTTAAAAACCATTATAACTCAATTAATTTAGAAGCCGTTTTAAAAAATAAAGCACTTTTTCCACACACCTTTCCTTTGTCTATCTGCTGCTGCAGAGCTTATATTGTGACTTTAGTGTCCCTCGCATAACTTACTTTCCTACCCTCTTTAAAAAGTTAGTACAGTGTCTAAACAGACATTGCTATTTATATTATACTAGCGAATTGCCCGTCAAAAAATGACGGCAATGAAATTGTAAGGTAGCTAATGCTGTTTGGTGTATAATAATGAAATATGTAATACATTACTAAATGAATATACTGTACCTATTTTGAAGCATTGTGATGAAGAGCTGGCAATCTGTGTTGATGTTGCTGCAGCATTAGTGGTGTGGAGCTGCTGTGTAAGCATGCTGAATGTGTGCACTGTGTGGTATGAATATCCGTAGGTCGTTTGTTACGTTTTGCAAGTTTGTTGTGGTGTTTTGCGAGTTTAGAGTGCTGTAGCCTCGTTTTCGTTTTGTTCGGCGGCCATTTTTTCTCTCGCTTAGATTTTTTTTTAGTCTCTAAACTGTTTTATTTCGATTAAAATCGAGGTGTAAGTTGTATTTTTGAGGTCCTGGGTGCTTCCTTTTGGTGTAGGTAATGTTTTTATGTATGTGCTGTGTGTATGTATTGTGTTTTACATTTTGTAATGTTCGCGAGTTGCGTCCGAGTGTTGCGAGGCCGTAATGTGTGTGAACGTGTGTCGTATGTTGTTTGCGAGTGTCGTAATGTGTGTGTCGTGCTGTTTGGTTTGCGACGTGAAGTTTTCGAGGGTCGCAGTTGCTGGCATGGAGCGCCTTCGGCGCTCCATGCCAGCAACTGCAGCCCTCGCTTTGCGAGGTCCTCAGGTGCTGGCATGGAGCGCCTATGGCGCTCCATGCCAGCAACTGAGACCCTCGGCCACTGCCCTCGCTGCGCGAGCCCGCAGCGTTAGCAACAACTCGTACGCTCACAACTATATATGTGATGTAATGGCTGACTGTATGTAAAGTTAAGAATTATTTATTTTGCTGCCTTTTTGTTTTTATTGCTCCACGAAGTGCATAGTTTAGAGAAGACAGGGTAGTGTGAGTTCTAGAAAACATATCATATGATATATACAGCAATCTAGCACTTATTAAAATGTAAATGTTGTCAAAAGACCATTTTTCAAGAGACTATCTTGGTTCAGTGCATGCACTAGGCATTAACAGTGTATTTCACATAATGAAACCACAGCATCTGATTACTTTCCCATTCTCTGGTTCCTGCCACACACCTCTTTATTGCAGTCTTTTTCACTATAGCGCAGATACTTTTCCTGCTCTTTGCCTCCTATTACATTGATCGTCTTTCTATCAATCTCCCCAAACTGTACTGATATTCTCCTTTTTATTGTTCTGCACTTCCTTCTCTATTCACCTCTCTCTAATATCCTCTCTTGCTACTCTTGTGTATGACAATCTGATGTCTCTCTTTTCCCTTTTTCATATGTCTTAAGGATATTTAATCACGTGTCCCTCCTTGCTTTTATATATCTTTTCAGTCTATGCCTATCAAGAGCCTACTCTTTCCAGTATTTAAAACCAAACGGAAAAATCCCTTGTGATTGCAGATCCTTTTTAAATTATTTATCATGGCATAACTCTAGGCAAATGTGACACACACACTACTCTAAGAGTACTTTATTTTTTGTTTTGGTTGTAGCTTTGTTTTCCCTATGCAGGTACACAATAGGTGGAGTGATCACTTGCACTTAATGAATACCATTTTGCAATGAGTAGGTTCTAGGAACTAAATATTTAATGGCTCCAGTGAAGCAAACAGATGAGCTGTGTCATACCTGCCATCTGTAAGAAAAATAATCCCTTCTTTCAAACAAATGGGTAATGTTGCTACCAAAGTCACATGAATAAAACATGGGATCCTCTCTATAGCAGGGATTGAGTAATGGTATCTGCGTCTCTTGCCATGTGAAAGGGGTTTCATGGCACCTGTATACTGCCTGGACAACTACATAATTAAAACTATAATGCTACTAGTGATTTATAAGTATAGATAACAGAACAGGGATCCCTTTAAATATCTAAAGTAGCCTTCCGATGATGAGATCCATTTTATGATCAAAACTGATTGTGGGTAGGTCTGCATAATCCATCCTACACTATGCTTTAAAGCGGTGTAATACAGCTGTTATATGCTTAAAAGGAACCATGTTTAAAATGGCATTCAATTTAAAGAGTAAGACTTTTGTGGGCTCACTTGCATGTTCCTGCCCAGGTTCCCAGAATGCAGTGCAATAACGGTGTATTTCTCTGATTTCTGAGTAGGAATATTTTTTATGTGGTTCTAGCTCATGTAATATTTTTTGTGAATTTTAGACTGTGTGACATCATATTATATATTATTTATAAAATATAATTGTGTTGTTGAGATGTATCAATGTGTTTGGACTCATTTCGCATGTTCAGTTGTGGCCAGTTCATGAAGAGTTACAATGTAGTGATGTAATTGTCATGTAGAGAGTCAAGTCAGTAAAGTTAGTTATGCTGGTTGATACATAAAAAGGTGTATCTGTCATTTTGAGATAATAAAACATTTATTATTTGGCCAAGTCTGCTTTCTGCCTGCTGTGTTCCTGCTAGATCCCAATCTGAAGGGATCTACACATGGTCCTGTGTTCCTGATATCCTGGCCTGGAGAATCCAGAAGTGCTGACATAACCAGAACTCTGACAACCCAGGGGTGTTCCTGTGACAGTGAGTAGGAGGATTTGGGAATGAACATGGTCCTCCTCACCCCATGGTCGTGGCAATCCTTAGTTAGGACTCTGGTGTGATCTGTGAACCTAACTATTTATTTATATTATTGCAATTAAATGTCTAGGTTCTTTACTATAGTCCAGCTATCGAAAGACTAAGACCACATCACTAGGTTACTCTAATTTCAGAAGCCAAAACCAAAAATCTGCTAAATTAAACACCCAGACACAAGGCCGATCAAACGCAGAACTGAGAACATTGAATGGTAGTGTTGTGTAAAGACCTATACACTTTATAACATACCACAAATCCAGTGAAGAAGATAACATGTTAACTATAAAACCTTTTAAAAAACGATGCCCAGTTTGCCAGTCACTCCTCTGTCTACAGCTGCCATTTTAAGTTTCATTTTTGCACTTACACTTCCAATGCTGAGCTGATTGGGTTAAAAGCTCAGGGTCCAATTAGAGTTATTCAAACTTCATCTGAGCTCTAAACTGTGACTTTTACATTTATTTTTCTGTTTTCAGCAGCTCACTTTACCGCACATACAGAGAAACTGTAGCAAGTCCTAAAACATTTACATGTATATTTGTAATTCTGTATGGGAAATCTTTGATATAATGGCGGCTTTTGTTTAGGTGAAACTGATGTCACAAGCCACAAATTCACTTGCCAGCCTTGAATTGCACACTACACACTTTGTGATAAATAGCTCTCCTGTTTAGTTTTTATGAACACAACTTAAATAAGTAGGCATTTAATATAAATGCTGGTTTGGAGGGCTGTGTTTCCTGAAATAGCCCAGCAAACATCAGACCTTCAATTAAGTGTGTTTTATTGAAGGTCACATCCGAAAGCTGTGATTCATTAGGGCTTCTTTGTTGCTGAAATATTCTCTTTACTCTACTCTAGGTGTGGTAATGAAGACATTTCTGCGGTAGACCACAGTGCTGCTTATATAGCTGAGGTTTCATAAGACCAGAAGTAAATGTATTGATGTCCTCGGAGTTCTTGCACATAAAATAAGCGGTCTAGTAATGGAATGGTTTTATTTTTAAGCGGACACATTAACACCTGGCTTTATTCTGAAGCCAGTCTGTCTTGGGATTTCAATATTTATCCTCTCCCTCATTTGTTTTTTAAAATCTAGCTTCCCATAGTGAATCTGTGACTGTAGGGTCTCAGGTCTAGTTAAAATGTTTTATTGGTTTCATACCATGTGTGAAAACCGTGCAAACTGAATGTGGCAGCTGAAGAGCAAGTAACCTAAATTACTTTAAATGTTCCTCCTTAATATTGATCTTCTACCCCCGGATTACCAAACGCTGAATCTTTTTGTTTTTATTCTAATGTGACACTTGCAGCCGAACAACAAGCTGGTTTTATCTTCAACAGTGTTTAAAACTGTCTGCTGTTGTTTGTAACCGTTTTTTCTCTACAATTAATCATTCCTGAAATAGTATTGTTGTGCAGCTCTATTATAACTTGTGGCTCATTGTCGTTGATTGTGCATGTTTGGTTATGTGGTTACAGAAACAGTGAATCATTAATTGCATATAACATCTGCTTAGTATTTGGAATAATTCATGGCGAATAATGCAGATTATCTCTAGAATTATATAATTTTAGATGGCTAGTGCAGTGTATAGTCAATATTAAAACCTCAGTGTGTGCACTTTTCATGTTAATGAATAGTAAACTGAACATTTATTTTTTTATGGTTTTGTTTTTAAACAGCAGCAATGCTTTAGCTAGAAAATATAATTTGAAAATACAGTTTACCTTGTTAATGGCCACTGCAGTACCCCTTCCCACCTCTATCACTATTCCAACCGAGATAACAACATTACTCAAGCATTACCAAGACAGCCTAATCCATGTCCTCACAGTTGCTCAAACAAGCAGCCGAGGATAGAGCACATATCACATTATCCTTGGCAACACAAAAGGCCCAAGCAGCAGAAGATGGAAAACAGACCAATTTGGTTTTTGGCCCATCTGCAACACTAGATGCCTGCAAAAACTACTGTGACTCCATAGGCTAGTGGTAGGATTAAAGTAAATCTCTTCCTACATAAAATGACCAGTTCAGGAGGTATGGTTCCATATGATATTCACTAAAGGAAAACAGGGAATTTTGCTTCCAAAGTTACCGGGGCAGTATCCTTGCCCCTTAGATTTGTGATGAAGCTCAGAAAGCCTACTTTGACATGTGTGCACAATAAGTAATGCATTTTGTTGATTTGAATGCAGATGTTCTTGCCAGAGATGGTGTTACCAGATGTGTCTGAGCACAGAGACTCCTCACAGATGTATGATTTTGATGCATATAGCAAAAAAAATAGTTGTGTCCTGACAATAATAGACTTAATAGAATTGTAGAACTACTGCTGATGGATCAATATTTAAGATCATGGATGTAACAAAATTAACCAGATACCCCAGATTATTTTTTTCATGTTTGATGATGTATAGGAAGTGCCAAAAAATGGGATGAATTTTGAAACTCTGCCAGGCAAACATTCAGAAGTGGCTCAATATTGTGCAACCTGTCCTGTATGCCTAATGACCGCACCTTGAGCTGAACTGTGAGCCTCTACTTTCATTGAGGTATGTTTTGAGAGAATAGTTAAGGATCTTGTGGGACCTATAGGAAAATCTGTACTAGTGATATTGAACCATGCCACAAGATATCCAGAAGCAATACCACTGAGCACAGCCAATTCAAAGAACGTTGCTAAAGAACTCAAACCACTTTATTCATGGAACACCATTTGCATCAAAATGAGTCCTATGGAGGTTCTTACAAATGTAATCGCTGGGAGCCTCTTTCTACCACCCAGAGATGGTTGGATTGGTGGAACAATTTAATAGGACCTTGAAGAGTATTCTAAGAAAAGTGGTAGCATGACATGGGAAAAACTAGGAACTACTTCTACCTAATTTCCTCTGTTTTCAGGAACTTAAGAGCCTCTACTGGACTTTCACCTTTTTAATGTCTTTTGTTGTCATCCAAGAGGAATCATACAAAGAGAAGAATGGCATAGCAAGTGGCGAGTGAATATATTGTGGACTATGTGAAACATATGAGGGAAAGAATTTCCCAAGTTGCCCTTCTGATCAGAGACAATATGGACAATGCCCATCAAATCTATTCTAATCTAAGTGCACTAATAAGGAAGTTTCAGCCTGGAGATAGAGTAGTAGTACCTTCTGTCTAGATGGCCAGGTGTTTTTTGAGATCCTTTGAGGTTGCAGTAAATTATGAAATGAGGCAACTAGAGAGGCGGAAGCCATAGCAAATCTATCAAAACCATAGATAGAGAGCAAACTGTAGATGTGGGTTTGGCAGAATGGTCAAAAGTTATTGGTGAAAAAGTTAGCTGTGTAGAATCTACATAAGCAAAAGTGCATGAATCTGAGGAATTGACCTCTGAACAAAAAGAAGAAAGTTATAAGATAGCGGAAAAAACAAGGATTTCTTCTCTACACTTTCGATCCTACAGTGACTACCACAAACAAAATTGTGTCAGAATATGTTGCTTATTCCATCCCAAGAGCGGATGAACTGATAGAGCGGCTTGGAAAGGCAAGATTCTTGACAACATTAGATTTAATAAAGGAATATTGGCAGATACCCTTGATGGAAATGGCAAAAATGAAAACTGCATTTTCCACTCCAGGTGGTCTATTTCAGTACAAAGTTCTGCCATTCAGATTACATGAAGTTCTGGCTTTGTTCCATAGACTAACGGACAAACTGTTATGCTCTCATTGTGAGTATGCAGCAGCTTACTTAGATGATCTAGTCATTCACGCCACTGATATGGTCAACACATCTTACAAAAGTAAAAGCTGTACTGGGGACTCTAACACAGGCAGGACTCCTGGTAAACCCATTAATATGTGCTGTAGGACCGAGTGAAATTAAGTATCTGGCCTGTACTGTATGAAGAGGTTTGGTCAAACCAAAGCTGAACAAAGTTGAGACAATTCATAACTGGCCACAACCCTGTAGAGATAAGAGGCAATTGTATTATTAAAAAAAATTATTCCCCAAGAACTGCCCCATTCATCGATCTTACAAAAGCTAGAGCTTCAGAGATGGTAAAGTAAAGCAGAGAAGCTGGGAAGACTTTTTTTTTTTTTTTTTTTTAAAGGTATAAAGTCTGCGCTTTTCCAGGATTAAGTTTTAATATCTCCAGATTTTGAAAGCGTTTATCATGCAAACTGATGCTTCTGGTGTGGGCTTGGGAGCTGTACTATCACAGATGGTAAAAAACAAAGCGCATCCCATCTTCTTTTTCGGCAGAGAAGAAAAAAAATAACTGCCGTGGGAGAAGAAAGTGGTGGCGATTAGAGAATACCCAGTCATAAAATGGGCAACTGAAGCTCTTCATTATTACCTGTTGTGACAAAAATGTATGCTTTTATCGATGTCCCACTGCAGCGGATAAAGCAAAACATGAAGAAGAATGGCAGAGTTACAAGATGGTTCTTGTCTTTACAACAGTTCAACTTTACAGAGCTAGCAGTCCACTCAACCCTATAGTTTTCAGCTGGGGATGAGGATGTGTGACAGTCATAGGTGTCTGTCTGAGCCACAGCTCTTTCCTTAGGAGGGCTGAAGGAGTTAACATCTCTGCAAAGTTAATTAACTGCCCCTTTTTAACTCTAATTTTTAAGCCCATTTCTGGAGTAAAAAGCCTGCAGTCTATGACCACTTGGAGCAACAGTCGATCACCTAAGCCTAGAAAAGTATATAGGCCAGTGAATGGACTTTTTTTATTATTATTTATTTTCTCCACCCAGAGATAGGTGAGTGAGAGCTGATAATAAAGGACTGCTTACTGGTTTAGGGAGTGCTTCAGTGGAAGCTGTCCCTACTATTTTCTTTGATTGGTTTTGCTTTTATTGCCTTCATGGCTCAGTGAGTATGTGCATTAGACTGTAATGCTCGGAAATGTGTGTTCAAGCCCTTTGTCTAGCACACCAATTACTTTTTAGTGCTTGCTTTGGCAACACATATACAATACTTATGAAAATAAATCTGAAACCAATCCGAATTAACACCATTATTTCACTGGAGATTTATTAAATCCTCTTCTATCAACGTGTATGCAACCTATGCACAAAGTAACAAGAGTTACTTACTCACTGTATTTATTTCCTTGTATGTAATTTATATTATTAAAAAACAATAGATACATAGGTATATTACATACCTAGTAAAATCTAGACCTCTTCCATAGCCCTTTGCACATGCTTGGGATAGGCATAATGCTCTCCTGAAGTGTAAGCTAAACCTTTTTAGGTATATAGAATGGACAGACCAGATGCCTTTTTGGACCTGCCATGAAATCTATTTCTAAGTTTTACATCCTACAGTGAACCTTTTTAATTGCAAATGGAAATGTGTTGAATGTTGGCTCTACTCTCTCAATTTTAAACATTTCAAAGTAAATAAACTGAAAACATTTCAGATCTCACCTTTTTCAATTCAAACAACTGTGTATGGCAGTTTTCATAATAGAACCTAGGGATATCGCACTTCCTTGTTACCATAGCGATGCTGTGTAAACAGTCATCTGTGTGCAATATGTGTGTTTTTTTTTTAGGTTGTTCGCTCATGATTTATTGAATATGTCTGTCTATTTTATATTGCATACTATATTAATATAAAAGCAATATTAAACAATGGAAATGCTCCTATTTCTTGAGTTCCTTACTTAATTGTTCTATATATAGATTACCAAAGAACAAATCCGCTTTCTACTGCATTTAGCAATTTGGTTATAAACATAAATGCATCATCAGTGGAAAGAGGGGACATAAAACATTAAAATGACTCTGAACTCCCAAACATATTATGCTTTTTAAACCAACAATTTAAGACATCCTGCTGAGACTTGGTCCCTGATTGGTTAGAACACTACACTAATCATCAAGCCCTTCAGAGTCTGTCAGCCTGCACAGCACTACATATGCAAATACAGGGACTATTTGTTTGGTTTTAGGCAGTAAAAAACACCGCTTTTAAGTGGTTTTATTTATTTATATATATATATATATATATATATATATATATATATATATATATATCTTATCATGGCTATAGAACTAACCTATTAAGGAGGTTGGTTCGTTCTCTGATGAGCACCTCTGACTTACCTTTTTTAACTTTTTTGTTTATGCAAATTACCTTAGGGTTTAGTCTCACTAAGGGTAATAGTGGACTCCAGACGTGGACCCCTTGCTCACTGTGCCTTAGGGAGTTCAGCTGCACCTCACTGACGAGGCCCATAAAGGCCGAAACGCGCCTGTAGTTTGCTGTTTCTCCTGTTCAGGGTAGAATTGCCTGGTATTTTGGGGCTGGATCACTCTTTTGAGTGGGACCAGACTGATATACTACAGGATATTTCTACTTGTGAAGGGCACAAGTGAGCTAATAGAGGTTGCTCTCAGAGTAGCTTATCATGGCTATAGAACTAACCTATTAAGGTTGGTTCGTTCTCTGATGAGCACCTCTGACTTACCTTTTTTATATATTATATATAAATGTTGTTGATTTCATAAATAACGGCTAATAATACCTAAAATATTTATTTTAGCAAAACTGGTGCACATTCCAATTATCAACAGTGCTAGGCTGTTGTATAACATGCATTTTTATTGATCTCTATTGAACACATATATATATAGATTGACTATTAGCCGACTGTTTAACATTCCTGTATTATGTGTGACCTGATGGTATCAATCCACCCTGCCAGGGAACATCAGAGGGAGAATCTCTCTGTGAAGAGCAATGTAATGAGTGAGTCATGTTAGTACTTCCCCATTCCACTGACACAGATGTTTCCAAAGGATATGTATATTTAAAAAGTGTAGCCAGTCAATGTGGTATTCTATAAAGCAATCAAAGTAATTATTGTAAGTCAGCCAAAGGTCTACTGCTACATGTTATCCCACATAATATAACATCCGACTTTTATCAAAAAAGAGAAAAGCAAAGGAAGTATGAATGCACCGGATAAAGACACTGAGAAGAGCTAAATACGACTTCTAATTGGAGTGCAGTTCTGTTTATTCTGACTGTATGCATAATATTGTACAGAACCAAAACATGCAATAAATAATATTTTTTATTAAGTAATAAAGTAAAAATAACTCCTTCTAAATACTAGAAGGACAGTATAAGGTTTAAAAACAATTAGAGGAGAGGACTTAATGACTTTCAGTCCGATATGGGTTTAGTTTGTCATTACTGAAGACATGTAATCCCAATGTAAGTTTCATCAGAAGGTCTGACTTTATCAAAACTCCTCTGATTCAATTGCATTCTCCTCTCCTAATTGTTTCCCGTGCTCGGCAGGGGAAGTAGGTGTTGGTTTAAAATGAAGATACTAACCCTTGAAGCTAACCATGAGCTAAGATATAATGGATCATAACTAATTGAAAAGTGATTTTTTTTTTTTTTTTTTTTAACCATATCTAGAGCCGGTGCTTTTAAACATCTTGCCAAATTAATACCAATGTTGACGTGACTTGAATTCTGTTGTTATAATAATGTGGATAGAATTTATACTTGATATGTTACCACAATAAGAAACTTTGAGACTAGCAAGAATATTTAATTAGGGGCCACGGCTAGCTTTTGGAGCTTCAGCATAGCACTGAGCTTCCCAGATAGGAGACATCCTTCGTGGATCATAGTTCTATGGTTTAAGTACGTGTTTACACCGTTTGAGACATCAAATTCATGTCTTCTATTCAATATTCATTATGGATTGTTTTTGAGCATTATACTGCTCAAACGATAATTGATCTTGAAGGCAACGTTTTTTGTTTTCTCCAAAGGTGCAGACATGTACCTATACCATAGAACGAAGACCTGCGAATGGTGGCTCCTATCTGGGAAGCTTAGTGCTATGCTGAAGCTCCAAAAGCTAGTTTAGGCCACTAATTTAAATTACGGTATTTTTGCTAGAGTCTCTCAGTTTTGTATTGTGGTAACATTGATCAAGTGTCAATTGCACTCTGCAACATTTTTTATTAATTTAGAAAGATCTTTACCAGCACTGGCTCTAGATATATTTTAAACATCTATTACAGCTTAGCTCATTGATGCCTTCAATATCTTTTGATATTATCATTTTAAACGAACACTTACATCGCTTTTTAAGCATGGCATATATTGGAGGAGAGGCCCTTCTGACGAAACGCACCTCTTGGATTATGTGTCTTCAGCAATGACAAACTAAGCCCACACTGGGCTGAAAGTTATTTAGTCCTCTACTCTGACTAATATTCAAAATTCATTCCTGATTTGGTTTAAAATATTCTACTGTCCTTCCAGTTTTTAGAATGTGTCAACTTAATAAAGATTATTATTTTGTTCCCTATTTTAGTTCTGAATAATTGTAAAAAGAACAGTGTTGGGCCTAGGGGAATACCAAACAAGTTATTACTGAATGTATAATCTAGACAATATTCGTATTTATTTGCCTGACTACTTCTCGCACACCCATTTCTATAAGGTTAACTCTTTCAGAATAAGGTTTTGGTAAAGTCATAAATAGTGCATAGGAGAAAATAGGAAGAATCTGAGCAAACACGGTATAATTAAATCTTGTATTCTCAAGTGAATGAGAGGTATTTGAAGCTTTTGACAACAGGTAAGAATATAATGCCAAAGTTTCTGTTGTTGAAATCTAGAGTTTAATAGTATTACATTAAATCAACCTTTTTGTATTTTATTAAAACCAATGCAACACTTTCTAGAAACTTCATAACCAAGGTGACCTTGAATCTCATCAGGCCTTGGGTTCTTAAATTGCCACGGACGCCTGCAATCTTTTTCGTTACAATACACATACATTTGACAAACCTCTTACCAATTTCTATTTGTTTTAATTGTATATGCTAGTGGTGGGCATTTGAGTGACTGCCTGTTACACTGACTGTAACTGGCACAAATCTGGCACATCCCTTAATGCAACTTCTCCTGTTATAGAACATTAGACGTTGTACACCCCAGAACCAAAGCCTATCGTCAGGGACTGAGGGATGATGAGAGCCTAAGAATTTAAATATACCACTACCATTGGTCATAGATGTAAACAGATTATTGAGGAATTTGATCTATATGTTATATGTATTACAGGGGTATATTTAAATTGGTGTAAAACTGAATTAATATTTAGTATGTCACATGAAGTATCACATTGTAAAACATACTCTGGATCTCAGAGGCTCTTCCCATGGGCACCTTATCACAGAGGCTGAAAGCCACTGGCTTGGTTTAATTGTAATGTCATGTTAGTATTATTATTATTATTATTATTATTATTATTATTATTATTATTATTATTGTTTATTTGTAATATTAACACATTATAAAGAATGGAGAGCCCTGTGTTTGAGTTTAGAATATAGTGTGAATAGAGCTTTCCCTAAAGCACCAAGATTGAAAACTCGCAAATTTACAGTCTATCCAACTTGTACCTTTTTTTAAAAGTCAAAACACTTGCATATGATGGCAGACATTATGCTGTATTAATCTGCTTTTTGCTTCAGTTTACCTGTAGGGCTGTGCATATGCTGCATTGTGATCTCCAATGCTATTCTCATACACAGCCTTGGGGACAAATTAATATGCATGTCATGCTGTATGACGTTAGGAGGCTTTTCTCCTTGAATGTAAACTCTGTGTGTGTCTTTCTTTTTCCCAGAGATTTCACTTGGTCATACATAATTGGTTGGTAAATATAACCTATAATTCTGTGCGCATGAAATTCTCACACTAGTTACCGCAACGTGTACTGAGTAATGAGATTATGAAATATGTTCACAACATGTTAAAACCAATATCACATTGTGGGCAAAAAGCCACAGTAATTAAAAAAAAATATATATTTTAATATTAATCTCAAGTTCAATGTTTTAACCTGGTTATTTTTTTTTTTTTTTTTATAACTTAAATTTAACATCTGCAGTAAATGCAATCATTCTATCGCCACATTTGTTGTGTTTTTTATTACACTTTACAAGATCTGGAACTACAGAGGTGCAAAATGAAAATCAGAGGCGCTCAATCTGAGAACGAGCAATACCTAAGTAGGTTTGTCCTATAGGTCTGGTTACATACTCTTGTGCCCTTCACAGGGAGAAATAGCCTGTAGTATATCAGTCTGGTCTCATTAAAAAGAATGATCCCTGTGAAGGGCACAAGTGAGTTAAGAGGCTGCTTTCTGACTAGGTAACTGGACCTATAGAACAAACATACTGGTGTTCTTTCGCAGTTTGAGTGCCTCTGACTATATTGTTGCATGCTTTGGCTTTGAACAGGAAGACTGATTTGGAAGACAAAATGCAATAAATTCTTGTTTAGAGCAACACTCAGGGAGCTGAAGTAAATGGACCAAAAATACTCCTGCAAAAACTGTCTATTATAAAATTAGACTGGCCAAGCAGTGGCTGCAAGATATAGTTTAGTGTAATGAGGGTGGGTAAATTTGTTGATGTCTTAGTAGAAGAACTGATAATAGGAAAGATCCGACATGAGAGAGAAAAGATTGAAGCAGAATCACAAGAAAATGTGATAATGTATTAGAAAACCCAAGTCCATGTTAAGTCCTGTATGTTAATTGTTGAAGGATGTGCTCATGCTCATTTGAAATGTTTTTCTCTCCTGGTTGTTTCTGAAATTCCCTCTGAGTATTTTGATTTTTAGGTTATAGGTGGAGAGGTCATTTTGGGTAAATTGGTGTCCAACTGGGGTCCAATAACTTTATTCGTTGTGATTTTTATTTGCATGCCTGTGCAGATTCATGTTTAGGTGCAGTGTTTGGCTAGTTTCCCCAATCGAACACCTGTTTCACATATACTACATTGTGTTATGTATAATATATTAGATGATGCATATGAATAGGTATTATTGTTATTTATGGCTCTGTCACCATTGCAAATGTGCTGACAACATTTACAGAGACTTCTGTTACAAGGTTTTGTTCCATTTTCTCTGTCCATTGGCTAATCTTCTGCTGACAAGTTTTTGTTTAGTGTTTGTTTTTAAGGCAAGGATGTGAGATTTGGGGATTTTTTTTTTTCATTGTGCTTCTTTGGTTAATTGTTGTTGTTCTAAATCTTTGATCATTTTATGTAAGCTTGATGATATATGGTCACTAAAGGTGTGTATGTGTATGTATGTATGTATGTATGTATGTATGTATGTATGTATATATATATATATATATATATATATATATATATTTATGAAGTATTTTTTGGTTTGTTTTTTTACTTAGCAGGTGTTTATGGGGCATTTTTAATGGCAGTTGTTATTTTCTGGGTAATAATACAGGATTTGTAGCAATTTTGTCTGAACGATTTAGTGTTTTTAAGTGTTTGTCACTTTTCCCAGTCTTTGAACATATGCAGTGATATCTGATGGCTTTGCTATGGATGATGGCTTGCTTAGTGTGGGAGAAGCATCTTACACAGCACTACCATAAAGGAAGCCTTTTTTTTTTTTTTAAAGGAACACATTAGCCTTGAGATTGAGCATTCCTGTCTGACTAGAATTTTTTATTTTATTTATTAGCTTAATATGTCCTTTTAAATAGGAAACATAACTGCCAAGATGCTCAGTTTTCGGTTTATTATTTCTTTGACATCTGTGTTTTCCAGTCTTGTTTCCTCACTCAATTTAGTAAGCCAACTTCTCTACACTCTGTTACAAGTTTTATTTCAGTTTCATTAATTACTAGCTCAGCAAATGACAATGACTATAAATGAAAAATAAGAGGATTGCATCTTCCAATAAATGGAGTATGCAGCTACATCACATGAGACAAGCTGAATGAAGTAAATGCCAATTATGCAGTATTCTGTGTTGCTATAATTACACGATAACATTGAAACAATAATCTTAAATGTTTATAGATGTCTAGTGCCAACAAGCATTTTTTTTTTTTTTTAGAATCAATCTTCAAGTGGCTTCTAGTTTAAAATGACACATTTAATGATCAAAAATATACTTGAAGATGTAACTGGATTACTTGATAAAACGGTTATTATAGCCGTAGACTGCAATGGAATATATTGCATCTTAGATTCTCAAGCATGTATTTAATGTGTCTGTCATGCAATGCCTTGTCGGAGTTTGAAGGCCATGATCGACTAATGCTGGAATTGCTCGTTAATAAGTTAAGCTGTAAGCAAGACCACATTCTCTAGATTTTTTTTTTGCTTATTACTCCTACCTCCATTTTACCTTGCAGCTATGTATATATGTGTTGTGGATATTTTTCGTACAATTTTATAAGATCCAGTGAAGTCCATGACCAATCAGATGTTCTACAGCTTTATCTAAATCACTTTTACTATTGACACAAGAAGAATTTACCATTTTGTAGTTGGGTTTTAAAATTACTGCTATATTTGACAATCTATTGAGCTGTGTAGGAATGCAAAGGTCTGAAATAACAGAGGTCCAACCTTCGGTTATTCTTCAGGGTTCAATGCTCCAACCCTGGAGAAAGCTACTGAAGTTGGGTTAAAGTGATACAGTGGAGGTTCCAATGTGGTATAAGTTAAAACTACTGGTAATTTCAGATATTTGCATTTTATGTATTTTTTTTCTACAGTACATTTACATTTTAAGGTTGCAATTTTTACTTGTTTGTCAGCCTTTCTGATCCAGCCACAAGAGCACAGGGAGCATGCTCAGTGCCAACTCAGAATCCCAGGTGCCAATCGGAGTTTATTGGTACTGATTTCTTATTAACCCGAAATACGTTAGTCTCTCAGTTAACCAGAACTCAAGCAACCAGAAAAAAATTGAATAGTGTACTTTAAATACAAATTTAAATTTTCAGGGCTCAACAAATGCCAGGAGCCAGGTTGTCATGTCACAAAATGCTTATAGGCACCTAGATTTCATCCACTGTACGTCTTTGCAATTCAATGTTACCTGGAGCCAGGGCAGTGCTGGCGTTTTTTTATATTCCCCGGATTCAGCAGCACAGCCTTCAGCCAAACGTATCTGTGTGTAAGTGAGGAGTGAAAGCTGCTGCTGCTAGAACAGCCCTCACTGACAAATATACTTAGCAGAGCATCCTATGTGCATACAATCTATTCCTCTTTTAATAGTGACTCTCAAGCAACCAGAAACTACATTTATCCAGCATCTACCAATCCCTGTGGGTGTGGGTTAACTGAGAGTTTACTGTATTACTCTTTGGTTGTGGGTGGATCAAAACGTCTGCCTGCCTGGTAAAACTTGCAGCATTGAATATAAATTTACTGTAAGAATAATGTAATTTTTAAAAATAACATTCAACTGGTTTACTTTTTATTACATATAGTTTTAAATTATACAATATACATCTGCTGTGTTCACTTTGAGGTCAATCACCAAGTACAGGAGGTTAAAGGACCACTGCAGTTTTGTCGAAAAAAAAAAGTATTGTTAGTAAATTACTGTATTGGTCCGAATAAAAGCCGCACCTTTTTTCCGAAATTTTTTTTTTTTTTTGAGGCTTGCGGGTTTTGGGTGCGGCTTATATTCACGACCGTAAAAAAATCACTGCCGATTTGCGAACTTTGCTTGTAACGCGTGCGACTTCTATTCGCGAATGCAAAATTACTGCCGATTTTACGCGAGTTAAGAGTGCCGTTTTTCGTGCTTTAGACTACGGTATTGAATAGCGATTTACGGTTTTAGTGATTCTAAGGCCTGTAACCTGCAAAAAAAAGCTACAGTGCTAATTAGAAAGCCTGTTTCTTGCAATGGCTGATCACTTTGAGAGTCTTTTTCTCTCCAATTTTACGGGTGCGGCTTATATTTGAGTACTATCTTTTTTTCTATTTTTTCCCCATGAACTTTACGGGTGCGGCTTATATGCGGGTGCAGCTTATTTTCAGACCAATACGGGTTGTATCAAACTAACCATGTCACCAACTGTGTAAGCCATAGCCATAAAAATTTTTTGGGGAAAATCTGAATTTTTGAAGACTGTTTGAGTACAGAAATCCATTTTGTGCTCCTCAGAGCTCAGGTATGAAGGTGTGTGTTTTTGCTCTCCGTGGAGAGAGAGGTGTGTAATGAGAATTGGATACCAATGAATTTGACACCACACCTCTTCATCCTCACTGGTCCAAAAGCAGGCTCCTTGCTTCAGAAAATGAAACCATATATTTCATAGGAACCAAAATAATTTTTTAAAAGTTATTAATAATCTTCTATTATTAAAAACTAGCTGTATGACAATTTTCCTGCTTAACTATGTTCTTAGTTAAACTCAAAGTTGATATATATTACTTTGGTTCTTTAAGGGAGACAGGGACACAGAGATGCCAGGAAAAGAGCTCCTTCTACATACAAGTACTTAGCTAAAGCTTATGGTCTCAGGATCAGAGACAAGGCTGAAGTATTTAACCATTTCTATAACAGTTTCATTTTAGAATTCCAGGAGTATTAAAGCGGGGAAGAAAATGAGTATCTCAATTATATGGAACAGACAGAGCTAGTAAAATTCCCTATTTTGATTTCCTCTGTTAGCATAAAATATAAAACGCATCAAGCAACCATAGTCAAATATTAAATTCACATGCTGGTATCGGCAGGTGTGATCATTTGCATTGACAGTATTTTAATCAGAAAAGGCAATACAAAACTTAGTCTACTTTCCATGATATAGATTAACAGCCTTATTAAATTGCTATTTGGCCAATTGAATAGGGCTCTATATGAGCACATAGCATATTTATTTTGCTGAAGTTTGTAGTTCTTGAACTTCTATCCAAAAGCAAGGTCTTCACTAACTAAAAACCTCTGTAAAATCAATATGCTCTATGCTTATATAGAGCCCTATTCATTTGGCCGAATCGCAATTTAATAAAGCTTTAAACTAGCAAGTATAATATGTTCAGTCAGTGAAATATATTTTATCCAGTCTATACCCAACCTATTAATATTCATTTCTACATTTAAGATGTATAGTGCAGAAATCAAAAGGAATGTTAAGTGACCGCCAGCGCTAGTGCGACCAGAGGATTCAAATGATCAAATGAACTAATAAAGCAGAAAGTCTATAGGTTTAAACAAGGCCGGTCTTGAAAATGAGGAACATAGAAGATGCTTGAGAGAGGTTAAAAAAAAAAGATTTTACTTCCCATAAGAATACATATCCAAGCAAAATAATCCCACAATTTTCTTATTTACGAAAATACAATATTTTTCATATGGCCCCTTTATTAAAGATTGTTTAGTGATTTTAATAGTCTAAACAATTTCTGCTTAGCATCTTTTATGTAATACATTTATATAGGGCTATGATTTGTTATTTAATAATGCCTTACAATGGAGGTAGGATATTTGAGACCGATACATTTTTAGAAGGCTCTCATCAGACCACTTAAACTTTTCAGCTGAGCAATAGAGGCAGCACAGTAATAGAAGTTTTGTTAATCAATAGTCTCTGGCAAACCTAAAGCATCAAACTGTGACTGCACATCAGCCTGTTGACAGTAATTCACATGAACAATACTCCTGCCATTTAATCTTCTAGGTCAGTGACAATGCTGCTTTTTGTACCTGAATGTATTTTCCTGATTATTGATTAGAGAAACTTTTTGACCTAAATCTGTAAAGAACTTTTACATTAGCACAATGAGAACAAAGGTACATTTAGACTATTTAACTGTATACAGAAAAAAGTACCACCTGAAAAGGTCTCCACAATCCCTGTAGATTTACATTTTTTGCGGAAGAAGTTAATGACATTAAACCCTTGTGCCCATCTTATTGTTCAACTTTATTTTTGTACTTGCACATCTTCCATTTCTGTGATGCATGTAGTGTTCAGACCATGAGATCATCTGTGATTAAAACTTGTGACCAGTACGGATAAAGGTGACCTGTTTTCTGTCTAAATGTCATATACCTAGAATTGTTCAAATTTTCAAATGCTTTTGGGTGGCATTATACATATATTCCTTAGAACGGATATATAGCAGTTATGTAGGACCACTGCAGTAATCCATTTTCTGTATGTCCTCTAATGCAGTGATTTTTTTTGAAAGTGTGTGTGTGTGTGTGCCTCCTATATTTTGCTAGGTGTGTCTCAATATTTGTGATGTATATAAACTTTATTGCAGATAAATTTATATTTATGAATAATTTAGTTTAGTCTATTTTTAGGTACCTAGCACACATAATATGGGGTAAGTAGACCTTGAATAGAACTCTTCTGCTCTTATTGACGGGAAAGTGCTCATGGGCAAGGCTCCCAGCGCTCACCTAGTGTTAGTGTTCTGAGTGCCACGATTCATAGTGGAATGACTAATGTGGCACTCTAATATACTACTTATTATATGCTATCATTTTGCTTTTCTGACCTACATCCACATGTGGGAGACCTTTAACACAGGGGAAAGTATGTTGCTGCAATGGAAATGTGGGCAGTACTTTCAACAGATGTAATGAAATTCTCTTTAGTTTACAAACACACACCCTACTGAGAAGGCCGCTCAAACCAGACAATGGAGGTTCATACTGTGCAGAATTGCACGTAATACAGCATAAATTAAAGGCTTCTTGATTTTATTTATTTATTTTTTACTTTCACCTTTTACAAATATTTGTAAAATACATATTCCTGGAAGAGGAGGCAGAAAAAAATACATAAAGACTCTCTTTAAAAAAAAAAAAAAAAAATATTTTATAATAAAATGTAACTTTTTTATTAAAGCGCTAATATAAATTAGGGGGGATTGTCTCTATCTAAAAACATATGGAAGGTAAGATGAAGCTTCTCCTGATAATATTTATATTGTCTAATCATATTTCATGACAGCTAGGCACTATTAAACAATATTTACCATTATAAAGGCAGCATTATTTGCCCATTATACATCTACTATGGTACTTAGAGTTTAATAAAGTAGCTATAGCTTTGGTTAAGATAGTTCCCTGCCGCATAAAAGTAGCAAGTTAAAGAACTTAATAAAGTAACAAATATTGGATGATTGCTGTATTGCACTAACATCTCAATACACCTTTGCTATGGAACGACTAGAAAATGTCTCTATTAAATCTAAACTAGTTCAGTCCCTCTGGGTGAGCCGCTTGATGGGCACCCATGAAGCTCAAAATCTATTGCTAGTGTTAAGAACCAAAGTCATGTAGCCTTGATAAATCCACAAATCTGTTTGGAGAAACGCGCGTTGGATATAGTCGTGAGACATCATCTGTCCAGCTAAAAATATGCATTATAACTTGCTATCCATTCATTGGATAAAATAATACATCCCCTTTTTGTTCTTAGTGCTAGCAATAGGTTTTGAGTTTAATGGGTGCTAATGAAACGGCTCATCCAGAGCAAAATGGTGTATTGCGATATAAGTGTAACACAGCAATCAGCCAATACTTGTGATATTTAAGTATTTTTAATTCAGTATCTATTCCCTTGTATTAAGTAATTTAACTTGCTGCTTTTATGTGGCAGGGGACTATATATTAAAATAGGCTTTTGCTACTTTTATTAAACTCTAGTTGTCCGTTATATATCTACTATGGTACTTAATGTGCTGCTTTTATACTGGTATATATTATATAATATTGTCTTATCATATTTCTAGGCACTATTATACAATATAAATATTATTAGGAAAAACTTTGTCTTGCCTTCCATATGTTTTTTAGATGCACACAATTCTCCCTATTTTATATTGGTGCTTTAATAAAGCTAAGTCAGAAAAAATACAAAACACTTTTAAGACCGTTGGAATATTTGCAAAATATTTGTTACATTCACTCTCTTATTCATTATAATTAACTCATGCAGCAATTATTTTCTGTTTGTCTTATATTGGTGTATAATGCACAATCACATATATAGCTGTGAGCGTACGAATCGTTGCTCACGCTTGCGGGCTCGCGTAGCGAGGTCACTGGGCAAGGGCCTCAGTTGCTGGCATGGAGCGCCAAAGGCGCTCCATGCCAGCAACTGAGGCCCCTCGCGAAGCGAGGGCCTCAGTTGCTGGCGAGGTCACTGGGCACGGGCCTCAGTTGCTGGCATGGAGCGCCGAAGGCGCTCCATGCCAGCAACTGAGGCCCCTCGCGAAGCGAGGGCCTCAGTTGCTGGCGAGGTCACTGGGCAAGGGCCTCAAACCCTCGCAAACTTCACGTCGCTACTCAAAAAACACGACACACAAATTACGACACTCGCTAAATTTTACGAGGAACGCAAACAACCTACGAAACACGTTACCACACATTACGACCTCGCAAACATCGGACGCAACACGCCGACATACAAACATTTAAAACACAATACATACAGACAGCACATACATAAAAACCTTACCTACACCAAGAGGGAGCACCCAGGACCTCAAAAATGCAACTTAGACCTCGATTTTACTCGAAATAAAAGAGTTTTGAGACTAAAAAAAAATCTAAGCGACAGAAAAAATGGCCGCCGACCAAAACGAAAACGAGGCTACAGCACTCTAAACTCGCAAAACACCACAAGAAACTCGCAAAACACCACAACAAACTCGCAAAACACCACAACAAACTCGCAAAACACCACAACAAACTCGCAAAACACCACAAGAAACTCGCAAAACGCCACAAACCACCTACGGATATTCATACCACACAGTGCACACATTCACCACGCTTACACAGCAGCTCCACACCACTAATGCTGCAGCAACATCAACACAGATTGCCAGCTCTTCATCACAATGCTTCAAAATAGGTACAGTATATTCATTTAGTAATGTATTACATATTTCATTATTAGACACCAAACAGCATTAGCTACCTTACAATTTCATTGCCGTCATTTTTTGACGGGCAATTCGCTAGTAACAAATAAATTCTGAACTGGGCTTATAAATGGTTATATATTACCCTTGCATCCTTTTTTTTATAAATATACTTGTGAGTTTTTAAGATGAAGTCCTTTCTATAGAAGCATTTGGCAATGGATTAATGTCTCCTAGACTAGCATTTCCTCCATTATGCCTGCACCTTTACTTATTCCATTAAGAGGTCATTTCCAGGCTTTCAGTCCATCACATATACCCTGAGTGCAGAGCAGGTAAGCACTGCAGAAGGAATCAATTTAAATGTGTTTGGAAAGATCTCGTCCGACTGCCCTTCAGGATAGAAATGGGATAAATGCCAAAAAGAGTGCAGCTATCAGCATCCTGAATCGGGTCTTCCCCACTTTTAAGTAAAAACTGAAAAATGTTAGATTTGTTGTTATAGTATATTAATCTTTTTACTAAGTAGTATGTGGGGTGGGTTTATTGAAAATTGTTTGTTCAGTAGAAAAAAAATGTTTGTTTATTACAGGTTTAACAGATCCAGCTCATGTATCTCTACATATAAGCTATAACGTGGCTCCTAAGTTTCAGATAAGTTTGTCAACCAATGGCTTAATATATATATATATATAGGTCTACAGATTTTGTAGCATAGGATTTTTTTTAAAGTAAAATGAAAAAATCCAAGCAAAGAAACTTATTATAACATACTATTAAAATGACATGAGAACCCATATTTACAGTACAGAATAAATCGACTTAAAAAAATAGACTGCAAAAAATATATTTTTAGAAAGTACAAAATAAAAAATGAGCGTGTTATATGTAATAAAGCTGCACTTCAGCGTTCTGGAGAGGGAACAATGGATGATATAATGATATAGTTTGAATTGGTTCTGTTGTGAGCTTGGGTGTAAGCTTTCAATAAGAAAGATAATTCCTTATTTGTCGCACTATCTGCCACCTTGTAACTCCTAATTGACTTGCTACATGTAAAAGTGCAAGCTTTGATAAAGGAAGATGTGTATTAGCTATAATTAGCTAATTTATTAGAATGTATTTGGTTTTAGCAATCAATGCTTTGCACAACAGTACCCTATATGTGTCACAATATCCGGAAGTAAGATGAACATCTTCGTATGTTTCTATTGTCAAGTAATCACTGAGCATTTGTTGGTGTCAGGGAATTTTGGCCATTCAGCAGTGACTCATGTAAATAGGCTCAGCAGGGAATCTCATGACCAGCTTCCTGAAATGTCATCCACAACAATGCACTGAACAAAATTGTATTGTGTGACTAGGACCAAAATACAGTAAGACTCACTTGCACTTTAATTAAAGGAGGTGCTCACTTTCACTCCATGCATGGTGTATCATTATCACAGTTTGACAACACCCACGGTTATTGCATAAAGAAAAAGCACAAGAAATAGGAGAGAGTCTGATAATCAGAGTGCTTGTTTAACACAATTACAATATACATTTATTACATAAACAATGAATATACTGAATGTTATTGGACTGTTACAGGGTCTTGTTTGCTTTGATTCACTTGTATTTGTATGTTCATTTTATCTCTAATTTACACAAATTATGTTTATTATTAATGTTTCAACTGGATAAAAAAAAAAAATCTGCTGTTTTTGTCTTTTTTATAGTGGGATCTCGTCTGTGAATCAGCCTGGAAAGTTCATATTGCCAAGTTTTCTCTGGTCGTTGGGTTGATATTTGGATACTTGATAACAGGATGCATTGCAGACTGGTAAGCTTTAAACACATTTTAATATCCTTTTTATGCAAGTCTTTCAAGTTAATGGTGAGCACCTATATTAATCCAAAAAATAACCTGCAGGGTAACCTTAAAGCCAATATAAATTCAAAGACAAAAAAAATCTAAATAAATGGTTGGCCACCATAGTTGTATGTGTTCCTTAAAGTAGTAGTAGTAATACTTATGTATGAATCTGCATTTTTTTTTTCTTGCCTGTGAAGTCCTGTATTGGTGCAATGATTAAACTTTGTGGATCCCACTTGTGTTTTTATCAATATGCATTGCAATATGCCATTTACCAAGTTGCAGGAGCAGTTCACATCAGGTTGATACTATAACATTACTATGAAACATCCATATATTTGAAGGGATCACTGCAGTTCAAGTAAGAAGACACTTGTTTGCCAAGTATGTACTACATTGAACAAGATTAGCTACTGTGTAGGCCATAGGCATAATTTTTTCCTTTTTGGGAAAATCTGAATATTTGGGGACTCTGCTTATGAGCACAGGAATCCGTTTTGTGAGCCGGATGATGGGGTAGTGTTTTGGCTGTAAGTGGAGGGAGGTGTGAGATCACTGGATAATACTGAAATTGACACTACACCCCGGGCCCAGAAGCAACACGTTCCATTAAGGGATTGAACCATAACTTTACAGAAACGTAAATGCTCTTCTCACACAAACAACTACCACTAATGAATAATGGATCCCTTCAGGGTCCCACAGAGGCACTAAAAAAATTCTAATTAAAAACTAGCTGTATTACTTTTTTTTTCTGCTTATTTATAGAGTGTGTCAAATGCTTATCTCTATCAACCAAACACACTTGAGTCTGCAAATATCTCTCCCTCCTGCGTCTCCTCCCAATTTCAATCTTGAATAGATAATAAAAAATTGGCAGAACTGTATAAGCTCAGACTCCAAACCAATAGGAAGTGTGGAAGACACAAAAATAAAGTCTTTCAAACAGTAGCCAAAACTGCAAAAAAGTTTAAATATCTTACACAGCTGCTAATGTTTGTTTTTTTGTTTCATAAAAATTTGAAGATTTTTCAAATCTACAGTGACCATTTCAAAGGACAATACCGACATAGAAAATGATGGGAGAAGCGGCACATTCAAGATGAGGGGAAAAACAATTCTTTGTTTTTGTGATAACGGTTATACAAATGTCAAGTTTTTTTTTTCTTCTTCTTCTTCTTGCTAGGCCCACAAGGCACAAACATACAGCTCCATGAAATTGCTACGATTTTATAAATCGTAGCTCGCAAGACGAAAGGCTATTTAAATTAGCCTCTTAAAAGCAACCCACAGACGACTTGTGGGTTAAATCGCAGCAAGGCAAAAAAAAAAAAAAAAGCCTACGGACCGTGGAAATTCGTGGCCGCAAAAATTTGTTCTTTCAAGCCTGTAACCGCTACGTTCCAATATAGCTACTAAATTGCATCAAGATCACTGGCATTCAAACTCGTAAATGGAGCCAAGAAGCCAATGAGTGCTAGAGATTACCCGCAGGGGGGGTAAAGTACAACTCCTAGCACTTTAAATGCAAATATTACCACACTACTGTAGTTTTATTAAAAGAGAAAGGGATGTTCGGTCTTAGAATTAATATCACAACATTCTCAAGCCTGCAAATCTGCCCAGAAAAATGCTTTTATTTCATGAATAATTTTGGTGTTATATCGATCCCGGCAATCAATGTGTTAATACATATACAGTAACTCGCATGTAATAGAATATCATATTTATAGCTTTATCAATATTGCATTACATCTGGAATGTGGGTCTGATCGTAACTCGTAATTGAGCCCTGTAGGACTTGGAAAATCCCACCTCCATTTTTCAGTGACGTAATTCTGACGATCTCTGTTGCCACTGGCTCCATCCAAACTCGTAACTACGAGTTAGACTAATTGATCACGTTCACGGCCATACATCCGACGAGCAAAGCATGGTTTGCGTGTTTGCCTCACAAGCCCATAACTTGCAGCATGTTCTAATTTTAAATCTGCAACTCTTGAAGCTCGCAGCCGTTGTGGGTCTCGCGATGCACATACGAGCTTCCAATTTATTGTGGCAGGAGATGGCAGGCTTCTGGATATCACTAGGAATATAATATACATATGTATTTCTTTATTTTTATGTACTTTTATTTTATTAAGTAGTGCTTTATAAGCTCTGTATTTTTCTGCATAAAACCTTATAAATAGTTCCTAACTGGTTTCTCTCCTCTGCTGCTCATTAAGACACTATCCTTTATAAGTGCAGGGATCATACAGTCACATAACCAATCAGTGGCAATATTCTGCAAACATGCTACTTGAGAGGTCACTGGCAGACTCATTTTAAACACTGTATTTCACAGTTTGCTACCAAGACCAGCTCCAAACAGGTACAAACTGAATTATGTTAGGCAAGAAAAACAGAGTTTTTAAGCACTTATTAATAAAATTAGGTACATAAAACAAAATATATAGGTTTGTGGATTTCACTAGGAGAAGAATATACCTACCATGTCCCTTTTTTAAGCTTTGTTAGTCAGGGATGTTTAAAACAAATTAACTTTCAGTTTAATAAATGCTGTCCTAGCACAAGAACAATAGTTCTTCCATCCACACTTCTATTCTTCGTCCTGTAATTCTCATTTGGGGAATATATTTGTATAATGGTATGTTTTCATTCTTCACATTTTTAGTGGCAGACAGTGCTACAGGGCATTGTTATAAAGTGAGCTCTTTTAACTTGATTTCTGACTGCTATGACAGCAGTGGTGTCAGCTGCACAGCATACCCTTTGTGTGTGCCACGTAAAATACCTCCGTGGGATAAGTACAAAGATTAGTGCTGCAGCATAAACCTTTTTGTTGCTGTCAGAGCTCATGTTGTGTGTTTGCCTTTGGGAGTAGTGTAACCTGAGCAAGGTCATTGCTCTGGCTCTGTGTGACCTTGAGGCTGCCCCTCATTATCAGTGGATCAAGTAGGTGTCCTGTATCTCGCTATTCAGAGATGGCTGCAGTTGGACATCACTGCGCATGCACCATATTACTGTGGTTGCTAAGCAACAAACAAATTACTGCAGGATTCAACAGGAACACCAGTTAGTGTTAAAGTTTGCAAATCAAATTTCTACCCAGTGAATATATCCTCTGTCTCATTGCATGCATCACATTGCAATAATCCAAGAGCAACAAATAAAATAATGTGCCGGAGATTCCATTTCAATGACCAACGTTTTTAAACATGTATTTTGCCTTAAACGGATGCATGACTGATAATGGGAATGTGAAAAAAAGTATACACTGCTGTTTTTTCGTTTTTTATTTGACAAATGTAAACGCAAAGGACGATTGTCATGACCCAAAGGGAGGTACCACGTTCACCCCAAAACCTCCTGCCTTCTGTTACAATAAGACCATGGATTGTGAGAGTAAGGGTTATCCCAGTGCCCAGCAGAGATTCAGGAACATGACCCAGGAAATCAGATTATCACTGGTTTACAGGATCAGCCCAACCAATGCCAACTGGATCTTAGTCCCTTTCATTAGGACCAGCAGCGTTTCAGGATACAAAAATAATAAAGAGCATTTTCTCTAGAATGACATACACACGCTGTTTATGTGCAACCAAACATAGTACACTTTATTGGCAAAAAACTTTGCATATTTATGTAAAACACTAACTGATCAGGGTGGAGCCCCTGCCTTGGGTAAATGGCATATTGACCAATCACAGTAGAACATTATCTGGACTACGTTCAGTCACATTACCTAGTCATCAATCTCCCCCTCCAGGTTTGAAGCCTGGATGGTTATTCAACTAATCTGAACGGGTATATGTCCCTTATAAACCAGAATCAGGTGATATCCAGACTTGTTACTAGTTTAAAACACACTTTTTATTGAACCTAACATGTAAACCACATTATGACAATGCAATAATAACAGAAGTTACTGTTTGTGGGTTGTTACATTTCTTCAGTAAACCAAAACAAAGTCCCATATGGTTGTGACAGCCCAGAATGGCCTTTTTTGGGGATTATTAATATTATTATATTCCACAGTGCCATACAGAATATAGAAACAATATCCATACAGAAACAAAAAGAGAGCCCTGTTTTTGAGCTTATAATCTTGCTTATAGAGTACATTTTTCAAGCCTCTTATAAAATGAACAACTAGCAAACTTAATTTTTTTCATTTGGAAGTTGTTAGATCATTTGGGCATATTGAGTAGGAAGGCGATATGCCTCATTAAATAAACGTGTTTTTTAATGAGGTTTTAAAGGACTTGAGACAGGAGGATAGTCAAGAGGAGTGAGGTAACGAGTTCGAAAGAATAGGAGCAACAAGTGAAAAGTCCTGAAGTCGGGAATCAGAGGAGGTAAACAGGAAGGAAAAAAGAAGAAAGTCTTAGCAGAATGGAGGGGGATGGTGGGGGGAGTATTTTGAGATGAGTGCAGAGATATAAAGAGGTGCGTTATTGTTGAGGGCTTTTTGGGTAATGATTTTACATTCTATTCTGGAGGTTATGGTGAGCCAGTGAAGTGACTTACAGAGTGGTGATGCTGACGTTGGGTGTTGGATGTTGTATATAAGTCTAGCGGCGCATTAATTATAGATTGAAGTGGCGACAAGAAGGTGATCGGGAGGCCAGCAAGGAGAGAGTTGCAGTAGTCGAGTTGAGATCTGATGAGAGTATGAATTAGAATTTCAGTTGCGTCTTGTGTGAGAGAGTGATGTATTTTGGAGATAATTTTTAAATGAAATGGACAAGATTTGGTGAGTGAATTTATCTGAGGAATGAAAGAGAGGACAGTATCTAGAAGAAGCCCAAGACAATGGGCTTGGGAGGAGGGCCTGATTATTTAATTGTTCACCCTAGCCCCAAAAGTGGGTCATGCAACCAGATAAACATGAAAACAACTATTGGCTTCCAGTGGATTCTTTGTGTTGGTGTAGTATTTTATAATGAAAATGCTTTATTTTCTGAAGCATCCTAATTTAAATAAAAAATAGAATGAATGTCTAGTGCTGTCAGACTGAGTAATATGTTTTTAATTTGAAGCTGGGAAAAATTATATGGACAGAAATTGGACATTAAATAATAGCAAGGGGAAATCTATCTAGGAGTGCGGAACTTCGTATTATTTTTTTCTTTTGACCACTGTGTTATGCGCATTTTATTATCTCTGCAATGCAACATGCCCAGTAAAGCAGTTTATAAAATGGGAAATATCTGGACAAAATGGTAGTAAAATGTCCTTGAAATACTACTAAAGGATCATACTTGATTTGCTAACATACTAAATTGTTTTAGAGTCTAAAAATAAAAGGTTGTAATTATTTATTTTAATTATTGTATTCTGTTTTGCTTTAATTATGACTGGCTTATTGCCTTTGTTTGTAAAATGATTAGAAACCCGTGAAGAGTGGGTGGAACTGTGAATTCTGATAATGTTATTTTGCTGCATACTTCACAAGCATGTGATGTTTTTATGAAATTACAGTGGTTCTTTAGTACTTTAATGGGACAGTGAAAGTGTTTTTTTTTTCTTTAATTTTTTTGTATTTATTGCACCAGAAAGTGAGTACTTGATGATGTGTCCTAGTTTGTTTTATTTTTTTTTCAAATAAAGGTCTCTGAGCAGAAAAACCTACACAGAAGTTTAACTGCTCTTGAGATCTGCAGATTTAAGAATGCTCTCTGCATTTCCTGATAATTTCAGTTAAGTCTATTTAATAGCATTTTTAGCATATCCCTGAAAGAAAATAATTTATGCAAAAGTTTGTTTTTGGGGTCTAAAAATGGGGAAGGAGAAATGAGAAGTTCATATGCTGGATGCAATAACGTAAGAGCTCACACTTCACCTACACCAAATTAATTCTTCCTATACTTCTTTTATTTCTCATCCGTAACTAAATAATTGGAACTGTATGGTTGGACCCTTTAAAGGAACACTATAGTCTATATAAAATGTGCTATTGTGAGGAACTACACTTAATAGTAGGCAAAATGTTGCTAAAATATAGTCTTTAAATGTATTGCCTTTTTTATATGCAATGCTGATGGCAGTGTGAGTGGTTCTGCTTCTACAGCTGAGGTGGGAAGCAGAGGGAGTTTTATCTACTTTAATGGAAGTGTGGTAACTAAAAATAACAGTGCTTTAATGGGATTGATTGAAATATCCATTTACAAATACACACTTTGCAACGAGCACCTTAAAATGCAGCTTCAAATAAAATGGAAACTCACAGTAATGAATTGTATAGAATAGTTTAATTATTTATTTAAATATTGTCTATTTTTTATTTTTTATACTTGATAAAAATATTTTGTAGATTATCAACTGCATTTCCTTAAAAGGGACATTGTAAATAGGGGGCAGTAGTAGCCATCTAATGGCGTCTTCTGCTGTACGCTTCCCAAGCTGTTTCATTGTCCTGAGCACTGCTGAAAGGAAGTGAAAGCTTTCAACTGAGATGACACAGGTTAGACTGTCTTGGTAAGGCTGAATAATGTTCTCAGTTGGAATCTTTCACTTCATTTCAGTAGTGCTCAGAACAGTGACAGGTGGGAGGGATACAGCAGTGGCCAATAATCATGTGAACCATGTTTTTACATTTTTTGGCTAAAGCTTTGCTTTGCTGCTGTTTGCACATATATTTTGATTGTTAAGCCTGAATTTTTTTGTTCAACATCAATTAATTTAAGTCTCTTTAGAAATACTTGTAATTGTTGCACTACTGAGACAAAAATTGTTTTTAGATTTTGATTGTAATTAAATGGTGCTATATATAAATAAAAAAAAGGGTCATATTAAAGGAGGACATTGTAATATTATG
Organism: Discoglossus pictus; assembly: GCA_027410445.1. Classification (NCBI taxonomy): domain Eukaryota; kingdom Metazoa; phylum Chordata; class Amphibia; order Anura; family Alytidae; genus Discoglossus; species Discoglossus pictus. The sequence continues at coordinate 180,774,331 of CM050166.1, read as the reverse complement.
AATATTATACCACAAACCATATATTGTGGCTGATATTGGTTACAATTAAATTTTTCCTTTTCAAAATATAAGTTTGTCTTGTCTCTACAAAGTCATAAAAAGGAGAAAAAAATATTAGTCAGGTTTGGGGCATCAATCTAGATTGAGCCTTCCAGACAGGAGGTATCCCATTGAGGGTCACAGGACTTTACCTAAACTATCTACTCTTTGTCGTTTACTTATAGTGCTTTCTATTTTTATGGGATTATGTCTCAATAAAGTGTTCCTATTTTTATTGAATATAATACTATTATAGCAGTATTCGTACCCTTACGAACTTTTGTTTTACAAACATTTTAGTCTTCATTTAATACTGGGAGTGCTAAAAATTGAATCTATGTGTAACATTACTTTTTTCTTTCCATTCAGGATTGGTCGACGTCTTGTGCTTCTGTTCTCTACGGTTTTTAATCTGATATTTGGACTGACTGTGGCACTGTCTGTGAATGTGACCATGTTCAGCACACTCAGGTTTTTTGAAGGTTTCTGCTTAGCTGGAATAACACTCTCTTTGTTCGCACTACGTGAGTACCTCCATTTATATACCATACCGATTATTGTCTGTTCTATTATTAATACAGTTTGCACATGTAGGATATACTTTTATAGTTTCTAACCATGATTCCTCATGGGGCATCATTGCTTTATTGGGTGTAGCTTATTGCAGTATCATGACCTTTTGGAATCTTTTATGTTCTGTACATACAAATATATTTTTCTTGCCATATTTTGTAAAACTAAAGCCTTAGCATGTGTCTTGATGCCATGTTTCCTGCCTACCATAACCAAGACTATTTCAAAACTTGTAATTGTGTGGTGGCTGAAGGGATATTTTGTTTTTCTTACAGGATATTAACAGATTTTTTTTTCCTAATCAATTCCTGTAGTACACAGAAACCATACACACATAAGTCACCAAATACCCCAAGAGTAAACGCTTTCCTCACCCGTTATTTTCTAGTTCTATATACACAATGTTCTAGTAAATCAATTTCATCTGTAGTAAAGATTTAAGCTTTGATGGCTATGATATTAAACGTATCTGACCAGCCAAGTTTGCAACATCATGCTTTAGTTGAGGTTAGTATATGAACATAGCCAATAAAATGTACACCCCTAAATAATGCCTTAAAATTAAATTGCCACTATTTTTATCACTTGCATTTGCCAAATACAGTTTAAGGAAGGAATATTGATAATATTTCCAAATTCTCCATCCCAGAGGAGTTCATCACACATATTACATGACAAGTTTGGTCACCAAACTAGTTTAAAAACAGTTTTCACTTGAGTTCTACCTTGGCACACTACTAATTGGGTACATATATGATCCGCATCCTTCAAGTGCAATACATAGGAAGGGAGTCTGGGGGGGAATTAATAGAAATTTTCTGTCCTCCCAAATGCCTGGGGGGAATGAAAAGAAAAAAAGTTGACTCATTAATTAGTTTAAAAATTGTGCCACTATGAAATAGATGTACCCAAACTCACCTCTAAAACAACCACTGCCTTGCTAAAGAAGCTGAAGGTAAAGGTGATGGACTGGTCAAGCATGTCACCAGACCTAAACCCTATTTAGCATCTGTGGGGCATCCTCAAATGGAAGGTGGAGGAGTGTAAGGTCTCTAACATCTACCAGCTCTGTGATGTCATCATGGAGGAGTGGAAGAGGACTCCAGTGGCAACCCATGAAGCTCTGGTTAACTCCATCCCCATGAGGCTGAAGGCAGTGCTGGAAAATAATGGTGGCCACACAACATATTGACACTTTGGGCCCAATTTAGACATTTCCACTTAGGGGTGTACTCCCTTTTGTTGCCAACGGTTTAGACATTAATGGCTGTGTGTTGAGTTATTCGAGGGGACAGCAAATTTACACTGGTATACAGGCTGTACACTTACTACTTTACATTGTAGCAGAGTGTCATTTCTTCAGTGTTGACACATGAAAAGTTAAAAGATTTACAAAAATGTGAGGGGTGTACTCACTTTTGTAATATAAATAAATATATATATATTTACACTGTATATACTTGAGTATAAGCCATTTAAGAGGGGGGGAGACAGGTGAGATCTTTATAGAGGGGGGACACAGATGTCACACAAGAGGGGAACACAGAGGGCACAAGAGGGGCACAGGGAACAGCGCATTTCCCACCGCCAGCTTATACTCGAGTCATTGTGTTTTCCCAGTATTTTGTGGTAAAATAGGTGCCTCGGCTTATACAGTGTGTAACCTAAATGTTTGTTAATGGTGTGTTCAAATATAGTAGCACTGAGCAAGCAAAGCATGGGAAACTCAAACAGGGCACTTCTGCAGAAGTACTACTTACACCTTTTTTGTAGCAGTGTAAATACATACATAATTTTATTTTCTGTTGCTCTCATTTATTGCTAAAACAGGAATATCTAGATACCCAATAATTATGAGTAGGGTTTATGTGTTCACGTTATTCCTTTCAGTGGAATAATTGTGCAATTTCTGCAAATAGGTTCTTCTATTTCATCACATATAATAGTTGTATTAATTGCTAATGCGCGATAAGCTCCAAAGGCTCTCATTGCAAGTCCTGAAAGTTACATGTTTGACAGGGACTGCATCACTCATTGCGAGGCCCATAAGGTAGAGGGGATGCAATGAGCGCCGAAGGCACAAGGCCTGTAAGCTAGAGGGGGTGGGGGAGAAGCTCACAATGAGCGCCAAAGGCACTCATTGCAAGGCTCGCAAGAAAGGCTCCCAACCGATTCAGAGTTGGGACTTTTTCCCCAAGCCTGTAACTCTGTAGCTGTTGGCAGGCCGCCAAAAGACGCAATTAAGTCAAAAATTAATTTACAACCTCACACACCGCACCGGAAGAGAGGCAAGGAGCCTGTAAGTCAGGTTGCAAGCTAATTTGCTATGTAATTGGCGTTTTTTGCCGGACTCAGAGTGGCTTGGTGGGGGAAATGGCTGCCGTAAAGTTGTAATTTTTTCTTAATGCCCGTAAATCAGTAACCCATTTCGGGCTTGGGAAAAATGATCAATTTCCTAAGCCCTCAAGTGGTTTCATACCCGTAAATGAAAATGGGAGCAGAGAGGAGGGAGTGGGGGGGGAAGAGAAATGGGAGGCAAAGCCACTCATCGCGAGGCCCATAGGGTAGAGGGGGGAGAGCCTCGCATTGTGTGGCAAACAGCATTGCCAGGCTTCAAATTTTATTGCTGACATTTTTGACTGGCAAGTTGCTAGTATTTTTTATTAATTGTTGCGATGTTGAAATTTTCAGAGACGTTTGATCTGGTCACTTTTTATATTGTGATGGCACCTACATGAAAGAACTTTCACTTAAGCAAATTTCTGTCCCTTGTGCACAAGGCTTTCCTCTATTCACATGCAAAGCCCTCTTGTTCAGATCCATGTGAATTTTAAATCCAAAGTCCTGTAGATACAGAACATCAAACGCTCATGTCTTTCATATATTCAATTTCCAGACTCTGACATAAAGGAGAAAATGCTGCAAGTCTTCTTTACAATATATATAAAAAAATATTCTGCTAAGTAATGTGAAAGCCAAAACTATGTCCAAATTGTCTAAAACATTAGACACAGTAGTTTGGTGTACTTCATGCATTGCTGCACAGTAATAGCTAAACAGCTGAAGCCGGTCTCTCATTGTTTAAAGAAAATCTATTTAATATATTCTATAGTTTGCTGCTATTTTGTTGAAAGGATTTAAGAATTGTTGCTTGTGCTTCGTCTATAAAAGCAGCATTCTCTGTTTCCGTGCTGCCATAGGACCAGATAGCATTGCTCCTAATAAATATATCACGAATTACACCTAAACACATTTCTATACATTGACCAATAGCAAAGTGATCTAGACCATTGGTTCTTTTTTTAATTTTAAAATGTTATACTATATAAAACTTATATTTTGTTTCTTCTCAAGCTTAGTAAAAATAATTTTTATCATACCTCATACATTTTATTCTAATATAAATAGTTAAGTTGTCAAAATCTTGGACATAATTTATTGTAGTACATACCTCCATATTCTTGGCATTTGTGCTATATAGCACATGAATGGTCATAATTCCAAGAAGTAGATGACATTTACTAATATTGACTTTATAAGGATACACTCTTATTAAAGTGCTTAGCCTTTTTGGAACTGGTCTTTTTTATTAAGAACCGATAGTTTTGATATAATGAGTATAATATCAGTAATTAAGTTGATAGATGTATAAATACTTGAATAAATGCTACAGAATATGTTGGCGCATTACAAAAAAACAATAATAATCAACAAATATCAAAACTATTTAGAAATTGGGGAATTCACCTATAATTGGTATGGTGGACAAGAGAGGGGAGAATTTTATGTTACCGAAACCTGAATTCAGATGACTAATTGTTATCATCCAGGACCAATCAATGGTCAGTTCTTGTTTATCAGGTTATAGTTTCATGAAGCTACTTACATATAATTGACAGTTCCGTGGTAACATTACTTGTACACTTTTGACATAATTTTATTTACTTTTATAAAGTTTCGGTAAAGTGGCATAACATTTCTTTGCTTTTTTTTTTTTTTTTTTTAAATACTAGTTTGTATTTGACGTTTATGCTTGTAGTATAGCTTTTATTTTACCTATAGTTTTTATTGTTACTACTTTGATGTTTCTATATCCATGGCAAATTGAAAAAGTGCTGGGGTCCGTGTCTTATTTTCAGTCTTGCTATGTTTATGGAAGACCCTTACTGTTCATTTAAGTTAAGTTCATATAAAAAAAAACTATTTTATTCCACATATGTGGAGATACCATGATATCTGTGTTTATAATTTGAATACTAAAAAAAGTATTGAATGCTTATGACTGAAATTTAAACCCCAGGGTCCTGGTCTGTCCTGCTCATCTGGTCATAGTCTTGTGGAGTCTTTAGGATTCTCAGAAAATCTTGACATGAAACCTGCCCTGTAACCGAAAATGTACTTAAATTTGTCTGATAAAACAATTTTTTTTAGGGAAACGGAAAGCTGAAGGCAAATGCATTTAATGAAATCAAATTTAGTTTGGGAGTCCTCCTTGACTGCGACTCCTTCATGACTCCTAGAAAGTCAGGCCTTTTTAGATTAATGCAGAAATTATGACTCTTATGATTCATTTTGGGGCCAGTGTATTACATAGACCTGACATATATCCCTATGTTCACTATGCTTTTCATGGCCTGTGAAGTACTTCACTGTAGGATGCAATTGCTTTTTCTATGGGAACATTGTTATGACTTCTGCACCATTTAGTGAATATAGGGCAGTATATCTTCAGTCTTCCTCTTTCATGTAACTATGTAACTTCCGGACATGCTAGTGAAAAAGGAGACACTGGTATGCGTTCCCAAAATCAGTGGCATTACTGTGATGCCAAAAAAAATTACCTTTACTTTTAAAAATAAGTGCAGTTTAGAATGGTAAAGTTTTAAGTAGAGTTTAACAGAAAATATGCGTTTATAAAATGGTGAAGAGCTATTTTTATTTCATAGAGATAAATGAACGCTACTATTAATACTGTACATCAATTAGCTTTGTGTTTATCCAAAGCACAACTGGACGGGTGGCCAACTAAGCCCTGAGGCCATATGCAGCCTTCAGGCACTTCCCTTGCAGCCTCCAGCCTGTTCTCTGGTGTTGGCGAGCATGCCTCTTTTCAGCAATCTTCTGGCTTATACCTCTCTCAAACAATCAAATAATATTAAACCCGGTTTATCTATACCTCTGTTAACAAGTTATTTCTTTCTACAGTGATTTTTCCTTTTGTGCTTGTTTAAAATAAAAAAAAGTTTTAATGCTCTGTGAGACCCATTTGAAAGGCATTTCAAGTGAAATAGGTTGCACATCCATGGTCGGTACTGTTGGACTTTTTCATTAATGTTACCATTTTTTATTTTAAAGTTACAATGCCTCTTAACAAACTTTGTGTCACCTGTAAGTGTTTTTTGTTCAGTAGCCAGGACCATAACTAAATGGTTCACGGTATCTAAGTGGGTCGGAAGCTGCAGACTTTAAACTGGTACAGTCAGACCACAAATGAGTTTTCCTGGGTTACTCATTAAGCCAATTTATTGTGGGCTTAATCTAATTGCATGTCCGCTGCATGCTTTCTGTGGTAATTAGTTGACAATTATACAACAGTACTCATGTTTGCACTGTTTAAGTATCCAGCTTTGTGTGGATTGAGTGTATACCCACAGGAAATAAGAAACCACTTCATTGTAAATAGTTATATGTTATGTATCTGGTAATCGATTATTGACCTTCAGTATCTAATGACTTGGTCACGTCTTTCTGTTTCCTATACATCTGCTTCATAAACATATATACACGTTGCTATAGATGACAAGCCAGTGTTTTTTTATTTTAAAACTCTTTAACTTAAAAGGTTATTAAAAGCATTTTTATTTCTTTGTTGCATCTGAAAGAGGGCATTTAATGATGTTGAACAGTGTGTTTTTTGTTTCTTTTTTTTAATAACAAAGCTCCTGGAGCAGAATATACTGCTTCCAATGTGCATGAGTCCTAGGTGCCAATGAGATGTAGAGTCATGCACACTCTACTCACACTTAAGTATTACCTAAATATTTTTTCATAAAAATACACTTTTATAATGTTTAAAACATGCTCTTTTAAATGCATGATAGAAAAAGATGCATCCCGTGTCCTTTTTTAAAATGGAACTAGTTCATTAAAGACAATATTTTGTAAGGATATTTTAGCCCTACCTAAATATTGAAGATTGAAAACTTACCTTATTTACCTGATTTTAACACTTTCTGAAATGTAGGACTTTTTGAAATCTGAGTGTTTTTTTACTTTGATGTCATTGATGATCAACTGGACTGTAAACACACCTCAATAAGTTGCTATATTACACACATTCTTTATGCAGAAAACTATCTTGATATTGTATAATTAATTTTCTTTAGTTTATTATAACCATTCTGCTAACAATACAATTTTAAATAAATAAACAGCTGTGCACCAGATTGGTTCAAATTCAGGGCCATACGCATGGAACCAGGCCACGCTTTCAGAATATTCCTGTATGATCACAGGCACATACATTATAATGTCTTTCTGCCTCTCAATTAAGTCTTATGACTTTTTTACCATGTTTTATTATGCTCGTGGTCAGACTCAAAGATGTCAAACATATTCTTTTCATTGTGGCTTTTAATGAGTAAACAGGTCTTGTTAGCATCTTCTTGGTTCCATGAATCCGTTTTATGCTTTATTTCTTTTCCCCTTACCCCACTCATTTTCAATATACTTTACACATACAAATGAATAATTTTACAGCTGTGGTAGGACAATTTGAAGCACCTGTTTGCTTCCCCGCTTTCACATTTTGTATCTTTGTAGCTTTGTTCCTCCACTTAATGTGTGTGTGTGTGTGTGTGTGTGTGTGTACACTGTACAGTATATAACATTTTAACATTATGAGGTTACGAAAGAGCTCACAACACCCGCTTTTTAAATGAACACAGTCTATTTCTTATTTAATGCTTGCTTGGAAAAATTGCTTTTTATGCTTTTATGAAAATTGCGGAGCAATTTTAATGAAGAGACTAGAAGTACTTCTGAATGGAAACTATGCCAGGCATTAGGGGGGAAATTGTATGGCACTTTCAGCTTCATAGATTCTGATAGCAATATGTACATGTGACTTGTTGAAGCAAAATCTGTATGTGTGTATATATAATAAAATGATTTTCATTTCAAAAGTTTTCCTCTCCTGGGTAGTTAGATTTTCAGGTTTTGGATGGAGTGATTATGATTATTCTGGGTGAAATGGTTCCCAACTGGGGTGCAATAACTGTCTTCCTTGTGCTTTTTGATGGAAAGTCTGTGCATATTCATCATTGGGTGTAATTTTTGTCTGGTTTCTACAATGTAACAGCCCCTTTCACATACAGTACAATTTATTCTGTAATCTACATTGGAGGATATACATGAATATGACTCTGATGTTATAGGTCTTGTGTTACTGTGTCATCTTCATGGATGTTCTAACATAGTTTGCAGCAAATTTTAATGCAAGGTTTGGTTCCATTTCCTCGGTTATGCTGTTCACTGGCCAATCTTCTGCTGACCAATGATGGTCTCAGATTTGGTGACCAATGAACAGCCTAACTGAGAAAATATCATGCTTCATATCAACGGAGGATTTTTATTGGACTATCAAAACGTCTCGTGAGGCCACATTCCTTCCCTATCGTTTATTGTTGTACTTTGAATCCTCAATATATGGGGATATTTACGGCCAAAACGTATTACGATTCTGTTTCCTTAGCTCAAACCTGGTCTGTAGACTTGCATACTTGACCTATTAGGACATTCTTTATGATGTCTGTGTCACACTCTGAATCTCTGCTCTGTTACTAGGCTCTTTCTTACTTATTTATTTTTTTCAGTATTGCTTCTGATTTGGTAAAGAGTAATATGTTTCTCTAATAAAATGGTATTACTATCAACTGCAATACTCTGATTATTCATTTATATACATGTGTGTGTAGATTTTTGTAGATTCCCATAACAAGTAAATAATACACCTGTGTGTTTTTTCATTTCACAAAACCCAACTTCAGTAATGCTTCAACCACTATCTAGGAATTGAGATGGGAACAGGAAAATTAACCTACACTGTTTTATGCATTCTCCATCATGTCTCATATAGAATCCAGACCCAGATATTTGCTATACTACTTCTGACAGTTCTCATCCAGTCATAGATCACATAATGGGATGTTTTCTCCACAAAACTCTTGGGATTGGCTGAGAAGTGGCAACATGGATTCTCAATGTAAAGAGATATTGAAAAGGGGAAACCTGAACCAGCTTCAGGGTGTAATTTCAAGATCTTATATGCAACCATTTTGTTTTATTGTTTTATTTAGATGCTTTTTCTGATTCTATGCGGGTAAGTTTTGCAGTTCATTGTCTTTGTAGTATATTAATCTATCTTCACCCACAAGGACATTGTAACTCTAAAATGACAGACAAGAATATTGCAAGCCCAAGACATATGCCCCCATCCTATATGAGACTTGTCAATAAGGAGCCATTTTTTTTAAACTGACTCTAACCACTTCCAGTCTTGAACTTTTTTTTATTATTGTACCATTGTTTTTACCTTTTTTATACTATATGATGCAATCTTTCCTAGTATCAACAAAAATTGTAATGGTCTTCAAATAAAATTCATAAAATACTGCTCTGCAATACATGCATATTTATGGTTTGCATTACAAAGTCTTCCCTTTGTTCCTGTGTACTATTTCTCTAGGTGAAATCACCCAGAAGTACAATCTGTCACTTAAACCTTCATGTTTTCCTAAGTGGTTTTAATCCTTAATAAATAATAGATTCTTGGGATTTCAAGACTTTATGAACACTGACCTAACATTTTTAGACCAGTTTTGCATGAATTTTAACTTGTAAAAACTACCTATAAAAAAATAAAATAATAAACTGACCTTAACTGTGTAGAAAAGAACAGACCTTACTGTACACAGATTTATATGTGGCAGACCATGCAAAATATTGGAGCATGGTCGGTAATAATATATTATAAAGAAGGTTCTTTCTAAAATGAATTGGTTTTGGGAAATTCCCTGCATTTTTATATGCAAATGCGTAGCTCATGCATACTGATTAACTGCTCCCCCCCCCCCCCCAAAAAAAAAAAAAGTATCAAAAATACAAAAACATCTCACATGCAAGATAAGATTGACTCACAAATATTCACATATACAAACATACACTACAAGGTGCGGAGAAGGAGGTCTTACTTTGCCTAGACAATTGTTGGAAAGTCATTAGGGGAATAGGAGTAATAAGATCTCCTCTGATCTGCAATATGCGGATTAACTATTAATTAGTTAAGATGACATAATCCAGTTCAATTTGTCTATTTCTTGCTATATAAGTGCTGATATCATTAATTCCATCCAATTGCTTAGGGAACATATGAAACAAGAATACCTATGGAGATGGTTTTATCTCAATTTTAACTATTCTTGCTATATGTTCTGCGCACATAGACCAAAAATTTCTATTTTTTCACACTTCCGCCACATATGGGCTTGGATTCCCCTCTCCATACAGACTCTCCAACAAGAATCTAAGTTAGCCTTAGGATCAATTTATTTAAGATCTCAGGAACTATATACCATTTCTGCACTATTTTAAAGTGTATCTCCCTAAATTACATGCACTTAATGTTCCTTTCAGTATCCAAGCAAGCTTTACACCAGTCATTAACATCCCAATTTAGGCAAAAATCAAAAGCCTACTACTCAAAAACTACTCGTAGCCTTTGATTTGTAGGTCTCCTCACATTTCTTCTAATTTATAACAATTAGAGACAGATAATTTGCTCTTATCCTCAGTACAGAATCTTTCAAATGATGTAAGTTCTCTACCTTCCCTCAAACTGTAACCCAACTTTCCCACTAATTGTATCAATGAGTTCTACTGCATCCAGAGTGTCTTTGGGGGATTATAATATAATACTAACTCTTCAAAGGTCTTGAAAGGTCCATTTGTATAAAGATCTGATACAGTTTTCAAATTCCACTTATGCCAATTCGCCTGATGTTCTTGTGGATTTAACTCGTACAATAGCTGAATAGGAGTTAGTGGAGAGGGAAAGGGGACCATTTTCAATGAGGAATTCATTCTATGCCATGATACCAGGTATTGCTTGATCACCATAGGTGCGTTTACTGGCTTGCTATATGTTGTTTTATTAAACCACATTACGTGGTTTAATTTTAATAATGGGAACTGATTTGATTCAATGTCATTGAACTTAGGTTTTACTATTCTCATGAAATTTCATAAAATGGTAAGGGTTTATTGCCAATTATATGTTCCTTTATTCTCATATTCAGAAATTGTTATCCTCATGGGATAGATCAGAGATATCATGAATAGGTAGAATAGCAACAGTAATTAGGTCAATTCTCCCAAAAATCACTTATGTGCGTTCCTTTAGAGGTTCCAAATGATATGAGGAAATTTCAATGCTCTATAGATAAAGTTATGTACAGAGGTAGAAGAAAGAGGATAATATTATAGATCACCAAAAGGCATTTTATGAAAGGAGGCTTGGCTTCACCATGTGTGAACGATTATCATGATGCAGTAATGCTGGCACATTTAAGAAGGTGGTGCTCTAATTAAGATATACCAAGATAGAAACTGTCAACTTTGTAATGGATACATTTAGTCTCCACCATTTGTTGTGATTGCAAGACTGAAAGAGAGAGCTGTCTGATTTTCTTCTTGGTTATAAAAGCAGGTGTGGATTTTTAATACAAATGCAACTGAAGCTATGATTTATCAAGCTATCCATATCCTGCTGCCCCATTAGGTATATTTCATAGTGTTTTTGGAATCCTTTTAAAAAAGGGGACAACGAGATAATTTAATAACTGACATAGGGCCTTATTCTATTATTGGCCGTAGGAGATGCGGGGCCGCAAGGACCGGCCGCAAGCTATTCGGCTATCCTATTCCCTTCCGGCCGGGTATTCCGGCAGGCTTGCGGCCGGCGCCTTGCTATCCCTTGCGGCCGCTCGCGCCGGAGGAAAGCCTTTGATCTAAAACGGCCGCAAAATCCTGGTTGCTATTAAATTGCTCTGGGAAACCTCTCTGCAAGGCTAAAACCGAGCCCCAGCTTACTTGCAGCAAAAAGGTCCCGCAGGCACACAATTAAGCACATTTTAAAGCCATAATAAAGCCATCCTGCACTCTTATGAGACTATAAAGTGATTGTAGGTGTTAGCATTAATAGTACAACATTCCCCTACACTCAAATCTGTCATTTTTTTTTAAATTTTTTGTCACATATCCATGTAAAAAGTCCAGAGGGCTTGGAGCACTTCAGACCCGCCCACGCTGCGGCCGGAAAATAAACGGTTAATGTAATCTCGGATTTGGGCTGGTGTGCAAGCTTGAGAGGGGGATACTATTAATCCTTTCCCCCATTATGATCCCTAGCATTTACAGAGCTTTACAGTTCAGTCTTGAATTTATTTTTGCATTTAAAGATTTCTGAGCTTACGGCCGATTGCAAGATATACCTGGAGATCCGTAAGGGGATAGCCTTGCGGCGCCGTATAATTGAATTGCAAGGTAACGGGAGCAGCCTTGCAGCCGATTTTACGGCCGATAATAGAATGAGGCCCATAGTGTTTATGAGGTGTTGGATAATTCCTGGTTAGACTTTTACAGAGATGGTATTTAGTTGCCTCATATGGCAGCTACAATTTTTAGTAAACCATTCTCATAGATGTTGGAGAGAATGTGGTAAAGGTACATACACATTTAACGTATTTGTTACAAGAATTTTGGGATATAAGGTCTAGTATGTACTACAGCAATTAGAAGAAGGTGGAGATGATTATATTTCATATCCTCCCTGGAGAGATGAGATCTTCAACTAAATATTTAATTTCACAAATATTACTAGTGGCAAAATGGTTGATTGTTAAAAATTGGAATCCAAGAACACTTCCAATATGGGATTCAATAATAGAATTGGTCAATAGAAATAGAGAACTGGAAACAAGTTTTCAAGTGTGGCATAAGGATAATAAAAACGAAGGCTAAATGGACATGGGATGAGTATATGTCAAGAGTAGGCTGTTGTGAATGATTGGGGTCTGTTGGTAATGTTTTGTGTTAATATACACATAAGAATAATAAATATCAATATTATGTGCATTGAATGTCATGATTTGCATGAAATGTAAGTTAAAATAAAGAGGGGGGAAAAAATAAAATCAACTTCATGTGACAGTCCCTTTTAACTTGCCTCCTGGCAATTCAAAACATAAATGTGCATTGAAGGACAACCTCCTTTTTTTTTTTTTTTTTTTACACTTAAGACCTGTGCTTCATTTCTCACGTTCGCGATGATCTCAGCTCTTGGCGCTAATTATTGGCTACCCCAGAGTTTGATAGGTTCTAATGAAGCTGATGCCTTTCAGTCGCAGACAAGGATTTGTGAAGTGACCTTCACAGTTGTTAGCTGAACACATTTTTTTGCTTAAGGGTATTTTCCTCTTAGTGCTGAATATAACCTGTACTGCTTAATCTGATCACGGTGTCATGGTTAAGAGCATCATGTGGTAATGGCTGAAAGTAAAGCAGCTGCATTCTACACATAAATGGTAACGAGGGAAAGACTATCTGCACAATAAACTGCAAACTGGTCACTTTTCTTACATGTTTACGCACCGTTAAATAATACCTGGTGGAATATGGCATTATCATCCTAATCTTCAGTGTTGTTCTTCTATTACAATTAACTGGTAATAGTACAAGCGCTGGCTTCATCTGTTTTTATGTTCGGGAGAAACAGATATGAGATCTGTTAATTGATCCACAGACACAAGGCCTAATGAGGAGCCCTGTAGATCAACCTAGGCCTCCTGGGGTTGATGGGAGGGGCCACTTGTCTTGGCAGGACCGGGGTTTGTGATTGGAGGTGGCTAGCTGGGGAGTGGAGCCATTTATAGGTTCTTTGTAACCATCTGTGCCATTATGCTCCCAGCTAGCCATGTGTGAAGATACCCATCCCTATATAAAAATAAATAAATAAAATATATGGTCATTTAAAAAATTAATGAAATGAATGACAATATGGGAGGTATTTATCTAGTTGATTGTATTAAGTAGTTGGTTTGTTCTGGGTATATGATTTTGTCTGTAATATGTTAACAGAAAATGTATTTTGTTATCACAGGGGCGGATGGTAGTGGTAAAGTGGGTGAGATCGTACCCTACGGTGGTATGGCTCTTCCAGCACAGTAGGCCCCATTTGCTTTGTGGGTGGTGATTATTGGAACTTCTCTGTTTGTTGCAATACTGTATTGCACATGCTACAGCATCTTTGGTGCGTTGCATCATTCAAGAGAGGAGAGAGAGATGTGGTTTTGGGAACTAAGCCGAAATCTCATGCTTTGCTGCAGAGACTGTAATACTTGCCTCTGATTGGCCAAAATTAATTTTATGCTAATTTTAGCAGGGACTTTTGGGGGCATTAACTCTGAAAATCAAATGCTAGCAAGCTCAAGATATTTAGCAAACTTTATGGTAAGTTTAATAATCAGGTGACTTAAATATGCATTTAATATGGGGGATGTGTTAGATTCTGAAACTTGAACACACTCTTCAATTTGGCTTCAAATCCTCCACTCCAATGTGTGTTTCTTTTTTTTTTCTTTTTTTTGTTGTCTGTGTTACATTTGCATATTGCATAAAATCAGATTTGTCTAATCTAGATAGGAACACTGGCTAATTATTTGTATCCATGTACCTGGAGATCTAGATGTAAGTCATGCTAATTGTAATAAATGTGACCCAGTCACTCTTGCTCGTCCTAATTTCCTCAGTGGAATGAATGTCTGAGTCAGCCACTGAACCTGATTACACAGATGCTGTTTTTAATGAGGCATGTGCTCACCTGGAGAGTTTTGAACTGTGTGCCCTTCCTGCAGGGTGTCCGCTTGGCTGCAAAATTGGAACGCTATTTACAAACTAGTTTGACCTCCGCTTAGTGTCTATTTTTAATACTCCTAATTCTATAAAGGGTACCGGCAATATTTATTCTGATGTGCTGTATGGCAAGGCGGATTAAGAAATGTTTTGTTTTGAAAGAATGAATTATATAGACAACAGGAGTCATTCTCACATAACAAGATATATTGTTGCATTAACCAATACATTACAATGCCAATATGATAACTTCGAGAACCACTATAATTTGCTTAAAGAATAATCTTTTGAAGAACCACACATGATATAAAGCAAAATACGATAGATATTACAATTTTTGAACTTTTTGTGTGACACAGGCCAACAGGTGTCCATCTAACCGGTGTGGATGAAAGGTTTATCCAAGCTTATCCAATCTATGTACCATGATCCGTAATATTCATTCCACTATATCCGTAATATTCAGTGTATTCCGCTTTACTCTTGTACGTTGCTGGGTTCCCAAGAAAAGCACATAACTCCTTTTTTGTGTAAGATTTTAAAATGTTTTGGATGTGGTCTCACACCTACCATTGCTTGACATCACTTTTTCTTGCTCACTAATGCAAGTGTATTAGAGCCTGGGCTGTCGGATAGTCATAAATACGGAGAGTCTATAACTACTCCATGGCACAACCAAACATTCCTTATTCACAAACAACATAAGGAATTCGATATTCCTATTCACTTTAACTACCCAGCTTCATCAACTTTTTAACCTCTTCATGTATTTATTTATTTTTTTCTCACAAAACGCAGTCATACTTCTGTGGAATTACGCATCTTTGTTACTCTTGATTAGCTTCCTCAGGTGGAAGGCTTTGAATACAGAGGAAGTTTGTCTGCACAGTGGAAATGTTTACAAGGACACAGCCTCCTGAGATAATAGCAGACAGGATTAAAATAAAATGGAAGCCTGCCATAAATAATATCTTAAAAACAACTTGATAATGGGTAAGATGTTATTAAATTGCAAAAGACCTTTAGATAAAAAAAATTGACCAGAGGGACTTTTGAAATGAGCATTATTTCTTGATTTTAATTAAGCAGTGAGAAACCTTATCCTACTTCTAAATGAGGTATAATATTTGAAGTGATATGCTGTATATGAAGCTCTTGTGTTTTTTATTTACTTTACTAAGCCAATTACTTTGCAGCACTTAAGAACCAACCTTGACTCTACAAACAGGCCAGGATTTCCAGATATCCTACAAGGCTAATTGCTTTGGTGGGTGTTGCCATAGTAACACTACCAGCCGGCATTGTTTGAAGCCTGTATGTTATCAGGGGAGAGTGCACAGACCTCCCTAGTTCTCTTCCTTGTGATTATCAGCCTTACATTACATTTTTTGGATAGCTAAATAAAAGTATTAAAACTGTTCATTCCCAACATTTCCTAAAGCACATTTGTGTAATGAGCAAATCTGTTTTTTAAGCAAGGCTAAATAATGCATTTCTTTGTCTTTGAGGCTATTAAAATGGAATCTGCAAATACTGCATGAAATGAGCAGTGCAGTAGGAGTCAGTCTTTGGAAACCGCCACAGACCTCCAATTAAGTCATCATTGGAAATGGTTTCATTGCGACCCAGCATGTGGCACACAGAGGCAATGCCAAGCATTCCACAGTGTAATGGTGATTAGTCACTATTTAACATGTAATTTACAATGAATTGGGGCTGTATCAGGAAACTCATTATACGACTCAAAATCAATATGCCGTTCTCTTGGCTCCTTTTCTTTTTTCTGTTCTCTTTGCAATTTTGCTGTTTTTTTGAGCTTGTATTATGGTATATCTGCTCCCAAGTAGGAGTAGGAAGCATAGCTTTGTGCTTCAACAGAGGCCAAAATCACAATCGTGATCAAAAAGGAAATACTGCTCCGTTGTAGGCATTGATCCCTTTTAATAGCCACAAATGAATTCAAAGGAATGCTGTAGACCTTTATCAAAAATATATTGTTTTGAAGGTCAACGCTTGAAAACAATGAAAATATTGAGAATAAAGAAAAAAAGCAGTACAGCCTTGAATCTGTTACCTTTTTATATGCAATTAAGATGTATGGTTTACCATTTTGGTTTCTAATGCTCAGCTTCCTGCAGTGGAAGGAGACTTTGAATGCGGAGTTTCCATTTGTACAATGTAAATATGGTAGCTACAACTGCCAGTACTTTCAACAGAACTAATAGAAGGTCTTTTAATTTGCAAGGATATACCCTGCTGGGGGAATAAAATGGAGTCCGTAATGGCATACAAAAGTTACAAAATACGGTTTTATCTTTTTGCTTGTTACATTTTTTGAAATCTATTTATCAAGCTTAGTTATTCAAAAGATGATATAAAAATTGACCACAGTGGCCCTTTAAAAAAAAAAAGGGTTAAACAATCCGTTTAACGGAAAATTGGTAAAAGAAAATCTTTCCTTTTTTGTTGGTGAAACCAGAAACTTTAATAACCACCAATTAATTATACCTATTGGAAGCGATCACTTGTTGGAATACAAAGTAAATGCGGCTTAGGTGTAAGAAAAACTTAGTGTCAACTTTCCTTTTAATTCCAGATCACCTCATATATAAGAATACAGGAATATGTTTGTTCAGTGACCTTTTTTAAGTTGTTTTCTATCACACAATTAAAATATCAAGTTTTTAAATGTTAAGGATTTAGTGAATAAAAAAAGTCTCCTTTTTGACCTCACACAAAATATTTATACAAGGACAAGGCAGATATGGGCAATAAATAAAAAAATATAAAAAAAAACATTGAAGCAAACTGCAGCATGTTCAATGTGTAGTAAAATAGCCCCCTTGGTTAGTTTTTCTCTAAGTCATAAATTTGTGATCATGCATGGGTCTTTTAATACCTGTACATACTGTTTCTGGAACAGTCAAGACCTCCTGATTTTGTGTTAAGCTTTACCAGGGACAGGCCATATATGGATAAACTGTTTTTCTTTAGAGCTCAATAACACAACTGGTGAATTTGTCTGTCATTGCCTAATTAATGTTAATTAGAAGTAGACCTGTTTGCAAATGAGTAGTTTGTACGTGCTTAAAATATTTTTTTTTTTTATATTTACAGCTCTTGTTTTCTGTTAAACTCCTGTTCTCTTAAATGCATAATACAAAATGTAAGATTTCAGTATAAAGTGTTGGTAATAGAATAGGCCTGAGGGCGTGAGTAAATAGTCTGGGCTGACCTCAGTAGCAGGTGTTTGACCATGAATTGTAATGTTTGTTAGATTGATCACTCTCAGCCCTGGCTTTTATGTTAGCACCTGTATTAAAGGGACATGGAATGTTTCTGGATTTCATTTGGAATATAATATACCTATGTATCGCTTTACTTTTGTGCACTTTATATTATTAAGAAGCCCTTAAAAACTCTGTTTTTATCTCCCTGAAATCTTACAAACCGGTTTAGTGTATTCATGAGCTGCCTAAACTACAGAGGGCAGAACTATAAACAGGTAAAAAATGCACTTAATAAAATAAAGTACATAAAAGTAAATAGATGCATATATTATATTCCTAGTGAAATCCATAAATCTTCCATGTCCCTTTTAAGTCACTGTGCTGGACATTTTTTTATCTTTTTTTTTTTTTGTGTTAAATTTTAACAGTTAATGAATAACATAACCAACACTTGACAAGACGAACCTTGTGGCCACCACAAATGCTAGTGTGCGAGCATCACCACGACCGCGCTATGCACGCACGAGCGCGTCTTTAGCGCAGTCTAGTGGCAAAGAGAGAGGGATAGGAGAATATTGATGGAGAGACTGAGCAAGAGGGGGTAGAGAGTTAAGGGGGGCAGAGAGACAGCCGGGGAGGGGGGCAGGCATGGGAGCAGAGGGAAAGAATAAAGCAGATAGTGTTATACAGATGGGGGTAGGAGATCAGAAAAGGGGGGGGGGGAATGTTTGGCTGGCTCCTAAATTTCAGATATGTTTGTATACTCTTGATACATACATACATACATACATACATACATACATACATACATACTTGGGAACATCCCAGGGGTCTGAGAGACTGAGGTTGACATCTCACAACTCTCCCTCACTGTAACTGTAATCCAACTTGTATGCGTGTCTCAATGCCTTATAAAGTTGGTGATGGGCAAGCAATGAAGCAGCAGGTGTGGATGCAGTGGGAGCTGTAGCTACGGACCTACACACAGGAGACTCAGGCTTGATGGTCTTTCCTCACTTATGGAAGTGTGTGTGTGTGTGTGTGTGTGTATATCATGGCACCCCGACTTCATCGCGCCTGAGTAATGCGCGGCGACGAATGCGCTCCAGACACAAATGCGCCTGTGAAAGCTCGCCCTGGCATCTGTGCGCATCCCTCCCACTCAGTGCCTGCATTTTGTGTATATAGGGAGACAGATGGATAGATAGGCAAGGATAGACATATAGAGGTGCCATATACATATATCTACCAGGCAACAGATGGCACAGTCATAGAATATATAGGGAGACAGGGGGAGAGCTGTACATACCTTGACACATTGACATCAGGTGAGTATTCTGCACAGGCAGTCACCTTTAGGACTAGCAAGGTATTATTTTGCCATATCTAGTGCTGAATGTGAGGAGGGTACAGAGCCTGCACCTCTATGACTAAATCCAGATATTACAAAATAATACCTTACCAGTCCTAGAGGTGACTGCCTGTGCGGAACACTCACCTGACGTCAATGTGTGAAGGTATATACAGCTCTCCCCCTGTCTCCCTATATATTCTGGGACTGTGCCATTTGCCAGTTGTTGCCCTGGTAGATATATGTATATGGGTCCTCTATATGTCTATCCTTGCCTATCTATCCATCTGTCACTGTGCCACAAAATGCGGGCACTGATTGGGAGGGATGCGAGAGATGCACGCAGATGCCAGGGTGCGCTTTTTCACGGGTGCGCTTTTGTCGGGAGCGCATGCGTGCGCGCGCATTCGTCAGGCGCGATGAAGTTGTGCCACCATATATTATACATGCTGTGGCACACAAGGAAGTAACAAGTCTGCTATAATTCATTTTGACGTTATGATTGTGATAAATATCGCAATTGGAAACCGCGGTAAGGACACACTTCCACACTTTTATATAGCAAAAAGGAGAATGAAGAAGACACTGTTGCAAGCAGCATGACAGCAATTGTTGGTGACATTTATTTAAGACCTGTCTTGTTAAACTTTAGGTACACAATAACTATTCTATATGCTCTGAGAATGTAAATGACATACAAAGATATGGTTTCCTGGTTTCATGTATTACAATCTACATAAAAGTTACCTGACAACGTTACCTGTGTTTGTGAATAACAACATTCCACATTACTTCCATGTGTGTATTCACATGCCAAGTAAATGTTTGGTCTCCAGTGCCGCCTTGGTGTGAACCTGACCCTGATATAACATAAACCTAAAGTGTTCATTTAGATATATTCCATTTTGATGATTATTAAGGGTATGTGGGGCTTCCCTGGTGGTCCAGTGGTTAGGATTCAGTGCTTTCACCGCTGGGGCCTGGGTTTGATTCCAGTCAGGACACCAAGAGGTCACACCAACCCGAAGCCAAGCAGGATTGGGCCTAGTCAGTACTTGGATGAGAGACTACCTAGGAATACTAGGAGCTGTATACTGTGGCCCACTGGAGAAGGAACTGGCAACCCACTCCAGTATCACTGCCATGAAAACCAAGGGTATCAGCATGACCATGGACATTAATTTTTTTTGTTGGTCTGAGATCCTTCGGCGCTCATTGCGAGGCTGTTGGTTGTTGTATTTTTTTCCTGATAGGCGCTTTTGCTGTTATTGTTTGTTCGGCACTGATCTGCTTTTTGCGCTTATTGCAAGGCTTTGTGTGCTATGAGCAGCGTTGGCGCTCGTGAGGCGCTCAGTGAATGGCTTTTGTGTTTATTGCGAGTTTTTTTTTCTGTATATGTATTTTTGTATGGTAATTAAATAAATAATTAATAAATGAATATACTTTACCCATTTAGAAGTAATATATGCAGGAAGCATTGTGCCGAAGAGCTGACAATCTGTTTTGATGTTCCTGCAGCATACATTGTAGGTTTGCACTGGTCTGGAGCTGAGGTGTAAGTGTCAGCAATGTGTGTAGTGTAAATAGGCTGCGTGCGCGAGGGGAAGCAGTTAGTGTAGCTGTGTCCTTCTGCATTGTGTAATTTAGTGTTGTAAAATGGCGGCGAATGTGTATGTGCTACGCGGGTGTGGATGATTAAGCGTCCTTGCTAAAAGTGTATCTTGTACCTCAGACAGCTTTTTTGAAAAGCCATATGTGCTTGGTGGTGCTTTGCGTCTTTAGAGTCCTGTAGCCTTGTTTTCGTTTTTTTCGCGGCCATTTTTTCTCTCGCTTAGGGGATTTTCGTGTGT
Organism: Discoglossus pictus; assembly: GCA_027410445.1. Lineage (NCBI taxonomy): Eukaryota > Metazoa > Chordata > Amphibia > Anura > Alytidae > Discoglossus > Discoglossus pictus. Next base: position 180,753,320 of record CM050166.1, on the reverse strand, counting down.
CTAAACTTGGTAATTTGGACTTAAATTGAGATGTAACTTCACTTTCAGAGGTCCTGGGTGCCCCCCCCCCCCCTTGTTGGTAAGTTATTTATGTCTGTCTTGTGTGTATTTGTGGTGTTTCTAATGTTTTCAGGTGCGTGCGGTTTGGCCGTTAAGGTCGTATTTTTGCGGGGTTGTAATGTTTTTTTTTTCTAAGTTATGCGGTTTGTATTTTTTTGTGTAAGTCCGTATTTAGTGATTGCGTGTTAGATCTATTTTCTTAAAGTGCAGAGTGTGTGGGTGTTTGTAACCGCTTGTGTGGCGCCTTAGAGCGTCCACCTCCACAAATGCAGCCCCTTATTTGCGACCTGCAACGTTGGAGCCTCCACCTTCCGCAAATGCGGCCCCTCGATTTGCGAGGGTTCGCATTTGCGGACCAACCTGCGTCACTCGCTTTGCGAGGGACGCAGTTCTTGCGAGCTCTCTTCGCGAGCTTGCAAAGCATGATGACTATTCGTAGTTTGACAACTATATGTGATAACTAGTATACATAATAACCATGTACAGGCAAAATATAACCATACAATAACTCTCGCTTGCTCGCGCTCTCTGTCTCTCTCGCTTGCTCGCGCTCTCTGTCTCTCTCGCTTGCTTGCGCTCTCTGTCTCTCTCTCGCTTGCTTGCGCTCTCTGTCTCTCTCTCGCTTGCTTGTGCTCTCTGTCTCTCTCTCGCTTGCTTGCGCTCTCTGTCTCTCTCTCGCTTGCTTGCGCTCTCTGTCTCTCTCTCGCTTGCTTGCGCTCTCTCTCTCTCGCTTGCTTGCGCTCTCTCTCTCTCGCTTGCTTGCGCTCTCTCTCTCGCTTGCTTGCGCTCTCTCTCTCGCTTGCTTGCGCTCTCTCTCTCGCTTGCTTGCGCTCTCTCTCTCGCTTGCTCGCGCTCTCTGTCTGTCTCTCTCTCGCTTGCTTGCGCTCTCTGTCTCTGTGTGTGTATAGATAGATAGAACACCTTTACGGTAATATTATTTATAAGGTTAATTTCTCTCTGCTGTCATTACAGAGCTCCTGTGTATAATAGATATCTATAAACAAACACAAAAACGTTTCCAAATATTTGTGTCTTGTAATTCTCACACTCAAAGAGAAATATGGCAGTCTGGTTATGCTCACTTTGAAACATGTTGTTCCAAAACTGTAGCATGAAACCAGTAACAAGTTACTTAAAGTATAATAATTGCAGTTACTAATCAGTGAGTATGCCTTGGAAGAACAAAGAAACCTAGATCTGACAGCAGATCAGAACCAAAACCCTCCTATAATCTTGTTGTTCTGTCTCTGTAAAAGATTGGCTTGATCTCGCTTAGGATTGTCGTTTTATTAGTTTATCATGTTATTCGGTTGGAGAAAACTTTGTTTGTGGTCTGAGTCCACTCTTAATCAGAGTCTTTTACCGAGATACTCAGGCCCGTGTTGCTTTAATTATTTGTTTTTAATTGTAACAGTGATAATTCGTATTGAAGGGTATTTTTAAAGTGCCATTATTTTCGAAACTTATGTTTTTTTCTTTTTTTTTTCTTTAGCTTGCTAATTAATTTGTTTTGGTGTCTAGAACTTGTCCTGCTCTGTGTTTTGCATTTCATACAGTTACAATGGATTTCAAAGTCTACACATCCTTATAGAAATTGCAGATTTTTGTGATGTAAGCATGCAATCAAGATAAGTCATGTGAGAGATTTTTCCATCTTTAATGTGACCTTCCATCCACTATAGGTAATTTCTTCCACTGTTGTGCCACTAACTAGGTTTGATTTGTTTTTTTCCTGCTGACAGAAATTTCCATGTGGACTATATTTTCTGCATACGTGATGGACTAAATATTAGTTTTATGGAAAGTATTCCCTGAACAAATCCAAATACACTATACATAATGGTCAATTAAAGTACCACTGTAGTGCCCTAATAACAGGAGATTGATGTTTTAGTTAGGTGTTGATCATTAATACCAGTCATATGTAATGATTTAAAGAAAACCGCTGCTGCTGGTCTCCTAATATAAGGTCAATGGGGATGGGTGGCTATGTCAAACAGGTGATGCTAAATTTCCAGACACAATGCTCTCGTGTGTCTGGATACTTGCTGCAATTATTTCTTGGCAATTAACTTTTGCTTGTGGCAGACTTTGAATTATTTGGCCACTTACCTAATTAGATTATTCTTAAAACCCTTTAAACCTGTTTCTCAGCCAACCCCCCTTATGCCACTGCTAACCTTAACAGCTACTAATTCTAGTCGTTTATTGTAAATTTTAATATTGAATATTGGTGTTAGACATCACTGAATATGAATTGTACAAATTAACAATGTTTCATTATTGCTGGCCCTAAAATATAAACCACTTAACAGTGCACTAAGTCCAGTACCGCAGAGTTTCACCCTCATTAAGTTATGAACTATTACTATTGAAATTGGCTTCATAATAGGTGTTAATTAATGAGCTCTTAATGGGTCCAACAGGATGGGTGTTTTCACATTGATTTGATAAATCATCCGTGAAATAGTGAATAAATTATCACAATACAGGCTCCTGTGGCACTGTAAAAATCCCTGAGTCTTTGTTATATGCATCATGTGCGTGCCTTATACACATTCCTTTAATGGGGTTACAGTAGGTCTTGGAAAATTACACAACTCTTTGTATGGTTGTAAACCTGATTGTAATCTTTGTATGAACGGCAGTGAGAAAGTTTGTCGTCTTGTTTTGTCTGTGCAACTTTCGCCTTGTTAAAGAATAACCCGAAGATTACCCCAAACATGTCTATTTAGTCACATTTATATAATTGACATTTAAATAAGTGTGCTTTTGGAGCCTGTTTATGCCTAGTTTCTGACAAATGATACCATGATATTAACAAACAGCTGCAAATATCCAAAATTATTTTTTTTATTTAAAAGAAAGCTAAATTGTTATTCGATTTATAAGCATCTGTAATAATTGGTGTTAAACCAACTAGGCAGGCAGTCCCCCCCCCAGTTAATTTATGACCCAAGATAAATGGATGATCTTGAAATGCAATTTCTTCCTACAAAACATTATTATTATTATTATTATTATTACTGTTTTAATGCGCCAACCCATTCCGTAACGCTATACATGGGTTAAGTTTAAGGTAAAACAATATCGGCACATTACAAAGATGGAGGGCCCTGTCTTTGAGCTTAGAATCCAGTGTCCTTAGTGCTTTCCCCAAAGCACCGCGCAAGATGAAAACTTGCAATTGTAGTTTCAACCATTTTCCACAGTGTATACTGTATATGTGGGACTTCTGTAATCTTTAAAGCCTGTGAAGCTGCAAGAAACAAGAGTGATGTTTAATGTTAGCTAAGAATTTCCTTTGTAGTTTAGCATATATAGAGGCATCTCTGAGTCAGTGTGCTGTGAAACATAAAATAACTATATACCGGTAGTTATGCTAGTATTTTCAGAAAGATGATTTCTTGAATAGACAGTCCTCCTCTTCAATCTTCCCATTTCTAGTTTTTCATAAAGGTTGACATTCCACATGGATCTAATTATTACACATTTCAGCTCCTGGCTATCGGTTGGCCAAGCTGTCTAACAAAGATAAGAATTTCACTTTTTTTAAAAGGATGGAGGTAATGGCAGTTATGAATTTCTTTACCAAAGTTTCTTCAGTAATGATATTTTTTAGGCTAAATAAATACAAGGATATAGATGTTTACAATTGTAAGACTGCACTAGAACTGGCATTGTATAGAATTGCCAAATGTATTAAAATATAATATAATGAAGATACCGTACTTTAATAAAACCCTTTCACAGTGGATGTAGTCAGATGGCAAACGTTTTTTAACAGTCAGTTATGCAATAATTTGATAATGTTAATCCAAATAGTGAACGATCCATCTAACCATGATATCTCTAGGATGTTATTTGTGTTTATCTAATGATGTATCTGAAAGGCTTGTAGTCCTGGCATTGGAAGGGAACATCATTTATAAAGCAAGTCCCTTATTTAAAATGCTACATAACAAAAGCACAATGTGTGCATTCTTTTATTCATTCTTTTCCTTCTTCCATATTGAATGGACCCTTCCAGTTGAAGGTGAGAGCTGGGGTTCCTCAAACTTGACAGTATCTCTTCTATAATAGAAACTTACTCTGAGTGTATATGAGCTATAATCTATTGACACTCCAGGCTATATATCCTGACATCCAAAAGCATCTTGGGGGACAAAAGTGTCAATCCGTGGATGTCCCCTGAAAATGGAGCGATCTGATCACCCTAACCTACAGGCCAAATTGTTTCTTTTTCAGTCTTAAATATTTTTGTTAGCTTTTTTAAAGAAATGTGCCATATATATATTTGTAATGTTACATTATAATAATAATAATAATAATAATAATAATAATAATAATAATAATAATACTCTTCTACTTTGTAAATGGCGCTCTAGAGAAAGCTGGTACAGATGCAGTACAGATACAAGTCTAATGGGCCAGAAGACAGCTTGGTGCAACAGAGTTGAGGTCCTTACTCCTGAAGAGCTTACAATCTAGAATGTAAGGGTGGGGTATGAAACAGGAGTGTGACAGATTCAAGATAGCAGAAATCAAGGCAGTATGCTGCAAGTGGAGGCGGTTGTGTGTCATAATGTAGGTTGTGTATTTGGTATATAGTTTTGTGCTTATCAAGGCTGAATGTGATAAAACTTTTACAAACTCACTAAAACGGATCTGTTTAAAGAAGCTTGAGGCAGAAAAATGGTCTGATGGAATTAGGCAAGAAGTTACTAAGGAGTAGATGCATCTTGAGAAGTCCTAAAGGCGGGAGGAACCCCAGCTCTCACCTTCAACTGGAAGGGTCCATACAATACGGAAGAAGGAAAAGAATGTACAGGGGTGCACTGTTGTTAAGTGGTTTATATTTTAGGGCCAGGAATAATGAAGCATTGTTAATTTGTACAATTCATATTCAGTGATGTCTAACACCAATATCCAATATTAAAATTTACAATAAAAGACTAGAGTAAGTAGCTGTTAAGGTTAGCAATGGCATAGGGGAGATTGGCTGAGAGACAGGTTTAAAGGGTTTTAAAAATAATCTAATTAGGGTAAGTGGCCAAATAATTCAAAGTCTGCCACAAGCAAAAGTTAATTGCCAAGAAATAATTGCAGCAAGTATCCAGACACATGAGAGCATTGTGTTACTATAGCCTTGTGCCTGGAAATTTAGCATCACCTGTTTGACATAGCCACCCATCCCCATTGACCTTATATTGGGAGACCAGCAGCAGCGGTTTTCTTTAAATCATTACATATGACTGGTATTAATGATGAACACCTAACTAAAACATCAATCTCCTGTTATTAGGGCGCTTCAGTGGTACTTTAATTGACCATTATGTATAGTGTATTTGGATTTGTTCAGGGAATACTTTCCAAAAACTAAAATGTAGTCTTTAATCACGTATGCAGAAAATATAGTCCACATGGAAATTTCTGTCAGCAGGAAAAAAACAAATCAAATTACTTAATGAATGGAAACTCGTATGATCTTTCTGACAACGTATGCACTTAGCGATGAGCAAACAGTGGATTCCTTTCATTATAAACACAAGTTGACACTGAGTTCTGAACTCACAGCATGGCATTTGATGCTCTGGTTTGATTGCGTTTTTAAGGTTTCAGGACACTTGCGTTCTTGGCTGTAACTAGAAATCTCTCACACTGAATGTCATTAAGATAAAATTACAGCATTGCCAACTCAAACAGACACAAATCAAAATGAAGCATTGTCTTAAGGCAAGCAACCGAAACTACCCTTTTGGGAAGATTAATCTAATAAAACGGATAGGACAATTAATGCTTTATATGGCTGAATTAAATTTAATAGTAAAACAATGTACAAATGATGTGTTATATAAAAGATTCATTTGAAATGTTTTATGTCCTTTTTTTAAAAATTAATGGAATTGCATATTTTATTACTTTTTTGGTGGGCACAGGTTTTGCTATAAGAAATACAGGTATAAAGCGGTTTGCTTTGGGTTTCACTCCTAGGCTAGCACTACAATGACACCTGTGTTGAGAGTCCATCTAATGGAAGTTTTTGGTAGATCAATCCATCGAAAACTACTCTCACCCCCTGCTGGGGTGCTAAGTGTGCTCTACATTTTGAACGGTTTAAAAATGTCTATTCCCACAAGTCAGTGACCATTTGAAATTTAATATTTCACAAAAGCAACCGTTCTGTGTCAAAAAGCAATCTTTTATCTAGACAATAAGTGCTATGTATTTTCGTTGTTTCCCCTTGTGTGGCAGATATTTAGTTTCCTTCTTTAGTTTTTCTACACCGGTACACAGAACTCACTATATGTGCACTGCACCATCAGATAGGGTATGGCAAATATGCTTTCATTTATGAAATTGCTGGTAAATTAACTTAAGAAGATTTTTGAAGTTTGTGATTTTAAGCTGCTTCTAATTTTTCCCTGCATCCTCAGTCTACATAATGAGCCGCACTGTGCAGGCTGAATAAAGCAGGGTTATATTTCGATGTGTAGCTCTGTATTAAATATGTTTATCTTTTTCACTAATTGCAAAGCATACAGATGCATAGACTAATAGTAAAAGCAAAACCCATATATATATATATATATATATATATATATATATATATATATATATATATATATATATATATATATATATATATATATATATATATATATATATATATATAATCTCAGTCCAAAAAATATATATAGGGGTTGCAATGCTTTTAAAATTATCTAAAGAAAAAAAGTTGTAAAGAGAAGTAGAAGAAGGATTTAAACTCAATGCATTAGGACTGAAAGTGATGTTTAAGCTACTTTTCTCCATGATTGTCATATAGTGACTTCAATTTCTTTTTAAACTTACTGTATTTGGAAATATAGAACATGGGAATTTTAATCCAGCTTTCTCAAAGACCAAGCACACTATCCTTGATGATATTAAAAGGTTGTTCTGTTCATTAGTGTTATGTGTAGGATAAAGAGGGATGCAGATGCTATATTGCTTATACTAGTGATTCTAATCATATGGAAAAAAAGTGACCACACAAGGAAGGATGTACCATTGTGCTCATATCCTTTACAGATCAGCCATCAGTAACTTTTAATAAATAGCTATTTTTTTTACTATGGAAGATAAAGTAATTTGTGATATATTGCCCTGAAGATAGGATTTCCTGACTTAAAGGAAGAGGCAATAGTGTGTTTGAAATTTGTGATTCAATTTGCTTGTGGTTTGAGGAAGCATTTCCTGCTGTTAAATTACTAATTAAAGCAAAACTTAGATCACTCTGAGAAGGAAGGAAATGTGGATAGAAAATAAAAAGAAAAAAAAAGATTTTAAGGCACATTTTATTGTCCCTTTCTGTCCACCACTCATCAAAGTTATGGTTTTTTTCCACACACAATCCTTATTAACTCTTTCTTTTTCATATATAAAAAGTATACTGTGAATAACATGTATGTTGCTGTAAGGACAAGACAAATGATTCAGAAGCACAATTAAGTAGTTGTTTTGTAGCTATTTTTGTTTTTTCAAAAATAGATAAACCACCTAAGAATGTTAAACTTCTATAAAACAAAAACAGGACTCAAGGCAATATTATATCGTAAACATGTTGAAATATGTTCTGTACACTTCTTCTAAGTATGTATAAACTTGTATCCAGACAGATCTGTGCTGCTGTTTATACATTTTTATTGTTGTTCTTAGTTTTGTTTAATATTTTTTGATCTACTGCAGGCCACATAAATGCACCACTGGGGACCATAATTTGGGAACCTCGGTACTGTATAATTGGAGATTACAAACAAGTCTTGTTAATCGCAAGAGACCATCAACAAACATGGATGTGCTGTTTAAATGATATATAGCTAGCACTGAAGTGTTTATGTACCAACTGAAAATCATAGAAACTTATTAGTATTTGACCAGTAACGACCAATTCCTTTTATACATTTTTCTTGCAGAGTGAAGCACTCTGAGCACGCTGCTCCTAATAACGAAGTGTTCACTATTGCATACACCTTTTTCTCTAGTTCATAGTATAGTAAGCTATTTCTAATTGTACAGTACTGATGTTACAAATATGTATCAGTGCTTCAAATGGCTATTACCACACACACATTCATTCAAATACGTTTCTACGGTTACAATGGAAACCAGTGGAAGACTAAAGGGAACTTTTTGAATAAAAAAATAATTATTGAAATTAGGAAAATATATTTTATATATATAACACAACTGCTGTAGCCCAGGCTTTTAAGTTACTCCGCTTATCTAGGCCTCCGTGAAAGTTACTGTGGGAATTTTGCAGTCCGCAGCAACGTGGGAATACTGAAGTGGAGGGGGAGGCCTCCCTATCTCTCTTCCTTTCATTACAATTGCTTTCCCAGCCGGTACTGAAAGGGTAAATTGTGTTGTGTTGAATCGGTCCATCCCAGGCTATAGTGAAATAATATTCTTCTATCGACTGAGAGAAGTCCATTCTTGCCTGGGAGCACACAGGCCCCATCTGCTGGCTCCGTTGTTATACGAATGTTATTGACCCATGCCGAATTAACGTGTTTTACACGTATTGTTATTGCTTACTGAAAGGGCATAGATGAACAGCCAGCTTACTTTGCGTTGACATGGTTTCTCCACTTGCAGAATTTCCGTCTTAGTCCTGGACAAGTTGAATGGTGTATTCAGATTAGTCATTTTTTCCCATGGTACTTGGCAAGGGTGTGCACGCCTTTTGTCAGGTTCACATAAAAAATAATGGAATTGTACATAACATCTAGAGAGCCTCATCATTCTTGTATACTGTTCATAGAATACGTGGAGAGCTCCCAATGTGAAATAAAAAGTGTAACACTATTCGTCATCATACACTCCCATATAAAACTGATTGAAAAAAGGAAATAATCTAGGAAGGGACTCAAGCGATGCAACTGTAGACATACTCCAAATTATTGTAGTGCAGTGAAATTAATATAATGTCACTTCAATATTTCTTTATAAGGACAATGTGGAAATTCCTTACATCTTATTTATCTTATTATGCACACTTGAGAGTAAATTCTGTATTCTGTTATACATTTTTTTTTAATAAGATACCAAACTGGTTTATATGTTGAGATTGTGTGGAGATGATCATTTCCTGCAATAGTCAAACAAACACTTGGTCTGGGATTTTTTTAGGCTCTTCTTAATCGCACACTGAAGTATCTGTCCTTTGATGATCAGTGTAATTTGATGTGTGTATGTGTGTGTGTATGTATATATGTATATATATATATATATATATATATATATATATATATATATATATATATATATATGTATATATATATATATATATATATATATATATATAATCATAAATATACTGTAAATTGGTTTATTTGTTACTGTCAAGTCCAAATAGGCTCTCGCAAACCTTCCAAACGTATGTGCTCCTCCCATCATTTGCAAACTGCTTTGCTGGTAGAGTAATTTCCTTTGTGCAGGGTAGTTATAACACATTCTGTCACCAATGCTAAGCAGTAGATTACAAATGTAAAGAACTGTAGACTAAAGAAGAGGAGGTGAATAGCAGCTATATTTTTATACATTGTCTGGAAATATATAAAAAATGTAATCCAAAACTGAAAAAGATGTTTATAGTGATCTCTGTATTACTTGGAATACAGCAATCACTATACACTTGCATAGTTACATAGGGCCTCATTCTATTACCGGCCGTAAATCGGCCGTAAGGCTGCGATTCCTTGCGGAGGTTCAGTTAACTCGCGATTCTATTAAACAGCCCCGCAAGGATCTCCTCTTACGGCCGGCCGCATATCTTGGAACCGGCCGTAAGCTGTGAAATATAAAAACTGAAAAATAAATTCAAGCCTGCACTGTACAGCTCTGTAAATGCTAGGGATCATATTGGGGGACATGAGGATTAAAAGGAACCCACTCTCAAGCTTGCACATCAGCCCAAACCCGAGTTCAAATTAACTGTTTATTTTCCGGCTGCGGCGTGGGCATGTCTGAGGTGCTCCAAGCACTCTGGACTTTTTACATGTATACTTTACGGATATTAAAAATAAAATATTTTACGGATTTGAGTATAGGATAATTATGTGCTATTTTTTCTAACACCTAAAATCCCTTTATAGTCTTCTCAAAGTGCAGGATGGCTTTATTTGAGCTATTTTATGTGCTTAATTGGTGCTAGCGGGACCTCTTTCCTGCAAGTAAGCAGCGGCTCGTTTTTAGCCTTGCAGAGAGGTTTCCCGGAGCAATTGAATTGCAAAACTCTTGCGGCCGTTTTAGATCAAAGGCTTTCCTCTGGCGCGAGCGGCCGCAAGAGATAGCAAGGCACCGGCCGCAAGCCTGCCGGAATCCCCGGCCGTAAGGGAATAGAATAGCAGAATAGCTTGCGGCCGGTCCTTGCGGCCCCGCAACTGCTGCGGCCGCTAATAGAATGAGGCCCTTAGTAATTAAGGTTGAAAAAAGCCTTTCAGTCCATCGTGTTCAACCTTTTTAAGATCTCCTCTGATCTGCAATATGAGGATTACTTCTTAATTAATTAGTTGTTAATTATAAATCAACTATTTATTTTAATTATTAATTAATCCAGAGGAAGGCAAACAGGAAAAAAAAGCAAGTGAAACTTAGCCAATCGTCTCAAAGGGAAAAAAAAATAATTCCTTCCTGAGCCTAGATACTGGCGATCGGATTTCTCCCTGGATCAATACACTATCTCTAATTATCCTGGATAACACTGAATTCCCTTCTGAATTAGCAATAAATCCAGTCCATTTAAGTTATCTATCGCATCTGCTGTCACCACCTCCTGTGGTAGAGAATTCCACAGATTAACCACATTTACTGTGAATTATTACAGTGCCAGGTGTTGTAAGAGCATGGGAATGTCTGTAATTCAGTTGTCCCAATGCAATACCCAAAGATTGCTTCAAAAACAAGATTGAGCAGTAGAAAATCCTAACTTCACAACTCTATGTTCTCCCTTCACAACTAGCATATCGCTCTCATTCCCCCCAATTAGATGTTTATATAATTCCTCTAGCTCAGGTGAATTTGCTACCATTATGTTTTTTCCAATGAAAGGATTAAATGAGTTGTGCCACCTTTTTAAAGACCATTTAATATAACCATTGCAGTTTTATTAAAAAATCGCACATTCGTAAAGTATATAATGATCCTACATAATTAGTAGCTATGCAAAACCGAAGCGTAAAACCATTATTATAGAACCTACATTTCAGCTGATTCTGTTTTGTGCTTGAGGGCCTCCATGTTGTCTGTCCAACACTACTCTCCATCATAACGTTGACTGGAGGTGCAGTTTTGTAATATGCATGCTTGCCAATAATCCAGTTTTCTTCTTCTCATCAGCAGAAATTTATTACAGAGTATATTTTTTTATTATTACATAGTTCCATTATGTGGTGGTAACAATTCCAGAAATGTTTCTTAAATGAAATTTTCTGTCTTTTTAATTGATCCCCTGCTGTTAACTAAATTTGTATTTCATTTGTGGCTGTGTTAACATCAGAGTAAGTGGTTTCTTGAACTAATTGTTTCTGTTTTGCTATAAAGAACTTATGAATGGAAATGAGCCAAGTATTAGAAGATATTGCTTGCACATTTTATATAGGGTTACTTGCATCACATGAACCACTTTATTAAACTTACATATCTTTCTAAAAGGCAAGTGCTAATATATATTGACGGCAATGAAATTGTAAGGTAGCTAATGCTGTTTGGTGTATAATAATGAAATATGTAATACATTACTAAATGAATATACTTAACCTATTTTGAAGCATTGTGTTGAAGAGCTGGCAATCTGTGTTGATGTTGCTGCAGCATTAGTGGTGTGTAGCTGCTGTGTAAGCATGCTGAATGTGTGCACTGTGTGGTATGAATATCCGTAGGTCGTTTGTGGTGTTTTGCGAGTTTCTTGTGGTGTTTTGCGAGTTTAGAGTTCTGTAGCCTCGTTTTCGTTTTGTTAGGCGGCCATTTTTTCTCTCGCTTACAGTTTTTTTTAGTCTCTAAACTCTTTTATTTCAAGTAAAATGAAGGTCTAAGTTGCATTTTTGAGGTCCTGGGTGCTCCCTCTTGGTGTAGGTAAGGTTTTTATGTATGTGCTGTGTGTATGTATTGTGTTTTACATTTTGTAATGTTCGCGAGTTGCGTCCGAGTGTTGCGAGGCCGTAATGTGTGTGAACGTGTGTCGTATGTTGTTTGCGAGTGTCGTAATGTGTGTGTCGTGCTCTTTGGGTTGCGACGTGAAGTTCGCGAGGGTCCTCAGTTGCTGGCAAGGAGCCAGTGCCCTCGCATTGCAGCGTTAGCAACAACTCGTACGCTCACAACTATATATGTGATATATATATATATATAATTTTTATTTTATTTTTTTCTTAATCTCAAAGCATGTCAGATAGTGGCAAGTACACTTACAGCCAGAAATATCATCACTGCATATGGACATTTCTGTGCATATACAAACATATTTTATTGTACAGTACTGTATCTTCAGGCAGCTTGCTGCCCCCTGAACATGTGCTGAACTAGGCCGGGCCTCGTGGGCCTAGGAGTAAACACTATCCTGTCATTTAATGTATTCTTCCATTGAGCTCGGCTGACCATGTTCCCAATTTATTTCTTCAGGTCCCTGTGTTATTTTCATTCCGAGTACAGGAGAAAGAGAGAGACCATTAATCTGTCTGTCCTGCAGTATACTTATATTAGAGACTTGCCCGTCAAAAATTATGGCAATAAAATTTGAAGGCTGGCAATGCTGTTTGCCACACAATGCAAGGCTCTTCCCTTCCTTGCGGGCCTCGCGATGAGCGTCTTCACCTAAGCATAGTCAATATGTATTCCCCAATAGTGAACAACCCCTTAATAAATACACTTCACACTTCTTTATTGATCACATCCATTAAATATTAACAAATAACTTAGTAACCCATAACGCCATAAACAATAATGAGAGGTGCTTGCCCGACTCACCCCCAATAAACAAGGAAACCCTGTGCCCCCTGATTGTTCCCATTGTAATACCTTATCCGCCCCCGTCCCCCCCCTTCCCTCCCCCAGGCCCCACTAGCTGTGACAATAAATACCTTCATAAACCAAGACCTTAACCTTCAGGGAGGGTGGGAGGGAGATTGCACCCTGACTGACCCAAGATGGCTGACCCTGCTAGTATAAACGTGCTCTGACATCATAGCCCCACCTCCTAACTTTCCCACCTTAACACTTAATCCCCCAGGTCCATCCTATGACTAGCCCGGTCAAATCTCCGTAGCCTCAACTACGTACGTCCATGGGTTCCTTTTTGTGGCTTGAAGTGTTGGAATGTATGTGATCTGTGCAATACCTTGCATCCCACCCATTGCCTCAAGAATACAGGTGCTTGCTTCTGTTTTTAAGGAGAGTATACAGGTTCTGGATCTATCCCATTGTAAATTTTCCAGCCCTGACAGCTACAGTGCCAGCAAGATGTCGCTGTGGATGTTTTGCAGCGCTGCCGATATTTCATACAAGTTTTAACCTTACAGGGTTACGGTGAGGGTCAGGGTAACCTTCTAAGTTTACCTAACTCTATGGTATGTGCACTGAAAATCGGCATCGCCATCTAGCGGTTGGTGGGCGGCACTGCTGGGGATTTTTGGGGGGCGAATTTGAAGAGTTCTTTGTCAATTGATTAACTATTCCTGAATATAAATGTATAATTTTTTTTTTTTTTCCCCAAATACAAAAAAGATTAAATACTATATATCATTTATAAACCATATCTGTATTTTAACTATGTTGGAAAATATTATAGTGGAATGTGTAATGTTTTTTTAGTTTTTCTTATACATTATATTTGATTTTGTATCCTGTCGCACCTAAGCAAAAACTTATGTATGGAAGAAAGCCCCTTCCTGTTTTACTGAAAAACGTGATTGCTGATCATGTGCAGAATGTGACCTAACCACTGGAGATAAAGATCAGTGATAAAGTAGGGTGTGACAGCACTACTGATAATGCTTGTGACATGGTCATAAGATCAGCACTTTACATGCGGTCTGCAAGTGTGGCATGAGAGCTAGGTCACTCTTTTGGACAGTACAACATGTAATAGTGATGGGAAATAATAAGATTTGTTCAATACATGTGAACATAGTTAAAGGCATATTTATGTTTCATGGATGATGAATGTATCTGATGGAGGAGAATCAGGATTATATGGAAACTTTTTTGCATGCAAAAAATACTATAATAAACATTAATGATAATTAATAAACTTACATCAATGTTTGAAAATTTCTTCAGCCTTTTATGTCAATTGATTTTGACAAGGAATGCCCCTGAAAAATTGTTTGAAAAAAAAGTTGTTTGAATAAAATTCATATAACACCGTTACATTGTTTCAATCTCTGGGAAGTCAGTCTCTGCAAAGCATCATGGGATATGCAGTTTTTGTGGTTTTTTTTGCCTCTCTTCAAAGAATCAAGGAGAAGCTCAGACATTGCTGTTGTTGATTTTCTGCATCGTTCTGAGGTTGGCTTGAAGGATAATATAGGGTTGAAAAAATACTTGAATGTAGTTTTTCTAGGTTTATCAGGGGCTTATGTGGGCACCTATGGGGGCGTGGAAACCATTTTAAAAAATAAATAAAATAAGTCTATATGTGTATAGAATGACTCCATGTAGCATGCGATATAAACAGCAAGTTTTAGATTAGAAAAAAAGTTAAAATCCGGGAAACTTCCTTTAAAATCAATTATTTAGTATATAAAGTAAATTAGTACACTGTGCTAAAACTTGCTCATCCAAAAATATATATTTTTAGTTTATATATATATATATATATATATATATATATATATATATGTGTGTGTGTGTGTGTGTGTACTGTATATGTGTGTGTGTGTGTGTGTGTATATATATATATATATATATATATATACATACATACATACATACATACATACATACATACATACATACATACATACAGTCAGGTCCATAAATTTTGGGACATCGACACAATTCTAAACTTTTTGGCTCTATACACCACCACAATGGATTTGAAATGAAACAAGATGTGCTTTAACTGCAGACTTTCAGCTTTAATTTGAGGGTATTTACATCCAAATCAGGTGAACGGTGTAGGAATTACAACAGTTTGTATTTGTGCCTCCCACTTTTTAAGGGACCAAAAGTAATGGGACAATTGGCTGCTCAGCTGTTCCATGGCCACTTGTGTGTTATTCCCTAATTATCCCATTTACAAAGAGCAGATACAAGCTCCAGTGTTCATTTCAAGTGTGTTATTTGCATTTGTTGCTGTTAACTCTCAATATGAGATCCAAAGAGCTGTCACTATCAGTGAAGCAAGCCATCATTAGGCTGAAAAAACAAAACAAACCCATCAGAGAGATGGCAAAAACATTAGGTGTGGCCAAATCAACTGTTTGGAACATACTTAAAAAGAAAGAACGCACTGGTGAGCTCAGCAACACCAAAAGACCCGAGAGACCACGGAAAACAACTGTGGAGGATGACCGAAGAATTATTTCCCTGGGGAAGAAAACACCCTTCACAACAGTTGGCCAGATCAAGAACACTCTCCAGGAGGTAGGTGTATGTGTGTCAAAGTCAACAATCAAGAGAAGACTTCACCAGAGTAAATACAGAGGGTTCACCACAAGATGTAAACCATTGGTGAGCCTCAAAAACAGGAAGGCCAGATTAGAGTTTGCCAAACAACATCTATAAAAGTCTTCACAGTTCTGGAACAACATCCTATGGACAGATGAGACCAAGATCAACTTATACCAGAGTGATGGGAAGAGAAGAGTATGGAGACGGAAAGGAACTGCTCATGATCCAAAGCATACCACCTCATCAGTGAAGCATGGTGGTGGTAGTGTCATGGCGTGGGCATGTATGGCTGCCAATTCAGCAGGATGAATTCTGAAGTGTTTCGGGCAATATTATCTGCTCATATTCAGCCAAATGCTTCAGAACTCATTGGACGGCGCTTCACAGTGCAGATGGACAATGACCCGAAGCATACTGCAAAAGCAACCAAAGAGTTTTTTAAGGGAAAGAAGTGGAATGTTATGCAATGGCCAAGTCAATCACCTGATCTGAATCCGATTGAGCATGCATTTCACTTGCTGAAGACAAAATTGAAGGGAAAATGCCCCAAGAACAAGCAGGAACTGAAGACAGTTGCAATAGAGGTCTGGCAGAGCATCACCAGGGATGAAACCCAGCGTCTGGTGATGTCTATGCGTTCCAGACTTCAGGCTGTAATTGACTGCAAAGGATTTGCAACCAAGTATTAACAAGTGAAAGTTTGTTTTATGACTGTTAATCTGTCCCATTACTTTTGGTCCCTTAAAAAGTGGGAGGCACATATACAAACTGTTGTAATTCCTACACCGTTCACCTGATTTAAATGTAAATACCCTCAAATTAAAGCTGAAAGTCTGTAGTTAAAGCACATCTTGTTAGTTTCATTTCAAATCCATTGTGGTGGTGTATAGAGCTAAAACGATTAGAATTATGTCGATGTCCCAATATTTATGGACCTGACTGTATATATAGATATATATGTAGATATATATGTATATATAATTATATTAAATAAAATCAGTTCTTTTTTGGATCTGATGTATCATTCTGGAGTCAGATGAATGTTTAGAAGAAATTTGCTGCAATTGCAAAGTGAGATAAAACGCACTGAGAGACTGCACCCGTGTGTAAACTTTCATAGGGAACCCTACTTGCAGTTGTCCATTTCTGTACTTCCATGTAGTATATGTATTTCATAAATGTACATGTAAGCAGGTAGTAAAAATGCTTCTTCAACAACTTCAAAAAAAAAATGCAGTGTTTTCACCCACTTTTCATGGATCCCTATATACTTAAGAATATCTGATAGGATCTGGTGATTCGGATTGTTGGCCAAGTTACAGATATATCTTGTAGAATAGAGTCTACAATAAATTACGTACATGGAGTGATGTTACTCATCATGGGAACTTATAGAACATCGGTTTATTTTCCTAAACCATCACTGTTGCACCTGCTAGTGTCATCTCAGGATACAGCGAGCCGTGTAGTTCAGGCGCACACTGTACTTTTTTTATTCTAACATCCCTAGGTAACCTTCATGAAGAATAAAGGTAGGGAAGGTGCCTGGGTAATTGCTCTTCCTTCACACAAAGCATGTATGATTATCTATGATTATCTTCTTGCTGTGATGTAGTTATGCTTACAGATTTTTTAATAGAGAAATAGAATTTGTGTATTATGATGCCTGTGCTGTATATTAGACACTAAACGGTTTGGAGTATTTAATTTTTTTTTTTTTTAAATGTGTTTAGTCACTTTTTCTAAAATTAAAAAATGTGTCCTTTGTGTTTTGATTACTTACACAGGTACATTATATACAAAGAAAAGCATTTTTTTACATTCTCAATGTTTGAATTGCAGTCCACACAATTAATCGTTCTCACCCAAGGACCAGTCCTCTGCAGAACTCTGGAGAGATCCATGATACATTGGGGAAAGATGTGTGTGGTTACGTTTCTGGAGAGCAATGGTTGCATCCTCTAATGCAATGTGTGGTTTCTGGGCTAGTGAGGCGGGAGAATTGTGTGGTATCAATTCCCCTCTTATCAAGTTACCAAAGGCCCTGGACTTCTGTCTCCCCTCCTCCATCATCTGTCTCTCCACTAACCACCACAAACAAACACCCATCATCCAGCTCTCATGATGTGGTGTAACACAAAATGGATTCCTGTACTCATAAACAGTCTTACAAAAAGAGATATTTTTCCAAGAAATGTCCATGACTTGTTGTTGTTTAGTCTTTCAGTCATGTCACACTATCTTTGACAGTATGGACCATAGCATGCCAGGCACATATTGTGTCTGGTTGTGCATATCCTTTAGGTTTGACCTGCCCATCTTGGGTGGCCCTAAATGGTACAGCTCACAGCTTCATTGAAGTTGACAAGCCCCTTCACTACGACAAGGTTGCAAACCAGAAAGTAACCATGACTTACACAGCTACTAATATTTGTTAGTTTGGTAGATACTTGACAAGAAGTGTCTCTCTCTTTTTTTTTTCTTGAACTACAGTAGTCCTTTTAACCACCCTAGTGGTAATCCCGAGCGTGGCTCTGGGTTACACACTTCCTCCTTCCCCCATCCGCTTACTGTATAACACTATCATCCTTCCCCTGCGGCATGTCTTCTGGCAGTGTCCGGAAGTCCTGAGTCACGTCACACGCACGTCATGTCAGTAGGGATTCCCGGCCACAGCCATAGGACGTGCTGCAGGGGAAGGATGATAGCGTACACAGTAAGAGAATGGAGGGGAGAGGGGGCAGGGGAGGAGAAGGGAGACAGGTGCAAAGGTGTCCTGCTGGGGGGAGGGGGGAAGGGGCCACTACACTATGGAACGGCCAGACTGCCGGTGAGGTTAAAGAAGATAAAAAGCATATAGTATTTGATTATTGAGGCATTACACAAGCAAGAGAACCAACACATGCAAGTAGAAGTATAATTGTGTGTAGTTTTTAGAGCGTGATATGATCTGCCTTTTTTAAAATGGGGAAAAATCTTTATTTTTTATTTTTTTTCTAAACAAAAACAATAGTTTGGGAACATTGTTATTGTTTCCTATTTTTTGATCATCCTCCAAAATAAAAATAAATTCTAGTGACCTGAGCTAATGACTCTGACCCCACTTGTTTCATATTTATCTTGGCTATGGATTAAGTGCTCTGTGCAGAGAGTAGAATGAAAGAAGCTGTTCCTTGGTACGGGATGACAAAATCGCACAGCAAGAGTTATTTTATATGTCATAGGACATTTCCTCAAATGAACCTTTACATTTGTCTTGGAAACTCTTAAAGGACCACTAAAGAAACAAAGACCCTTGTTTGTGATGTATGTACTAAACTAACAATATTGGAAGGTATGTAAGCCATGGACAAAAAAACAAATTGTTTGACAAAATCTGAGTTTTGACTCTCTACAGCAGGGGTGGGGAACGTCCGGCCCGAGGGCCGTATAAGGCCCCTGGAGTCATTTGATTTGGCCCTTCTCCTTATTCCATAGCCAATAAGAAAGATAATGAGAAAGTGCTAATGACACAGATAATGAGATAGGAAGAGACACCGATGATAGCAGTTCTAGCCATCACATTAGGGGTGAGTAAATTCAATGTTTGAACAAATATAGCAGGCACATTTCTAAGTTGGTAATTTTTGTGCGGCCCTCGAATGATTTTATAAATATTCAAATGGCCCTCGGCAGAAAAATATTTCCTCACCCCTGCTCTACAGGAATACATTTTTGTGTTTTTTGCATCACTACCTCAGAGCTGAGTCAGGAGACTGTGTGTTTTGGTGATCAGTGAAGAGGAGAGAGAAGAAAGCCATTGTAAAGATAACAGGATAAGATTGACATAGACAGAACACCAATTCCACCCTCCTCCTTGATATAAATAAATAGTACATTTGTTAGTTGCTCAAATGTTTCAAGTACAAAGATGCTTAATTTATTACTATGTCAGCCGCAAAGTTCTTGCCTTAATTTGTGGTGTTTAAATATTTTATCGTAAACATTATTGGAAGCAAAACTTGTTTGAGTATTAAGTGGATTTGCATTAGCCAGCATCTGATTTTAATTAAACACTCATTAGCACTACTTTGTGTGTTTACAGTAAAACACAATCATGAAGGATGCACATTAAGATCATTAAATATTTCCCAATTTACTACCAGTGAGGTATACCAGGATGCTTTAGCACAAATAATGACTTCTGTAATGTGGAATGTAAGCGAACGTTCAGTCAAATCCTACAATTTTACTTCTGGCTCCTAAATAATTTCTGTAAGTACAGTATAAAACATCACTGGGAAAACATCCTATTCTGTGCTTAAAGGGCCATTTCACTCACTAAAAGTGTTCTTCATGGTGTGAAAGTGCACAAGATTGTATGTTAAAATGATGTGTTTGTTTTTTTTAATTACACTAATAACACCATGTAGCCTGTCTACTGACTGTTGCATGTTTAATGCTGACACTTATGGGGAAAGCTCTGTGCATACAAAGATTTATAGTTTTTTTCCCCTGCACTCTGGTATGCAGCAGGAGATGTTAACCCCCAACTGACATTTCTAGGTGTTTCCATTAATCGCTTCTCTGAACAGATTAAACTTTTTTTTTTTTTTTTACTTCTAGTATCTACAAGGAGCTGTTGCTGTGGGTCTGTCTAGGGGATTTTCAGTGACTCATGTAAACAGAGATTTAATTTATTAATTTCTTTGTGAAAAATGCACATATTTAAACATGTTTTTAGGAGATCTTTACAATGTGTGCTCCAAACTGTTTAGGATCCAGACAGAGCCCTATTCAATTGGCCGAATTGCAATTTAATAAGGCTGTCTAAAAACTTATGTAAAAAAATATGCTATGTGCTTAAATAGTTAGTGAAGACCTTGCTTTTGGATAGAAGTTTACGAACTAAAATCTTTTGTAAAAAAAATATGCTCTGTGCTTATATAGAGCCCTATTCAATTGGCCGAATTGAAATGTAATAAGGCTGAGAATGTTTAAAGGGCCACTTAATTCAGCACAGAGACCAATTAAAATCTAGTTTGATCCTATGTTTATGCATTTGTCAACCCCTGACAAGAGATCAGGGTCCTTTCCCACTTTGGCTGTGCCATCTCTTAGCGCCCCCACTGCTGATGCTTGCACCACCTGCCGCTTACAATGCAGTACTACACTACAATTTAAAGTAGACTGCTCTAGGGGAGCAATTTATTTTAAAATGGATTGATGTAGAGGAGAGGAGTTAGGGTTAGGCATGGGGTTAGGGGTTAGAATTAGGCATAGGGTTAGGATTTGCCTTTAGTTAGTGTCCTGCATCAATTGTTTTATTTTTAATGTGTAGCTTGCAATGCTATATTCTTGCCACTAGGTGCTAATAGTGTTCAGGGGCGATCACTGTATTCACTGTGATGCAGCGCAGGAATAATGGGAACGATCCAAGATTGGGTTAGACATAGGGTTAGGGTTAGGCATACGGTTAGACATAGGCTTAGGGGTTAGGGTTAGAGTTAGGCATATCCACAGTGGCTCTTAAATTTAAATGAGGATACCCCAGCCGGTATTCTCTTAAAATGCATGATGTCTATACACTGTGAAGATAGCTAGTTCTGCATATAACACACAGGGGTTGACAAATTTGCCTGATATCTTGGAGCCAGACAGGTTTGTTAGGAGCCAGTCAAGCATTTTTTAGGAACCAGAGTAGGGATTATATACAGCAATATATGTATAACTCAAAAATTAGGAGCCATGGCTCCCAGGATTTGTCAAGTCTGATATGACACACTGTCCACAATTTGTTATGTCAAACCCTGGGGAAATGAGAGCTGAATTGTAGCAGTAATATAAGAAAATATGTTGGTATATTGCTGGAATTAAACTGATTTGATATCAGCCCCTGTATGAACAATATATGTTTTCCCATTATACTGATCATCAAGTATTCTTGTGCCTAGTGCATAGTTGAGCTCAATAAACAAACCGAGATGCGGTAATTAGTATATATCTTTTATGTATCCTCTGCATACATTGCCACTGGGAGCTATTAAAAAGATTCTTTGATGTTGCGGTATTGCAGCTTAAATTGGCCTACATAACAAGTCTTGCAGAATTAGTGTTTTAGCGCATTCAGATGTTTACACAAAAAGCATGCAGTGTTATAAGTGTTTTGATAGGCTACCTACTGTTAACATGCATGTAAAGCTTGAGGGTCTAAACAAGTGACCTCTGATCAGCAGCACTGCATTATAACAGAGTATCCGTCTGACTGAATATGATGTGGCATTGGGAACCGTCCACTCTCTTGCAAACTCTGCTGTTTGTCATCTTGGCATATTTAGAGCTCACTCTAAACCGAGACGCTCTCTGCTGTGACTGCACCATTAGTCTTATATTACTCAAAACCTTCTCATGCAAAATTTGACGTGAAGACACTATGATTTGTGCTTTTATTATATATATATATATATATATATATATATATATATATATATATATATATATATATATATATATATATATATATATAAATAATATAATAGAATATATATATATTTTTTTATACTGTTCATCATTCCAAAAATACTTTAAAGGAACAGTCTTTTATTTTCTGCAGATCCTTACCCTAATTTTATTAGAACAATTATGTTATGTGCAAGTCAGACTGGTTAGATGAACTTGAAAGATATACAAAGGCTTTTGTAGAATTTAGGTTCTATGGACCACTTTATTCAACACAATTTGGGCCACATTGCAGTAAAGATCTCCTAAAAGCATGTTGACTTTTTGAAATACATGCATTTTTCACTGAGAAATCAAATAAAATGTATTTGGATAATAGACTGCCCACTTGCTTTTGCATTACTGCAACCAATTGGGCTGCAGGGGTGTGTGTCCCATTCAAGTCAATTGTAAGATTTCTTAAATTTCTTCTTTGAAGGAAACAGAGCTTTTTTGTAATTTCTTAAGACCTAAGATTAAGATTTCTGCTCTCTTACCTCTTTAGAATATGAACTATGGAGACCAGTGCTTTGCTGGCCCTGTGCTGTCTGTGTAGAGATCAAAAGAAAAAAATAGGTAAATAGGTCAGTTATGGGTTAACAATCACTGTTTTCACTGCAAACTCCGCAATCTATTATTATCCATGCAACAGCCAGTAGGCAGGATCCACTTTGGATGTAAACAGAGACTTAAACTTTAGATTTTGTATTTGTTATTAGTGTAATTAAAAGTAGATCATTTACAATCTTGTGCTTTTTAAGACCATGACAGTTAGTTAGGTAAATGGCCCTTTAAGCAGATCTACTCAAAGGTGTCTAAATCTTCTTGTCCCTGGTGGAATCCATGATACATAGGTGTATATTGTTTGAGGGGGAAGGGTGTGATGTCAATTTAAAGTCTTATCCAAATATTTTAATAAAGGCTCTCTGTTCCTTCCTTCCTTCCACACACCTCCCTCCACTGATAAAAAAAACACACACCCTCACGATTAAGCTTTGAGGTGGAGCTTTAACAAACACAAAATGGATTCTGTGCTCATAACCTGACCCTTCGGCACAGGATTTATTAAATAAGTCAAAATACTTGCATCTAGTCAAGTTCATCTATAGCAGGGGTCCTGGAGAGCTCCACACAGGCCATGATTTGAGGATATCCCTACTGCATACAGGCTAGTATATTGCTTCTTCAGTCATCCTGATTGACTCACCTGTCAACAGAAAGAATATCCTCAAATCCTGGCCTGTGTGGGGCTCTCCAGGACCGGACTTGCCCACCCCTGATATAGGAATATGTAAAAATGTATGTGGTTCTCTGGATATGTCCAAAATGTTTTACTAAAAAATAAAATTACAGCTTTTTATTTTTTAATTATTATATGCATTTATACTTTGAAGTTAGACTAATTTTCTGCTTTTTCAGCTGGGAGGGCAATTAGGACACTGAATAAGTTCATCACTGCATTGTTTTAATGAAAGCTACACTATTAAGTGCAAGCAACTGGTAAATTATGTCATTTTTTCTAGGTCCCCGCCCAACTACCAAAAGAGGTAATCCTTGTAATGGTGGCTCACTGCCCAGCATAATTGCATTTAATAATGAATAAAATGAAAACTGCATTTATCCTTTTTATACTTTCTTCAAAAGCTTGTACTGTGAATAAGGGCTTTAACACCATGTTTACCTGTTTTCTTAATAACTGTTTTTATTACAAAAAATCTCCAAAGGAATAAACTGCCCCTTATCCAGAAACCAAATAAGTTCTTCCAAGATAGCCTGTGGCTCTCATCCTTTTTGATCTAGAGACTAGCTGATTACCTTGTAATGCCCATCGGGACAGGTTTTGAGATGAAGAAGATTTTCAGTTCGGTGTTATGTGACAATTGGGTGTAACTTACTAGAAATGCATTTTAACTACATATACGTTCATCTATAATCTGTCTGTAACTGTGACTTATGGTAGTGGTATATCTCAGATAGTCTTTCCTTGTTCTTGAGTACTGGTATAGAAGGTTCCTGGGGCTGGCATCTACCCATTCCCAGAAATCCTATCTAGCACTGCTATAGCCCATCTCCAGAATCCCACAATTTCTTATCAAGATCCTGAGCCCCTTTCCCAGGACCCCAAAACCCCAATGGATTCCTCCATTTCCTGTACGCCACCTTCTACTGAGAGAACCCCAAGTTTCACAAAGCAAAAGGAAACGCTGCCTCGGTCGTCTTGCTCCAGGAGCCCTGTGACAAAGCAACATCATTTTATTCAGGCTACTGTTTGTAGGTCAGCGTTTCTCAATTCCAGCCTTCAGGGACCACTGACAACTCATATTTTAAGGCTATCCCTGTGTGTGCGCCTCAGTCAGTCTGACTAACCATCTGTGCTCAAATAGGGATAACCCTTTTAACCCTTTAAGCACTTCTTAATAAAATACAGTACATAAACGTAGATACATAGGTAAATAACATACCTAGTAAATTCCAGAAACCAGTTTGTTTCCGTGAATAAGGAAAGGAATGTTCTTATTGCCAAATAAACCTATGCTGTGATACTTTACTTTGTGCTTATGTATGCCTCTTGTATTATTATCATCTTAATGATTATATAGGGGAATTGGAGCAAGAATATTTTGCAAAAGAAAATCATTGATCTGTATGGTCGTTGGTGTAACAGCTTGGAAAAATACAGCTCTGTCATTTCCATAATTATGTGAAGCAGTAATAGAATAATTAACATTTGATTATTTAAAGAAATTGTATATTTTTCTCTTTTAGGAATTGAACTCTGCCCTCCTAACCACAGATTCATGATAACTATGGTGGCTAATTTTATAGTGATGGCAGGGCAGTTCCTTCTGCCGGGCCTCGCCGCACTCTGCAGAGACTGGCAGATTCTGCAAGCCGTCATCATCTGTCCTTTCATCCTGATGCTTTCCTACTTGTAGTAAGTATCCTTCGAGTCTTGACTGAACCATTTTTTTTCTCCTGTACTTTCTAATTAATATGTGCCAATTAATGCACATTTGTTTGAATGTTTCTAGGCAAGACTGATTGAAAGTGTAAAACTAGAAACCTCTTATTTTTAGATTGTATAGGTGTAACTGAGACCTGTTCCAGCTTCGCTTTTGTCCAATGGCGCTAGGAACTGAAGAGGATAGCTTTATCTTGTAACGTTATCTGTGCCGCCAAGGAGCTAGCACTGATGCATATTAAAGTTTGTTGTGTTTTCGGTCAAGTTTTTAGAAATACAAGAGTGGAGTGAAACTGCTGCTGTCTTTGGTTTGCAATAAGTACAAGATTGCTGTGCTAAAGATAAACAACTTTTATCATTTTCTTCTATACTGAAGTCAGATATACTGTACACAATGTATTAAATGTGCCCCTCCTGCACAAAATACGAACGTGTATTTGAATCGTATATCTAGATATCTAAACGATCCTCTGTCCATTGCTAAAGACTTGGTTTTAAAACACAAACTTGAAAAAAAAATTATATACCGTATTTATCGGCTTTGAAGCAAAATCCTCAACCTCCCTCCTCATCCTCAACCTCCCTCCTCATCCTCAACCTCCCTCCTCATCCTCAACCTCCCTCCTCATCCTCAACCTCCCTCCTCGACCTCAACCTCCCTCCTCATCCTCAACCTCCCTCCTCATCCTCAACCTCCCTCCTCATCCTCAACCTCCCTCCTCATCCTCAACCTCCCTCCTCATCCTCAACCTCTCTCCTCATCCTCCCTCCTCATCCTCAACCTCCCTCCTCATCCTCCCTCCTCATCCTCATCCTCCCTCCTCATCCTCAACCTCCCTCCTCATCCTCAACCTCCCTCCTCATCCTCAACCTCCCTCCTCATCCTCAACCTCCCTCCTCATCCTCAACCTCCCTCCTCATCCTCAACCTCCCTCCTCATCCTCAACCTCCCTCCTCATCCTCAACCTCCCTCCTCATCCTCAACCTCCCTCCTCATCCTCAACCTCCCTCCTCATCCTCAACCTCCCTCCTCATCCTCATCCTCATCCTCCCTCCTCATCCTCAACCTCCCTCCTCATCCTCCCTCCTCATCCTCATCCTCCCTCCTCATCCTCAACCTCCCTCCTCATCCTCAACCTCCCTCCTCATCCTCAACCTCCCTCCTCATCCTCAACCTCCCTCCTCATCCTCAACCTCCCTCCTCATCCTCAACCTCCCTCCTCATCCTCAACCTCCCTCCTCATCCTCAACCTCCCTCCTCATCCTCAACCTCCCTCCTCATCCTCAACCTCCCTCCTCATCCTCAACCTCCCTCCTCATCCTCAACCTCCCTCCTCATCCTCAAACCCCCCATCCTCCACCCCCCCTCCTCCACCTCAACCTCCACCCCCCCTCCTCCACCTCAACCCCTATCCTCATCCTCAACCCCCCTATCCTCATCCTCAACCCCCCTATCCTCATCCTCAACCCCCCTATCCTCAACCCCCCCATCCTCATCCTCCCTCCTCCTCCTCCTCAACCTAACCCCCCCCCCCTCCTCAACCTAACCCCCCCCTCCTCAACCTAACCCCCCCCCCCCTCAACCTAAACCCCCCTTAATACCTCCCCCTCACTTACCTGCTTCTGCTCCGGCCTCCGCTCCTTGACCCGGTGACATCACATGTGCGCCAGCGTGCCACGTCATTAGCATATACCGGGTGTCGGCACCCGGTTTATGCTGAAGACGTGGCGCGCATGTGACGTCACCCCCGTTAGAATGCGGAGGGGGTTTAGTGTGAGGAGGGAGGTTGAGGATGAGGAGGGGGCAGGGAATATTTTCAGGGAGAAAAAGGGCGTGTTATACGCCGATAAATACGGTATGTACTTATATACAGTGTATGCAATAAATAAAGTCTATTGGATTTAGATGTATTCTGCTAAGTGTTTAGTTTGTTTTTATTTAAAATAATGGGATTATCCAATTGCCTGGGAAAAAAACCTATAGGGTTGTTTTTTAGGTTAATCCTTTAAAAGCATGGAAAACTGGCTAAATGTTGTTAAATCTATGTTGTTGTTGCAGCAATTACATGAAAATGAGCAGCTTGTGCATATTAGTTATAGGTTTTGATGTGTTCATTAGGATTACAGTCTGCTTGTCTGTCTCTGCAGTAGCCAAAATGAAGATCTGCAATGTTATCTAGCAGTTAGACCCCTCTGCTACCCTTATCAAACATTCTCATACATCAAAATCAATTCTAAAGATTTCAGAAATTTACTGTAGAGAAAAACTGCTAGTACATATAATAATATACAGCCAGTTTTTAATATTGTTTTTTTTTTTTTTTAAATGAAGTCCCTTTAATGCAGTCCTAATGGTTAATTAAAGGGACATGAAACGCAACTGTTGTGTTAAAGCATTTAAAAGATCATGTTTTTGCATGACAAAATATGAAGTAAAACCTGTTTCAATTTCAATGAAACATACAGGAAAGGCAGAGAGAATACTTTAGTCTGTAGATCTCACTAGGAGGCAGATGCCAAGCCTCTCATTTAAACATCTAAATACAGTTTTTGTGCTCAGAGACCTTTATTTGAAAAAAGAAAAAACGCATTGACATTATAATATATCCTTTTTCAGATGCCGCAAAATATTTTCATGTTCCTTTAAGCCACGGTTTTTGGGTACACATAATGAGTAAACTAGAATCTGGTTCTTATCTGCTGTCAGAGGAACAACAATTATTTTAATATTAAAATCAGGGAACCTTCCATATCCCTTTAAGCTGCTATGTATCGCCACAGTACTAGTTATTGAAAAGGCCAAATTGAAGTACAGAGGCCCTATTAGTGATGATAAAAAGTACCCCTTCAGCTCCAGAGCACATTTGCAGCGTGTCCTTTTCATAATCATCCCCCTCAATAAGGTGCCTGGTCATCTTTTATATAAAGCAGGAATAATAAACTATATACAATAAATAAATTATTAGAAGACTGTGTTTCGTGCTTCCTAGAGACTTGTTGGTACAAGAAGTACCAGTGAGATGTGACCTCAGTAACTTACAGAACAATCCTTGTTGTCCTGGGTCTAGTGGGACATGATAAAAGAACATGAAGTACAAGATAAGAAAAGGAAGACTCATAAATAATATGATACATACAGGTTGTTTCAAGATAATGTTATAATAAAAATACTGTTTCTGTTGGTGTGTTTTGCAGGCCTCCTTAGACGTGGTATAACTTTTCCATTTTTGTCTCTAGTATTTTCCCAGAATCCTTGAGGTGGCTTATGGCCACACAGCAGTTTGAAGCTTCTAAGAAGCAAATTCTTAAAATTTTCCACAAAAACAGAATAAACTCTGAAACTGATATCAAAGGAGTAATGCCTGGTGAGTGTTTGTTTATTTATAGTAGTAAATGCCTATGTAAGTTTAATGCCATACAAATGCCTCTGTTTGCATGTAAGCCTTAAATGCTTTAACTTAAAAACTGAAAGAAATACATATTCTTTTTTTGTTTTCTTGCTGTAACTTTTACAATGTCTCCCCCCCCCCCCCCCCCCCTTTAAAATTATTTTTTTATTGTTAAAGCCATATGGGACTCAAATCCCTTTGATTGTAAATGCTGTATAAACAAGATTCTAATCTCAAAATCCGGGCTCTTTTTTTTCATTTAATCTGTATTTATATTGTTTTTATGTTCGGTTTCATCCTATGCATGGTGCTGCAGAATATGTTGGCGCATTATAAATATTAGATAATAATAACAACACGCATTGTAATAGAGCAGGCTTTTTAAACATTACACACATTTTTCTTCCATATAAAAGACATATAATTTTAAAGAAATGAACTTTCAAGCTCTACAAACAATTTACAGCAATGTTCACACTTCCTTTTGCCACATTTTAATTAGTCTGTGTCATAGCACTGCACCACCTGAATTATAGTGATAATTTACTCCCGCTAACTGGCTACAGCTAACACTACCAAATCAGAATTTGCTTGAGGGTGCTAACATTGCTGTATTGCCTGTAATTTGTTTTAACATTATATATTTAAAACCATGTCCCTAACATATAACGCTCTCAACAAAGCACCATCCTATATCTCTGCTCTCGTCTCAAAATATTCCCCAATCGCTCTCTTTGTTCTGCTAATGATCTTCTTCTTTTCTCCTCTCTTAACACCTCCTCTCATTCCCGCCTTCAGGACTTTTCTCATTCTGCTCCTATTCTTTGGAACTCCGTGCCTTGATCCACTAGACTATCCTGTTTCAAAACCTCAATAAAAACCTGTTTAATGAAGCGTATCAATTTCATACTCAATGTGTCTATCACCCTCCTCTTTCACAACCAAAACCTTTAGATTGTAAGTTTGCAAAATTGTAATCTTATAAGATGCTTGAGAAAGCACTTTGTTTGCTAGATTCTAAGCTCAAAGACAGGGCCCTCTATCTGTTTGCCTTGCAGTGAAGCTGTTGTTGTATTGTATGTCGCTGCAGAATATGTTACCTCGTCACAAGTAATGGTTAATAATAATATTCCTGCTCTTTTAAATGCAAATTAGACAAATACATTCATTCTATGTATCCTGTATATTTTTTTGTATATGTATAAGAGTAAGCACCATGATCTGTATATTATATTTCTGTATTTCAGAGCTGGAGAGGGAGCTCACTAGAAAGCCCAAGAAGGTCTGCATTATAAAAGTGGTGGGAACCAGGAACCTGTGGAAGAACATCCTAGTACTCTGTGTGAATTCGTAAGTTAAAGTACCATGTTAGAGGTCTTATAAAGAGCTCTGTAAGGAAAAATTAACTAGGCTTTAAGGAAAAAAAAAATTAAACGTTTACTGTGCAATTAAACAATTTAATTACTATTTTAAAATCATGCCCACTCTTAATTGTAACAAATAACTTTATAGTTTGTGGCTTTTATTGAATGAAGGCACATACCTATTAAGGTCCCTTCATTTAATTTGAGTTAATTAAATAGAATATTATAATTTTTAGTCTATTAGTCTAAGGGATGAAACGGGTTATAGCTTCAGATACAGGTGGTCCCAAGGTTAAGGACATGATCCGTTCCTGAGAACGTCCTTAAGTCGGGTTTGTATGTAACTTGGATCTCTGAAAAATACCGTAATAATAATATAGTGGATTATATGTGGTAATAATAATACAGTTTAATACTGTGGCAATAATAATACCTCTGCACTGTAATAATACGTAACGTAAACTATTGGGCTCTTTCTTTTAATTCAAACAAAAAGAAGAACTGACAACAACAAAAAAAAACTCATGCAAAAAGCCTGTCGATCGTAGGGGTCGTCTGAAGCCCATGGACCTTGTGTATATTTTGCCATATACACTTCTTGTGTCATGTGAACAGAGGAGGCTGAGATGACTATTAAACCCCAGGCTTCAGGCTCCATCTAACCTATTTACTACTTATAATGATGTTGGAAAACAAAATGACATCTCTATAGATCAAACCTGATTTACTCTGCTAATGATAATTATTTGTTGTGGAATCACATTTGCTTTTTACAAGTAAAGACAAAATAAGAAGCAGCATATGCTGAACTGCATCAACATTTCACATGCCATATATCAAAAGTATGATCTGTTGAGATAATGGATAAATCCACTTACTGTTACTTATTGGAGCTGAATGGAGATGCACTATAATAATATACTGAGACTGAGGTTTCATATATCTACAAAGGCAGGTGCCCTATAAACAGAGCTATCATATTCCCCCCTGGCCCACCAGTTATGCTGCTCATATGCAGGCTTCCATTTTATGTGCTAAACCTGCTTCCTGCAGCTTGTGTCTCAAGAGGCTGTGCCCATGGGAAAACTAATGAGCTTTCCATTAACACTGAGAGCAGTGGCAGATGTATCTGCCACCTCCCCACTGTGCAGTTATAAACTTCCTATACATTCAAAGTCTCCTCCAACCTCAGGAAATCACTGGAAACTAAAATGGTACATCCCTCAGAAGAATATTTGCATAGAAAGAGACATTTTTTTTTTTACATTCTAAGAACATGTTTCTTATTTTCAAGTTTAGGTTCTCAAATGGGCTATGTTTTTTTTTACCACAGTGGCTCTTTAACCACTGTATTTTGCACATCATAGCAATTCATATGGAATGCACATTTGCACTGAATTTCTGAGACACAAAATATGGAATCACAATGCTTTAGGGCTGATACTGTTTATTAGTTTTGATTAGAATGGACTTTTTTAATTGTTAAAATGGAACTGACAACCAAAAAAAATACATTATGCTTTTCTTTTTATCAAGAATTACAAGTACACACTGTACTTGATTTGTTTTTGTTTGTTTTTGTAAATTTAAAACATTTTGATGGAAGTTTGTTCTGCATATCACTTTATGCTAATTTGTACCATGATAATTACCCATGTGTACATGCAATTTATACAGTTAAGCCTTCTCATAACTAAGAATACATGCTGAAAAGGATTTTCTCTTCAACACATACAATGGATTAATTTACTTAGCAATTTACCCAGAGCGCCTATTTTGGAGGAAATAAACTTGAAAGTGGACAAACTTTTACATACAGATATTCTGCACTGTGGCAAAGACTTTTTTTGGACTGGCATGCTGGCATTACCTTCTCAGCAGGGTGTACCATTGCAACTAATTCAATTCCATTAATTCTGTTGAAAACCGTTTTGTGAACAGTCTCATCTCACTTTGAGAAGAGGACAGCTTCCTCTATATTCAAGATCTCCTCTTGTAGAAGCAGATGAGCAGTAACAAAAAGGTGGCTTCCACTAGGGCATAGTTACATGTAAGAGATATTACATTAAAGACTGTATTATTTTTTATTTTCTAAAAATTGTTGTCCATTGGTTCTTCACGAGAATATACTTTATATATGGTGAAACTGTGCTCATTTTATTTATGATTATTTTTTAAGATGGCAGATTGCAAGATTTCCCAAGAAATATGCCTTGGGGAGAATAATAATTATAATAATAACAACAACAACTTATATTGTGCTGTTCTCCTAGCTAAACACAAAGTGCATTACAATACTTTCCTAGATATTGTGTTACCGAAAGGTTTGGGTAATAGATATGTTTTAAACTTCTTTTTGAAAATGTCCAATCATGGGAACTCTCTGACTGTTATGGAGAGAGTGTTCCACAGAACTGAAGCTGCAGGACTAAAACATCTTGCACCAAACAATACCAAGTCAGCTCTTGGTACAATTAACGGTGATGCACAAATAACGTTGCTGGGCCCTTGGTCATTTAGAGCTTTGAGGTCATAAAGCCAATCTTGAAGTAAATTGCCATTTGATAAGTAGCCAGTGCAGATAATAAAGAATGGGTGTAATGGGATCGGAGCAGATATTTTTTGTTAGCAGCCTTGCTGCAGCAATCTGTGCCATTTGTAGGCGGTGTAATTTCTTATCTATAAATCCCAGGAATAGTGTATTGCAGTAGTCAAGGTGAGAAGTCACAAAATCATGGATCAGTGTAGCTTAATCCTTGCTATATTTTTCAGATGGAAAAAGGAGGCCTTGATTGCCACTGACTCTTGATGTTTAAGTGTTAATCCACAATCAAGTTACACACCAACATTTTGCACTTGTTCTGAATATGTATCTCTAATCCTTCATATTCCAGACCAGTCACCTGATCCCTCTTCATTTTTGATTTTATAAGATTATATCATCCAACCAAGAGTAACTCTGTCTTTTTAGGATTAGCACTCATTCAATAAGCAAATCTGCAGGACAATCCTTAACCGTTGACCCTGGATTATTTATACTTATTTTAGTAGTTGTAGCTGTTTTTTGAACATAATCTAATAAAGTACTCTTTTTTTTTTTTTTTTTTATCAATCTTTTTTTATTGAAAATATAGTAAAATATAACAATATACATTTTATAATATAACATACAATATAATATAAGTTTTTATTTCTTCTTTTTCTCTTACGCCTCCTCCTTTATAAAAGTTTATACAATATATTATATATTGATTTTTTTTGTTAGGTTATGTTAGAAAATAATTTTTTAATTGTGCCGTTCTCAAACTATACTGAACTTTATATTTCTAAATATGTAAAAACTAATAGAAAATATACATGACTACATAGATAACAGAATCTATAGATTTTGAAACCAAATACAACAATTCTTTACAGAATCAGGTAATAATACACTTAGTAGATGAATTGTTTTAGGATTGTAATTTGTAGATTCTGAGCCACGTCTTTTGTCAGGTCTGTTCCTAAATATTAAATATTTTGAAGATATTTATTAAAACAGAATATTACAATGCAAGGTAAATTTTAAAATTAACCAACATTTATGTACCTTTGTCAGTTATCAAAACTGACACAAATTCGTCGTGTTATTGGCCCTTTTTTTTTCATTGTAAAACATATGCACTAGATTATGAAAATTGCTAGACCAGTCTGTAAATGCTCAGTAATCTACAATCATATTTCAAATAATAATTACAAATAAAAAGATGGTAATATATAGTTAAATGTACATCAGATATGTCAACTTCCAAAACTACAGAAAATATTCAGCCACAAACAAGATATTTCTTAGTGCCATATTTAAATGATACGTTTTACCAGAGAGTGTACAAAAAGGCTAAGATTCTAGATTAATATACATAATAAGGTACTCTTTTTGAAAGGGTACCAGCATCTTAAACTCAACTTTGAAATCCTCAATGTTCACTGTAGAGTGAGCTATAATCACTCCTTCAAGCAAGGTACCACAGTAAAGGACCTCCGAAATGTCTTTGTTGTATCTACTGTAATTATTATTATTATTTTATGTCTATAAATCTCAAATGATCTCTGCAATGGATGAGTTGTGCAAGAATCATTGCCACAAGTGATTTACCATTGTCAGTAGGGGCATGATGACATTTTACACAGCTGTACTTTGCCCTTCTTTATGCACTATGACTCAATAGCCTCTGGTTATACATATTTTCACCAGTTTTCAGTATTTCACAAAGATATGTTAAATGGAAAAAAAACAAAATATATATATATATATATATATATATATATATATATATATATATATATATATATATATATATATATATATATATATATATATATATATATATATATATAAATCTTTAAGGAAATAAGGTTATTACAGATAGAAAATATTAGAGATGTACTCTGAGCACTTTATAAATTTGATGCAAAAAATGATGTAGCTTGTCACTAACTATCTTCCAACAATAAGGACCTAGATTGATACCAACCTGTTAGTGCTTGGAATAAAAAAAATATTTTCTTATCATTGAGATCATACAATGAGATTGATACCATATATAAATTGAAACTTCTCTTCCAATGTATTCCAATAGGAGTATTCCTTATACATATTAAAGTAGTATAGTTTGTTTTCTACACTTTTCTAAGTAGGACAGATACACTCATTTATTTTATTTAAAAAAAGCGTCTTTAAAGCATTGACAAAGTATTTTTTTTTTTTTGCATGAAAACATTTGAGGTAAAACAGATTTAAGCTTCAAACTAAAGGGAAGTACTTCACTGTACACATAGAATAAATACTGTAGTATGTGCATCTCACTACCACACAAGTGTGACTTATACAGTTTTATTACTGTTCATTGGCTTATATGGACAAGCCCCAGGACAGTTATGCATCTGAATTGCCTGGTTCTGAGCTGGAACCTGAAAATAATACATTAAAAAACACTGTGAAATATTATCCAAAAAAAAAAACTCTTTACCCTGTGTATTGATTCACTATGATGTCACTCCTTTAATATGTTAACATGTTTTTGGCCAGATGATTTATTAAAAATAACTGTTGAAGCACCGCATTACTGGAAATCTACTCCTGTTCCATGCAGTGTGGAAAAGCAAATCATAAAAGTGTAATTTCAACAGGCGTGCAGAAATAATAGGTATAGCTACATGCAGTTGCTTTGTCTTTGCGGCCTTTGCGTGCCTTACACACCTCCAGCAGCAAACCTTGTACTTTACTATTAATTCCTCTCTTGTCCCATGCAGACTAACTGGATATGGAATACACCACTGTTTTGCAAAAAGTCTGATGGACCCAGAAGTGAACATGACCAGTATGCACAATTTCTATGTGAACTACTTTACCATGGCAGGGATCACTTTGTTTTCCTGTCTGGCCATGTGCCCTGTGGTTGGATTTCTGGGACGAAGAGGAGGTTTGCTGCTGTTCATGATCCTAACTGCTCTGGCATCTCTGCTTCAACTGGGCCTTCTCAATTGTAAGTCCTAGACCGACCATTCCATTGCTCTGGTAATATTTTTCAACCTCAAAAAGAGAAGTAAATGTGTATCTAATACTATGTCTATATAGCTTTTACTTATATCTACTAATTAAATATATATATATATATATATATATATATATATATATATATATATATATATATATATATATATATATATATATATATATATATATATATATATATATATATATATATATATATATATATAATTAAACCATATGGGGTAGTAATACTGCTTGTCTAAGCGATTGATTTTCTTTAATGGTCAAATTACTTTAGACATCAAGAGGACACAAGTCACAGGTTTGCAGTCATTCATTTATTTTTGCACGTCTAATGAATGCTGAAAGTTTAAAAACTATTATTTTTATCCCTGTAGAAGCTGCTTTTTCAAAAAAAGTTAGCATCTCCTCCTGGCTAATCCTAAGTAGGGTGTGTCAGGGCAATGCACCAGCTTTATGGAAAAATAATTTACTCCCTCTACTAGTGGTATCTGATAAATATGACAAATATTTCAGAGGGAGATTCTGACATTTTGGCAAAAGCAATGTGTACTACGATTGAATGAACATTTAACTCTTGCAGCACTCCTCATAGCAAACACATGACTGTGGTGTCCCTCGAATTCAGTCCATATAAAAGAGCAGGATCAAAGAAACTCTGAAGTGCTTACCATGTGTAAGATCAACGTATTTGTTTTAAAACCGCCTTCATCATTTATCCTATAAATTACTTGTAATATTGAATAATGATATTTTATGGAGATCTACAATTGTAAACCACCTCAATGATATGATATAGGAACTATGACCGAAATCATGCAGCACTGAATCATTATTTATTAAATAGTCAATTGTATTTTGTATTATACAGTTTATTTTTCTTTTAACTAAAAGGCCCCTGCAGTATCCATACCATAATGTTTTATTTAACGGATTGGCAATATGTTTTTAAAGAAAATGGATCCATTGTAGATTTATAAATTTTAAATTTGAACTTCATTGTTCATGGACCAGCAGTGCTATTAATTAGCCTCCTGGTGAGATTCAAACACTCCCCATGGATGTCTCAAGATGTGGGTTTTCCCTGCAGTGGCCATATTATCTGCCAGGAGGCTTTTCTGATAGGTCTTTATCATAACTGAGGCAGGTAAAGAGTCCTACCAGGCCAGCCTCTTGGGCACATCCTCTCCCGCTTCCTGGCCACCGGATAGATTCAAATTCAAATGTAAGTTTTAGGTAAACATTAATTTTCCACAAATACTTATTATATTTCTAATCAGTTACTGAAAAAACAAATTAAACCAAATTCATATGTGCATTCCATTCACTAGCTTTCTTCAGTTGTATTTATTAATGTGCTCTATCCCTCCATCTTGCAATTTCTTGTTCTCTGTTGTTTGCTAGCATGAGCTTTGATTAAACCTCGGCATTCGTACCCCACATAGCTATTTCTGTTAAAATCACCTTGGGGTGGATACAGCATTATTATATTATGATATAGTGTTTCCATGAATACTACAGATACATTGTCTTGTCTTGTCCATGAAAAGGGACTGTCAGCCTTGGTAAGAAATGCCTTAATTGTCCAGCTTCAAGAGCAATAGCATTCTTCTGGAACCAAACTGAGATTTCATCCATTGAACAACTAAAAATAAAATTAGAGTTAGTGACACAAATGAAATGTTTGAGAGATACATTGGTTGGCTCACCAAAACAATCCTTGTGTATATGGTAGGACTGTATTCTAAACCTGAACCTAGTTTAATAGAAATGGGATTTTATGGATTAGCATAAATCTAAGCGATATAATGAAACTGTAAACTGAAACTATATTTATTATAAGAAAAGATAAAATTGCTGAAAAAAAAAGATGTGCAGAGTTTCTTCTAGAGAGTAATTTAGTATGCACCATATTTTGCACTTAAGGGAAAACAGAATATACCTGCGGTCTTAACTAAAAGCAACTTGCTCGTTCCTTAGGGCTAAACCACCAGGCTGCATTTATTTACCTTTTTCCATCACCCACAGAGTCCTTTGTTAGTATGACTCACCGCTGTGTTTTGTTTATGACTCCGCTGCTCCATGTCTGCATTAGTATTATCTCATTAAAATTCTGCCTATGGGTTTAGGATTAATAAAGGCAGCCTCATCCTCAGTCAGAGGACTTTAAACTGAATGTAATTACAAAATAGGATGAGGACTAGACTTGTTTAAGGTGACAAATAAATATGATTGGATTTTGCATGTTTTAATAACTCACTTCTTTTTTTTTTTTTTTTTTTTTTTTTTTTTTTAATCTATTCTGGCCCTTAGTGATTGGGAAGTACGCTCAACGACCGGATACAGGTATGATTTGAACTCACATTTACTATTCTATGTATATCAATAAATGTAAAACATCTGTAAATCCTGGAGGGCAAACAATATAAAGCTTTAGAAAAAATTGTGCTAAGAATTGCAGGTAATCAGTGAAATTATTATTTCTAGAGTGAGTATTTGTAACACAGCCAGAGTGTGTATACGATCATGAACTGTCTGTCTGTGTCTGTCTGTCGGACGGTGTGTGTGTGTGTCTCTCTCTCTCTTTTTCTCTTTTGC
This sequence comes from Discoglossus pictus, assembly GCA_027410445.1. Taxonomy (NCBI): domain Eukaryota; kingdom Metazoa; phylum Chordata; class Amphibia; order Anura; family Alytidae; genus Discoglossus; species Discoglossus pictus. The sequence goes on along the minus strand of CM050166.1, from coordinate 180,715,265 downwards.
TTTCTTTCTCTCTCCCTCTTTCTTTTTCCTTTTTTGCTTTCTTTCTCTTTCGCTCGCTCGCTCTCTCTTTCTTTCTTTCTTTCTCTCTCTCTCTCTCTCTCTCGTCTATCTAGACATTCAGTACATTTCCATGAAATCTCATCTCTTTTCCAAACTATTTATATTAAAGTAATATCATGTCCCATTTAACAACTCTTCTTTGAACTGTCTCTAATATGTTTACATCCTTTTGGTGGCGTAGTCTCCAGTACTGAACACAGGAATCTAGGTATGGTGTTCCGCGTGACCTATAAAGCAGCATGGCCGTCTCTCTCCTTCCGCAGCTGATGCCACTACCTATAGCACCTAGTATCCTGCTGATATTTCCCAGTGCTTTGCTGTATTTCTTGCTTTTAAATGCAGGATTGACATCTCAAAAGGTCTTCCCTTTATTTTCAAGCTTACTTGGTTTGGAACTTGATACTGCTTATCTGAATTCCATTAGTTTTGGGCAAATATAAAAAGAAGCAGTCTCCACATCCAGATTAGTCAATTGCGGGGAATCGAACCATTAAAAATATTTGTAGTTCTGATAACGCATCTCTCAATAGAAAGATAGACTAATGTAGTTTGTACCTGTGCAACACTCACAGACTTATCCCCTTTTGAGACTTTTTGTATTTTTAAAAGAAGAAGAAGTTTTTTTCCAATATGGATACAGGAATACTTCTTCTGATATTGCCCTTGTGAAATAGAGCAGAGAGCTACCTCTGGTGCCAGCAATAAGTGATATCATGCCCAGGAAACCGTTGTGATAGGTGAAGATACTAAAACAATTTCCCTAATTTGCAATGGCTGTCACAGGTGGACCACTGTTAGCAGCGTTGGCTTCAAGGTGAATTATTGCTCTGTTTTAGGCAAAACAGGAGCTTGTTTGTAAGTGGGGAGATTATTGTTTAAGTTCCAGATCATATTTGGCTTTAGAATGAAGTGAAATGGGTTTGAGGTGTTGGCCTCCATTTTGTTACATCTGAATTAATGCCCTTTTATCTCGGCTATTACCCCTGCAGTTTATTTTGCTGTTGGATTTTTGGGTTTACAGATCCAGTAAGATATAATAAATATGATTTCCATGTTATCTACAATTATGCCAAAACCTTATGTAAGGTTATGTTGCGTCTAATAACATATATAGTTGTCCGTATAGATGTCGGTCACGCTTTTGCGTTTCTCGCGCAGCGAGACGTTGACGCACTCACCACTTAGGCTAGAGTGAGCCAGGAAGCCTGGGAGTGAGGTTGCAAGTGATTTTGAGCTATATTTGCAAAAGATTGTCCGATGAAAAACGTAAAAAATCTGGCATCGGATGAAAATGAGGCTGAGCAAAGCCAGGCACTCGGGACTTAAAGAATACACAACGGCAAAGACAGTAACACTTACACCAACAACGCCAGGCACCCGGGGTTTTTGAAAATAAAACAAATGGCCTTCAGCATGTAACACACAAACATTCAGCACACACACAGAGGAGACACACACAGGGGAGGGACAAGGGGGAGATGCTGGAAAGAGACACATGGCATTCCCAAGCACAAAACTTGCAGGTTAACGAAACCTGCAATGAGCGGCCCGTATAGTAGGCGGGAGGAAAGGCTCGCAATTAGCGCAAAAGGCACTCATGGAGAGCCACACGATGAACGCTGCAATGAGCGCCAAAGGGGATCATTGCAAAGCAGGAAAGTTGAAGTACACAGGGGAGAGGCTCGCGATGAGCGCTGAAGGTGCTCAGGGGACCAAAAGCCTCACGCTGTGTGGCAAACCGCATTGCCAGCCTTACAATTTTATTCCTGTAATTTTTGACGGGCAATTTCCTAGTTTCATATATAATATTTTCCCTTCGTATTCTGATATGCTATTCCTTGGGCCATAGTCACTGAAGTGAGCACCGGTCTATTTCCTGTATTACACTAGGAGCATCTTTTCAAGTTGGTGGGATCTTATCACACTGTAGTTAATAGTCGTGGTATGACATTGTTTATTAGATATCTGGTGATGCATTTCTGAAAACAGTAGTTCCACATAAACACAAGTTGCACTTGCATGAAGTACAGTATATAAGGACATTTACAGAATTAAATATATATATATATATATATATATATATATATATATATATATATATATATATATATATTAGTAGTACAAATAAGGAATAGTACATTAGTGATTCTATTTGAATGTCTAAAAATAAGTTGATGAAAACTTATTTCCTGCTCAAATTTCTCAGAAATACAGTATATGCACTGCAATCAGGGAAAAATTGGCAGGACATGCAAATGAGGCCACATAATGCACCATCACTCTATCAATCCAAACCATTTTAATCATGGCTCCTTTTAATATATATATATTTGACATGTCAAAAGTCATGCAATTGGCTTTGTTGTGACAAGACCCTAATGTGTTCAATGATGTGAGCTGCTGAAAAACACATACTTGATTACAGATCTGCAAATTATAATTGTCAGTCGCAGAAATGGAACACAATTTTTCTTCATACAGTCTCTATGCATTTCTTTATATAATTGTTTAAGCCAGGTTAATTTAATTAATTTTACCATCCTCTGTGTAAATAAATACACTTATTTCTACAAAGCACCACCGTAATGATATTTCAGCTTCAGGTATACCCATTACCCTTGTCTTTCTGCTCTCTCTCAATGTTGACTGTCATATTGCACAGCTTTGAAATGATCTGTGGGCATAGCCTTATGGTGTAGCTATTTTTTGGGCTTCTTAAAAGTAAGTGAAGTGTAAATTTTCTATCACCATTAACTAACCAAGTTAAAGCATTTAAAAAAACAAAACGCTTATTACTTGTATAAGACCCGAGCAGAACTTGCATTAGCTTGAAGTCTAGGACATAAAGCATGTAGCACTTTGGTTAGCATTACAATTTACTAAGGATGAAGTTTTTGATAGGTTCAGACCATTTCTACCTACTTTCATGACCTGAGTTGTTGGGTCTGCAAGCAGAATTAATATTAGGGGTATATTTAATGGGTATGATAAGTTTCAAGCTGTATCAGTGTGAATTTGTGAATCCCTGAGACTATGCTTGTTTTTCCACTTCTTCTTGTCACCTACAAGGCTGCAATGATATAGGATTTTTATTGTTCTGTTTTGTAATGACAACAATAAAAATAAATATATAGAGTCCCTTTAATGGTGGCTCCTACTCTCCTCAATCATTTACAGTAACTGACAAAGTAGGTATTCTCCATAACTTTTATATGGATAATTGATCTTCTGTAGGTATGTTATTTAAATAGGATTTTACCTTTTTAAGAATTACTACACTGATTAGTCCATTTTTCCATAGTGTGTGTTGTGGATATATATAAGTGGACATAGTTTTAACACTTCACACTAGTAACAATAGTTTAGCTTGTCGTAATTATTTGTTCCTTACATCTGCAGGGATGAGCGAAACTGTGAAAAATAAATTCTCCATCACGTTCTCCATCATCGGGATGTTTTCGTCGCATGCCGTGGGAAGTCTGAGTGTTTTCTTCTGTGCTGAGATCACGCCCACGGTCATCAGGTACTGTGACACTTTGTTTAGTATTAGCGTTAACAAATAAAAGCTGTTACTTGTATGGAATACAGATGACATAATAATAATAATATTATTAATAATATATTATTATTATTATTGTCACCTTAAATGGCCTGCGTAATGCCACTAGTCTCAGAAAGGGGAAGTCTATTTGTAACCGTTAAAGGGATACTGCCAAGTAATTATATTTAAACATTTGTTTGTTAATGCTGTATGTAGTTTGAATATAACGCTTTGAAAACTACTTACCCGTTGGGAACCTATGTTTCAAGCAGACCTCTTTGTCGTCCTCCAGACCCCAGGAGTTGTTTTTATTTGTTTTTATGAAATAGAAAACAATAATTTAGTAATGCATTATGGTTCATGTTAAAGAATACCACCAATCAAAAAACAAGTTTTTGGTTTGTATTTATTTGTTTTTATACATAATTAAAAATTGTATAAATACTGAACAACTTTTTTTCTAAAGTACCATTTCTTGTCGCACAAATAATTGCCTTCCCCTTACTCAACATGCTAATGTGAGGTGCAGTGTGCTAATTGGTTTCTGTGGTGAGAAAATTATCTATCCATTGTTTATCACAATCTTACACAACACACAGCTAAAATTCTATCTTGCCTCGACCATTGCAACTCTCTCTCTGCTGGCCTCCCAATCACCCGTTTGTCCCCACTCCAATCCATATTGAAAGCATCCTCGAGACTCATCTACCAAATGTAATGCTCAGTGTCTACAGCTTCTCTATGTCAGTCACTCCACTGGCTTCCCATAGCCTCCAGAATAAAATTTTAAATCATGACCCTAACATATAAGCCCTCAACGATAATACTCCCTCCTACATCTCTGCTATTGTCTCAAAATACTCCCCCAACCTCCCTCTTTGCTTTGCTAATGACATTCTTCTATCCTCCTCTCTTATCTCCTCTCACTCCCACCTTCAGGACTTTTCTCTGTAGAACTCCCTGCCTCGCTCCACTAGTTTATATTCCTGCCTCAGGTGCATTTTTAGTGAGGTTTTGAACGATTTGTTTGAGAGTTTTCATTCTTGATGTTGCTTTGGAGAAAGCACTCTGTACTAAGCTTAATAACAGGAACCTCTATTCTTTTGCATTCTGTTTGAAAACGGTTTTGATTTGTACTTAACTACAGTACTGTAAAGAGCTGCGGAATATGTTGACGCATAACAAATATAGGATAATAATAATATTGTCTCCTGCACTAAACAAGCACACAAAGTAGCCTATTGAAACCACAATGTATATGTCAAGAAAGATTTCATTTAAAAATAACAGCAAATAGCTTGTTTTTGGTGTAATTTACCTTTAGAATTCAAGTTAAATAATTGTAATGCAGTTTATAGTCATATTTACTTTTTAATAGGAACAGTTTTAGTAGAGGCAAGTAAAAAGAAATGTTGTCTGTCCAATAAAAGTATAATATCAAGTATAATTTAAATTTCACAAATGGAATTGTATCTCTAATGGACAGAGATGCATAGGCTATTACACTGTACATATAACAAAATAATGGAAAATATACTCCATAAATTCTGTGGCATAGCTGGGAATGCGGAGGTTTGATCAAAATATAATATAGAACAAAATAAATATAGAACACCTGCAAAAAAAAATGCTTATTTGGACGTTGCAAATCTTTTTTTAAATAAATGTTATGTATCATCCTTTTTTGCTTGTAAGCAAAACATTTTAGGAACTGAGTCCTTTGTATGCCAATTCAGCAGTCTCTGTTCAGTTCAGAGCAGGCTAAAGCAATATGATTGTAAAACTGCATCTGCACCAAATCTGGTCCATTGTGATCAGCTGGTGGAGACGCCACAATGCAAAAATAGATCAGGAGGAACAAAGGTTGTGTGCAGACCTAATTCCTCTTTAAGCATATTCTTAATTCTGACATATGTACACATTTAAATAAACAGCATTTTGTAATTCTGTGCCCATTTTTAAAGGGCCACTAAGTAGTTAAAACTGCTCTGCATCATCATGGAGAGCAATCAAAATAAAGTGTAAAATATGTAAAAAAAAAAATAGCAATCTTTTCATTGTTTTGTACTCGTTTTAGAATGTTCTCTTCACTCTTTTAGCATTCAAACTGTTTGTTAAAAATTGAGTTTACAGGAGTCTGACTTGCACTGCAGAATTTAGTAAAAAAAAATTGCACAGGTCCTGAAAGTACCATAAATTGCAAAGCTCCCTCTAATGCTTATATGATGCTTACACTGCAGCATTTTGTTAGCTAAGGATAGTCTCACGGCAGAGGGGATTCTCACTACCAGTGTCAAGCCGTTATATAGTAAACATATAGTGACATGTAAACAAATAGGATATTCATGTATATATGGCTTCCTATTTCAGATTTCATATTCGCATTGTCTTGTTATAAATGACTACATATCATAGTTATGATAGAAAATCCTATCATTTTATTAATTGTTCTATATCACATAGTATGCTTTCTCCATAGATTGGCTCCATATCCTGTGTTATTTGTTGTTATATTGTTTTTTCCCAACATTTGCAAAATAAGTTTTATATGTACATATTGTGACAATATATTAATGTTTAAACAAATATTGCCAACTATTCCGTACATTTGTTCTAATGGAAAGGAACATAAATAATTTCAGTGTTGCACAATTTGTCTCGTGTTGCATCAGTTTTCTCAGATACATGAAACCCCCTGAACAGTTTCCGTTGTCTGGTAAATATTCCCAGTGAGACAATCCATTTGTCCCCTTAAGTGTGACTCCTGTGAATTACAGCAGCTTGACTTTTCCTTGTAACCCATTAATTGCAGGAAGAGCCAATTATGTCATCCCTGAGATTTATCCGTATGAATTGTATGTTCCTGACAATATACACCAAACCACTGGTGGTATTTTGGTATTTGTAAACCAAGTATTTATAATATCTTCTATAGTAAGCAATGTGTGTATGTATATATAGTGCCTTGCAAAAGTATTCACCCCCTTGGCATTGTTCGTGTTTTGTTGCCTCCCAACCTGGAATTAGCATGGATTGTTTGAGGATTTGCACAACTTTGATTCCATTCCTCCTAGCAAAACTGCTCCAGCTCCTTCAAGTTGGATGGTTTGCGCTTGTGAACAGCAATCTTTAAGTCTGACCACAGATTTTCTATTGGATTGAGGTCTGGGCTTTGACCAGGCCATTCCAACACATTTACATGTTTCCCCTTAAACCACTGTAGTGTTGCTTTAGCAGTGTGTTTGGGGTCATTGTCCTGCTGGAAGGTGAACCTCTGTCCTAGCCTCAAATCACACACAGAGTGGTACAGGTTTTACTCAAGAATATCCCTGTATTTAGCATCATCCATCTTTCCCTCAACTCTGACCAGTTTCCCAGTCCCAGCTGCTGAAAAACATCCCCACAGCATGATGCTGCCACCACCATGTTTCAGTGTGGGGATGGTGTTCTTTGGGTGATCTGTTGGATTCTTTGATGGCCGAAAAGATGTCCATACATTTTGGAAGTCTCCCACATGCCTTTTCAAAAAACTCAAAATATACCATTTTGTTTTTTGCTGAAAGTGATGGCTTTCTTCTGGCCACTGTCATAAAGCCTGATTCTATGGAGCGTACAGCTTTTTGTTGTCCTATGAACAGGTACTCCAGTCTCTGCTGTGGAACTGTGCAGCTCCTCCAGGGTTAATTTAGGCAGGTTTGCTGTTGTGCCATGTTCTTTCCATTTGGTTATGATAGATTTGATCTTCATCATTACTGTCATAATCTGCTTCTTCAATGGGGCTTGATATGAACCTAGTTCAAACCTACCCCAGCAGAATTGTGTAGTTCTTGTTCTCTGTGGCACAAAAGATGGCTTCTGAAGAGGGCAAGGTCCAAAAGTACAGACAGAGAATACTGGATACAAGTGGCCCATTGTAAGACCATTCCCCAAGTCAGGGTACAAAACACAGAAATAGTCTCACACTGTGGATATGTGAAAACTATAACTGACCCTTTATTGAATGATGGAATCAACATATTTATATTCTCTGCCTTAACCTTGATGTTATATTAACCAAGGCTACGTTTCACTAGTCCGCTATCTCAAGATTTTTTTAATCTCAAGTGCTTGTTTAGGACTACCTGAAGTACATGCATGTGTCTTGGCTGCTGTTTATCAAGGATGAGGGTGCAATGATCTGCAGCTAAACTCAGTGCAGAGCATTTTTTACCATTTCCACATATGTTCTATAACACATTTTACCTCTTATAAGAAAATGTATATAATAACTAGTATACATAATAACCATGCACAGGCAACATATTACCACACACAATAATATATAATCCAAATGCAATAATGTCATGCTCCCTTGGCCATATTCATAATTACAAGCAATATCAGTTCTTAAACAATGTAATCATGACCATTACATCACTGAAAAATGGAGGTTAGATTTCAAACCCTTACGGTTTCAATTATTAGTTCCGATCGGACCCGCATACCAGAAATAATGCAATATTAATAAATAAGTAAATATAATTCTAGTCCATGCGAGTTCCATTATATGTATTAACACATTGATTGCCAGGGTCGATATAACACAGCAATTAAACCTAAAAAAAAGTATTTAATATTGCAGATTTGCGAGCTTGAGAATGTTGTGCTATTAATTAATTAATACATTTTAATACCCAACATCACTTTCCCTTTATTTTAAAATACAGTATTGTGTTTATATTTGCATTTATAGTGCTACGGATAGGACTTTAACCCCCTTGCGTGTCCTCTTTAGTACCCGTAGGCTTTTTAGCTCCATTTACCGGCTTGAAAGCCAGTGGATTCTTAGCAATTTAATAGTGATTTTTGAACGTAACCATTACGGGCTTGACAGATCAAAGGATTTGCGGCAACGGAGTTCCTATTTCAACAGCCGTAGGGTTTTTCTGCCTTTAGTCCGCAGATCGTTTGCGGGTAGCTTTAAGAGGCCAATTTAATAGCCGTAAGTCTTTCTGGCTCCGTTACAGGCTACTGGTTTACACGTTGGGTTGTAAGTGTTGTTTGAGATCAAAGGAATGGGAATCCCAGAAACCCACAGAGGAGACCATCTAACCAGAGCGATCCATTGACCGGTCCAGCTGGTCCCTCATCTTGACATATAAAAACGTTCCACACTGCTAAGCTTAATGTGATATGGTAACTGGATATTGTTGAAAAACTGGTGCATATAGTATGAAAATGCTGTACAATTACAAAGTTGAAAATAAATATACAATCATATATAATGAAGAGGTGTTGTGTTAACTGAATCATTGTTTTTTTTTTTTTGTGTATTTAGATGCACTGGCAATTTTAAGTGCAATATTAGTTCCAGGTACAAACATCCTGTAAATTCAAATGCTTCTCCCACCTCACAAACTAATGGTATAATCCACGGCAGTAAGGTCACATAAAATGTGTTTTTTATTACATTAATAACTTTTTTTCCTATTTTAAGTTCTTCAAAAGCATCATTTTAAAGGTCCACTTAATTCAACAGAAATTGGACCACATCACAATAAAGATCTCTTAAAAGCATGTTGAAATACTTTTTGAATTTTTTAAATACGTACATTTTTCACTGAGAATAGAAGTAAAATAAATGATAACAATATGTCTTTACATGTAGAATTAACTGTCCATATACAGTGGCATTATGACAGCTAATCAGGTTTCATGGGTGTGTGTGCCATTCAAGTCAATGGTAAGACTGCTTACATTTCTAGTTTTGAGGGAACCGACCATGTAATTTCTTAAGGCAGAAATGTCAGGTTTCTGCTCTCATGTCTTTTTGGAATTTGAGCTTTGTGGAGCATTGCGATGCTCTGCTGCTCCTGTGTGGTTTGTGTAGAGATCAAAAGGAAATACAATATCCCTTAACACATTTATCTGTGCAGGCATGAAATGCTGGCCTCATCTAAAACAGGACAGCTGTGGGTTAACTGGTCAATCTAGGCCGGGGATGCTGTGTTACCAATCATAGACTCACACACCGCATATTACACTCTGCAATCTGTTATTACTCATGCAACAGGGAGTGGGCAGAATAAACTTGTATGTAAACATATTAAAATAACATTTAAACCTTTAGGCTTTAAGTTAAGTTTTTGCTGTTATTAGTCTAATTTAAAAAAAATGGACAATTTTAACATACAATCTTGTGCTGTTTCATACCATAAAAAGCACTTATAAGGAGCTAACAGGCCCTTTAAATATAAGACCTCAGAGCATCAGTGTTTGCAGACCCCAAGTTGTAAATACATATATATCATGTTATAATGCAAACAAAACAATGAAAATAACTTTTTTTTTGTTCAGTCATGTGGAATAATTTATCGTGCAGTAGCCAGTATTCTATGATTGTGTGGCCCTATAGCAGGTGTGGGCAAGTACAATCCTGGAGGGCCACTCAAAAGCCTGGATTTGAAGATATCCTTTCTGTGCACAGGTGAGTCAATCAGGATGACTGAGGAAGTAATTGACTCCCCTGTGCGCAGCAGGAATATCATCGATACGAGGCATATATGTGGCCCTCCAGGACTGAACTTGCCAATTCCTGCCCTATAGGAAGTCTCTGAATTTGCTGTAGGCATTAGCAGATGAACAATGGAGATACAGAGGAGATTCACAGCTACCCATTGACTTCACACATTAACAACCTTTGAGGAATAGGAGAAGGGAGAGAGGACAACATGACCACTTCTAGAGGTGAGGAGAATGAGATTAACATGTTTATAATTCATAGCTATATATAATTGGGCTAATAGAGCTCTCATTATCCTAGATACAAATTATACAGTTAAATGACCATGACTTGTTTAATAACTACAGTGTCTCATTAACTGTATGTTTCAGAATGTGAGAAATGTTATGTGAATTACATTCTTTAGGGAAGGTGAATAATCAAACAGACAAATAAGGTATAATTGAAAACATATATTGTGTACATAAATCAAAACGGTTACAAGATGTTTATTAGTTGAACAGATGGCAGACAATAAATATAAGTAGTACAAGGAAAAAGCTTTTCTGAATCTTACATTATATTATACAAGATGCATTATGATAACATACTGTTGTATAATACCCAATAGTCAGCTTCTCCTTTAAGTTACTTCTCCATCAGTTTCTGGTCTCTTGGACTGACTGAACACTCATAGGTTACTTTGGCCTCCTCCTCAAGTTTATCTGTGAAGAATCTCCCTAGAACTGCTTTCTAGTAGATTCTTGACTTTTTATGCTAATTTTGGGCTAACTCCCCTATCTACATCAATTCAGTATGGCGACAAGCTGCTAGCCAACTGGTTGATTGTTTGACTTTTTTGACCAAAGGACCCTGGTTGTACAACAACCTGACATGTTGTTTGACCACCTTGCACTCTAAATTAATTTGTCGACCTATTATTTAATTTGTACCAAACATACATGAGGCATTTCTTATGAGTTGTGGAAAGCGATACCACCATTGCGGTAGCCAATTACTAACACTAAAGATCCTATACTCTCAACTATTTTCCATATAACATCCTGATCTGACAACGGGCTATGCCGCTTCACGTTTCCACTGTTATTTCTGTCTCTACACTGGGCTATGATATCTCCAAGAGTATTCCCTTAGCTCATGTCTGCTTTAATTTACAATCTAGTCTCATTTACTGTAACATTTTATTTAGCAACACCCATAAATCACACAACTAAAGAGAGTTCTTTATTCCTATATTACTCAATTGCACATACATACGAAGCCAAACTCATTAGTATGTATGGCTCCGTGTCTCATATTCCTTGTCCCTCATAGTAACCATTTCACTCAATAATTTGGACCTTTCTCTCCTTCCAACCCAATTGAAAAAAGGATTCTCTAACAACTGCATTCACTTCCTCCTATTACTATTTTTATCTTTTTATTTATTGTCACTACATTTATCATGACAGCTTGATCTTTAGTACGGTATATAAAAAGGTTACCTAGCTGCACTATGGAAAACTATGAATTGCCACCGGCAATCCCCTTCGGCCCTTTCACTAGCAAAGGGGCCAGCAATGCATTGCAGGTCCTCTGGCAATGAAAGGATTATTGCTGACAATTACACTTTTTAGCAGTGTTAAAGTGGCTCTTTAAGTATAAACATGACTTATTACCATACTATATTACATATAGACACAGAAATACAGTAAGTTGTGCTTACTGCAATTTGTTCTATACTCTACTAAAGTCCATTTTTACTCTTTCTCCAAATGTCTTCATTCATTCATTTCACTAAATAATTACAGCTATTTGTTTCCCTTCTCACAACTTTAACTTCACAAAGATATAAAAAAAATATTCAAATCACTTTTAAGTTAAAAATATTTCTATAATGTTTGATACACTTTTACATGCATGGTAAGAAATGTGTCTATTATGTGATATTTTCTAAATACTGCAAGAACAGTTTTTGAAATTGTCTTGATTGATCATATCTAATCATGGAGGGCCCTCTAGTGGCAATTTGTGAATAACACCGAATAGTCCTGAGTTTATGCAATGGAAGCAAGAACCTTGATACACAAGGGCATATTCATCTGAAATGTTATAGAATAATTAGGATGGGAAATGTACCTAGCATTTCCCTGGCCTGGCAGAACCATTGACATCCTTGTGGTAGGATTTTGAGGTGACCTCTAGGGGTAGGTGGGAGGAAGTTTGATCCTCCCTTATACTTTCCTTACTGCCTGAAGCTTGCCATATTCATTCACACACTAAGGTTTTGAGCATACTTGAGCTCCCCCAAAAGAGTGACAGGCCAAGCCCTCAGATACATTCTGTTTTCAGGATATTTGGTCATGTTCCATGGGGTTTTAACTGATCTAAGACTAACATTTTAAAAGATAACTTTAGCTTCAGGGTTTTTTAATTGTTTTCACTTTTACTTCTGTTGCTCTTGCTGCATGCTTGTGTGCCCTACCCCTTTGCCTCCTCCTTCTCTGCTTGTTCTGCCACTGCGTGCCTCTTCTCTTGCCTCCTCACGCTACCTTTCCTCACCTCCTCTGTTACCTCTCTCTCCCTGCTTTGCCTCCACTTCCAGATGTATGCTCCTTTTTGCCAGGTCCCGCTTGCCCTCCTCCCCGCCCATGTCCTTGCACGTCCTCTTTCCTATCCATGTGACTTGTTCCCTTTGTCTCCTGCTCCTTCCTTTTTCTTCTTCTCCTCCTTTCCCCTCCTGTCTCCTGGCCCTGGCGCGGCTCTTCCTCTTGCTCATGCTCTGCTGGTTTTTGTCCATCCTCTCAGGATGACGGGATTCGCTTTGTTGGGTAACGGCGATTCCCTACTTAGTTGCGTCCCTGTTTCCTAGCCACATCAACACACATTGGTACTCTCGCCTGTCACGAGATTTCCATTAATTTCAACCAGCCACACTCCGTCACCATCACTCTTACCCTACCCATGACCAAATCTGTCCTGACTGAATACCTTTTATTTCACAAATCGCTCATCCACAGAACCCCTTCCATTTGCCACTAAATAACTACTACTCTCGTCCATCACATTTGCCAAAGGCTCATTGCAGGCAGCAAATGCGGACCGTTGCAATGCGGGGGGCCGCATTTGCGGAGGTGGAGGCTCTACGGCGTCTCACATGCGGTTACAAACACCCACACAAGCGGCACTTTACCAAAATAGATCTAATACGCAATCACTATATACGGACTTACACAAAAAAATACGAACCCCAGGACTTAGAACGGAAAATTTACGGACTTGGCATACAAAGATACGAGATTAACGGCCGAACCGCGCGCACCTGAAAACATTAAAAACTAAATAAATACACACAAAAAATACATAAAAAGCTTACCCATGGCAAGGGGAGGTGGGGCACCCAGGACCTCTGCAAGTGAAGTTACACCTCAATTTAAGTACAAATTCCCGAGTTTAGACACACGAAAATCCCCTAAGCGAGAGAGAAAATGGCCGCCGAGAAAACGAGGCTACAGGACCCTAAATGCGCAAAACACCACCAAGCACATACGGCTTTTCAAAAAAGCAGTACAAGATACACTCTTACCAAGGACGCTACATCATACACAGTTGTTACCACATACACATTGGCCGCCATTTTACAACACTACCTTACACAATGCGGAAGTACATAGCTACCCTAACGGCTTTCCCTCGCGCACGCAGCCTATTTACACTACACACTGCACACATTGCTGACACTTACACCTCAGCTTCACAACAGTGCAAACACACATTGTATGCTTCAGGAACATCAAAACAGTTTGTCAGCTCTAAGGCACAATGCTTCCTGCATATATTACTTCCAAATAGGTAAAGTATATTAATTTATTAATTATTTCATTAGCATACAAAAACAAATATACACTTTCACAATAAACACAAAACCCATTCAACGTCTAAAACAAGTAAAAAAAAAATAGTTTCATGCCCGGAATTCCGAGAAATGCAGTTATTACACTACATTCTGGGAACCTTGGCAGGGATATGCAAATGTGCCCCCAAAGGATACGCTCTTGCAGTCCATGACCATATGAAACATGGCTTCCCTTAAGCATGGGCATGACAGTTGCATTATACACAAGCCAGGAATCCCACCCACGTACAGCTGTTTCAAGGTTCCTGCCGTTCGTCATCGTGGAGCACTATTATATCTACGTGACTAGCGTTGTTAGTGTAAGTGTTACTGTTTTCGACGTTGTGTATTCTCTAAGTTCTGCGTGCCCAATGTTGCTGAGCCTCGTTTTCATCCTGTTTCAGAATTTTTACGTTTTTCATCCTCGCTTAGACGATTTTCGAGCGGCAAAAAACAGCAACTGGGGCTCCAATTTGTTTGCAACTTCACTCCTAGGCTTCCAGGTTCTCTTTTTTTTTTATATAATTATTTTGCTGCTTTTTTGTATTTATGTGTTTTAACAAACTGCATGCTTCAATTGCTCGCCTTGCGAGGCTCGCAGTGCAATGAGCCCCTTTGGCGCTCATTGCAGCCTAAGTCGTGCGTGCATCGATGGCTCGTCTCGCTTTTCGAGGGATGCAAAAGCATGACCAGCATCGCAAACACCCCCAACACTGACAACTATATATGTGGTGTGTGTCCAGAAGTGTTACTACAATGGAAATAATTTGAACTGGAAAATAAAAAATAGGACATTGTAATAACTTAAAGGGACAGTTAATTAAACACAACTTGAAGCACACCACTATAACATACGCATAAAATCATCTCAAAATACTTTTAGAATTTTTGAAATGGGTAGAAAAATTCCTAAAAGAAGTGTATGTTTACATGAGCTCTGGCAAGTCTCCCAGGCAGACTGACAGCAAAAGCTTGTGCAGAGAGCAGAAACTGAGAGAGATTTAACCCTTCTCAAATACATCTGTGCAGAGAAATGACTGCTTCAAACTGCTAAATATGTGTTTTGTGGGCTAACCAGAAGCTGAATGCATTCCTGAACCCAAGGAAAAGCTATAAATCAGTCATTTTCTACCGCTCGCTATCGGCATGTGCTGTTAATCATGGGCAGTCCGGAGTCTGTTTGTAAACAGACTTTACATTTTCAGGCTGTTGGCGTAATTTAAAAAAAGCAATAGATCATTTTAACATAGAATTTTGTGCTCTTTCACGCCAGGAAAAGCACTTATGGTGAGGTAACTGTCCCTTTAAAGACCTGCTTTGCCTTCACTTTATATTGGTAAAAATGTTAACTTTACCTGTTGGCTTGGAAACTGAGTGTGAGGGAGGAAGGATTGAGGGGAATTTGTTGACTGATTTATGAATTCAAATAAGATTTCAGCACAGGACACCTTTCCTGGTGACAATCAGAAAGCCTATAAAATGTCCATTTAACTTACGGTAGTTTATTTCATTTTTCGGAAATCATATTTTAGCTTAACTGAATTACTCTGGTGCTATAATTGTTATGGTATTTTATAATTTATGAATACAGTATTTTTAGTTTCTGTGATAGTGAATGTCCAGATCACCATATAATATCATACACCAGTACTAACCACTTGTGGGCATTCACTATTAGTATTAGTAGTAATAAACAATAATAACAATAACCTTTATTTATAGAGCCAACATTTTACTCCGCAAATATGCAAGAGTGAAATCTATTCATTGTAGAGGTGTATATGTTATAGGATTCTTTGAAATAGTAGGTTTTTAAAGATTCACTAGTTGACATATAATTACCAATTTCAGAAACAAACTGGAATGGTGTGCATAAACAGAAAAATGGTAGATAGTCTGTTACTCCTGTAGATGGTAGATGGAGTTGTGCTACACCTGGAAGTGGTAAAGTGAGTTGTCTTATACCTGCAAGAGATAGGTTGAGTTGTGCTACACCTTTAAGCTGCAGATGGAATTATCTTACACCTGTAAGTGGTAGGTTGAGTTACCCTACACATGCAAGTGGTAGGTTGGGTAGCCCTACACATGCAAGTGGTAGGTTGGGTAGCCCTACACATGCAAGTGGTAGGTTGGGTAGCCCTACACATGCAAGTGGTAGGTTGGGTTGCCCTACACATGCAAGTGGTAGGTTGGGTTGCCCTACACATGCAAGTGGTAGGTTGGGTTGCCCTACACATGCAAGTGGTAGGTTGGGTTGCCCTAGACATGCAAGTGGTAGGTTGGGTTGCCCTAGACATGCAAGTGGTAGGTTGGGTTGCCCTAGACATGCAAGTGGTAGGTTGGGTTGCCCTAGACATGCAAGTGGTAGGTTGGGTTGCCTTACACATGCAAGTGGTAGGTTGGGTTGCCTTACACATGCAAGTGGTAGGTTGGGTTGCCTTACACATGCAAGTGGTAGGTTGGGTTGCCTTACACATGCAAGTGGTAGGTTGGGTTGCCTTACACATGCAAGTGGTGGGTTGGGTTGCCTTACACATGCAAGTGGTAGGTTGGGTTGCCTTACACATGCAAGTGGTGGGTTGGGTTGCCTTACACATGCAAGTGGTGGGTTGGGTTGCCTTACACATGCAAGTGGTGGGTTGGGTTGCCTTACACATGCAAGTGGTGGGTTGGGTTGCCTTACACATGCAAGTGGTGGGTTGGGTTGCCTTACACATGCAAGTGGTGGGTTGGGTTGCCTTACACATGCAAGTGGTGGGTTGGGTTGCCTTACACATGCAAATGGTGGGTTGGGTTGCCTTACACATGCAAGTGGTGGGTTGGGTTGCCTTACACATGCAAGTGGTGGGTTGGGTTGCCTTACACATGCAAGTGGTGGGTTGGGTTGCCTTACACATGCAAGTGGTGGGTTGGGTTGCCTTACACATGCAAGTGGTGGGTTGGGTTGCCTTACACATGCAAGTGGTGGGTTGGGTTGCCTTACACATGCAAGTGGTGGGTTGGGTTGCCTTACACATGCAAATGGTGGGTTGGGTTGCCTTACACCTTTTAAGCTGCAGATGGAATTATCTTATACCCGTAAGTGGTAGGTTGAGTTGCTCTACACCTGCAAGCAATAGAGTAAGTTGACTTACATCTTTAGGAGGCCCAATGAGTTGTACTACACATGTAAGCTATAGATAGAATTGTCTTACACATGTACTTAGTAGAATTTATTTTCTTATATCTGCGAGATTCAGTTGGCTTAAACATACATGTGGTAGATTCAGTCTGCTTATTTGTGTATGTAGTACAGGGATTTGTGTTGCACCAATAAGTGGCAGATTGCTGGCTACATCTATAAGCCACCTATAAACTCAGAATGTCTGCCATATTAGGGGGAAGGGACAGGGTAGGGTGTCAAAGAAAATATAGTTTAAAGGTATATAAAAGTTTCCTGGGTTTCAAATGTTTGGTAAGAAATAGGCAGTGATTATCAGAAAAAGATGTGTTATATATAGATAAGTTCGGTGTACTTATAATGTTATATTGCACACCCACAGCTTACATAACCAAGTACACCCAGGAAATGCAGCTAGGTATGGAGTTTGACCTTTCAAAGGAAGTACTGATTCTGGATGGAATCACATGGTTGGGTGAGGTCTGAGCTTACAACTTAATCCGAGCACAAGTAGAGAAAAAGAGATGGGTGTTCCTGTGTTGATGGGATATGCAGAGTATGATTAAAAAAATATATATAGTTTTTCCTGATTTGGCCAAAAGGAATAATAAATCTTAGCAGGGATTTTCAGAGGTGTCAACTGATAAAAGCCTCAGCTTGCAAACAAACGATTTAACAAACATCAGGGTGAGTTTGTAAATGTTTATTTTGGTATTTTGTCATGCATAAAAATGTTTTCATACACTACTGATTTTCCTCTATCAGATGCACTCATGACCCAGGACACTTGGATATGCATTTAATGACAAACCACTTCTACATGTAATATTCTGGAAGCAAATTAATTTACGGTTTGAAAATGTTCTTTTAAAAACAAACTTGGAAAACTTATAAAGAACAGTTTTGTCCCTTTGAAAAAAGTTCCTGAAAACATTGATGGCAAACTATCAATCAATGGGCCTTCAGGTGTCCTTGAGTTGAAGGTTTTATTAGAGATTTCCAATAATGCTATTAAAGCCCTATTGGGAAAATAGAGAAACATGAAGAGGATAGATTGATAGATGGTACAATTCTCAAGGGGTCTAATAACTTCTCAAGGGTCAACTACTCGGATGATAAATGGTGGAAAAAATAAAGTTTTCAATCAGACCTAAAAGCTGTTTTTCATGATCTTACAATTTAAAATGTGTTTTTAATGTACAATATTTTATGTTTTTAAGTAATGCAACAACTATAAGAATGCTTTTTACTAAAAAGCCAATGACCAGTCAAGAGAATGGAATTAATGAAACTTTCACTTTGGTTTGTGTTATGCCCTTAGCTGTCTAGACTTTCATAAAGTCAACCTGTGCAAACATGTTTGAAATAAATATCAATTAAACAAATGCATTTGTTAGTGCAGTAATACCATAATGGTTAAGTCTATGTGATGATATTATTAGTTTTTTCACAATATCTATTTTCTTCTCCTACAGGGGTGGTGGTCTGGGACTAGTATTGGCCAGTGCTGGATTTGGAATGTTAACAGCCCCCATCATGGAGCTTCACAACCAGAAGGGATACTTCCTACATCATGTAATCTTTGCCTGCTGCACTCTCATCTGCATCATTTGCATTCTCCTGCTGCCAGAAAGCAAGAACCAAAATCTGCCTGAGAACATCCCAGATGGAGAGCATTATACCCGGCAGCCCCTCATTCCCCACAAGAAAGGGGAGCAACCACTCTTGTTAACAAACTCTGAACTCAAGGACTACTCTGGCCTCCATGATTCACTGGCCATGGGAGATGGAATATCAGAAAACACCACGGTCAACGGTATTAAATCTGCATAACCAGGCTGTGCCTATGGTGGAACATCTCTTGTATTTATTATTTGTTTCCCTATTTGCACAGGTCTTACAGACCAACCATAGGACTATCTGATATAGGGGAAGCCTCCCACAGAACTGCTGCTAAGCCCCTTCAACATTAGGAAACTCCAGAGACATACAGAGTAAAAATACAACTTCTAACACACCAGAAAATGAAGACTGATGGGAATTTTAAAACTTAACGTTAATTCCAGTCATTAAAAAAAATCTAGTAGGCCATAAATATTTCTATGTTCCCAACTTTAAAGCTGTTTGATAAACTCCACTCATTTTTCAAAGTGACCATTGAGTAAACTGAAGGTGAGCCTATATTTTTTCCTACTAATGGCCGAGCAACCATTCTAGGAAACAAAGAGGACCTTCTTTACTATTAAATGTATTCGTTTTGGATACAGTTAAATATTCTTGCCCCATTCTCCATGTGTGTCTAATACTGTACACATTAAATTGACTGGACAGAAAAAGTACCACCAAGTTTTCTGTTGATCCAATGCATTGCATGGACTTCAGGCAACAAAACATTTAACATGGAGAAACAATGTTTCCTAGGTTTAGTTACGGTCTTAGACAAGTGAATTTTGTTTGCATTGTTTTAAACAACAAGAAGGGGACTCGGCTTGTCACATCTCCACTGAGAAGCTCTTTACTGCCCATGGGTGCAGCACTTTTATTGCACAGCAAGTGTGAAGAGACACTAATCGATGTACGCCTAAGTGAACATGAAAGGGAAAACTGTGACAGAATACTTTAGAACAGGAGCTAATGGACTCCTCAAGTTCACACAAAGTTCACTTATTTTTTTCTAGGATACTTGAGCAATACATACTGATTATGAAAAAAAATAATATCAATACCTTCTCAGAAAGCTATATGCTGCTATGAATTGATATGAAATGCAGCTTTTAACGAGCGTAATGATTATCCTTCAGGATTCACGTTCCTGTAATGAAGTCACTTGGTAGAAGGCCTATAGATGTGTGCAGCATACATGTGCCAAATTCTGCTCTACCCTCCCCTCCTGCTCAACAGAACAGGTCCTGCTGCTTCAAGTCAGGGTTTTGTTTTAAATTTATGGAAACCTAGTGATATTGATGCACAAGTTGAGTCTTTGGAAAGCTTTGTGGAAGATTATATAATATCTACTGCAAAATGGTATCTGTTGACATGAGCGAATGTAAGTTCTTTAGCATCCTATAATAAACACAACATCTCATTATTCTGTGCCCCATCAGTACTGGAAGGGTACACTACTTTGGAGGTCTATTTTCCACTCGAGGGATTGCAGGTTTTTATTTCCTATGCATTAAGACACCTTAAAGTGGACCGGCTGGAACATTTTTTACAGCCTGACCTTTTTGAATAAATATATTCTGTTTCTTCTTAACGACATTTAACTACGAGTTTTAGAAGTTTCCCAATGATGGAAGCATTATTAATTTTAGCAAATATATTATAAGAATTCATATTTCTGGAGAATTTATAAGTGGAGTATAAAAAAAATACCACAAGTAATGCTGAATTAGGGTTTACAGAACAGCCTCAACGGGCCAACAGATTTGAATAACAGAATGCCACGTTCAGTCTTCTGTACTGATCTAATCTGAAGCCCTCGTGAAGAATGATGTTGTGAACACTCCACTAGTTTTTGTTCCTAACATTAAAAAAACATGCAGCGGCCATCAGACATCAGTAGCATCCTTTCTTACACTAATCTAGTAATATGGAATAAAATAATGAATTGTCTGCAAAGGCCTACCAGTAGACGGGCCTTGACAAACCAACCATATCACCACGACATGCGGTTGAAAGTGTAATAATTGTGAACTGTTACATTAGTGCTTTTTTATATTTAAAACTGTTAAACATAATGTGAACATTGCTATGTGGCAGGGTTTTTAGTCGTGAGAAAACACAAAAAACAACCAAATCCTTGTGAGGAAGGTTTTTATTTTGTGAATCAAGAGGGAGGGATGTTTAGCTTTTGTACAGATGAAAATTCAATGTTAGTAGTTTTAATAAATGTTGTTCTATGTTGTAGAGCCAAATTCACAGGTTCACCAAACTGGAAGAAGTGCCATTAAATGAACTCTGAGTGTTAACCACTTCACTGTCAGAGGGACTCTGAGTGCACTGGGGCTACTCTTTGGAACAGTGGGGGTTAAGATGCACCTTATAGGAATAGCATTCTGAATTGTAGTGGGGGGGGGGGGGGGGTTTGGAGAGATGTAACCTACTTTACTAACGGTGTATAAAACACCAGTCCCTACGTTTTTGTTTCTACTAATGAAGTAATAGTGTTTAATGTCCTTTTTTGTGTAATAATCATGCGAGAGATCATCTTCTAGAAATATTCCAAACCACTACTACTTCTGCCACTTTTATGGCCATCATGCTAGTCTTCAAAGCCACTGTCCAAAATAGTTAGCCTTTTTTTAATCTGCCCAGCCACATCAAACATTTAAGCCTATGCTGTAATGGGCAAGGTAAACTCCCAAATAATAAAAAAATTTTTTATAAGAAAGGGCAATGAATAATAGTATGTTTACGTAAATCTGTATTGGGGAGCTGGTGCATTTAACCAATAAGATTGATCCAGATGATTGGAATGAAAATATGTGGTTGCAACCCAAATTCATAATTAATAGCATCTCTGTTCTCATGGTTCATTAGAAGATCAACTGGAAGTTCATTAATTTGGGTGTAATTACATGGATATTTGGGCTTCAACGGGCTAAGCAATTTCTTTCCTGCTATAGAGAATTTGTGGAAATTAGTCTATTTTTATGTTCTGTGTACAAATACAATAAAGAAGAGAGATTTTGTTTTCAGTTTTTTTTCTTTATATATATATTTGGTGGTTTTTACCTGCCAAAGTTTTAGTACAGAACAGTTTTATTGTTTTTGATCAGGAGTAGTTTGATGGTGCTCATCCATAGCACAAGCTTAAAATTAAGTACTGAAAATGTCTTACAAGCTAAATGTGTGCATGTCACCTGGTTGTATCTGCGCAAACCTCTTTGTACTGTATGTGTACAGAAATAAAAACAGACAAAATCAATGTTCAACCACGTCAGTGGTGGTGTTCTGGCTAATTTATTTATTTCCTCACAGCACAAAACTTGAAAGAGCCTTAAGAAAGTTTACAAGACATTTTAAATAACTAGAAATGCTAAAAACTTTTTTTCATAAGAATATTTCGGAAAGCTGAACTGTATATATAATAAAATCTGTATTCTTACACAATAGTAATAATATAGAAATGCTTTTAAAATGTTGTACACTCATCATAAACCTGCTGAAGAAGAGAGAGAGTCCTCCTTTGCAGGTTACACAGAGAGAGACTTCTCAGCCAATCAACGGCACAATGGAGAAACAAAATCCGGCATATGGCCTGTGAATGGTTGGGAAGCCAGAATAGGATTATCACTGAAAAGGAAAACTAAAATAGGGTGGAAATAGTATTTGAACTTTCATTTTGTATTTGTCTCATTTAGGTAGGGTTTACATCATCTTAAAACTTTTTTTTTCTTTAATTTTTTACATTGTAAATATATTTAAAAATATTACATATGTAAATATTTTTTTTACAACAAAAATATACATGAAAATAAAAGATAATATCCTAATATAATCCTATTGTCGTAGAGCAGAGGGATAATGACAGGAAGAGAACCATTCTGGAAGGCAAAATTCAAATTTTTTCAATATACAATGTATATATAAAGATGTTAAATTACAATTCTTTAATATACAATCCGAAACCAATATATTTAGGCCAAGTATGTTCCCAAGTATGCTTCCCCCCCTTTGAAAAGCACACTGTTTGGGAAGTACTTCGAAGATCTAGTCATGTTATTATGACCACCAGCTAATTACCCAAATAACCACTGTGTGCAGCATAAACAGCAGCTAGAAGCTGTGGTAGTGAGTCAATAAGATGCTGGAAGGTTGGCAAGAGTATCCAAAAGCTGCTGAAGAGTGTGTTGTGGAGGATTCGTAAGGTAAACATGGTGATCGAGGTGTGTCGGGATTAATACGACATATTATTTTCTAAATAATATAGAATAATGAATTTTGAGTTCAGAATCAATTTATAGACACATATTCCTTTTTATAAAATAACATTTATTGAAAATAACAATCAACTAGTCTAATGATAAAAATGTAATGTATCAAATCAAATGCAAATACAACAAAATATAACCATCCAGATATTAAAAGAAAATTAATCCATCATATTGTATAACTTATTATTTTATGACATCTTCTATACAATCCTTAAATCTCAATATAAAAGTTTATCTCAATCACATGTACAATAAAATCTGGAATAGCAACCCAAAGAATAAAATCAGATAAATCAATTAATAAAAATTCACCCAAAATAACATTTAACATGTACTAATAATGTCTCATTATAGTATAATATAACTATACAGGAATGTATTAAATATAACACAATTATGGTAAAGTATTTTATAATATAATTGATAAGTTAGCTAAGTAAAATTAATTTATCTGTATTGGTCAAAAAGAAAAATGAGATCAAATTTTGTACTAAAATTTATATCCGGATTTATAAATTTCAATGACAAAATGAAATCTAAAAAACTTTTTGGTAAGAAATAAACCAAACAGAGAAATTATGGTAATGGTTTTTAATTATATCATAAAATAAAATAATTCAATTTACACATTACCAATTATGACAAGATTCCACTGGTCAATTCCAAAATTGTCTGGCCTTTTCCACGGGATCAAAGTTTTCCTCTAGCTCTTACTTTCTTTTTCTCTCCAGCCCCCTTCTCCCAGATCCTGTTTCTATCCATAATTATACCTCCAACTTAATTTGCCTATCAGAATCCCAAATCAGTTAAAGTATCTAGTAACCAATAGAATCTCTCATGATGTCATCACATATTTACATTTTTAGAGTGAATATATTTTTCTATAGAGACATTTATTCCTTGAACCACAAGATGGCGCTCTCGGACCTTTGAATTTTCATACCTTTAATTAACTAATGACCCCTTTGACCCACAACCTATAAACAAGATAGGGTCATAAGAATGATTATCAGTTAGATACCCCTTAACAGATTTATTATTCTGGGAAAGAGACTGAATGTCTAGTAACACATTCTTCACATGTGAACTTTTGGGGAGGATTCCATTATTTCTAAGAAACATAACCTTTATAGACCTTTATCAATTAGTTTAGGAATTCACTCAAATATTTGTCTCTACGGAACAAAGAACTATTTAAACATGAAGAACTCACTTGTGAGAAGCGGTGAAAACACATCTTTTACATAGATATATTCAAATAATGGAATTGCATGTATATATATATATATATATATATATATATATAAATATATATATAAATAAATAAATAAATAAATATATATATATATATATATATATATATATATATATATATAGCATATACAATATTAATACATTGGATATAAAATAGTGGTTAATAATTGGAATATCCTATTATACTATAATATCCACAGAAGATAGAACTTTATTCATACAAAAGTTCTGACATAACCCCCTCTCTGAAATAATATCCCTCTTTATAAAGTAGGTGATATTATTACAGTTGTAAATATGACATTGTTTTTTTTTTTTTTTTTTTTAGATATACAGTTGATTGATCGGTATTAATTTGGATAGGGAGAGGGACAGTATTTCTCATTTTCGTGTTCATACATACCAAATATGTAATAACACTCATCCAAACTATGACAAACACAATAACTGAAATAAGGACAAACGTAATTATGCCTATCCAGTCTCGGTTGGCTATGATCTCCATATCTTTAGAAGAAAGATTTTGATTATCTATGGTAATATTATTCTTCCTGATAACCATATCAATGGTATGATTAGGTTTATGATCTAAGAGGAATTTTAGATCAGTATCAATAGAGATATCCTGATTTTGAAAAACATCTATGATTTCTACTTCCCCCTCTTGGATACTAGTATCGATGTAAAATAAAGTCACTTCACCTATAGTAATAACAGTATCTCTTGGAACCTTAATGAATGATACTCTATATGCCAGAGGCATCACAGTAAATGTGCCATGAGCAGGGTAAGAAATACTCATGTTAGTTAATGACGTACTAACTAACCATTTATTTTGCACCCTCATAGCCTTAGTTAGAAATCAGATCCTCAGATTTACTCATAACTACCTGACACTTTTCAAATTCATGCATCATATAATTTACTCCACACAAAGCATGCGTGGCTTCGTGAACAAATGGTTTTCCTGGGCACAAATAATTTAAGTCTTTGAATACCACACAATCGCTCACATCAGGAATCAAGTATGGACCATTTATCCAAGCTTGGTACGCCAACATAGATGGGACTTGAATCTGAAGATGTATGCCATCCTTCCATGTCCCAACATTATAAACAGTTTTGATTTGGTAAACATGTTCAGGCATAATAAAAGGTACAGTTAACAAAAATCCTGGTTCAATCTTTTCTGAGTCAATAAATAATGGAATATCACTTCCCATTTCAAAGGCCACTCTAATTTGCATATGGTATACTTCCTGATGATACATTTTTGCAAACATATTCCTCACAATATCATTGTTTACAAAATATAATGGTATACGACCATGAATAAGGCTTGTTATACAATCTTGTATTTCTCTAAAAAAAAAATTGTAGTAATAAAAGTAACTAAAGTAAAAATAGAATAATCTTATTAGACAGGGTATTTAAAGTCACATTATTCATCAGGAATATCGTTAATGATTCTTGATTGAGATCTTGGGTGACAACTTTTTATTTGATTAATATGAACCCATCTTTCAACCATTTCACCATTTTTTGGAATTTGTATTTTGTATACAACAGGTGAAATGTTGTCAACAATAGTATAAGGTCCTTTCCATGAAGGCAAAAACTTTTTCTCTTTCACTTGGTTTCGTTGAAAGTTGTACAAATATATCTGATCTGTGATCTCGTACTCCTTTTTGGATGTCTTTAGATCATAATAAGTTTTAGTACTTACAGCAGATTTCTCTAAATTTCTTTGCGCAAAAGCAAATGCCTGCTGTAAGTGTTTCCTCAGATCCTCTATATATTGATGGGTTGTAGCAGCATTCACTAAATTATGGTCTTGGGTTCTATAAATAAGGTGTTGTGGGAGTACCATACGTCTCCCCGTCATTAATTCAAATGGCGACATTTTTGTTGCAATACTAGGTGTAGATCTTATAGCCATTAATACTAAAGGTATTTTTATATCCCAGTCTTTACCTGATTCTTTCACAAATTTCTTTAAAATACTAATAATGGATTGGTTGTACCGTTCCACATTACCACTAGAAGCAGCACGATAAGAAATATGTAATTTTCTCTTAACCCCTAGGATTTTCCACATACGGCTCATTACTTCACTGGTAAAGTGAGATCCACGATTGGACTCAATTCGTTGTGGTAAACCAAAACGGGAAAAGACATGGTTAATTAATAACATTGCAGCAGTTTCAGTTTTACAATTTGTGGCTGGAAGGCACTCTACCCATTTGGTAAATAGACATGTAACCGTTAGCATATATTTATTACCCCTAGATGATGTTGTTACTGGACCAATAAAGTCTATTTGGATATCTGACCATAGACATCCCTCTTTTCTGAAGAGGAGCTCTATGGGTAGGTGTATTAGGTTGATATTGGGGACATACCAAACATCCCTGACAATATGTCTGGATATCTTTCAACATGTGTGGCCAATACGCAAAATCTCGCAGTATTTCATAGGTGATTTTATCCCCTCTGTGACCTGATGTCGGGGCATCATGGGCATGTTGTAACATTACACCTCTATATAAAGTAGGAACCACCCACTGCTGTATTCCATTCTTAGATGTACGAATAAGCAATCCATCTAAGATGCTAAATTGGGTTTTTGACTTCATTAAAACTCTCAGGTCTTCTTTACCTACAACATCTATCTCACTCAGATTATATTTAGCTGGATCTTGTATATGATTATAAAATATACCTATGATTGGATCCTCTTTCTGACTACTGATTAAATCAGAATTGGGAGTATCCTGGAACCATTGAGCTGTAGACAATTCGGTACTCTTTTGGATTTGTTGTCTTGTTATAGCCTGAATTTGAAATGAACCCAAAAGATGATCCACGTCAACAAGCTCCCTTCTTTAGGGCACCTTGTTTTGCCAACTTATCAGCCAAATCATTTCCTTCTTTATCCTGTCCCATTATCTTTGAGTGGCCCTTTGTCTTCTTCCAATATATAGTCATTCCATTAGAGATTACCATCTCATCAATAGCATGTATTAACTTACCATGTTTCACTGGTTTCTTCCTGGCACTTGTCATTTCATTATGTTTCCATACCTGTAAGTATTCTACGAAACTATTACGGACATATTCCGAATCAGTGATAATCACTAATTCCTTAAGATCATGTTCTATTGTGGTTTGGACAGCGTGATATACTGCTACCAATTCTGATATTTGACTAGTCTTAGATCCTATTTTATAACTCTCAGGTGGAATTGGGATATTGTCTTTCCATACATTACCGATTCCTGCAACCAATTTGTTATCTGCCCCCTCCTTAATGTGATATGCACATCCATCCACGTAAACTGTGGGTAACGTATTACATAATACCTCTTCATATACCTTATGGGGAGATAATTTGTATTCCTTCATAAGGTCCATTTCGGACCAATTTTCTCTAAGAGGATCCTTGGCGGTACAATCATGTAAATCAGCTAACCCTTGGGCCACTGGATTCCTCTTATTCTGTGCATATCTAATTTCCAAAGGCCATCCTTGTAAGGATAAAGTCCATGCGGTTATACGGCTATTTGACAAATTACCGGCTCTAATTTTATCACTCTGAATGTATTGTAATGGTTGATGAGTGGTTTCTACTATAATTTTCTCACCTTGGATAAAATTTCGGAAATTCTGTAGGGCTCATACTGTAGCAAACAGAGCTTTCTCACAGTCATTAAACTTTACCTCTACAGGTGATGTTGTCTTACTTGCATACGCAATAACTTTACTATGCTGGTCATATTTCTGATATAGAACGGCACTCGAACAAAAATCAGTATATCCAGTTTCTAAAAAGAATGGTTTACCCATTTTAGGATAAACTAGGCAAGGAGCCTGGCTGAGTTTTTGTTTTAATTCGTTTACGGCTTGATTTTGAATTTCCCCCCATTGCCATGGCTCTCCTTTCTTTAATAATCGAATGAGAGGCCTAGTTACCTCTGCATAGTTATCAATAAACTTACGAGAATAATTGGTGATACCTAAAAATGATCTTAATTCTTTTAAATTTGTAGGGGTTCTGGTTTTAAGAAGAGCTTCCACTTTCTTTTTCTGTGGATTTATACCTTCAGGAGTTATTTCATGGCCTAAAAAATTAACTTTAGTGCGGCACCATTGTGCCTTTTGAAGAGACAGTTTAACTCCTGCATGCTTCAATTGATCTAGAATATATCTGATTTCAAAAATATGTTTATCAAAATCGTTATTTTTAATCAAGATATCATCTACATATGTTAATGTCCCTCGCTCTTGAGCGTCAGGCATTACCTTATGTAAAAATATAGCAAACTCATGCCCTGAATTTATAAAACCAAATGGGGTTCTAGTCCATGTATATTGCTGTTTCCCAAAGGTGAAGGCCAGTTTATATTGGTCCTCTTCACTTACTTTAATGGTCCAATAACCTTGGGCACAATCAAGCGTAGTAAATAATTTAGATCCCTGTATTTGTGCTAAACATTGATCGATATATGGAACGGGCCATGCAGACATGTACACCCGTTTATTTAATTGTCTCAAATCAGCGCATAAACGCCAGGTTCCATTTGGTTTCAAGACACCTAGAATAGGGTTATTAAAAGAACTGTGCACCGGTCTAATAATCCCCCTAGAC
This sequence comes from Discoglossus pictus, assembly GCA_027410445.1. Taxonomy (NCBI): domain Eukaryota; kingdom Metazoa; phylum Chordata; class Amphibia; order Anura; family Alytidae; genus Discoglossus; species Discoglossus pictus. Next base: position 180,686,287 of record CM050166.1, on the reverse strand, counting down.
TTTAGGTTCTTGATAATATCTGCCAATGATTCATAAGAGGCAAGAGGGAGTCGATATTGTTTCACAAATACAGGTGGCATATTTGGGTCAGTTTTAATTTTAGTGACATGTAAATTTGTCAAACCACAATCATATGAATCCTTAGAGAACATATCTTGGTAATCAATTAATACTTGTCTTAGTTTTTGGCGCTCAATGTCATTAGAACATCCGCTTGCTAAGGCTATCTGTTCCTCAACTCTTTCTCTAAACCCAGGGAATACCTCAGGCTGACTAATCTCATAAATCTCCTCCAATTGTGTAGACAAATCAGTAGTGATCATACTTACCTGCGTCTCAGTGTTCTGATATTTCTCATACTCTTGTTCATCAATGTTTTGGTTAAAAATATGTTCATTATCCATAATATCACAGTTACTTTCAGTGAAACTAAAAGGATAAATAGACTGAACAGTAAATAATCCCTCAGGTTGTGTGTCAAAACACTGATCCATAATCTGGTCATCATTTACATAATTCTCTGGTATCAAACCAATAACAATATTCATAAACTCAGAAGTAAAATACTCAGAATCTATAGCCATACCTATTAGGGATCCCTTCTCCAAATGTATTGGATGGGATGCTGTGTTATTTACCAGAATAATGAAAGTTATCTGTGTTGTAGTAATTAGAGGTGTATGAATGAGGGTGAGGCCTTTTCGTTGCATCTGATGATTAAGATTTACAAAGGCATCAATACCTTTAATCTTTTGACCCCTTTTTACCTGTAAAGGGAGAGGAAATTGTGCCACCCCCTCTGGTATTGTAACACTTTGTTCCATTTGCACGGTTACTGCATAAGGCATTTGTTGTGCAGATTTCAATGCTTCTGAGTCATTTAGGAATTCTAAGGGCTTATCCTCTAGACCAAATAACATTATTAATCAAATCAATTTGAGATGCAAAGCGATGTAATAGATCATTTCCAATATAGATTGGATATTGGGAACCCTGAATAACTAAGAATAGGTGCATAACCCTTTTACCCCCAATGAAAAGGGGTAATAAACATTTTGCCATAATAGCATGAGTTGAAGTTTCATGATCTATCTTATATACCCATTGATCATCGGGTTGTGTATTTCGGATTAAATTAGTATTCTTTATTTGTTTTAATAAGCTCTAATTAACATAGCTATGCTCATGTTTTAGAGCTAGTTTTGCTTGTTGAAAATTTCTCATACCTGGAATATCAACAGGAATAAATAAACCTTCATCATTGGTTTCTATTTCCACTAGAAATCTAGAGTGTTTACTTATGTTTAAAGGCTTAGAATCGTTCTTATTTAAAGAGATAGTTAATACATTTCCCTCTATTTGAATATTTTTAATATGCGCCTGATCAATTTGGATCACATTTTCATTATTTACTTGTTCTCCATTAATGTCTTTACATTTAAGTACTGTCATCTCAGGCATTTGATTATTTTGGAAGTGAATCTCTACTGATTCCTCTTTTTTCTCAATAACATGACAATTCCTTTGCATATGAGGTTGTTTAACCTGATCATAATGGATGGGAAATTTAACTTGTTACCATATCACCCCATCAATAAAATCAATTACTGGACTAAATCTTCTAAGTAAATCAGTCCCAATTATAATTTTGGAACTAGGAATATCCACTATAATAACTGGATGTTTCATTTGTGTATTTCCTATTCTGATATCTAACCACACATGGCCTACAGTATTAACTTTAATACCATCAAAATTTCTAACAATTCCAACGAATGGTTTCAGAATGGCTTTCTTTTTGGCTCTACTCTCAATTTCCTCATATGTATCTTTGGAAATTACTGTGACTTGAGAACCTGTATCAATTAATGCTTTATGATTTAAGGTTTCAACATTCTGTATACCAACAGAAACATAATATCTGTTCTGTATTTCCTCCATTTCACATAAGAAATGTGTATGTCTTAACATCTCTAACTTCTTCCATTGTTTATTTTTATTTAGGAAGTCAGATTGTGGAGTATGATCTATCCAATTTATAACTATTTCTGTAGGACTATCAGCAATTTCCTGATTAACATTTGTTTAATTTTCAATAAACTGAACAGGTAATAAATCATCTGTGATGACATTGCAATGCTCTTCTCCTACTTCAGCTATTAACCCTTTACCAGTAAACTCTGGTTCAATTTGTGTTACCTCGGGTTTTTTACTTTCGTCACCTGTATCTTTTGCACGCTCAGCTACCAATTCATCTATTATTGCCTGTAATTCATCACATTTCTCTGAATATTTCCCATTTAAATCTTGAGCTGCGTTAAATGTTTCTACAACTTTCTTCTTTAATTCTTTAATTTTGATAAACTGCTGATCTGCTAGCTGCGTTTTTTCTCCATGTAAATCTCTCAAGGTTTGACAGGTTATAGAGACCTCCTGGATTTGATTATTTAAATTTTTTATGGTAATTTCTTTTTGGGAATTTTGATATTTCCAGCTTCTGGCTAATTCCATCGAAACAGTAGATAACCTAGCTAAATGCTTCTTTCTTTCTGATTTAATTTGAATTGCATTTATAGTACTCATCACAGTTGTCAACAAATTCTTATCATGTAACCAATTATCAATTGTATCACCATCAATTTCAGGATGTATTTTATCCAAATATTCTGACAACTGTTCCCTGTACTCACAAACAGGATATACATTTGAAATTAAAGTTTTAATTAATAACTCCATTCCCTGTTTACCATGACCAATTATTTCATCTAAAGATAATGCCCCTACTGTTTCAAATTTTTCAGCAACAAGTGTTCTTCAATAAAAAGTTTTAAATGAATTAAATAATTGACCACGTGTCTATAAAGATATTTATCTCGCTGGGGCCTCCAAATATGTCGGGATTAATACGACATATTATTTTATAAATAATATAGAATAATGAATTTTGAGTTCAGAATCAATTTATAGACACATATTCCTTTTTATAAAATAACATTTATTGAAGATAACAAAATCAACTAGTCTAATGATAAAAATGTAATGTATCAAATCAAATGCAAATAAAACAAAATATAACCATCCAGATATTAAAAGAAAATTAATCCATCATATTGTATAACTTATTATTTTATGACATATTCTATACAATCCTTAAATCTCAATATAAAAGTTTATCTCAATAACATGTACAATAAAACCTGGAATAACAACCCAAAGAATAAAATCAGATAAATCAATTAATAAAAATGCACCCAAAATAACATTTAACATGTACTAGTAATGTCTAATTATAGTATAATATAACTATACAGGAATGTATTAAATATAACACAATTATGGTAAAGTATTTTATAATATAATTGATAAGTTAGCTAAGTAAAATTAATTTATCTGTATTGGTCAAAAAGAAAAATGAGATATCAAATTTTGTACTAAAATTTATATCCGGATTTATAAATTTCAATGACAAAATGAAATCTAAATAACTTTTTGGTAAGAAATAAACCAAACAGAGAAATTATGGTAATGGTTTTCAATTATATCATAAAATAAAATAATTCAATTTATACATTACCAATTATGACAAGAATTCCACTGGTCAATTCCAAAATTGTCTGGCCTTTTCCACGGGATCACAGTTTTCCTCTAGCTCTTACTTTCTTTTTCTCTCTAGCCCCCTTCTCCCAGATCCTGTTTCTATCCATAATTATACCTCCAACTTAATTTGCCTATCAGAATCCCAAATCAGTTAAAGTATCTAGTAACCAATAGAATCTCTCATGATGTCATCTCATATTTACATTTTTAGAGTGAATATATTTTTCTATAGAGACATTTATTCCTTGAACCACAAGATGGCGCTCTCGGACCTTTGAATTTTCATACCTTTAATTAACTAATGACCCCTTTGGCCCACAACCTATAAACAAGATAGGGTCATAAGAATGATTATCAGTTAGATACCCCTTAACAGATTTATTATTCTGGGAAAGAGACTGAATGTCTAGTAACACATTCTTCACATGTGAACTTTTGGGGAGGATTCCATTATTTCTAAGAAACATAACCTTTATAGACCTTTATCAATTAGTTTAGGAATTCACTCAAATATTTGTCTCTACAGAACAAAGAACTATTTAAACATGAAGAACTCACTTGTGAGAAGCTGTGAAAACACATCTTTTACATAGATATATTCAAATAATGGAATTGCATGCATAGATATATATATGTATATAAATAAAGAAAGCATATCAAATATTAATACATTGGATATAAAATAGTGGTTAATAATTGGAATATCATATTATACTATAATATCCACAGAAGATAGAACCTTATTCATACAAAGGTGCTCGATGGAGTTCAAGTCCGGGGAATTTGGAGGCCAGAGAAGTACTTGGAAGTTTTTTTTGTGCTCCTCCAACCAGTCCCAGACATTTCTGGATGTATGACATCTTACATTGTCCTGCTGGAAGATCCATCCGCTCCAGGAAAGACCGTCAACATGTATGGGTGTACTTGATCTGCAAGGATGTATAGATAATCCAATCAGTCAAGGGCCAATCATGCCAAGAAATCATTCCCTAGACAATAACGCTCCTGCCATCAGGACAAGACAAGACAACGTCCATCCAGTGGATGTATCAGAAAATGTGACACCGCAGAAGAGGTCCAGTTTCGGCACTGTTGTGCAAACTGAAGCAGATTCTGCCGATAAAACCTCGCCAGCATGGGTACAGTGACCAGCTGTTTCGCTGTACTGTCATTTTAGACGCCCGTCTGGTAGTCCCCTGGATCGTTTGGATGGTGAGTTGCTCAACTGTAGCTCATTGGTTGGCCCTCATACTCCTTTTGCAGCCAACGTTCACCTCTGACATCAGTGGCACGCGGTGCTCAGCAGTTTACAAGCGGTTTATTTGCAATAGTACTGTGACGGAGTTGGAACACGAAGTCCAGTATCTCCGCTGGTATACAGTAAAATATCCAAGAAGCACTGCAGTCTCACAAGCACAGACCACCCATATTGGACGACACTCAATTGGGAGTCAAAGAATACTGTCTTTATTTTGTTATGCAGAAATATATATACACCTCTTTCCACAGGCAATACACATCCCCCATATTTGGCCACACAATACACATAGAGAGACAATAGGTGTGGTCACACCCCCCGGAAGTTACCTGGCTACTTTGATACAATCAGACATTGATCAGATTATACTTCTCTTTGTTCTTATGTCTCATAATGAAAACACTTTATACAATAGACTTCCTTATCTTATGAGGAGTCTCTGTAATAGGATTATCTATTAGCCTAGTAGCTGTAATATTCTGAGCCAATATATTCTGTAGAACATAAAACAACATATCTACAGTACAGCAATGTGATCATATTTTAACCATAAGAATTAAATAACCATAAAACAGGGTAAAACAGTGATGTGTTCCGTTACAAGTACCATTTGTCCAGTCATGGTATGCTTTAACCACAGCAGCATGCAAACAGTTCATAAACTGCTGTTTCAGAAATACTGTCACCCTTGGCCAGAAATCAATGATCATCTCCTTTTCAGAGTCTGATAAATCACACGTTTTACCAATGAAAGCCATAGTTGATATGTTTGCAGAATGCCTGCATGTCACCTTAAATACCCACCAAGCCAGTTCATGACACGTGCCATATTTCCTTGGCTACGTGCTGCTGACTTCAAAAGTAATAATGTGACTCGACCATGTATAATCTATAAGCATCCCTTTACCTATTTGCCATTCTAATCCAATTTTGACTAATGATGCCCAATTCGTCCAGGCCAATTTGTTTTTTCTTTAAGAAAATGTTCACTATATTTTATGTAATGATTATGCAAATTCCATGAATAAAGAAAGGGAATTAGAGTCCTTATGCAACATGGCTAACAATCTAACAACATGGCATAATAAATACAAAGGTGGCAGAAACACGGAAGTGTACTCTCTATCTTCCTCTACAGGCTCTTGTTAGCAACTAGCTTACCCATGAAATAGGAACCCTAGCATTACAAGATTAGGGTCTGTAAGCCACATTCTGTTGAATACATCATGCCAACCATCTTGCACAATGCAATCAAAGTTAGTTACATTTCTTGAATAAACTGTAATAACCCTGCAAAGTCCCAATGTCTGTATGGTTGTGACAGCCCTAAAAGGCGGTTTTGGTGGGGCTCAGGGAATTCCACCATAAAGCCAAAAGTGGATTTTGACATTTCTGAATGTCTGCACCAATAACAATAAATCAACCTGCTTTAGTTTTGTCAGTCTAGGGATTTGGAGAAACTGTAACTTTTAACAGTGGCCTAAATTTTCTTATATTACGATTTACGTTGTAGTGATTCGTCTGTGGAAACTAAAATAAAAATGGTCCACTTTTCTAGAGTCCAACTGCTGTTCTTATGTGGGAGAATTTGTGCATTTAAACTATAAGGGGTCCACTTTTCAGCTTGTGTGTGTCTCTGCGCTCTGTGTGTGCTCTGTCTGTCTCTCCCTCTCCCTCACTTTCTCTCTCCCTGCCCTCTTTCCTTCGGTGTTGATCAATTTCCCCAAGCCTGCAAATGTTTTCAAACCCATAAATGGCAAAAGGAGCACAGGGGAGAGGGAAAGCAAGAGACACAGGGGGGAGAGATGGGGGAAAGAGACACAGAGGAGGGAGAGCAGGGCAAAGAGACGCAGGGGAGGGAGATAAGGGGGGTAATTGGCAGGGAGAAGGAGGCAAAGAGACAGGGGCGGAGGAAGACACAGAGGAGGGGAAGTGGGGCAAAGAGGCACAGGGGTGAGAGCGTTTGTCTGTAACGCTTGCAAAGTTACAGGCTTGCGCATGCGGGCAGCGCATGCATTTAACACCACAGCAAATCCCTGCTAAAATTAGCATAAAATTCCTAATTCGTTTTGACCATTCAAAGGTAGTTTAATACATTGTTTCAATCTGCGATGGCAGTTTGTGCAGCAAGGCATCATGGAATTTGTAGTTCCATGCACAAGGAAGCAAGGAGAAAACCAGACATTGTGCTGCTGTTGGTTAATATAGGATTAGAAACTGTACACAAATGCAGACTTTTTATTGGTAGGTACAGGTACCTATGTAAGCTGTGAGCTATACCATGGCGGGTCAACCAAAAACGTCAGGACATAGCAGAGAGGTCAGACAAATCGCTGTCCCCTGGACAAGGAACTGGCAACCCACTCCAGTATTTTGGCCATGAAAACCTTATGGATAAGCACGACCAGTGACATAACTATAGATAATTTGAATGGCGTGCTACTGTCCATAACATCACAGAGAGCTGGACACGACTGAACGACTTACATCAGTGGCATGTAGAAAATATCGTATTTGTGCATCCATCTATGAATGATTATAAAGCCATTCAGACATCCTGTATCACAGCACTTCACAGTGAGACATGGAGTTTAATAATACGGAAAGTTCAAGAGGGTTGCCAATGTCTACAGGAGGGGAAATTCACCCCCTATACAAGACTGTTTGATGCTCCTACAGATCACGAAGAACCCCAAGGCTACGTCCAGGAGTCTATAGCTCTCTGTCAATATGGCAAAATGGTAGTGTTTACTATTCTACAATTAGGAAAATCCTGAACAAGTACGGTTTTAATAGAGGGATAGACAGGCTAAAACTCATTTAAAAAAAAACAACAAAATTGCTAAATGTCTTAGGTGTGCAAATGATCACCTGAATGAATACACCACAAAACATCTAGAATGTCTTTGAGATGTAACCCAAGTAGAGTTGTACAAAAACAAGTTTGATGGAAAGCACCACACATCAAGCATGGTGGTGGAGGGGTGATGATTTGTGCTGGTAATCTACAACTGAATGGCTGAAAGAAATATTTAGGATTTTGGAATGGTCAATTCCAAAATGCCTGACCTCAACCCAACTGAGATGCTCTTGACTGATCTAAAAGAAGTTGTGGTTAATTCAACTCCTTCAAATTTACTGAACTGAAGCATTTTTGCAAGGAACGGTGTGCCAGAACTGGTTATGTAAAAGCTAAAGGGGGGTCTCACATGTTATTGCATCACAGGTTTCATTTACATTTCACACAACACTACTGAATGTTGGAATATTTAATCACTAATATCATTTTATGGGAGTGTACAAACGTACTTCCTAAGACGCGAGCTGGATTGGAAATGGGAGGGGAGAGGAAGACACAAGGGTGAAGGGGTAGGAAGACACAGGGGAGAGTGAGGAAGAGGGAGGGGAGCAGAAGAAAGGGGGAGGATGAGGGAGTGGTGAAGACTCAGGGGAGAGGGGGGAAGACACGGGAGGGGGGGAAGAGACACAGAGGAGGCAGTGGGGGGGGGGGGAGAAGGGAGAGGAAAGAGACACAGGGAAGGGAGATGGGGGAAGAGATACAGGGAAAAGGCGTGGGGGGGAAAGACAAAATAAATAATATCTGTCATTTATGGAGGGCAAATGACTAGGAATATAATAATGACACAAAGTTGTGTGTTCTTTGTCAGAAGGTTACATTTGTCTCCTGTTAGGACTTGGTGAGAGCTAGATGAAGGTCATGTGTGTTTTAAAGGGACATGGAAGGTTTGGGGATTTCACTAGGTATAGAACATACCTATGTATTGATTTACGTTTATCAAGAACACCTTATAAGCTCTATTTTTACAGTCTAAAATCAAACAAATATTACCTGCTTGGGTTGCCCTCTGCAACTCAGGAAGACACAGACTCTCATGCTGTAATATGCTGCTAAGACATGGTCACTGATTGGCTACTGTATTCATGAGCTGCAGAGGGCAGATCCAAGCAAGTCTTTTTTTTTAGTCCGTGAAAAATAGAGTTTATAAGCACATCTTAATAAAAGAAACAGTACTTGCTTAGGACTGTCCTCTGCAGGTCATAAACACACAGTATCTGTAATGTTGGATTTGCAGTGTCTTATACTAGCCAATCAGTGACATGGTCACCACTTGGCTAATATGAGACTCTTCACAACCCGGTCCTGACTGCTGTCTCTAGGCTCTCTCAAGAGCCAAGAGTGGTGCTGCACCTAGGGATAACCCAGCTGCCCTCCATGAAAGCTTGAATTGCCCACTAGTGGGCAGTAAGAACCAGGTAGACTGCCACTGATCTAGATTGAAATCTCTCCAATCCCAAAGCTTCAACTCTGTTGAATTCCTTATTGCATAGCCCTTATAGCCCTTATAATTTGATCATGCATTACTGTATAAAAAGTGCTACAGAAAACATTAGCTCTTTATAAATAAAGAGTAATAATTACACGTGGGCAAATCTTGTAATCACGTGCTCACCATGTCGTCCAAGATATAACTTCTGGGCAAAAAGTATATATATATTTTGTTTTAACAATCCTTTTTTTATTGAGCATGGACAACCAATTTTACGGAAATCTCATGATAATACAGAGCTTTTTAGTCATACCATACAAGCACATTAATACTTTTAGTCTTACATTTTTTGTTAGATGACATCAAAATCCAATTGTTACATTCCGATTATCCTTACCATCTGGTCTGACCACTCCTGTGTAAAGATCAAACTAGAGTGGGTACGGGAAAGCAGGCCATCCTACTCCTGGAGGATTAATGAGGGGCTCCTCACTAATCCCTTAATCAAAGATAGGACCTCAAAAAAGCTAGACTTCTTCTTCAAGACAAATATGACCCCTGGGCTTCAGCCGGGTCTAGTATGGGTAACCCACAAGGCCTATATTAGGGGAACTTTTATTAATTTAGCGGCACAACATAAAAACAACAAAAAATAAGGGAAAGTGAGCTAACTAGGGAGTTGCAAAAGCCAGAACGGCTAAATCAGGCTAACATGGACAAAGGTATTAGACAGCGGATTGACAAAAACAGAGCGGAATTGGACCTAATCCAATCAGAGCAAACTGAGAAAGCATTTAGGGGGACCCAGCAGAAATTCAACAAGGCTAATAAGCCGGGTTCACTACTAGCAAGGAAACTTCAATCCAAACGCACTCAATATAAGATACATCAAATTAAGACTTCTTCAGTGCAAATTACAGCAAGTCCTCTGAAAATTCAGGAGGCATTTGTAAAATTTTATAGCAAACTATATACAGCTACTCAACAGTTGGATCATCATAAAATCAGTACCTTTTTTGAAGGAAAGGGTCTTGCCCAAAATATCTGAGGAAGATCTGAATAGGCTAAATCAGCAAGTTACCCTTGAGGAAGTCAGAGACACCATTCAAAAGCTTAAATTAGTTAAGTCACCTGGTCCAGATGGGTTCACAAATATGTATTTCAAGAAATTTGTGGATGTATTGGGACCACATTTAGTTCGCTTATTCAATAACATTTTAGAAGGTCTGCAAACACCTACAGAATTGAACTTAGCAGAAATAGTGCTGTTCCCTAAGAAAGGTTGTGATCCGTTAGAGACCAAAAATTATAGGCCAATCTCCCTTTTAAATTGCGATGTAAAGATCTTATCCATAATCATAGCCGACAGGTTGACAGCCTTTTTAGCAAAGCTAATACATAATGACCAGGTGGGCTTTGCCTCACATAGACAGGCCGGGGGCAACATTAGGAAGATATTGAATTTAATACATCATTCTAAACAAACCAAGCAGCAGGCCTGCCTTTTGGCCTTTGATATCGAGAGGGTCTTTGACTCCCTGGAATGGCAATATCTATATGCAACATTAAAGAAATTCGGCTTTAAGGGTCATTTTATAAATGTAATAAAACCCTTCTACAAGTCTCCCAAGGCATTAGTGAAGCTTCCTGGAAGCAAGAATGCCATTATCCACATTCATCGAGGAACCAGACAGGGGTGTCCACTTTCTACCTTTCTATTTGCTATTGCCATGGAGCCCTTGGCTCAGGCAATTAGAGCAAAGCAGGAGATAGAAGGGATAAAGATAGGAGGCCTCCAATACAAAATATGTCTTTTTGCAGACGACCTGTTTTGTAGTCTCTCAAACCCTCCCCGGTCTACACCGGCTTTAATGCAAATTATCAAAGAGTTTGGAATATTCTCAGGCCTCAAAATTTTTTTTGAAAAAACAGAGGCCCTAGCAATAGATCTTGCAGCATCAGAGAAACAAGCTATCAGCTCCTTATACAATTTTAAAAGGGGCGACTAGACAAATTAAATACTTAGGAATATTTTTAACTCCCAGAATAGAGGACTTATATAAAGCCAATTATGTTCTGCTATATAAATCATTATTCGGTGAGCTGGGTAGGTGGACACAATTTCCAATATCCTGGCTAGGAAAAATGTATTTGATTAAAATGAATGTGCTACCCATATTGCTATAAAGCACATTTTTTTATTTATTTGGAGACAGGGACCTGCTCGCATATCAAAAAAAGTAATGTTTTTGCAAAAAACAGAGGGGGGGGGGGGCTGTCATATCCCAATCTAAAGCTGTATTACAAGGCAGCGCAGCTGGCATTTGTACCAATAGCACACACCAAGAGGCATCAACTGCATGGATATCTATAGAGAATCAAGCATTAAAGCCGCAAACATGGGACACAGTGGTGTGGCTCTCGGAACTACCTCCTGACTTAAGAAAGTCCACAAACCCGATGACTAGACAAACTTTAATGTGTTGGCGATTAAAAGCGCGTCAGTGTTTCCAAAGTGTGCTTATTTGATCTCGATTCTGACCCATCCACAGACCCCGGGGGAACTGAGAGTTGAATCCCAGCATTGGTGGAAAGTGAGCAAGCTTGACAGAATAGGTGATTGGGTGGCAAGAGGCCAAATGCTTACATATGAGGACTTGAGGGATAAGCATGATTTAACATTGGCAGAAAACTACAATTATTGTAGGCTTAAGCATTTTGTCTATTCTAGGATTCTAGACAAGGCAGTCCAGAACTGAACTGGTTTGCTAAAAAAATGTAGAGACACCCCACTAGCCAGGGGCATGATAGGGCAGTTATATCAGGCATTTAACTCCGAGCCGGAAGGTGGGAGTGTGAAATATACCAAGGACTGGGAAAGGGACCTGGCAGAGAGGTGGGAGCCTGAGAGGTGGAAGGTGGCATGGTCTAATATATACAGGGGCTCGCTTACCTTTTTTTGTCAATCCGCTGTCTAATACCTTTGTCCAGGTTCGCCTGATTTAGCCGTTCTAGCTTTTGCAACTCCCTAGTTAGCTCACTTTCCCAAATTTTTTGTTGTTTTTTATGTTGTGCCGCAAATTTAATAAAAGTTCCCCTAATATAGGCCTTGTGGGTTACCCACACTAGACCCGGCTGAAGCCCAGGGGTCATATTTGTCTTAAAGAAGAAGTCTAGCTCTTTTGAGATCCCATCTTTGATTAAGGGATTAGTGAGGAGCCCCTCATTAATCCTCCAGGAGTAGGATGGTCTGCCTTCCCGTACCCACTCCAGTTTGATCTTTACACAGGAGTGGTCATACCAGGCACACATGATTATCTCGGCCTTGCTAGCTTTATTGATTAGTGTGATGAGTAGATGAGTCCAACAAAATGTAATCAATCCTGGAATACGTCCCATGAACATGTGAGTAGTATGAATATTCTTTATTGTTGGGATTTAACTCTCTCCACGAGTCCACCAGATTCAGTTTAAGCATGTATGCCTGTATTTGTTTTAGTACTTTAGCATACCTGTTCCTACCCCCTCCCCCCCCCCCCCCCCGTTCTATCCTTCTACATGTTCAATATTAAATGAAGGTCCCCCCTATAATCAGTTTTCCTAGCTCCGACTTACTAAGCACTTTAAATAGTCCCAATATAGCTCTGTGGGGGTCCACTGTAGGGGCATAAACTGATACTAAGGTTGTTTTAACCTCCTGGACCGTGCCTGTAATAATAACGTAATTTCCCAATGGGTCCACCAGCTTTTTTTCCAGTACAAAAGGGAAGTTTCTGTGGAGCAGAATGGCCGCCCCCCCTTTTTTCGATTTCTGATTGGCATTATACATATATGGGTAATTCTTATGCATAAATTTAGTGTGTTTGTTTTGCTCAAAGTGCGTCTCCTGCATAAATATGATCGTTGGGTTATGCTCTTTATAAGTTCCAAATGCCTTGCTTCACTTGAACTAAGAGTTGAATCCCTTGACATTATGTGTAATAAACACTAAGTCTGAGCTACTCATTGTATCCTATTTTTGTGATTGCTAGTGTAGACGCCCACTTACCCCAGATCTTCTTACCGTTGACCGCAAACTCCCGGATCTCCCATAACTTTGAAGTGGAAGCGGACATGGTCAGCAACAGCGGTATGCCCCACCAACCTCTCTCAATAAAATAGGGCAGCCATCGACCTTACCCCCATACAATTTTTAACCCCAACAAAAACAATAATTCTTTCATCATTTCTAGTCCTCATCAGTACTTCCGTGTGCACCTTCGTGATAGATCCCTCAAAATATCCCTAGAATGAGGAAGAAACAACTATTAACCTAATTGTTATACACTTACTTTTCTCGAACCTTTCCTTAACTGCCTATTCCAAACCCTGCAAATATAATAAGCATCTTGGTAAAACAGCCGGACACAAAAACACATGTACAGTACAATATTCTTATATGCTCTCAACTGTTCATTTATGCTATGTGAAAGTATACATTTTCCCATATGCAACAATAGTTCTTTACTGTCTCCTAAACTTTTGTTAGAGTGACCTGATTATCTTAACCTTCTCACATGCTCTCAGTTGATCAGTTGCGCTATTTTTATAAGAGTATATATTTTCCCATATGCATTAATAGTTCTTTGCTTTCTTATAAATGTTCTTTAGAATAACCTATAAGTATCCTAATAGAATAACCTAATAAGTATCCTGGCCAGACTCCGGAACCATTAGAGCGCCCCTTAAGGCTGGATCAAGGGCCTCCTTCCCTTGCTGGGCTTGCGAGCCCATGACCTCTCTGACGCTTCTGAAGTGGCACCTCCAACCACTGTCTTGTGGGTCTTTCTCTTTGTCTCGGCTCTCTAGATAGGTGACCTTCCCGTCGAAAAGCGAGATTTAGCTATGCTAATATTTTCAAGCATTCATCTAACGTTTGTGCTGAATGATTTGCTCCATTCCAATGAAAAAAGACCCGGAAGGGAAAGCCCCATCTATATGGAATTCTATGCTTCATCAACACTTCCAGTGCCAGCCTCATTTACCTATGCTTTGTCAAAGTTGTAGGAGCAATGTCTGCAAAAATCTGGATTCGAGACCCAATGGCCCAACATTTCTGGAAGCATTCAAGATTAGGTCCCACGTTTTTTGGCGGAGAAAACAAGCTATGATGTCTCTAGGTAGATTCTGATTGGCCAATGCCCCTAGAGCTCTATGTGCTCTCTCTATTTCGAGCTCACAATCCAGCACCTCCGGTAACAGCTTGAGAAGGACCTCCATTAGATATGGCGTTAGATTGGTAACTTGTTTTGAAATGCCACAAAATCGCACATTGTTCCTTTATTCAGTGTCCTCCAGTTTGTTCTCCAGTGCGACAATCCTTGCTGTATTCACTGCTATAGATAGCCTATCTTGCTCCTGAGTATCCAGTATCCGATCTGTTAAAGACTCAAGGGTATGCGTTCTCTGCCCCAAATCTTGCATTTCTTTCTTAAAGTACTGGACAGCCTGTGATAACTGCGTCTTTAGGAATTACTCAAATCTCGTCATCATCTTCTCAACAATATCAGGGTCCTTCAATGTATCCCTTTGATTCCCTTCAATATCTGAAGTGTCTGATAGGCCCGACGTGGAGCCTTGCGGCAGTGACTGATACTTTGACAGGGCTTTGAAATGCTCTGAAATTCCTGTAGATGTTGTACTCTTGCGTGAACTCCCCATCATCTCCACCGGACCTCTCTGGAGGTATATAGGACCAAGTTGATCTTCAAGCTGATGAACCATTATTCTCGGTGCACATGGGAAATTTAATCGAGCTCCTCTACATTGCTTTATTTATGTACTGCATTCTTGAGCTTCGTGCTTCATATGCTTGTGCGGGTTTGGCCTGTCTCCAGCGCTCTTATTTGAGCTGCATGCTGTGAAATGTCCAATGAACTATATGCAACACAGAATACGTATATAACTTTGCTGTCAGCCTACCATTAATATGAACTGTCTCTCTGATAGCTAATGTGTCTCCTGCAGCAGTCACCTCCTTTATCTGTGTCTTGTTTACTCTCCTGCGCATCCACAGTGTGGGTAATGGCCTCCTCCGGTTAATACTGGCAGCCCAGCACCATTGCTCGATGTATATCAATTTGTATAGTACTGATTTGGGCCACAAGATGTCACCTCTGCTTCTCTTTTCTTGCCCAGTGTTGAACCCCTTTGCAAGCTGCTTACTGTTCTATTGAGAACAAACGTTTCTGTGTCACCTTGTTGAGATTAGTTGTGCAGTGTAGATTTTGCTCATATATATATATACAATTCTGTACAATATTTACAGTCTCTTGTGCTGACCCCTTAGGGGGTGATTGTTTGGGTAGAGGCTTTGTGATAAGGGTAGAAGGCACTTAAAGTCTTTAGGGCATACACAGGGCCCTTCAGCCTGTAGTGTTATTTTGATTATTTAACACCTTATTTCTGTACCTAAAATGGCGTCCATATCTCTTTGCCGCCGTTTCCCAAACACAAGATGGAGCCTGTTGTTGTTTCTCCCTCCTTATGGCTCTAATAGAGTCCAAAAGCCTGCTGTTTGTTTGCTTTGGGAAAATATACTTCCGTGAGGGACTAGGCTCTAATGCTCAGGCGGAGGTTTTATTTTTATTAGAGACTGTGTTGATGGGGGTTGGTGTACTATTATGAGGCTCACCTTATTATTTCTGCTCCATATAATCAGTCCTTATTGTGTTAGGATCCCCAGCATTGTGAGTTCCTGTGGGGGTGAGCTCACTGCCCCCTCTTTCTTCTCCTGCTCTTGGGCTCCGGAGGGCATCCTCATGGTGCTCCTTGCACCTTCCCCGATGCCTGCGTCTCTGCCCAGCGCCTCCGCCACCTTGTTGTTTCTGCTGCTGCGAACGCCAGTGGATCGGAGGGAGAATCTTCTGGAGAGATCCTGACCTCTCTCTTTCAGTTTCTCCGCTCCGTCCCCAGTTAGATGCTCCGGTGGAGTAATTCACTACCACTCTGGCTCGACATGCCCTCAGGGACTGCATACGTTTTCAAAACCACCTGCAAGCGGTATCAAAATGCTCAGGGACGGCTTCTAAGGAACACTATCAACTTTTTAAGTTGTTAAAAATAGGTATTCTGGTCTAGATGAACGAATTGACCCTTTTCTCTAGGGAGCTAGAGACCCACACGTCTAGCTTGGTCTCTTGTTAATCACCCCGCAAAAAGTATTTTTTTTTAAAGGATGCAACATGTCTATAGAAACTCACTATGTGCCAACAGTTTTTTTTTCTATTGTGTTAAATAAGCAGAAGATCTATATTTGCTGTCAAAAAGATGTGTATTAAAGGGACATGGACCACAACTGTAAGTGTTATTTTAGGTATTTAAAATAGCACGTACTAAAAGTTAAGAAACTAGTTTTTTTTTGCATCAAAATTTTTTACGTAAAATATGTTTAAACTTAGTTGAAGCGAACAGGAAATGCAGAAAGCTTACTTTAGTCTGTAGATCTTATTGGCTGGCAGACAGTAAGCCCCCACGAGCAGGTAAACTTTTGAATATGTTTTTGTGTTCGGAGATGTTTATTTGATAAAAGAAAACAAAGTGTCACATTATCAACAACGGGGAAAAAAAAAGATCTTTACCTGTCCCTTAAGGACGGTTAATGCAGTTTTAAGAAATAACAGCAACAATTAAAAACAAACTGAGTTTTTTTTTTTTTAATTAAGAATAAAATATTGATGCAAAAAGGTTTCCCCCAACTTATTTCTTTTATAAGGGACCGTCAACATTGTAAAAAACAAACCAGGTACAAAATATTTCACGTTATTTTACAAATTAAATCAGTTTGCAGCGCTTATAACATGTATTAAATCTAAGTGTGAGCTGCCCAACTACTTGTGTCAAGGGCCTACCCATCCTCCCACCCACTGGTGTGTAGAGATACAGAGCATCAGGTGTACAAGAAGACATATCCCAGCAACTTCAGGGATACTCTGCTCACACTTGGCTAAAGACGGAAAAGTGCAAGGACAACCAAGTATTTACACACCAGCATACCAGGCACGTAATACCCCACTCTATCCCAAGGAAGAACTGTGGAGGCAAAAGTTATCCCTAGATACAATAAACTGGGGTCCTAGACTCCTGGCGCAGCACAAGGCTGCAGCAGTGGCGGTGAGCATCTGATAGATGGTGCTGCCGATTTTCCAGTGCCATATCATAGAGTCAAGTGTTAGTTCAAGGGTTAGGCTAACATTATAAGCTTAGAACGTCTCTCACATATCAGCAGCGCTGCAAAATATCGGCGATATCTAGCGATTGGAGGCCACACTGCAGCAGCAGACCTGTCCCGACAACATAACAGGATAGATCCGAAACTGGGTAGTTCTAATTCCTTATTAATACCTTAAACTCTGCAAATAATTGTGTGTATGAAATTATATAATAATATTAATATAAACTACCTAAGTTTGTATTTGCATATTTACTAAAATCTTCCAACCAGTCCCTGCAAAGGTCCACCCACTACAACTCAAGCACACAGTGGCTGTATAATACTAGATGTACTAGCCAATGATACGGTGTCTCAGCAGCAATAGCTACTGAGACACAGCCTGTCATTGGTTAGAACCTGAAGTATTTTAAAACCATGCTATTCCTTAACTACAAGGGCATACATTTGCAGGGACTTTTTTAAAGGTTTCAGTGAGTAAATATTTTAACTACATGTTAATAAAATGATGTTTAAACATGAAAAATAAAAACTTAGGTAGTTTATATTAATATAAAAAACAGAGACCCCTTTGAAGATTGTAAACTAATAATTAACTGGCAATATTATTTTTCTTAATTTTTTTGCTATGTCCAGTAGCTTTTACCTGATCAAAGAGGAGTAACGGAGACAAATTATAATTTGGGTTATTTTTCTCTTCAAGTTCTATAACATGCTGTGAAGCTCATTTATTCAAGCATGACTACTTAAACAAGTTCAGCCACGGCACTATGTGTGGTTCTAAAGTATTGACCGAGTACCTACAAGTAATAAAGTCACTAGCAAGCCACATGGAGTACTTTGGCGTGTAGCTTTCATGAGGACTTCTCTCATGGTACCCGAAGACGAAGGCCTGCATTAAAGTGTGAAGAGATCACACAGAACATAGGAAATGATGAACTCCTTCTTTACTTAGTGAATACAGTTCATGCTCTGCATATATTCAAGGTTTTCCACACTTTCTTGTATCCCTCCCTATGTGTGAAGACCAAGCTTCCAGAATAGCTCGTTAATAGCTGCCAATAGTCCTAGCAACAATGGAGTCCGCACATTACAACAGAAAGAGCATTTCCATATGTCTGATCAAAACTTGTCAGGAAAAGCTTTCATCTCCTCCTTGACTCGTTTCTCTATAAGCAACATGAACTGGCTGTCATTAGTTGGGATGTTGATGCTGGTAAACACTTGTTTTGTGGTCTTCATGGCTACAAAAAAAAAATAAAGATTAATTTCAAATTTAGAGGCCATTAGATAACTGTAAATGTGCAAGTGATTTCTACTAACAATCCAAATACATTTATTTCTTACACATTTTGAAACAAGCCTTAAACACATACAACAAAAATTATAAATGCATTTTGCAGAAAGATTTAAAATAAAATTCCTGCTAGTTTACAAATTATTATTACATATAATAGGGTGTTAAAGGACCATATGTGCTCTGCGTAATCATTTAAAGGGTGGAAAATCATATGGATTGGGTTTACAATTGACTTAGATATTGTAGTTTAGCCCTTGAAGCCATCCCACAAGACTCTGCATAAATAATAAGGCTACAGTCTGTAACTGCTATACATTGTATTATAGATCTACATTATATTTAGGAGTAGAGTGTGGTGGTGCAAATGTAAGTAGTTTGCATTAAATATATTTTTTTCATTGGTAAGTCATGGTTTCGATTACTTAGCACCAACTCATTCAAAGCTTCTACACTTGATTCTAATTAATAATCATTATGCCACGCGTGATACAGAGCTCATTACTCATTCAGGCAGAGGTGACATGATGAAATAGCCTGACTACAATTGATCATAACTCCAGGAATTCAGCATCAATGTTACCCTCTATCTAATGGTGTAGGGCACATATAGGGGACTTTTGTGATCCTTTAAAAGGACTACTGAAGTATCATATTTAGTGTGTTCATTTGAAAAACTTGCTAATGTGCAAAAAAAGGTTGTTGCTAGAGGAGTGTGTGTGTGCGTATGATAGCACTCTTCCTCAAGCTACAGACCAGATTAGCCATCTAAAATACAAGATTTTTTCCCAAAATGTTCTTAAATTCCTGTCTGGCATATTGGCTAATGTTATTTTGTTACATAAGTCACAAACATGTGAAACTTTTACCAAACTAAGGTAGTTCTTCAACTAGAGTCTCTCTTGGGATCAGCATCCCTCTAAATGTAATTGACATAAGTAATACTGTTCTTATGCAGCCTGTGTATTAACCAGTACTACAAAATAAAGATCCATCCAGCAAAGAATAGGAGATTCAAAAACATAAAATGCTCATCTGTATTGCACGTTTACTTGTTTTCCCTTGGAGTGTTTCCTCCCAGCCCCTAGCACTAGAGGAGAGCCAAGTCCTGTTATCAGTCTCTACGGTTCACATGAGTTAAAGACTTGTGTGTCACAATTGTTTGGCTGTACAGATCCATAAGTGGAATAAAGCCACTGAGAGGTCACACATGTGCATTAATTCAATGTGATCTGACAAAGTGGTGAGAGTTTTTTAGATGTATTAGCAATACAAATAATAATAACC
Organism: Discoglossus pictus; assembly: GCA_027410445.1. NCBI lineage: Eukaryota > Metazoa > Chordata > Amphibia > Anura > Alytidae > Discoglossus > Discoglossus pictus. Next base: position 180,666,350 of record CM050166.1, on the reverse strand, counting down.
CTAAATTTACAAAATGGAGCACTAAATTGAATTTCTCTTCATTTTTGAATATTTACTCAATAACAGTACTCACAGAGGAAAATAATCAATAAATCTTTTATGTGACAATTTTACTAATTCTTCTATAAATTAAGAATTTAGGGCCTTTCTATGATAGACTGATTAATGCATCACCCCAGACACAAGGCCTGTTCAAAGGATGCAAATGGAGACCCTCCAAGAAATGGTGTGAGGACCCAAGTGCATTACCTTACCTTTGTGCATTGACAATGGTAATATGTAGTTCTTTGTTGAGGGTAATTAATAGATTGCAAATGTCTTTCCCTTACATATTGGCTCCTACGGGTTAGGTATTTTATCCATCCCTATCCATACATCCCCTTCTGGATCGCTACCTTGTCTTGGTAAAGGGGCTTGTGTACCTCAGTGAAGCTGTAAGCTATACCATGTAGGGTCATAGCAGAGAGGTCAGACACAGACAACCCACTCCACTATCTTTGCCATGAAAACCTTATGAATTGGCACAACCGGATACAAGATGTGCCTGGCATGCTGCAGTCCATAGGGTTACAGAGAATTGGATTCAAATGAACAACAACAACAATACATACATACATACATACCTAGTCTTTGTGCAAAGGAGCTTGAAGTGGTGTCAGATGTGTCCCCAAGTACCAACGTAGACAAAGGAACCGAGTCCTAAAATGAAAGCAAAGGACGGTGATGTGGCGAAGAACAATAATGACTAAATATACCAGCTAAATAAAGCTCAAAACATCCAACTTCTTTAGAATCACAAACTCCAGGCAAAGGCTGCTTTGGTATTAGTTTTGATAAACCACTGTCTGTCTAGAATATAAGAGTTAATTAATATCAATTACATACATATGACATTCAATAAGTAATTATATATTTATCAGCCCCTGCAGTTCTTCTTTCTGCAAACCCAGTTTGTTTTCAGCAGTATCTAGAAAACTATTTACTTATATTCTGTTACATTATTATTACTTCTAATCCACTAATATAAATGAAACTCTCATGACTAACAAACTGCTACTCCCTTTTTGTTTACTCAATCATTATTTAAAGACTTTACAAAATGATACAGTATTTTTCCATGTATAAGAAAACCCCTATTTTTTTAGCCCAAAATAGTAGTTTTTATTACTTTTAAATACCCTATTATGTTTTATTTTGTATTACTGGTATATATGAAGTTTATTTCACGTTGTGGTACAATGAGGAAAGCAATGGGAAGGTCTGGGTAACCAGGGAGCCGCTGAGGGAACTGGGTGGAAGGGACAATATGTTACAGACCAGGGTATTTACTGTAATTGCAACAGCACGCAGTCAGCTTCAAAACTGTAAGTGGCCGCTAGATGGCGCTGTCGCTTTGCAGGCACTGCCTGGGGGAACATACCAGTAACCAGATTCATAACACACAAGGTCCCTCCTGGCTCGGAGGCTCTGGATGTGGGTGAGGAGTATTTATACTGTATTTGCAGTATTGCTGCTGGCTCTGCGTGGTGTATTCCATGTATAAGACGACCGCCTATATTAAACGTAAAAAGTTTGGTACAAAATATTGTCTTATACACGAAAAAAATACAGGAATTTGAAAGGACCTTGCATGTTAGATCAGCGCCACCACCCGAATGTGTACAGCGATCACGGCCCTGACAGTTATGCGCCCGTGCATGTCTTCAGCGCTATCTAGTGTTTGAAAATATTTCAAACAACTGGTTTTGTTATACCTATGCAGTAAATGCACAGATAAATATCAAGCTGCTATTAGTATATAAAAACATACATTATCCATTTAACTCTAACCCCTAGGGTTAGAGTTTCAAACACTAGATGGTGCTGAAGACACGCACGCGTGCATAACGCTGCCGGGCAGCGATCGATGTGCGCACATGGGTGGTGACCCTGCTCTAACACGCAAGGTCCCAACTAAGTACTCTGAGGGCCGCCAACAGTCCAGGATTTCAATAACTCGCTAATGGAGCACAGTGGGTCAATCAGAATGCACACAACAGAATAACCCACCTGGCTCAATCAGATATAACATGAATACACCAGCAGGGAGATACTGAAAGCCTGGTCTGTTGGCAGGACGCAGTTGCCCACCACAGACCCCCTTTGGTGGTATCCCCTCTCAGGTACTTCCTAGTGGAGCCCACATTTTGCTGTCACACTGCCCAGTTGTCACGTGTGTTACTGTGTGTCCCACATCACAATCGTTACATCCCATGGGGCATTGGTGCTGACCACACACTTACAAATCTGCTACACATGGCCACTGCCAGGTTGCCCAGCACGGGTGCCAGCCCCACCCACAGGAAGAAGCAGTCCTCCATGCCCATCACATGGAAGTGCACCAGCTGGTCGCAGATCTTCTCACAGAAGTCATGCAGAGAGATGCTACGAGGCGCGCGCTCAGTCATTCTACCAAAAGGAGAGATGCGACCGCTGGAGATGACATCACAAAATTCGCAGGACGTCAGCAGTTTACCGCCGCCATATTTGTTAAGGGCAAATGTAGAAAGTTCATGAAACTCATGACGTAAAACTAAATGTTTACCAGAAACAAACATGGCTGTCACGAGAGTTACTGTGGTGTCCCAGAGAATGGCTGGATATGTGTTCTAAGGTAACGGCGGGAGGCGGTAAGTGGATGTGTTGTCAGCTTCAAATGAAATGTGTATTTGCAGGGTCTGTATTTGCCCTGAGAGCTACCTCAGAGGAGGGATCACTGTGTGACACCATAGCTCCTCAACCACACATAAAGGAAAGAGCATGCAAGTAGTATACCTTCCAAGTGTCTGACTATTGGAGGGACAGTATACTTTAAAGGCATATCAATCATATCATGGATTATGATTGCATCTGATAGGGGAGAATCCATTACCAATACCAAAATAAACATTATTAAACTTAACCTAAAGTTTGCTAAATTGCTTGAGTTTAGTAGCACTTGATATTGGGAGTTGACATCCCTGAAAATAACTGCTAAATTAGCATAAAATTCATAATTTTGATTTGGCCAATTACAGGTAGCTATACCATTGTTTCAATCTGTGACACAAATTGTGCAGCAGGGGATCATGGGATGTGTAGTCTCCCGCACACGGAAGCAAGGAGGAGCTTAAACATTGCTCTGTGGATCTCTGCATTATACTGCTAGGTACAAGGTGCCTATGTAGGCAGCTCTGGGTGTGTGGAAAACAAGTGTTGTTTTTAAATAAAATAAATCATTATCTGTATAGAATGACTCAATGTAATGTGTGTGTCTGATATAAGCAGCATGTGTTGGATTGTAAAAACAGGGAAACATAGATATACCTTTAAGAGAGTACACATGCTAAAGCCCAAATATGGTAGAAGAGGAAAGACCAACATATATCTGCAGTGGAAAATAATCTCAAAAATGTCATTTAGTAATAGATAAACAGCTATGAAGTTACACGTAATCTGAAAACCGGTGGCTAAGAATTAATTAGTAATATTTGCTCACAATCTAGCACTGTTTTAGTCCATGTGGGTTTCATGATATATATTAACCCCTTGAGTCCCCGGATCACTATTACTCAGAAATAACAATGTAAAAATAATATTTTTTTTATTGCATATTTGTGGGTTTTGAGACTGTTGTGCAAATAATTCTAATGTGTTTCAATGCCTTCCCATGCTTTTAAAGTACAGTATTGTGTGTTTAATTGCTGTTACAGCTATAATAAGTGTTTGAAAAAGTCCTTGCAAGTCTTATTTAGTATTTGTAATATTCTTGACAGAAACTTGATACTTTTTTTTAGTTGCGGTCAGACTTTATTTGCGAAGTAGAGTTATGCATCTAATAGATTTTGTGTAACTTTAATTAGCGCTTGTAATATTCGAGCTCTGCTAAAACCAATGGAGTTCTAAGGTCAAATTGGCCCGTAGTGATTGTGGGCGGGGAACTCGTAATCGGATTGTGAGTAGCTAATAGAATATGTGTATATATTAAGAGTGATTTTAAGTGTATAAATTTATGAATTGGATAATAGAATAGACCCCATGGTTAGAGGAAAAATCTAACTACAGCACAGTAAATTTGAATATAAGGCTTTATTGTTGTAGTTTCTAAAAATATTTGCAGATTATCCAGCCACGTACTTCAAAAGAATATACTATAATCATGAGACTCCAGTGGTCCTTTTAGACATGATCCTTTAAGTCATCTAAACTTATAGGAAAGTAATTTTAAGTGCATAACACTAATTGTGATGATACAAAAATGTGAATTGGGAAAACAAATGCTTAAAAAAAAATCTTTTATCCTACATAGTGACAGCGACGCAAATAAAAACCGCAAAAAAAAAAAAGTAAAATGTTTTTAAGTGTTTTTTAAAGCTGTTTTTATTTGCGTCACTCTCATTATGTGGGATAATGAAGATATACAGTGGATATCAAAAGTCTACACACCCCTGTTAAAATGTCAGGTTTCTGTGCTGTAAAAAAATTAGACAAAGATAAATAATTTCAGAACTTTTTCCACCTTTAGTGTGACCTATAAACTGTACAACTCAATTGAAAAACAAACTGAAATCTTTTAGGTGGAGGGAAGAAAAATAAAAAATAAAAATAATGTGATTGCATAAGTCTGCACACCCTCTTATAACTGGGGATGTAGCTGTGTTCAGAATTAAGCAATCACATTCCAAATCGTGTTAATTAGGTGTCAGCATACACCTGCCATCATTTAAAGTGCCTCTGATTAACCCCAAATAAAGTTCAGCTGCTCTAGTTGGTCTTTCCTGAAATTGTATTTGTCGCATCCCACAGCAAAAGCCATGGTCCACAGAGAGCTTCCAAAGCATCAGAGGGATCTCATTGTTAAAAGGTATCAGTCAGGAGAAGGGTACAAAAGAATTTCCAAGGCATTAGATATACCATGGAACACAGTAAGACAGTCATCATCAAGTGGAGAAAATATGGCACAACAGTGACATTACCAAGAGCTGGAGCTCCCTCCAAAATTGATGAAAAGACGAGAAGAAAACTGGTCTGGGAGGCTACCAAGAGGCCTACAGCAACATTAAAGGAGCTGCAGGAATATCTGGCAAGTACTGGCTGTGTGGTACATGTGACAACAATCTCCTGCATTCTTCATATGTCTGGGCTATGGGGTAGAGTGGCAAGACGAAAGCCTTTTCTTACGAAGAAAAACATCCAAGCCAGGCTACATTTTGCAAAAACACATCGGAAGTCTCCCAAAAGCATGTGGGAAAAGGTGTTATGGTCTGATTTAAACCAAGGTTGGACTTTTTGGCTATAATTCAAAAAGATATGTTTGGCACAAAAACAACACTGCACATCACCAAAAGAACACCATACCCACAGTGAGGCATGGTGGTGGCAGCATCATGCTTTGGGGCTGTTTTTCTTCAGCTGGAACTGGGGCCTTAGTTAAGATAGAGGGAATTATGAACAGTTCCAAATCCCAGTCAATATTGGTACAAAACCTTCAGGCTTCTGCTAGAAAGCTGAACATGAAAAGGAACTTCATCTTTCAGCATGACAACGACCCAAAGCATACATCCAAATCAACAAAGGAATGGCTTCACCAGAAGAAGATTAAAGTTTTGGAATGGCCCAGCCAGAGCCCAGACCTGAATCTGATTGAAAATCTGTGGGTTGATCTGAAGAGGGCCGTGCACAGGAGATGCCGTCGCAATCTGACAGATTTGGAGTATTTTTGCAAAGAAGAGTGGGCAAATCTTGCCAAGTCAAAATGTGCCGTGCTGATAGACTCATACCCAAAAAGACTGAGTGCTGTAATAAAATCAAAAGGTGCTTCAACAAAGTATTAGTTTAAGGGTGTGCATACTTATGCAACTGTATTATTTTATTTTTATATTTTTTAATTGAGTTGTACAGTTTATAGGTCACATTAAAGGTGGAAAAAGTTCTGAAATGATTTATCTTTGTCTAATTTTTTTTACAGCACAGAAAACTGACATTTTAACAGGGGTGTGTAGACTTTTTATATCCACTGTATACATTTTTCCCAAATCAATTTTTTTGTATTACCCTTTAAGTGCAAATTTCAGACTACTGTGCCGGTTTAAACCACTATGGTGAGCAGTTGACGTTACCAACACCCAACGGGAGCGGCAATGAGCGCCGAAGACCGTTTTATGTGTTTCGGTCCTAAGTCCTGCGCCGCTGGAGATGAGCACCTTCGGCGCTCATTGCAGCCTAAATCCCACGGGTCTCACAGACACGTGCGTCAACTGCTCGCCTTGCTTTGCAAGGCTCACAGTTGCGCCACTAGCGCAGTTTGACCAACATTGCAAACGTCACCAACATTCGTAAAACCAACAACTATTATAGTGATAGTGATATGAAAAATAGCAAATATATTGCAGGCCTCCAAACAAATGACTAGTCTGATTATTGTTGCTATTTCTGCTAATTGTTTTCTTTTGGAATTGCAGTATATAGAAGAAGAGATATAGAGATATGGCCAGACATTGTATTGGCCGTCCTTGGATACTTGATGCACTTGCAAAATATGAGACTGCAAATGTTAAGTACAAGCCTGTTCCTGCCCAGGTGGTGGAGGTGAGTAGATAAATAATTATTGAGCTACAGTGCAACAGTGGCCACAGTTTTTGCATGTCATAATCATGTTATCTCTTTTAAATTGGCACATACCCACATAAAGTCTATAACGGTTTGGGAGCCTTCTATAGTGTAAATTGCTTTGTGTAAAAGCATTAAGTATATTAGCTCAAAGACATATATATATCACATATTATAATTGTCAAACTGCGATTCGTCGTCACGCTTTGCGACAAATCGCAGTTTGACAACGATCCGATCACAAAGCCTATCGGGGCGGGCTCATGCGCATTGTGCGTCATTAGCCGCGCATGCACAAGGAGCGCATGCGCAATGCGAGACCTTAGCATTAGTCGCGTATGCGCAACTCACGCATGCGCAAGGCGCGATCTTAGCCTCGCATGCACAAAGTGCCGTGTAAGGGGAGGGGGAAGAGACACAGAGGAGAGGGGGAAGAGACACAGAGGAGGGGGGGAAGAGACACATAGGAGGGGGGGAAGAGACACAGGGAAGGGAGAGGTGGGGAAGAGACACATGAGGGAAAGAGACACATGGGAGGGAGAGGGGGAGGGGAAGAGACACAGGGGAGGGGGAGGTGGAAAGAGACACAGGGGAGGGGGAAAGAGACGGGAGTGAGAGGAGGGGGAAAGATACACAGTGGCGGGAAATGCGGGGGAAGAGACAAAAGGGAGGGTCAGAACAGACACAGGGGGGAAAGAGACACAGGAGGTGGGAACAGACTCAGGAGAGGGGAGGAAAAGACACAGAGGGAGAGGGGAGGAAAAGACACAGGGGAGGGGGAAAGAGACGATGGGGAGGGAGGGGGGGAGGGACACAGGAGGGAAAGAGACACAGGGGAGGTGGATAGAGACACAGGAGGGAGAGGGGGGTAAAAACACAGGAGGGGAGCACAAGGGAGGGAGAGGAGGGTGAAAGGAGACACAAGGGAGGGAGAGGAGGGGGTAATGAGACACAAGGGAGGAAGTAGACAGGGGGAGAGACTCGCAATGAGCACCAAAGGCGCTCATTGCGAGGCCAGTAAAGTATATGGTCGGATAGGTAAAGGGGGGGGGGGGGCACCAAAGGCGCTCATCGCGAGGCCAGTAAAGTAGATGGGGAGAGGCTCCCATTGTGTGGCAAACAGCATTGCAAGGCTTCACTTTTGATTGCTGTCATTTTTGGCAGGCAAGTTGCTAGTATATATATATAAACCCTGATATACACTTAAGATTGTATTTTTATGTATAGCAATGCATAAGATGTGGGCATGGTAAAATAAATTTTAATAATAATAATACTCTCTTTTGAATGTATGGTAAGAAATGTTGGACTTCCATAAACACAGGAACGTGATGTTTAAGTAAGTAGTCAACCCATAGATGGTGCTATAAATACACCGTAATAGTCAAAGGGAAAGGTCCACCTAAGTATAAGTCTCGTCTGTATTAAAGAGTAGACTTGGGCCCCTATTCAATTAAGCAATTGTTGGTTACTGGAGCCCGTAATGTAGCCCTCAAGCTAATTTGCTATTCAATTGATGTCTTGGATACCCACAAACGATTTGAGTGTTACGGGTCGTTAAAATTGTAACTCCGACCCATCTAAGCCTTTGATCTTTCAATCGCAAATCGCTATTCAATTGCTTCAATTCCCTATGTTTGCAAATGTTTTTACACCTGTAAATGGCAAACGTAGAAGAAAATCCTACTGGTACAAGATAGGACTCACAACGGGGTTTAGCCCCTGTCTGTAGCATTGTAAATGCAAATAAAAAATCAATACTGCACTTTAAAAGACAGGCAAAGCGATGAAATACATTAGAATTAATTGTCTCAAGCTCGCAAATCTATTTTACGTTATATTTTAATGTTATATTAATCCCGGGAATCAAGGAGTTAATACATATTAGGCCATCCACATGGACTAAAAAACTCTTTCTTAATTCATTTTTATTATTTTGTACAATGCCGAATTGCTAATTGATTGATGGCCATTTAAATTGCGGGCTTGTTCAATTGAATCGCTCTGTAATTGAATAGGGGTCTTACTTTTCTAGCCGTATGTTGTCTGTATGTCAGAGAAGCGGATTATGTGATTGTTATTTATTTCTTTATCAATAACCTGTTTGTCTCCTCAGAAATGGAACAGAAAATGGCAAACTATACCAATGACATACCGTATATACTCGAGTATAAGCAGACCCGAGTATAAGCTGAGGCACCTATTTTACCACAAAATACTGGGTAAAATGAGTGACTCGAGTATAAGCCAAGGGTGGGAAATGTGCTGCCCCCTGGATCCCTTTTGTGCCTTCTGTGTCCCCCTCTCTCTCCCGTGTCTCTTCTCCCCTCTCCCTTCCCTGTGTCTCTTACCCCCTCTCCCTTCCCTGTGTCTCTTACCCCCTCTCCCTTCCCTGTGTCTCTTACCCCTCTCCCTTCCTCATCCTCAACCTCCCTCCTCATCCTCAACCTCCCTCCTCAACCTCAACCCCCTCCTCCTCAACCTCAACCCCCCTCCTCCTCAACCTCAACCCCCCTCCTCATCCTCAACCCCCTCCTCAACCTCCCTCCTCAACCCCCCTCCTCATCCTCAACCCTCCTCCTCATCCTCAACCCCCCTCCTCATCCTCAACCCCCCTCCTCATCCTCAACCCCCCTCCTCATCCTCAACCCCCCTCCTCATCCTCAACCCCCCCTCCTCATCCTCAACCCCCCTCCTCATCCTCAACCCCCCTCCTCATCCTCAACCCCCCTCCTCATCCTCAACCCCCCTCCTCATCCTCAACCCCCCTCCTCAACCTCAACCCCCCTCCTCAACCTCAACCCCCCTCCTCAACCTCAACCCCCCTCCTCAACCTCAACCCCCCTCCTCATCCTCAACCCCCTCCTCAACCTCCCTCCTCAACCTCAACCTCCCTCCTCAACCTCAACCCCCCTCCTTATCCTCAACCTTTCTCCTCATCCTCAAAATCCTTCTTCATCCTCAAAATCCCTCCTCATCCTCAACCTCCCTCCTCATCCTCAACCTCCCTCCTCATCCTCAACCTCCCTCCTCATCCTCAACCTCCCTCCTCATCCTCAACCTCCCTCCTCATCCTCAACCTTTCTCCTCATCCTCAACCTTTCTCCTCATCCTCAACCTCCCTCCTCATCCTCAACCTCCCTCCTCATCCTCAACCTCCCTCCTCATCCTCAACCTCCCTCCTCATCCTCAACCTCCCTCCTCATCCTCAACCTCCCTCCTCATCCTCCCTCCTCAACCTCAACCCCCTCATCCTCAACCTTTCTCCTCAACCTCAACCTCTCTCCTCAACCTCAACCCCCCCATCCTCAACCCCCCCATCCTCAACCCCCCATCCTCCCGCCTCATCCTCCAGCCTCATCCTCCCTCCTCATCCTCCCTCCTCAACCCCCCTCCTCATCCTCAGCCCCCCTCCTCACCCTCAACCTCCTTCTCAATCTCCCTCCTCAACCTCAACCCCCCCATCCTCAACCCCCTCCTAAACATCCCTCCTCAACTTCCTTCCTCATCCTCAACGTCCCTCCTCATCCTCAACCCCCCCTCATTCTAAACCCCCTCCCCCTCTTAATACCCCCTCTCCCCTCACTTACCTGCTCCGGCCTCTGCTATTTCCGGGTCTTATTTTGTCGCGCATGTGACGTCACATGTGCATCACGTCATTAGCATATACTGGGTGCCGGCACCCAGTATATGCTAAGGACGTGGAGCGCGTGTGACGTCACGGCATTTTCATATACCGGCACCCGGTATATGCTAATGACGTGGCGCGCTTGTGACGTCACGGCATTAGCATATACGGGGGTGCCGGCACCCGGTATATGCTAATGACGTGGCGCGCATGTGACGTCACATGCGCGCCACATCAAGACCCGGAAGAATCGGAGGCCGGTGCAGGTAAGTGAGGGGTGAGGGGAGGGGAGGGTATTTAGAGGGGTAGTATGGGGGAGGGAGAGAGACACAAGGGGGGTTAGAGAGATACGGGGGGGGTAGAGAGACACAAGTTGGGGTTTAGAGAGACACGGGGGGGGTAGTGACTCGAGTATAAAATATTTAAAAAAGGGCTGAAAAACTCGGCTTATACTCGAGTATATACGGTAACTTTTTTTATATTTAAATATTAAATCATTTTTGAGTGAGCACTTTCATATAAAAGAATCTAAAGTTTAGTTGGAACTTTCTCTTTAATCAAAAGCAGACAGATATTGGTGCAGAAAAAATATATATTTTTTTAGAAATTGTTTTGGTAAAATAGAAAAATAAACAAGTAAAAGAACATTTGTAGTACAAGTGTCATAATATAGAGCAAATCAATATTATTTAATTAACAAAGGACATTGAAATTTAGGAACGCAATAAACTGTATTGATTTGAGCGTATTAAACCCTTATTGAAATGTATAAATCATGGCTTTTACCCAATCTTGGCAGTTTGTAAAGATGCAAGATGGTGCCTCAGAGGACCCACAGTGTCCAGCAGCAGTAGTGCATATTTCTGATAGGAAGTATTATATACGTGGTATCATCACAAGGGAGGCCAAGAACACCATGGAGAGGTATGTGCATTATATTGTTTATATCTTACCAGTATCACTATAATTTCCAAATCTACTCTACATAATTGAATAGTTTTTGCATACTGCAAGTAGGCTTCATAATAGGTTTCTTAAGCCATACTTTAAAGAAAATGTTTGGGAACAACTCCTGTAGAGCATTGGAATATAATACTGGCCACTCACGTGCAGCATTATGTATTTACTAGCAAGCAGTTGCAGATGTTTGGTCCTGATGTTCCTGCTGGCTTTGATGTTTTGTTTCCTTTTTATCTAAAGTTTCTAATTGAAATTAAACAGTAGACTATATTTCAGTGGCGGCTGGTGACTTTCCAACTTGGAGAGGCGGAAAACAGAGACCTGGCCCCTCCCCTTATATTGACTCCACCCAACTGCATACACCCCTCCCCTTCACAACATGTATACACCCTGCCTAGTAACACAGTCTCCACCCACAAAAGTGATCCCATAGAGAAAGACAGGGGTAGAGGTAGAGAGGCATCAGGGGGGATAGTGAGAGAGGTGGATAGAGAGTTAAAGAGAGAGATAGTGAGAGCGGAAGGGATAGAGAGAGAGAGCGGAAGGGATAGAGAGAGAGAGCGGAAGGGATAGAGAGAGAGAGCGGAAGGGATAGAGATAGAGAGCGGAAGGGATAGAGATAGAGAGCGGAAGGGATAGAGATAGAGAGCGGAAGGGATAGAGAGAGAGCGGAAAGGATAGCGAGAGAGCGGAAGGGATAGCGAGAGAGCGGAAGGGATAGCGAGAGAGCGGAAGGGATAGCGAGAGAGCGGAAGGGATAGCGAGAGAGCGGAAGGGATAGCGAGAGAGCGGAAGGGATAGCGAGAGAGCGGAAGGGATAGCGAGAGAGCGGAAGGGATAGCGAGAGAGCGGAAGGGATAGCGAGAGAGCGGAAGGGATAGCGAGAGAGCGGAAGGGATAGCGAGAGAGCGGAAGGGATAGCGAGAGAGCGGAAGGGATAGCGAGAGAGCGGATGGGATAGCGAGAGAGCGGAAGGGATAGAGAGAGAGCGGAAGGGATAGAGAGAGAGCGGAAGGGATATTGAGAGAAAGGGATAGAGAGAGGAAGGGATAGAAAGCGAGCGAGAGGGGAAGGGATAGAGAGCGAGCGAGAGGGGAAGGGATAGCACAGTGCGCCTTCATCTGGGCGCAAAGAACTGCGCTCTGATGACGCTCTGCGCTCCAGCCTGCATCCCATCTGCCCCATCTCATATTTACTGGACCTGCTTACTAGAGGCTGCAAAGGCTAAGGTAAGGGGCTGACAGTGTGCCATGTGGGACACATTGTAGGAAATGTCACTTGTATGTAATGTAACATGCTCCTAGTGACACATGCACACAGTGACATTACATACAAGTGACATTAAATACAATATGCTCCTAGTGACACATTCCAGTCCCACATGGCACACTGTCAGCCCCTTACCTTAGCGTTGGCAGCCTCCAGCAAGCAGGTCCAGTAAATATGAGATGGGGCAGATGGGATGCAGGCTGGAGCACAGTGCGTCATCAGAGCGCGCAAAGGTCGGCGTGCCATATATATCACACATATAGTTGTGGATCTTTGCACTGTTCGTAACTTTTGCAATGTTGATAACGTAGTTGCGTCCATCACAAAGCAAGGCTCGCCGGCAGAGCAGTACTTTGGCTGCAATGAGCGCTCATTGCAGCCAGCACTGTTCAAGCGCGTAACTCTAAAAACCCAGCAAAAAATAAATAAATCATGTACAAAAATTATAACACACTCGCACACAGCACAGGGGGAGACACAGGAAGCCTGGGAGTGAGGTTGCAAGCGAATTACACCCATATTTGGCGTTTTTCATCACTCGAAAATCCCCTAAGCGAGGAAAAAAAATGGAGGATGAAAACCCCCAAATTTCAGAAACAGCATGAAAACGAGGCTCAGCAACGCCATGCTCGCAAAACTTACAAAATACACAACGCTGAAGACAGTATCACTTACACGAACAACACCAGGCACGCAGGACTTAAAAAATAAAACCAACAGCAGTCGCCACGCAAACATTTAACAGACACACAGAGGAGAAAGACACAGGGAAGGGACAGGGAGGAGATGATGGAAAGAGACACATGGCATTCCCAAGCACTAAACTTGCAGGTTAACGAACCCTGCAATGAGCTGCCCGTACAGTAGGCGAGAGGAAAGGCTCGCAATGAGCGCCGAAGGTGCTCATCGTTGGGGTCTCGATGAGCACCGCGAGCGGGAGAGACTTGCAATGAGCGCCAAAGGCCCTCAGAGTGGGGCTCGCGATGAGCGCTTAAGGTGATCAGTGCAAAGCAGGAAACTTGAAGTACACGGGGGGAGAGGCTCGCAATGAGCGCCAAAGGTGGTCAGAGGACCAAAAGCCTCACTTTGTGTGGCAAACAGCATTGCCAGCCTTACAATTTTAACACACACACACTATATATATATATATATATATATATATATCTTACATATACAATAAGAGATCTCCCACAAAAGTAAGTAGACCCTCTCCTTATAAATACATAGGGAGAGAGACTAAGACACAGGACTCCTTCTGGATCACTACCCTGTAATGGTGAAGGGGCTTGTTACCTCAATGAAGCTGTGAGCTATATCAGGGTCACCCAAGGGTCACTTAAGATGGGCAGGTCATTTTAGAGAGGTCATAAAAAAAGACAGTCCCCTGGAGTAGGAACTGGCAATCCACTCAAGTATCTATTGGATAAGCACAACCAGAAACACAGACAGATGTACGTGGTGTGCTTCATCCTTGTGGTCCCTGAGAGTCAGACACGACTGAAGGACAGAACAACAACAGCAAGTCTCAGAGAGGGATATGGACTCACCTGAGCTCTGCAGCTGCTTCTGTCTGGTATAGGCCAGGGTGGTGACAGACAGGTCACAATCTTGGTGTGTGGAGCAGGGTAATTAGAATCGAAAGGAGTGAAACTTTACATGCAGATCTCCCTCTATCTGCATGCACTGTGAGCTGGGAGTTGTTTTTTTCCCCAATAAACTTTATTGAGATTGCACCAATGTATTCACTTCCAGGGGGACTGTGAGAGCTGCAGTCCCTGTATGATACAGGACTTTTCCCTCCTGGCCATTCTGATTGGATGATGCTGCCTTTGAAAAACAGGTTCAGCTCTATCTGTTATACCATAGATTGGGCAGAGACCCAAACAGTTTAGGCAAGTCACCAGCAGGGGGCTAGATGTGATAAGTCAGTGTGTTTAACTACAGCACAGAGAGTTTTGAAATTTAAAGTGACAGTAGCAGCTTTTAAAAAAACAGAATATTGAACATGATAAAACATTTTTTTAATTATATAAATTATACAATTAAGTGATGAGGGGATTAAGTCAGTGCATTCATTTTGGGAGAGTTGTTGCCCATTTGCCCCTATGCACCAGCTCCCCTGAATTTGATGGTGGAACACAATACAAGAGGCTGTAATTTGTTCACAAGTTTATTACAATTTTAGCCAGTGATATAAAAATATTAAACCAAAACAAATAGAAAATAACAGGCCTAGCTTCCATTGAAGCACTAATAATAAACCAAAACAAATCAAAGAAAATAACAGGCCTAGCTTCCATTGAAGCACTACCTTATCTGATAACAGCTCCCTCACTAGCCAACTCTCAGTAAGCTAAACCTGGATGAAGCAAAACAAAACAAATAGTCCAATAGTTTGTTCACAATCACTGGCTAATCATCAGAACTTCAGGTCTCCTCTCCAAATGATCATAAGCTGCTATCTCTCTGTGTGCTTTTCTCAGGTATAGAACTCCAGGTCTCCACTCCAAATGATCATTAGCTGCTGCCTCTCTCTCTCTGCTTTTCTCCAATACAGATAATTGCATACAGTTCCCTATACAGTTCCCTCTGTGTTATCTCTTTCTTCAGTTCAGACAACTGCACACACTTCTGTTTATGTGTTTTTTCTCCAGCTGGAAATTATAACAATAGGTTTAACAATAAATTCCTCAGTTATTCCGAGTCAACTGAACCCAGCAAGGATATCTTAAAATACTGGCCTTTGACTCTCATTTAAGGACGGATATGGTCTAATGCCTACAATTTCCTACATGATTAGGTTATTGAATACTGTAGTTGTGGGGACCTAATAGTGATATGAGTAAGCAATGTGAGGTGTGCGGCTTAAAATGTGACTTTGCAGAAAAAAGCTTAAAAGGATATGGTGGAGATGAAAGATATGAGCGTGCGGTGAGGATTGTGAGATTGAATGCATGTTAGAAGTAGGGAATGAAAATATTAAGGCCTTCAGGACCTCCGTCCGTGGCATAGGATTAATGTTACATACCACAGAGGTCCTTACAAGAAGGCTTAGGGATTAATTATAGGCATCATGAAGAATACATACTGAAGATATTGGCTGCACCAATAATGAATAACTGTATATGACAGATCAAAATGAATTAAAGGCTGTATGTGCTCATTTGCCCATTACTTATTATGTGTCTGGTTCTTCAAAAAATATAATTGAAATATAGGCATACATTATCCATTTGAGGTTCTTCTACATGAGACATAACTTGCAGATCTTCAGTCCCTGCATCTATTTATTACTATTGATTTATTATTAGGCTTTGTGATGTTATCTAATGTGATATATACAGCTTTTAAATATGCTTTCCGTATACCAAGTCACTTAATACACTTGCGGGTAACTCTCTGGGGGTCTTGGAGAAGTTGTCAATATAACTCTGATAGTCACTAAGACAACTCTCCTCACATGATTGCTATCAAGTGATTACATATACAGAAAATAAATGGCATAATGACAAAACTCACACGTACATTATTAAGGCGGCAAAACTTTCCCTTTAATGGGAGACATCTCTAAAAAATACACATTGCAACGATGCTTTACCAAAGTGTATCTTTGCTATGACAGTTAATGGTGAAGTTTGGCCACCTTACGTCTATATAGTAAAAACAAATAAACTGAGGGAAGTTCAACACTCACCTCACAGATACATTTTCTCTCATCTATAATGGTTTCTTATTTATATTGAGAGTCCGCTGCCATTTTCTGTAGAAAGATACAAGGGGTACAATAAATACATGAGACTTAAGACTATACAAATTGAAATAATTGTTGTCCAACTCTCCATGACCCTATGGCGCACAGCAAGCCAGGCACACCCCTATTGCTATGTCTCTGGTCATAATTACCCATAAAGTTTTTCTTTATGTGAGTCTTTCCCCCAGCTTCAGACAAACTTTCCACACTTCAGCAAGCCAGGCACACCTATTGCTAGGTCTCTGGCCATGCATACCCATAAGGTTTTCTTGGCAAAGATTCTGGAGTGGGTTGCTAGTTCCTTCTCCAGTGGACCGTGATCTCTCTGCTATGACCTGCCCATCTTGGCAAAGCTCACCGCTTCATTGAAGTACACAAGCCCCTTCACCACGGCATGGTATTGATCCAGAAGGGGAAACTAAAGAAAAAGTAGTAGAAAGTTGCAAGAATGAAATACATTTTTGTCCCCAAATTGTTATACTGTACTTTTGTTTTGTCTGTACAATTCACCTAATTACCAAATTATTAAACCTTACCTTTATCTGTAAAATCTATCACTTTCCATGTTCAACATAAAATTTCGTAGTCATGTTTATAGAGCGCCAACACTTGATTGTTCAGATGCTCATCTGTTGATCTCCTGAATTAAATGACTTTACTTCCCACCACAGCTCCTTATATAGTGCCCTGGGCTCTCTGTGACATCATCTATTATGACACAACTCTGATGTCAGAAGTGTTTATTACCCGGAGGGCCCAGCTCAGCCTTGTGATAACTGCCATTAGACCGCTCACCATACAGTGCTTTAGAAATATCTCTGTTTTCTCCAAAATATAATGTAGAACAGAGGTTCCTTTGCACAGATGAGGGTTTAAAAAAACGAAGAAACCACAATCATTTTAGAACTAGCGACTTGCCTGTTAAAAATGACGGGGCAATACAATTTGAAGCCATGGGAATGCTGTTTGAGACATAATTAAACCGTTTTGTACTGTTAGGACCTTCGGCGCTCATTGCGAGGCTTGTGCTGAGCGCATTTGGCACTCCTCACATGCCTCGCAATGATCGCCATTGACGCTCATTGTGAGCCTCTCCTGTGGTGTACTTTTGGTCCTCTGAGACAGATATATATTTCTATGTATATGTAGTTAAGTTATAATTAATGATTTATTCAATTAATTAATTAAGAATTAATTATTTATGCAATAAATTAATATACTTTATTTATAATTGATATATGCATCGTGCAATAGGCTGAAGAGCTAACAATCTGTTTGTATTTTGCGTCTGCATAGAATATACATTGTGAGTGTTAGTGCCCTGCTTATAAAGTGTAATGAATGTTTGTGCATTATAAATAGGCTGCGTGCGCGAGGTAAAGCTGTTGGTTTGTTGTGTAAAGCGGCATTGTATAGTCGTAATGTTATTAATGTGGTACGCGTCTCGTGAGCCTTTTCCGGCTTTTGTAATTGTGTATCTTGTAGGTTGTAGTGTGGTGTGTAAAATGCTACGCGTTTTGCAGTATTTTGCGCGGTCCAGGGTCATGTAGCTCATTTTCATTTTTTTCAGCTGAATTTTTGTCCCTCGCTTAGCCGATTTTCGTGTGCCGAAAATCATCTAAATCGAATTAAATTTGCGTTCCACTTCACTCACAGATGTCCTGGCTGTTGCCCCATGCTGTCTGTGATGTTTTTGGATGTTTCTGGATTTTTTTGGGTGTATTTAGTGTGTTTTTCGTTTTTTTTGTAAATTTTTGCGTCCCGTATCTTTTTTTCTTCTAAGTCCTGCGTTTCGTATTTATCTATTCATAACTATGCTGTGTTAAGTATTATTACTTTCCTCAAACCCATTGCCTTCAATGAGATTCCCTGGGGTTTCCCTCCATGAAGGGAATCTACAGGGATCCAATTTCCCTGTCACAGCCTATCGCCCCCCCTTCCCCGCTCACACCCAATAAGTTACAAAAAAAAAAATACACAACAATAAAAAAGAATTACAGTTAAAATAAAAAAAATCACATATAAAATAATAAAATTATTCAATAATATAAAAAAAAACTGTAAAATAAAATTAATAATACTTACCTTTCCAAATGACCATCAATCGATGATCAATGACGCCTTGATCCTCACTCTTCTGCCCTGGACTATACTGGCTATCCATCTTGATTGAAAGAGATCTGGTCCTCTTCAATCATGTCCGCATCTTCTGGGCCAGGAAAGAGCCCTCCAAAAAAAAAAAGTGCCATTCTTTCAAATAAGATTACTTAAACTAACTGAGCCCCTCCTAGGACGAACTCCCCCACCATAAATGTCTGTTGCTGCACTTTAGAATATATATTTTTTTCACATTCTGATTGGCTGAAATAGATGTACATCATATTTCAGCCAATCATATTGGGTTTTCTGATATCACCCTGCTCGATTTTAATTTTTAAAAATAATTGGACCAATCTAAACAATCTTATTTTATTTTATTTTTTTAAATGTAATGTTAAGTGTTTTTTACTTAGTGCCATGGGGATCCTTGAGGACTCCTGTCGCATTGTGGATTAACTCTTTGTGCCATCAAGGACCCCCATGGTGGAGGTTAACATTTAGATTCCACTTAGGACATTGGATTAATATTTTATGTGCCATGGAGGTCTCAATGGAACTCCATGGTTATGTAGATCAGGGATCAGGGGTGATCGGGGAATGGGGATCGGTCTTAGCGGGGTTGGGGCAATCGTAGTTGACCTTTACGGGGGCTATTTGGTACTAATAATAATTTTAGCAAAAATCTGTGATATTACGAGTAATATGTAATTTTGAGTAAAAGCAACTCATAATATTTCTGATGTGTGAAAATCAATGGGGAAGCAGGTGTAATATATAGCGAGTGGGGTTTATTCGTAGACATTGTGAGTAGCTCTTTCGTGATTATGTTGAGAGAGGTGTATAGAATATCTAGGGAATGTTACTGAGCACTTTTTAGTGTTGTATCTTTACAAAACAGAGAACTCCATAGGGGCCTTAGTTATTGCACATATAGTATTGATGAGATTCTGTGGTATATTTAGAATCGGAGGTACATTTACCTCTAACAACACCGTTTCAAGAGTAAGAATAAAGTTATGTCCTACCATATGAGTTAATAACTTATTTACATATCTCCATAGTGCGTAATAAATGCGTAATAAATTCAGAATTTTGGAAAATTATATAATGACTACAGCTTATTAAAAGTACAACAGTTAGCGTTATCAAAAAAATCAATATTTTTCGTTACCCGGTGCCATTTAAACAAAATTCAACTATATGACTGAAGCTGCAGCGAAGTGATAGAATTGACCTTACCTGTTAAACATACAAATTTAAAATTTTTGCCATAATTTATATGAATATTTAGTATACAAAAAAAATAGATGTGCTCAGTCAGAGAATGAACAAACCTTGATAGGTTAGTTCTATAGACATGATAATCCATTTAGAGAGCAGCTTCTTTTAGCTCACTTGTGACTTTCAGAGGGAGAAATATCCTGTAATATATCAGTCTGGTCTCTCCCAATAGTGTGATCCAGCCCTGAAATACTAGGCAATTCTACCCTGAACAGTGGAAAGAGCAAACTCCTTTTGTTTTTTTGTTTATTCAAATGAAGGAATAAGTCTCCCTAAGGGTGATAGGGAACTCCAGATGTGGACTCCTTGCTCACTGTGCCTTAGGGAGTTATCAGCTACACCTCACTGACGAGGCCTAATGAAAGACGAAACGTACGTCTGGGGTTTGCTGTTTCTCCTTTAGGATTTCTCTGGTAGAATTGCCTGGTATTTCAGGGCTGGATCACTTTATTGGGTGAGAACAGATTGATATACCACATGATGTGTCTTTCACAGGAAGAAATATCATAAGTGGCTAAAAGAGGTTACTCTCAGAGTGGTTATCATGTACATAGAACTAACCTATTAAGGTTAGTTCATTTTCTGATTGAGCACCTCTGACTTTGTTTTTTTGAATATTTAGGATAGCAGCCTAATCCTTCCCATTCTTTTTTTGTGAGTTTATCTAGCCATAATACATTTTCTAATGATATTTAGGATTTAAATTTTGCTCAATGTCTACCCAGGTATGTTTATTGTCTTTAATATGTCATAAGGTTATTTGACATATTTGTGCTGCTTCATAATATTTTAGCAGATTTGGTACCAATAAATCTCTGTTAGCCTTTAGTTGAAAGATGGTTGTTGTTCAGTCTAGTCCAACTCTCTGTGACCCTATGGACAGTTTGTGTCTGGGTGTGCCAATACATAAGGTTTTCGTGGCAAAGATACTGCCAGTTCCTTCTCCAGCGAACCAAGATTTGTCTCACCTCTCTGCCATTTTGGGCGATCCTACATGGTATAACTCACAACTTCATTGAGGTACACAAGCTGCTTCACTACGACAAGGTAGCAATCCAGAAGGGGATTTTTTTCTATTAATTCTTGTTATATTTTGACACAAATACATTTCCAAAATATTCTTTATACATATTCTTTATCTGATTTAATGGTGCTGACTGGCAACGTTCTGAAAATATATAATATATTAGGTAGTGAGACCATTTTTTTAATTTATCTATTTTGGAAAAAAAAAAAACAGAGGAAGAATTGTCAAGTTAAATGAAATGAAATAAGGTGTGCAAAACACATTTCTTAACTAAGAAATATCAACTATTGGTTACTTAGTTGAAAGATTATATTTAAAAGAGAGCAGGAAGATAAAAGAAGGAGAAAGTTTATTAGGAGTATAGGAACACAACTTTCTGGTGTAAGTGTCCAACAGTGCCAGGGTATCTATCTATCTATTGAAGGGGACAGTGGTGGCGCTAGTGCATGAGGGGCCCCAGTGATAAAAGAAAATTTGGGCCCCCTCGAGACACACAGGGGAGGGAGGGGGGGGGGGGAAAGAAAGGCGAGAGAGACTGGGAGACACAGGGGAGGGGGGAGAAAAAATGCTAAGTATATCGTCTGTGAGGGCTGTTCTAGCAGCAGCATGTAGACTCTCAACATACCACAACCAGAAAGTTGCACCCCAAGTTGGTTCTGCATGACTCAGTACTGTTTTGTTTCTCCCTCCATTTTAAAAATTATTATCTTAAAAAAAATAATTTGAATAAATCTATGTGTTTGTAAAAAATATTAAACAAAAATGTATTCAGTTTATAGGCTGCCTTTACATAATTAAAATTAAGTTTCAAAAAACATATTTAAGTGGTTAATTAGCATATATTCCTAATTCTGCTCCTTCTCTCTCTCACACACACTCACACACACACACACACACATATATATATATATATATATATATATATATATATATATATATATATATATATATACATTTATACTAGCGACTTGCTCGCCAAAAAATGACGGCAATAAAATTTTAAGCCACAGAATGCTGTTTGCCACACAATGCAAGGCTATGGCCCCTTTGAGCACCTTCGGCACTCATCGCGAACCCCGCGCTGAGCGTCTTTGGAGCTCATTGTGAGCCTCTCCCCCCGTGTACTTTGCAGGCCTCGCCGCTCATTCCTGCTTTTCAGTGATCACCTTTGGCGCTCGTGGCATGCCTTTTCCCCCGGTGTAGTTTAGGGGCCCTGCGATGAGTGGTACTGGCTTGGGTAAATGTTACTGGCATGTGTTCAGTGTTACTGGCTTGGGTCTCTTTTTAACTGCCTTCTGCCTCGTTTTCATCCTGTTAAGTTTTTTTGGCCGCCATTTTTTCTCTCGCTTCTGCGATTTTTGATCGTGAAAAAATGCCAAAGATGCCTAAAATTAACTTGCAACCTCACTCACAGGCTCCCTGTCTCTCCCCCTGTGCTGTGTGTGAGTGTGTAAGTTATTTTGAGGCATATTATTTTTTTTTTTCTGTACTTTCCAGTTCCGTGGTTCGGCCGTTAAATTTGTAATTTAGTGCATCCCTGCAACTGCGGGCCTCGTCTTGCGAGGGCCGCAGTTGCATTTACTGGCTTTGGTCCTGCGGCGCTCGTTGCGCAATGCGCGCCTGCTGTCTCAATGTCCCACCGGCCTCGCAAATAGAGCCTTCAGCGCTCATTGCGAGGGCCGCCGTTTGTTTGCCTTCCTCTGGATTCAATTAATTAACAACTAATCCGCATATTGCATATCAGAGGAGATCTTTAAAGGTTAAACTTGATGGACTTAAAGTCTTTTTTCAACCTCAATTACTATGTATCTATGTAACACGTCCCCACAATGTATACCTGCCCAACATCCTCCGCTCAAATTGTGGGGTGGTGTTTAGGATTGTTGCAGAATCAAGCACACAGAGAACCACTCTGGTTTTATTAAGTGTAACAGATATATGCAGTGGAGCAGCACTACAACTCTTATCTTGAGCTAAAAATAATGTTTATTGGGGCAATTAGAAAAGGCACAATTTTGGGCTTTGTTGTTCATTACATCTAAAACACCTTTTTTCTGATGTGCTTGACTATTTTATTTGTTATACATATAACCTCACCTTTTTCTCACAACAAAATTATTCATAGATTGTTTATTTCTCGTATATTTGCTGCTACATCGCCATTAACAGATTGTTCTTTGTTTAATACAACATGTTCAGTTGTAATTGATCTTTATGTAGCAGAAAACCCACACCAGATACAATTCCTGTGAAATCATTATAAGGCTATCTGACTACCACAGGGCTAGCTTACCAAGCGCAGTGTTGTGCCAGACATACTTTCCCAGGGGACGGAGCACAGTTGTTTGTGGTTTCTATATTCAGAGCTCTGCACATCTCTCATGTTGCTCGCTACCCTGGAGAATTGTATGAGGTTGCTGCCTAACATGCTGTCTATGTCCTAGAGTAACTCCAGCTGTCTGCAGCCACTTCGTATGAAAGCCAGAGCCCAGGACCAGCTGACTGAATAGTACAGGCACCGGACCTTTTGTCTGCTTTGTGCAACCGTCTCTCTTATTCATCTGTCACAAATGCGGGTTTCATATTTCACAAAAATCTTTTGCTAGTAGCCATACTATTAACGTCTTTTTTTTAATGCCAGATAAACAGTTTTGATACACATTGATTTGTTTTTCTCTGCTCCTTTTATAAACTGAAAATTAAGGCCCCCCTTCTAATCGGGTGGTGTTCTAAAATCGGCTGCAGGAGCGTTTTTTTCCTATGTTACATCTTTATGTTCAAGCCGTTTCCCTGTTTTTTTCTTTAATTTAAGACATGCTTCTTATATTATAAACACACATTACATTAAATCATTCTATACACATACAGATTTATTTTATTTCAAATTAAAAGGTGTTTCCCACACCCAAGAGATGCTTACATAGGTACAGTGTACCTACCAATGAGAGAAACACTGCATTCAAATACAGATTTTAACCATTTACTAACTTTGAGCCAGTAGCAACTCAATGCAGAGATCTACAGATCAGTGTCTGACTCCTCTCACTTCCTTCTACAGGGGGTCTACACATTCTATCATTCCTTCCTGCACAAACTGCCATCACTGATTGTTGGCCAAAACAAATTATGAATTTTATTCAAATTTTAGTAGGGATTTTCAGTGATGTGTTTTTTTTTTCTTTTCATGCAAAACATGTTCTCATACACTTCTGATTCTCCTCTACCAGAGGCATTCATAATCCAGGAAACTTAGATATGCCTTTAATCTTTTCACTTGCAATATTACAGTACTCCGCCACATCTTTAAATCCTGCCTTTTCCTCAAGTGTAGAAGTATGTGTTCTTCAGTATATTACACCAAACCAAGCTTTACAGATGGGAAACGGCTCTTGAAACCAATAGAAAATTAGAGCATCATGATAATTATAATGAGGGAGAAAAAGCACTGTGGCAAGAAACTATTATATTTTATATGTATATATATATATATATATATATTATTTTTATTTTTTATTTTTTTTTTATTAAATATATGTGACAATTGTATTTATAGATATAATATATATAATTGTGTATATTTTGTGTACATACAATATATTATACTAGGAAATTGCCAGTCAAAAATGACGGTAAAAAAGTTGTAAGGCTGGCAATGCTGGTATACAATGTGAGGCTTTTGGTCCTCGTTGGTTTTAGTTTCAAAGTCCTGCATGCCTGGTGTTCTTAGTGTAAGTGTTAATGTCTTCGGAGTCGTGTATTTTCGAAGTTCTGCATGCCTGGCGTTGCTGAGCCTTGTTTTTATAATTTTTACGAATCTTTACATTATTTGATGAAAAACGCAAAATTTGGCTCCAATTAGTTTGCAACTTCACTCCCAGGCTTCCTGGCTCTCCCCTTGCGCTGTGTGTGAGTGTTATTATTTTTTTACAATTATTTTTGTGGTTTTTCTGTGTTTTTGAATTATGCGTTTGAACCAACTGCGTGCCTCAACTGCTCGCCTTGCATCGTGAGGCTCGCAGTGCAATGAGCGCCTTTGGTGCTCATTGCAGCCTAAGTCATGCGTGCGTCAACGGCTCGTCTCACTTCGCTAAGCTCGCAGTCCCAAAGAAGTTACGTTTTTGGATCCGACTAATAAAAACTGAGTCCAACACAATTGTCACAAAGACTTATCGCAAGAAGACTGCAACAAATAGTTTGCTTATGAAATCTAGCCATCATCCAAAACATCTTTTGGACAGTATCCCGTATGCCCAATACCTGAGGCTGCAAGGACATTGCTTGAATGAAGAAGAATATAAATTACAAGCAAGGGAGCTGTATGATCGGTTTAAGTCAAGGGGATACTCACATAATGTCCTTAAAAAGCGTATGGAAGAGTGAAAATGAAGACAAAGAACGAACTATTACAACATTTTGTAACTCAAACTCAATCCACTCAGGTTATAGTTAGAATGATTGGAACATTCAATCCATTACATAAAGATATATTGGCAATCTTTCAAAAACATTGGCACATGCTAACCTCCGATAAGGAATTGGAAACTGTCATTCAGAGCAAACCGGCTATAACATTTAGAAGAGCACCAACATTGAGAGACCGTTTAGTTCATAGTTGTAATGTGCAGTCTGGGAGCACTTGGCTAACAACATGCCCCCCAGGTTCAGTGGCCTGTGGTAATTGCAAGGCATGTAACCATATGTCTACTAGTAAGAAGTTTTCAGATGCCAAAAAGAGTAAAGAGTATCGCCTACGTGATTTCATAAACTTCCGTACCATGTCGGTTGTCTACCTAATTACATGTAAATGTGGACTCCAGTATGTAGGCGAAATGAGACGCCAACTGAGACGCCGCGTACTGGAGCACATCAATTCAATCGGCAATCGATATGAGGTACCTGTGGCAAGAGCTGTAAATTCATCACATAATGGGAATATTATGTGCCTGCAATTTTGTGGCATAGAAAAAATAAAGATCTCTAAACGGAGAGGTGATGTGGATTTAATGCTGTTCAGGAGAGAGGCGAAGTGGATTTTTCATTTGAAGAGTTTGTCGCCTAGGGGTCTTAATGAAGGATTCACATGTACTGCATTAATTTGATTTATTCATTGAATTTCTGGACTTTCCCTAGTCTTCCACTATGCATTAATTATGTCCTTGTCTAGTTAAGCATTTCTATTTCTACTGTCAAAGTTCCGTAATACTTAAATTGGCTTTTTTAATGTTCCTCCTTGATCAATTATCTTCATTTATATATAAATGTACCTTGAAACAGTTGGCGCCAAACATTGCCAGTAAGCGTCCCTGAAGAATCTGCCTTAGTTGCAAGGAAACGTACATCGGAGCTGCTGGAGCTGTAACCAGAGGTAGCACGACTTTACAGTGCCTGACATATGCGCAACGACACATGTGCGCTCGCTCAAATGCGCGCCTTTCAATTGCTCGACCCGACATCTGCGCGTGCTCCGACCCGAAATCGGAGCTATTATACTGTAGCCTGTGAAACCTGTAGCTAGCTTTCTGACAGCCAAATTGTCTTCCACAAGAGTGCTAGGACAAGGCTGTTTGTATACTTTAACATTTAGTATACTGAAACTGTAACACATTGACTTACTTTGTTACATTTTTACTATAGCTATTTCTAATGTGTTTCTCTACCAATTTAAACTCATA
Source organism: Discoglossus pictus (assembly GCA_027410445.1). Classification (NCBI taxonomy): domain Eukaryota; kingdom Metazoa; phylum Chordata; class Amphibia; order Anura; family Alytidae; genus Discoglossus; species Discoglossus pictus. The sequence continues at coordinate 180,640,035 of CM050166.1, read as the reverse complement.
TGGGCTGATACAAGCTAATTTCTGACCCTCTGGTGTGGATATGTATATACTTTCTTTTTTATTATATGCTTTTTCAATAAAGTTAGTTTTTTTTCATTTTTTGGAGTTGCAACATTTAAATAGAGTTCCTTTGGCATCATAGGGGATGGTCTTCTGTTCCATTGCATTTTGATTCATGATAACTTAATCATACTTTTAAATCGTGTCTAAGTGAAGCAGAGAGGAGCTCCCCCATTGCTTTTCAGCGGTTATATTTTTTTATTTTCTGGATCAACAACTGCTGAAACCTTTTCTTATTTCTTGTATACTCCATAGATTATGGGCTCCTCCCTACCTCCTTTTTGTTACTCCCTTTGGTGCGGGAGCATTGTGCCTACACCATGCTATTTATAATATGCTTACTTTAACTTTCATCACTAAAACCCAAGTAATACAGTGGTACCTCTGCACTTGAATACCGAAATCAACGAGTTTCGGGGTAGTCAACGCATTATGACTAGGAAAAAATGCCTCAGCACTTGTCTTTTCCCTTGGTACTTGTCACTCTTGTATGAGTCAATTTACATTACTCCTTATGGGAAGTTGGTACTCATCCTTTTCACTGCTCGTCGTGAATTCTAGAATAAATTAATGACGAGTACCAAGGGTCCACTGTACATTGCCACTTATATGAATAAAATGTTGCATTGATCGCTATCTTTGTGTGCCCATATTTTGTTATACAACACTAGTAAGTGGGTTCTTGGCTCTGTTATACTTAAAAAAAAAAAAAAAAGGCTACACTTATTGTATACTGATAAAAGAGTGTAACGTAAACCAACAATACAATAAACTCCTGACATCTGGAAAGAAAGACCATGGGAGCCCAAAATACTCTATTCTAATGTAATGATTAAAACGTAACTTTTAAAGTGGTTGCATATAAAAACAAAGGGAGTTGAAGAGAAAAACTTACATTATCCAAATGTTTTTTGCACTTTGTACAAAATAAGGATGTGATGAACACTTTTCCTTTAAGAAATCATTTATATGTGGAGAGCCTCTGTATCAGTGAAATGCTGACTTACTTGCTACAAATAAATCACTAACTAGAGCCATTAAAAGAGATGCTATATTTTTTTTCCAAAACATTTGCTATGAATTAGTTTAATGCATTGTAAATAACAATGTTACAAGAATATAACTTCACATTGTGGCAGAGCGAAAAAGCTTTATACGATGGCATCATGTATTGATGGTAGATCAGACTAAATTTGCTAGAATTAATTATAAGCAACTTCCATGTGATTTCTCAGAGTAAAGAACTGACTCACTATGACTGACAGAAGATACTAGCTAATGTTGGCCCTCTGGGTTTGTCTTTTGATGAGCACCCAAAACGAAAACCCTTTCACTAGCTAGTTCTAAGTAAAACTTCACTTCCGTCGGTATATACAGCGGTACTCCTTATTTGTTAATTTTAAATAGAAGCAGGATGGTAATTATTCTACTACCTACCCAACGTGCGTTACCCCGCCAATACTGCAGGGTTCACTTATCATTATTATCAAGTGCAGTTATTCAAAATACCATATAGAAAAAAAAAATGCCCGCAGTGGTAACTTTGAGTTATAGCCGAAGCAATGGTTTCTACTGCAAATAGCTAACTTGTATTTTGTCTTATTCTGATGGATTTAAAATGAAGTGATTTTGTTTTTATTCCTCAGGGAGGATGAACACTTCACATTAGCAGATATCAAGAATAAAATGATCATCTTGAAAGACTTCAATGTGTGTTTTACAGAGGTGGAAGATTTGGTGAGTAAATCACTTGATTGAGCTCCATGATGCAAAATGTATGTTTTTGAAAGTTTGCATTATTATGCTTTTGTAGAAAATGTGTATACCATAAGCCTCAAACACATAGTTTAAGATTGTATACATACTGCCCTCTCAGAGCTCACAATTCCCTTCACCTGAAGCAATTCCCTCCCTTCCCTCTTCCCACCCACCCCTGCTTACACTTAATTTATTGAGGCCTACTAAGTACCTGCACCTGTCCAATCAGTAACATCTGCTAATTATCCCTAACCACTCCTTCAAGAACACACAGTGTAACAATGTTTCCCCTCACTTCCCTCTTCCTCATCATCTCCTGTCTGTTTCTCAGGCTCTCATCACTTTCTCCAATTCATGTCTCAAACTGTATCACCATCTCACCCTCCCTGCTCTCTTCCCCTCTTCTTTGCTCCCACGAGCTCCTCTCCTTCCTCCAGTCAATATCTCCTCCCTCCCCTAAGGTCAATAAGCAGAAACATTTCTGTAAGTCCTACTCTCACATCCTCTCTCTTTCATTGCTTATTTTATTGGCTGCTGGAGATATATCTCCTAACCCAGGCCCCTCATCCATTCCTACCTTCTATCAGTCACGCTCAGCCCACAGGGCAACAAATACCCGACACCCTCATAACTTAATACCCATCATCTGTCACAAATCCTCCACTTTGCCCTTCTCATGTGCCCTCGGGAATGCCAGGTCTGTTTGCAACAAACTCACTTACATTCATGACCTATTCATCTCCAACTCCCTCAACCTTTTAGCTATAACTGAAACCTGGCTCTCTCCATCTGACACTGCCTCCACTGCTGCACTATCATACGGTGGCTTACATTTCAGTCACACACCTAGACCTGGGAATAAGCAAGGTGGGGGTGTGGGCATATTACTTTCCTCCCCTTGCTCATTCAATTGCATTCCCCCAGTTCCCTCTCTCCAGTTCTCTTCCTTCGAAGTTCACACTATCCGTCTCTTTTCACCCATCTCTCTGCGAGTGGCTGTTATCTATCGCCCGCCTGGTCCTGGCTCTCAATTTCTGTATCATTTTGCCGCTTGGCTCCCTCACTTTCTCTCCTCTAACATACCCTCACTTATTCTTGGTGATTTCAACATTGCCACGGACACTCCCACTTCTCCCACAGCCACAAAACTACTTGCACTTACCTCTTCCCTTGGCCTCTCACAGTGGATAGAATCCCCTACCCACCAGGATGGACACTCCCTGGACCTAATTTTCACCATCTCCTAACCTACAGCCTCATTACCCCTTCCAATCTCTACCCTTTATCACGCCCAACTACCAGAACCCACAGAAACCTGCAGACACTTAACTCACGACACCTTTCCAATTTAATGCAACCCCTTCTCAGTCCTCTCACTACCCTCACTTGCCCTGATATTGCTACCACACAATACAATTTGACTCTAAATTCCACCCTGGACTCTCTAGCCCCCATAACCACAGGCAGACGCCCCCGCTCTCATCTACAACCATGGCACACTACACAAACACGCTACATCCAGAAGTGCTCCCGTAGTGCTGAACGACTATTGAGGAAATCTCGCTCCTCATCAGACTTCCTTCATTACAAGTTTATCCTACGCTCCTATCACTATGCCCTCAATCTTGCCAAACAGAGCTACTTCTCATCATTAATATCAAATTTGGCCTCCAACCTCAAACATTTATTCTCCACTCTTAACACTCTCCTCTGCCCTCCCGCCCCTTCCTCTCTTACAGCTGAAGATTTTGCTAGATACTTTAATAGTAAAATTGAAAATATTCATAATGAACTCTCCTCTCAACGCGGCCATATCACACCTTCTCCTCAAAAAACAAACAGCAGTCTGCCTTCACCTTTTCCCAAACCACTATAAACTTCTTTAACCCTGTAACTGAGGATGAAGTTGCTAACCTTCTATCAACCTCTCGTCTCACAACTTGTCCACATGATCCTATTCCATCACAGCTGATCCCCCCCCCCCCTCTCTACCACACTTATCCCAGCTCTCACACATCTATTCAACCTTTCCTTAGACACTGGCAAGTTTCCATCACCTTTGAAACAAGCCACAATTACACCCATTCTTAAGAAACCCACATCTGATCCAGCTTCTCCATCTAATTACCGCCCTATCTCTCTACTTCCCTTGGCTTCTAAACTACTTGAGCGTGTCGTCTACACTCGCCTTACACAATTAATTTCCTCCAACTCCCTCCTTGATCCCTTCCAGTCTGGCTTCCGGCCCCAACACTCTACAGAGACAGCTCTCACAAAAGTTACTAATGACCTGCTCAACGCCAAATCAAAGGGTCATTTCTCTATCCTAATTCTCCTGGATCTCTCTGCTGCCTTTGACACAGTTGATCATCCTCTTCTTATCCAAATTCTCCACTCTCTTGGCATCCGTGACACTGCTCTCTCATCTTATCTAGAAAATCGAACATTTAGTGTCTCCTTCTCTGGCACTTCTTCATCTCCTCGCCCTCTAACTGTCGGTGTACCCCAAGGCTCAGTCCTAGGCCCCCTCCTTTTCTCCATCTATACATCCTCCCTTGTGCCCTTATACAATCTTTTGGATTTCAGTATCATCTACATCTCTGCACCTGAACTATCCCCCTCTCTTCTAGCTCATGTTGCCAATTGCCTCTCGAGCATATCCTCCTGGATGTCTGCCCGTCAACTCAAACTCAACATGTCTAAGACAGAGCTCCTTATCTTTCCACCCTCTACTACAGCTTTCACTCCGCAAATATCTCTCACTGTTGACAATGCCATGATCACTCCCACCTCTCAGGCCCGCTGTCTTGGGGTCCTACTGGACCCTTCCCTCTCTTTCATTCCCCACATCCAATCACTCACAAAATCTTGTCACTTTCACCTAAAAAACATATCCAAAATACGCCACTACCTCACACAAGACACAACTAAAATTCTTATTCACTCTCTCATCATATTTCCCCTCAATTACTGCAACACTCTTCTTGCTGGCCTTCCTATCACCCGTCTGTCTCCACTCCAATCCATTTTGAATGCATCCGCTAGACTCATCTACCATACTAAACGATCAGTGTCTGCAGCACCTCTCTGTCAGGCACTCCACTGGCTTCCCATAGTGTCTAGAATACAATTCAAAATCATGACCCTAACATATAAAGCCCTCCACAATAGTGCACCCTCCTACATCTCTGCTCTCATCCCAAAATACACTCCCACCCACCCTCTTCGCTCTGCTAATGACCTTCTTCTCTTCTCCTCTCTCATCACCTCCTCTCATTCCCGTCTTCAAGACTTTTCACATGCTGTCCCTATTCTTTGGAACTCTTTACCTTGCACCACCAGACTATCTTCCTGCCTCAGATCCTTCAAAATCTCTTTAAAAACACATCTATTCAAAAAAGCCTATCATCTTTAGCCTCTTACTCACTATGCATCTCTCACTCTCCTGTACCTCACCCACACCCTTTAGAATGTAAGTTTGCGAGTTTTAATCTTGTGAGGTACCCTAGGAAAAGCACAGTGTATATCAGATTGAAAGCTCAATAACAGGGTCTTCCATTATTTTCATTGTGGGGTCTTGTTTATACTTGTACCTAACCCCTGTATTGCGCTGCGGAATATGTTGGCGCGTTATAAATAAAGGATAATAATAATAATAATAATAATAAAAGACTGTGGTTTGACCAGACTAATCCAGTTCTTCAGTGTGATATTTATATCTTGCTTTTGTTTATGTGATCTTCTACCTTAAATAATTGTCATTAAGTATCAACTTCTGCTCCTTCTGGATCACTACCTTGTTGTGAAGGAGCTTGTGTACCTCAGTGAAGCTGTGAGCTATACCAAGATGGTCAGGTCATAGCAGAGAGGTCATATACATCACGGTCCACTGGCAACACACTCCTGTATCTTTTACCATGAAAACATAAGATGTGTCTGGTGTGCTGTGGTCCATAGGGTTACAGAGAGTCGGACACAACTGAATGACATAACAACAACCATCAACTTCTGAGTTTAAACAAAACATTTTCGCACCAGTAGAATAAATGGCATAGATATTCTGTTATCCTTACTCATTATGTCCAGATTTCTGCTGGTTACCTTTTTTTTTGCCTATTTTTTATTTCAGAAATGTTGTGAATTCTACATAACCGTACAGAAATTCTGTGTACTGCCCATGGAAACAGACTCAGTGGATTTATTGAACTGGTGAGTACACGTATTTTCTGTAATCATAATAGCCTGCTTTATTGTGTCCTGTATAGTAGAAATTTGTCTTTATTTGTACATACAAAAAATTAAGCTCTTGACAAAAACTACAAAAAACAGTAGTGCAATGTGTGTGAATATCAGATCTATATCTGTATAACTTGTGGAGAGAGATATGAGTTCTTATAGACATCTTGAAGTCTTCTGGATTATTTTCAGGTCCTGAAGAACAGTTTTAGTTAAGACATTTTATGGTGTGATGGAGAAGTTGTGGGGCTTCCGCAAAGTCTCTGGATTCCATCAATACTTTTGGAGCTAAAACAGTTTCATTGCTTTGTTAGTTTGGAGTATACTTTTCCAATTTATTACAGAATTTAATAAAGCTCAAGACTATCTGAAAAAGAGCGCATTCAAGCCAATATAGATTAACACAACAAACATATAATCAAAGCTATTTTAGGGATTAAAAAAGCCTTAGCATTTTAGGAAGATAAGAGAATGGGCAGGCTAGACTTGTCTATTGATCTGCTGTCTGAATCAATAGTTTTATTTTCCAATGATGCCATTCTAGCCAAAATTTAAATTCACTCACTTGTTTGGATATGTTTTTCTTATGCAATATGTTTTTTGACTACAATGGAAAATAATCCTGCAATCCAGACCTATGTATCCGCCTCATTCAAATACCTGCCCCTCATTCAGATACCTGCCCCTCATTCGGATACTTGCACCTCATTCAGAAACATGCTCCAGTGCTAATTCAAGCCTTGTGGCATAGCATTCAAAAGTAATAATTATTCTGGGCTTCATTCGAAAATGTGCAAAACTGTTTATGAAAGGTTTGGCATTATTTTTCACCAAATAAACACAGGGGAAGTGGGAAAGAGACACAGGGGATGAGGGAAAGAGACACAGGGGAGGAGGGAAAGAGACACGGGGGAGGAGGGAAAGAGACACGGTGGAGGAGGGAAAGAGACACGGGGGAGGAGGGAAAGAGACACGGGGGAGGAGGGAAAGAGACACAGGGGAGGGGAGGGAAAGAGACACGGGGGAGGGGAGGGAAAGAGACACAGGGAGGGGAGGGAAAGAGACACGGGGAGGGGAGGGAAAGAGACACGGGGAGGGGAGGGAAAGAGACACGGGGAGGGGAGGGAAAGAGACACGGGAAAGGGAGGGAAAGAGACACGGGGGAGGGGAGGGAAAGAGACACGGGGAGGGGAGGGAAAGAGACACAGGGGAGGGGAGGGAAAGAGACGAGGGGAGGGAAAGAGACACGGGGGAGGGGAGGGAAAGAGACACAGGGGATGAGGGAAAGAGACACGGGGGATGAGGGAAAAAGACACGGGGGATGAGGGAAAGAGACACGGGGGATGAGGGAAAGAGACACGGGGGATGAGGGAAAGAGACACGGGGGAGGAGGGAAAGAGACACGGGGAGGAGGGAAAGAGACACGGGGAGGGGAGGGAAAGAGACACGGGGGAGGGGAGGGAAAGAGACACAGGGGAGGGGAGGGAAAGAGACACAGGGGAGGGGAGGGAAAGAGACACGGGGAGGGGAGGGAAAGAGACACGGGGAGGGGAGGGAAAGAGACACGGGGAGGGGAGGGAAAGAGACACGGGGAGGGGAGGGAAAGGGAGGGAAAGAGACACGGGGGAGGGGAGGGAAAGAGACACGGGGGAGGGGAGGGAAAGAGACACGGGGGAGGGGAGGGAAAGAGACACAGGGGAGGGGAGGGAAAGAGACACGGGGAGGGGAGGGAAAGAGACACGGGGAGGGGAGGGAAAGAGACACGGGGAGGGGAGGGAAAGAGACACGGGGAGGGGAGGGAAAGAGACACGGGAAAGGGAGGGAAAGAGACACGGGGGAGGGGAGGGAAAGAGACACGGGGGAGGGGAGGGAAAGAGACACGGGGGAGGGGAGGGAAAGAGACACAGAGGGGTGGGAAAGAGACACAGGGGAGGGAAAGAGACACAGGGGAGGGGAGGGAAAGAGACACGGGGAGGGGAGGGAAAGAGACACGGGGAGGGGAGGGAAAGAGACACGGGAAAGGGAGGGAAAGAGACACGGGGGAGGGGAGGGAAAGAGACACGGGGGAGGGGAGGGAAAGAGACACGGGGGAGGGGAGGGAAAGAGACACGGGGGGGGGAGGGAAAGAGACACGGGGGAGGGGAGGGAAAGAGACACGGGGGAGGGGAGGGAAAGAGACACGGGGGAGGGGAGGGAAAGAGACACGGGGGAGGGGAGGTAGAGAGACACGGGGGAGGGGAGGTAGAGAGACACGGGGGAGGGGAGGTACAGAGACACGGGGGAGGGGAGGTACAGAGACACGGGGGAGGGGAGGTACAGAGACACGGGGGAGGGGAGGTACAGAGACACGGGGGAGGGGAGGTACAGAGACACGGGGGAGTAGAGGGGGAGCAGGGCAAACAGACACAGAGGGAGTAGAGGGGGAGCAGGGCAAACAGACACAGAGGGAGTAGAGGGGGAGCAGGGCAAACAGACACAGAGGGAGTAGAGGGGGAAACAGACACAGAGGGAGGGAGAGGGGGGACAGACACAGGGGAGGGAGAGGAGGGGGAAAGGAGACACAAGGGAGTAAGTAGACAGGGGATGAGGCTCGCGGTGAGTGCCGTAGTTGCTCACATTAGGTGGCAAACAGCTTTGCCAGCATTACAATGTTATTGCCGTTATTTTTGATGGGCAAGTCGCTAGTATTATTATATCAGCTTGATATTATCCGTTTTTAGGATTTTTCTCATTTATTACTGTAAGGAGCTACGCTCACAATTGGGTATTCTGGGTGGTCTTTGCTCTACTTTTTTCATATCATGAATAATCAATAACAGAAATTAATGATAAAAATATATATTAAAAAAGAGAGCAGTTCACAGTGGGACAATAAAGAAGATAAGCAGGACCAGTAGAATAATGTTAAGTGACAGTTATGTTACACAATTTAATTGTGTCATTGTTAACTGTTAATTGTTATCATTGCTCAGCTATAAATTCTGTTTTCTCCTTTACACTATTTTTGTTTACTGTTTGCAGAATTTTCCTTCCCCAATATCAGAGATATCAAGACAAAAACCCAAACTGAATCTATTCTCTTGTTGTAAACTTTGTGCAAAATGTCTCCAGTGTAACATTTCTCAATCCTTTCCTCATTTCAGCAACATGAACCCTGAAGTAAGAAAGAAGATTGTAGAGCTTTGGCAGTAAGTGCATCTATTGAAAATATTATGTATATGATTTTTGCTTTTGTTATTTTAAACCAAAACAAAGTTAAAGCAGAATCACCCAAAATTACAGTGTCCTGTGCATGCCCACTGGTTATGGAGCTCATAGAGCATGTGTAATACACATATATAATATAATATATCAATATCTATGAGCTCCACAACCAGTGGGCATGCAGCTCTCTGCACACTGTGCATGGTGCTGCTACACTGACATCTGTCACCACTTGAAGGTCTACTAGTGAACTGCACATAAAGGCACTAGCAGCAATGTGGGACTATGTAAATCTGATTGTCCGAGAAATGCATCAAGGATCTGGGATCAGGGTTATAGGGACTAATAGCAGCTGGTATTATATTTGGTTTAATATGCTAGCACTATGTAATTAGTTTATAATAACATCTGATAGTAATTAATGCTAGAATTCTATACTCAGAATTAGATAGCTATTTTTAAAGTGAAGATCCCGACTACAATAAATATACTGTTATTGTTTGTTGAGATTAATTAATGTAAAGTGCTGTTAACCATAGATGGCGGCTGAAGAGAACATAAGGAAGTGTTTCTCGAAATAAAATTGGGTTACAGTGGCAGTGCCCAGAAACTGATGCATATTCTAGCCTGCGACTACAGTTTTTTTTTCAGTTCTTTTACGGTTTAAAAAGGAGGTTGAAAATAGGGCAAAGTGAATGGAAAATCCAAAGTGATCAAAGCTGATGTGGGACAAAGACCAGAGTAGGTGGGTTGAGCATTTTGTGATCGGTCTTCATGCTGTACCTTTTACTTTACTCCTTTTGCAACTGAATTCTCAATTCTACTTCAATGGAATTGTATCTCTCATTTGTGTTGCTTAGTAATAATAAATACTTCCCCGTGTTCAGGAATTACATGGCAGCTGAAATTGCTTTGAGTGAATCGTCTGCTGATATGAACTTGTCAGGTAGGGTACACACAACTGTTCCCAATATGTTGCTTTTTTGTTATGATATGAGATTCTTTTTTATATGTACATACATGATATTCTATATAGAAAGCTGTTATATGTAATTTGTTTGCTTACATCTGTGTTACAATATAAAGATACTAGTGACTTGCCCGTCAAAAATGACAGGGCAATAAAATTGTAAGGCAGGTAATGCTGTTTGCCACAGACAGTAAGTGTTTTGGTGGTCTGAGATCCTTCGGCGCTCATTGTGAGCCTCGCGCTGAGCGCCTTTGGCGCTCATCGCATGGCTCGCAGTGAGTGCCTTTCTAGTGTAAATAGTGTGCGTGCGTGAGGGGAAACCGTTAGTGTAGCTGTGCACTTCCGCATTCTGTAATTTAGTGTTGTAAAATGGCGGCGGGTGTGGATGATTTAGCGTTCTTGCTAAAAGTGTATCTAGTACCTCGTACGGGTTTTTGTAAAAGTCATATATGCTTGGTGGTGTTTTGCATCTTTAGGGGTTGTGTAGCCTCGTTTTCGTTTTTTTTTCCGCTGCCATTTTTTCTCTGGCTTAGGAGATTTTCGAGTGTCCAAATCGTTAAATTGGACTTAAATTGCGGTGCAACCTCACTTCCAGACATCCTGGGTGCCCCCCCTTGCTGTGGGTAAGCTTTTTATTTTATTTTTGTGTGTATTTAGTGTGTTTTACGGTTTTCCGCTGTGCGCAGTTTGGCTGTTAAGGGTCGTATATTTTGCGAGTTTGTAATGGGGTTTTTTCTAGGTCCTACGGCTCTTTTTCTTTGTGTGTAAGTCCGTATTTAGTCATTGCGTGTTAGATTTTTTTTTTCAAATTCCCACTTCTGTGGCTGTTTGTAACTGCTTATGAGGGGCCGTAGAGCCTCCACCTCCGCAAAGGTGGACCCTCGGCCTCGCTTTGCGAGGGACGCAGTTCTTGCGAGCTCGCTAAGCGCGACGACGTTTCGTAGTTTGACAACTATTATATGTGATCCTCCATCTGAGTTCAGCTGGGTTATTCTAAATCATCAGAGATATTACATATATAGTTGTTGTACTGCGAGTTGTTGTCCCGGGGCCCGTAACTGCGTCCCTTGGGACTTGAGCGCCAAATGTGCTCATTGCAGGCCTCGCAATGAGCGCCGCAGGTGCTCATCTCGAGGCCCGCAGGACATGGAACACACAGATGATGCACTCCAGTGATGCAGTGTGACTGGCCAGTAACACTTAAGCCAAACCAGTAACACTTAGCCAAAGCCAGTAAGATGCAATGAGAGGGGAGAGGCTCGCAGTGAGCACCGAAGGGCTTCGCATGGCTCGCAACAATCGCTGAACATGCTCAGATTGTGTGGCAAACAGCATTGCCAGGCTTAAAATTTTATTCCCGTCATTTTTGACATGCAAGTAGCTAGTTTTTATATATTAGCCTCTTTGGTTTCACAGTGGATTACGCAATGTTGGTTATTCATACATATTACCTTAGATAGAATCCTACACTTGTAATAATTAGGAGACATATAAATGTTTCTTATTCATACATATTAACTTAGACAGAGTCCTACACAAAATTGAATGAGACACTGACCACACTAAAGATTGTAAACTTATTGATCAAGAGATGGGAATGCAAAGATTGGGTGATGTATAAAAATATTGATGGCATTAGCAAATTACAGTGGTAAAATTTAGGAAGGACACACTTTTTAACTTCCATTTCCATATATATTTCAGTGTTTGCACTGCACTCTGGAAAACTGTGTAAGCCCACAATACTTGTTCATTTGTTAATACACAACTATTGTAAACATAGCTCCTATACAATATCCTATATATATCAAGAAATACAGTTATTGCACTGCACTTTAGGAAACTGGGCAAGTGAGCCTACAATGCATTTTCACTCTTTAAGCCAAAACCACTTTCATATTGAGACTTTGTATATTGATCTGTGCCACATGTTACCCATTCATCATCATTCGTTTGGGAATTATTATTATTATTACTATCATCTTTTATTTGTAAGGCATTAACATATTACGTAGCGCTATACAGGGGTTAAGTACATGGCGGAAAAAAAATTAACACATAGCTAAGAATGGAGGGCCCCGTTTTTTAGCTTAAAATCAAACGTACATAGTGCTGTTTTTCAAGGCACTGACACAGGATTGAAAACTCGCAAACTTACAATCTAAAGGATATACAGAAAAAAGATAAAAGAGGAGGTAAATATATTTACTTCATATTTACTTTCTGGGACAACAGCAGGCATTTGCTTTGTTTGCACTGCTACCCTATCGCTCTCTTTTTTTTTTGCCGTATTTTTCATCTTGCTACCAAATTAATTTGAGTTTCTAGAGAACTTGGTTTCATTTCTAGAAGAAATGCCATTGGCATAGTTCACTTTCTGGTTCACAACACTCGTATAATTAGTACAAATCTTATGAATATATATATATATATATATATATATATATATATATATATATATATATATATATATATATATATATATATATATCTAAGGGGGTTTATACTTCTGTCTTCTAACCTTTACAACTGTATGTATGCTTAATTTTTTTTTTTTACCTGTTTTTGTTTAATTTATAGATGTGTGTCTTACTCAATTACTGAATGCTGCAAATGATGATGTGTTTGATATCTTAAAATCGTGCGCTGAGCAGTGCCTGGATCTGGATTCACCTCAAGAAAACCTGCAATCCATGACAAAATGGGGTGCAGAGAGAAGGGAGGACAAAGTAAGGACCTATGGAAGAGCCAGATTAGAGACCAGTCTCCAGAACGTTACCTTTGTTAAAGGAACACAGCGGAAGTTCAAATTATGGCAGAATAGTGAAGTACCAATAAAAATCTGAATATTTACAGTTTGAAGTTATTAACAAAAATGTCCACTAGTAATAGAATTATTATTATTATCCTTTATTACAATTATTAAGTACAACAGAATATGTTAAGTACAAGAAAAAACAATATTAACACGTTGCAAAAGGGAAGGCCTTTTAAAGCTTAAAATCAAACATCCACAATGCTTGTTTCCAAAGTGCCTTACAAGATTGGAAACTCGCAAACTTACATAAAGAAAAAAGAGCTTTAAATTTACTACATTTTAGCTGTCACTCAGATGAAGAGATCCCTCACAAAACTGGCCTTCTTTTTAATATCTAATTACCCTTTATGTATCAATGATAATCAATTTGATCACTGACTAATCATTTCATTTTGCAGGCAATTTCTCAGTTGTCATTAAACAGCCAACCTCACCATAGAAGTTGGCTGCAACAGGAAGCAATGAATCCACTAATTATGGTAATTAGATAATGAAAGCAACAACTCTCTAGTGGGAGGATATCTTGAGCTGAGTGGCAGTCAACCTTTAGTAAATTCTAAGCTAACTTTCTATTACTAAATGACGTAGTTTTAAATAATTTCCATATGCAAATATTCAGATTTATATTAGTACTTTACTATCCTACCATAATTGAGATCTCTGCTGTGGCCCTATTTCCAGAACAGAAACATAGTTCTGGGAATAGACAAAGTATTGGGCCTTATTGGGTGGTACCCATTACATTTTGTGGAATTTGAGCTCACTTACGTAATTAAAGAGTCGAAAACATTCCTGCAACATACTTCTGACTGCCCAAAGTGCAGCTACCATTTATTTTATTATTATTATTATTATATGAGTACATGACAAAAACAAAATTAACACTTTATAAAGAATGGTGGGCCCTGTTTTTGAGCTTAAACTTTAATGTACATAGTGCTCGTTTCCAAGGCACGGACACAAGATTGAAAACTCGCACACTTACAATCTAAGGCCCTCATTCTATTATCGGCCGTAGGAGATGCGGGGCCGCAAGGACCGGCCGCAAGCTATTTGCCTATTCTATTCCCTTCCGGCCGGGGACTCCGGCAGGCTTGCGGCCGGCGCCTTGTTATCCCTTGCGGCCGGACACACGTGAGGAAAGCCTTTGATCTTAAACAGCCGCAAGAGTTTCGGCCGCAAGCAAATCCCAGTCGCTATTCAATTGCTCCGGGAAACCTCTCTGCAAGGCTAAAACCGAGCCGCAGCTTACTTGCAGCAAAAAGGTCCCGCAGGCACACAATTAAGCACATTATAAAGCCATCCTGCACTCTGAGGAGAATATAAAGTGATTGTAGGTGTTAGCATTCATAGCACAACATTCCCCTACACTCAAATCCGTAAATAATTTTTATTTTAATTTATGTCACATATCCATGTAAAAAGTCCAGAGTGCTTGGAGCACCTCAGACCCGCCCACGCTGCGGAACGGAAAATAAACAGTTAATGAAATCTCGGATTTAGGCTGATGTGCAAGCTTGAGAAGGGGGTTGCTATTAATCCTAATGTCCCCCATTATGATCCCTAGCATTTACAGAGCTTTATAGTGCCGTCTTGAATATATATTTGCTTTTAAAGATTATTGAGCTTACGGCCGGTTGCAAGATATACGGCTGGCCGTAAGGGGATAGCCTTGCGGCGCCATCTATTTGAATTGCAAGGTAACGGGAGCCCCGCAAGGAATCGCAGCTTTGCGGCCGATTTACGGCCGATAATAGAATGAGGCCCTAAGGGTTTTGGTGACAAATGCAAAATGGCAGTGTGAAAGCAATTTGTTTAGTCAAGTGGAGGTGTCTGTGTGTTGTACTGTAGATTGTGGGTGTAAGTGATTTTAAGCTGTGGAGTGTGCAGTTGTACATGGTAAGGTTGGAGGTGATAAGATTTTTTTAACAGGTGTGTTTTTAGTCATTTTTTAAAGGTTTTGAGGCAGGAAGATAATCTAATGGAGCGGGGCAAGGAGTTGCAGATAGTAGGGGCAGCTCGAGAAATGTCTTGAAGACGGGAGTGAGAGGAGGTTATAAGAGAGGAGGAAAGAAGAAGGTCGTTATCAGAACGAAGGGGGCGGTTGGGAGAGTATTTTGAAACAAGAGCGGAGATATAATGGGGTGCATACATATGTTCAGCCTTGCTGCCTTCTCAGTGAGGTGTCAGGGATCTCCCCAAGAGGTCCATTTCTGGCGAACCCTGTAAACATGAGTGAGACCCCTGAATGTTCTCAAGTTTCTCTAGCTCACTGTTTTATTCCTTAAAAACGTAAAGCTCGATGACCGCACTATATCACACTTGTTTGTAGGCTCCTGTTGGCAGTGGTTATCTTCTCTCACAGTGTACTATAACATGGGTTATACAGGTAGATAATCTTCTCTTGCTCACTAATGGACTGTTTTATATAAACAAATGTAGCAAAGCCAATTTTACCTCTTGATGATATATTATATAAAAATTGTTTATTTTACTTATTTACTTTATAGTATATCCCTACAATCTGTCATTTGGCAGTCATGCTAAATATTGTCTATATTAAAGAATATTTCATTTTAAAAAATATCATCATGTATAGGAGGCATGTTAGACTTCTGATAAAAAAATATACAATTTCTACTAAATAGTATGTCAATTTTGAATCTTGAAAACATTTGCCAGTAATTTTGAAGTTACTTTAATAAAACTGTATGTGTTTTTTTTTTGTCTTGCAGAGTGCAAATCCTTTTTCTATCCCTATGAATCTGCTCCTTATTCCATCACACGAAGAAGCAGCCCTGGCTGTGATGGAAGGTAGAGTAATATCCATAATGGCACATACACTACTTTACATGTGTGGAGGACTGAAAAACAAATCAGAGATGCTCAGGGGTGGGCTGAAATAACTAGTTCACAAATTTGTATTCATTTATCACTATTGAACATATTGCAGTGCAGTACTTTCATATATCTGTATATTTCCTGTAAATTTAAAGTAGCCTTTTAGCTTTTTCTAAAATAAACATTTTGCATTGATAAGTTAAATTTTTATTAAATCAGTCAGAACAAAAACTAATTGTCTTTTATAAAATAACGTAATACTTAAAATATTGGTTTTATATATATATATATATATATATATATATATATATATATATATATATATACCGTATATATTGTATACATATATTTTCTTTTTTTTTTTTTTTTTTTATCCTTCTGCGTATTCTCAGAGTTTAGAAATGACACTGTTACCAGCAACGGTGATGATCCAGTTGATGAACAAACCAACAAAGGATTTTCTCGTGAGTATAACATTGTGACTAAGTCTCAAATTGAAGAGGTAACATGGGGACATCCGACTGCTTTACAGACACAGGGTATACGAATCTCTAAGGATTTGTCCCCTGGAGACTAATTATAGTCTATTTATTTGAACACTGCTCAAGTAAAAGCACCACAAACAGTACCCTTGTTGATAACTTTGTATGCATGGATTTACCGGTTTTAGTATTTTGCAAATTTGTAGCTAAATATTGTGCAAGGAGGAGGACACTGTAGTTTTACAGTGAAATATCTGACAAACTATTAACATTAGTAGTTCTATTAGCCATGAGTATAAATAACAGTCTCAATTTAAGCAGGCATTGATCGTGTTTAAGGCAGTGGTTTCCAATCCAGTCCTTCGGCGCTCATTGCAGCTTAACTCCTTTTGGGCCTAGCGATGAGCGCCTGTGGCGCTCTTCGTGAGCCCTGCAATGAGCGCCTTTGGAGCTCATTGCAACCTAAGTCCCGCGTGCCTCAACTGCTCGCCTTGCTTTGCGAGGCTCGAAGGTGGTGCTCGCTTTGCGAAGGGCCGCACGTGCATGACCGGCATCACAAACGTCACCAACACTGACAACTATTATAGTGATAATACATCTTTCACCCCTTTCCAAAGTTTTTCCACTAAACGTCATAGCAACCATTAGTGGAAAAAGTGTCTCTAGTCCATTTTGACTGCTCAACATAAGTCCATGTACTATCCTGGTTGTGCCTATTCACCTTCTAAGCCAACGTCTATATATTGAAGGTGGTTTGGGACAAATGTGATTTGATGAAAGTTATAGTTCTGCAACTCCTATCCATGAAAGCTTATTTATTATTTCAATAGTTTTGTTCTATCCCTGTGGCCTTGTATTTGCTCTGTGTTGCCCGCTCAACTCCCTTGCTCTTCTGTTGCATAGCTTTGTTTTGGTATTGCACTTTATCAAAACACTTTGTTATGGAGCAGTCAGCTCTTGGGATCTGATTTGCTCTACTGATGATAACAATTAAGACTTGTTATATTTATCTGTATCTAAGCTACAGTTCCAAAGATATTCAATGCTCTGTTGATTAATTTAAGGTTGGAATGTACTATACTTATAGATATAATTTTGCATAGTTGTGTAGAGTTAATGTAAATATGAAGTTTGTGTGTTCCAGACCTAAAATGTAATTTGTGCGTGACAGTTATCTACACGTTACCTAGAATATGATAACATTATTTTAGTCAGTATGGTGGGGCATTTGTATCATCACTGTAGATAAAGTTATGACAGATACATATATTTTATAAATGGAATTATGATCATGTGTGTGCATAATTTTCTGGCCTGTATGCAAGAACTACCAGAGCACAGGGTCTGAATTGTTATGCAAGAAACATATTAAATCCAGTATCTTCAATTAAAATGTTTTTCTTTCTTGGATGGTTTTGAAATTTCCTCTTTGTATTTTGATTTTCAGGTTTTGGATAAAGTGTTTATTCTGGCTAAACTGGTGTCCAACAGGGGTACAATAACTGTCTTTATTGTCCTTTTTGATGGAAAGTTTATGCAAATTCATCCTTAGATGTAATTTTTGATAATTACTGTAATTTTTTTGTGCCCGCTCTCCCTCTTCTCCCTTCAACGACCTACACCTATACCGCTAAAACCTGTGGTTCCATGTAGACTACAGAACCCTCACTCTGTACCTCGTCTGTGTGTCCTGCTCCAAGAATTTACATAAAGCATTATTGGAAGACAGAACTGGATAGAGGAGTTAGAGGGATTAGGAGACAGAGGTGTGAAGGGAGGAGAAATGATTGTAGAAGAGAGAGAAGGAGGGACAAAAAAAGTGATGGAGGAGGAAGGGATGCATGGAGAAGTAAAATAATGGATGGAGGAGGGAGGGAGAAGAATGAGGAAGGGAGGAGAACAAAGGATAAATGAGGGAGGTAAAATAAGAGATGGAGAAGAATGGGAGGGTAAAGAGGGATGGAGGAGAGGGGGGAAGAAGAAAGGGATGGGTAAGGGGATGGATGTAATCTCTCTCTTGCTCTGTGTTTTCTATTTTGTGTTTATATATTTATAATTTCATTTAAATTAATGGAAAATATAAATATATTTTAATTCTGCTCTAATTGATATGCGGGTGGAGAGTAGGAGACATTTTCACTTAAAGAGGCCTAGGGCAGCACAATACCTAAATATGCTATGGAATGAAACTATTTTGTATTGTCACTAGAGTGATCCTTTAAGGGGAAAAATACCTGTAGAAAAGCAAATCAGAATATTGCTACATAACAGTCTAGCTCGGTGTTCCTCAACTTCAGTCCTCAGGGGCCACCAGCAGTTCATAATTTAGGTATATCCCTGCTTGGGCACAGGTGAGCTAATCCGAGGCTCAGTAATTCTGTCTAAACACCTTCTGAGTCTCTGATTAGCTCACCTGTGCTCAAGCAGGGATATATGTAAAATATGAACTGTTGGTGGCCCCTGGAAACTGCAGTTGAGGAACACTGGGCTATTCCCATTAAAACAGTCTGTCTCTAAATGAGTTTTCTGGTAATATACTCCTTCCTCTGTGTATGTACAAAGTACATGGTTACATTGCAGGCCTCATTTTCATTTCTATAGGCAGGTTCTATACATGCGGCGGAAGTGCTGTTTACTGCAAAATTCAGTTGTCTTCTGACCTGCATGGGAAATGTTGGCTTCTTTTCATTGCTACGTACAGTGGAGAGTTTCTTAAAGGGACTCCGTCACCTCAAAACCAATTTGTTTACGTTATTTATGAAGAGCATGGAAAACTAGCTATACATTGTGTTAGCTGTTGGATTCTAAAGTGAGTCAATCCTGACCTACTCAATTTTTTTCTGCTGTTTTCATATCCAAATGAACAGCTCATAAATATTAATCAGTTTATTTAATGTGCTAATTAGGATTACAATCTGCTTGTCTGTCTCTGGTGGCAAAACAATGCCTGTCTAAGGTTATCAAGCTGTTATATACCCCTCCACCCTTCTCAAGTACACAGAGTCACTAATTTGCTTTTTGAGCTGCACAACGGGAGCTGCAGTTTCAATGCTGAATATGTTAGGAATTATTTACTGTGGAGAAAAATGGCTAGTACAATGTATACAATATTTATTGATCTTTAAGATGATACCAACTTTATGTTGATGTGACAATGTCCTTTTAATCTCTATTTTAACCACCATAGCATATTCACCTTAATGGAAAAAACAGGAACCAATTTTGCAGTCAAATCTGTTTTATTAAAATCTCTCTGTTCACCCATGATTTGTGAGTCTTTATGTAGTATCAGTTGTCTTGCCATTTCCTTTCTAATAACATTACACACATGGAGAAGCCGTTATCTAATCACTAGCCAGACCTCTCCTGTTCTTAAGAAACTCTATGAAAATGTGAACATCAATAACTTCCCTTACCTGCCCATCCACCATCTGTCTTTTTAGTCGTTACTTATAGGGATATATAAGTCACTTTCCCCAAATGACCAATGAGCAGCATATCCTATCCTGTATCACCAATGCACCCATCATACCGATCTGTATTACCTTCCACCACTCTGTCCAGTGCACTGACATAGGTGAAGATAATAAACAACTTACAAGGGGTACTCCTTCACCATGATTTCGATGCTCTGCAACTAAATTAAAACATCTTCCCAACTTAGCACATTTTTCTACCCAAGGAAACTACTATTTGTCTTCTCTTTCACTTTCTATCACTCCCTTCCTGGCCCATCTGTTTATCTGCCACTTTTGCTCAGGTTTCTGACTCTATCTTCCATTAGATTGTAGTTTGTGAGTTTTCAATTCTGTAAGGTGCTGCGGTGAGAAAGCACCATGTAACTAAAATGTAAGCTCAAAGACAGGGCTTTTCATTTTTTGCCATGTGTTTAATATTGTATTTTTTTATAGCGCTACACAACATGTTGGCACATTACAAATAAAGAACAATAATAATAATAATCTTTGTCTTGTAGCTATGTCGTTCAGTACAGCATTATCTCCCATGTGCGAGGATCCAATGGATGACATGCCAACAACTCAGACTGTTAATCCTTGGAACAAGCTGCCGTCTCTTTGCCTAAGTGTAACCTCATCTTCTGGTGAGACATGGAGAGGGCAGCACAGCTGTTGTATACATCAGGAATTAAAGAGGCACTGCCCTCAACAATGCCAAATGTATTTCTTGCAGGAGCAATGTAGTTTGGAGGAAAAAAGCCTAACATGTGAATGTAAGCCATGTAGCGAGAAGTATTTTTAGAGAAAATCTTCAGCAGGCTGTGATTGAGCCAGACGGCTTTCATGTCGGATAAAAAAAAGACATCTTGTTTGCATTGATTCTGTAAGGGGGTGGGGCGTGCTATGCTATTTTTTCTATGCAGGTGTGGCGGAAGAAAAAATGGGGATCTGGTGCCTCATTGGATGATCCAGTAACCCAGATAAAGTTTAGCAGACTTTACTTGTGTTTGGGGGGGCTTTAACAGCATTCACCTTGCTGCTGGTAGCCTAACAGGGAGGGTCAACCTACTGTGAGTTGCAAATCAAACCCTATTAAGCTCCATAACAATGTAGCAGTCTTTAAAAAGTTAATGAAAAGGAAGTACAGAGAGTGCTCTCTATCTTTGCTAATATTAACGTCTTTGACTCTTTGTTTTTATTTTTTTTGCTTTTTCATTTCAGCTTCCCAGACAAAAAGTTCCTCTCCAATAGCTCACCAGAGTAGTGAAGAAGAGTCTGTTGACCCAGACAGCAGCACTCCAGACATCTTTGATAGAAATTTGCCTGTGCCCAATAATGCTTCACATGAAAAACTGAATGAAATCTCTCCACTCTTTTTCTCTGACAGAAGCCAGCATTCAGATAGATCTGTCATCCAGGAGACAACCAATGAATCTGATGATACTATGTGCAAACAGGTGACCAGTCTGGGGCCTACATTTGGTAGTAGCTCAATCCTCCCATGTGGGCAAGCAAGAAGAAAATCAGAAGGTAGTACTAGCCCACATATATTGCAATCTTCCCTTTGTACTAGTTCCAACTTACTCTGTGGGCAAGTAGACAGAAAACTAGAAGGTAGTAGTACCCCATTGCAGTCAGCCTTTGGTACTAACTTCAGCGTCCCTCATGGACAAGCAGGAAGAAAAGCAGAAGGGCAGCCTACCCAGTGTAAATTGCTGCCAGTTACTCAATCCGCACACAGTAGCCCTAACAGTACTTCTCCATTACAGAGTTCTCAGACTAAGATGTCTTTGGGCAGTCATGTAAATTTAAGTCCAATTGTGTGTACTGGTCCAGAGAGGGACTGCAGCCCCAAAAATATCAGGCGTCTCATCTTCCCATCAGCACAAGAAGCAAAAGAAACCAAAAGAAACCATAACCAGCTAAGAGAACGTAAAGCAGTAAAGAGGAAGAAGGATTTTGAAGAGACAGACTATTTATTTACTGAGGCAGACATTGTAGATAATCATGAGGAGCCCATACGAAAAGTAGAGGTTAGAAGACTGAAAACTGTGAGTAATACATGCTTAGAGGAAGACAACACAACCCTCGGTGATACCAATGCTGAAACCAAGAAAGTGACTAATATTATAATAATGGAAGACCCAACAGCATTAAATAAAAATATTGAAAAACAGCAAGGGGAACAAGGAAGATTAATTAGGAAGCCTAGTACGGCCAATCCAACAGTGTTTGGAAATAGTTTTGACAAAACTGTACCAAACATAAATTGTCCAACTAAACAGAGACTGCCAGAGATGAAAAGAACAGAAGAGGTGCGAGCAGCTATAGAGAGCGCAACCACCAGCAGAGCTAGTGTAAAGAAAGCATCTTCCACGGCAGCCCGCAAGCCAGCTCTGACCTTCTACACCAAAGAAAAGAATATACAGCCTGTAATAGAGATGAACCATGGCAAAATGGTGAGCAGTATATATTATAACATGCCACATGCTATTACTATTGTTAGAAAAAAACACGGACAGGTTTTCAGTTATGTATTGAATACTTAGTTGTGTTTTCATGTATACCTGCAGTGTTACTACTCTATCCCATGCAGTAATAAGGATATCTAGTCTTCCAAACTAAAAGGACTTAAATGGACACTGAAGTCACCCGAAGAACATGTTTTAAACAATACAAAAGTTAGCATAACTAATCCTAGTAAAACCAACTAAAAAAAATGAATCTAATCTTTACACTTTTTAAATTATTTTTCAGCTGTATCCCATTCAGCCACTAGAGGGGGTATTATTTTTACATACAGCTCCATGACTCAAGTTGAGCATTGCACTGACACACCCTAAATAGAAATTGGTCAGAAGGATGTCTGTATAACATTCCAAAAGCAGTTTGTAGAGAGATTAAGAGAATTAATTAACCATTGCAGAAGTTATTTATCATACAAGGTAATATTTTAAAGTTTTAAATGATAGCAAATCTGTGGCTTCAGTGTTCCTTTAAATATTAAATGTTGCCGTTATGCAACAGTATACCTGTTTTTTTGTTTTTTTTTGCTTTACAGCTACTTCTCTGCAAAATTAAACTGAAATCTTCTTGTTGACTTAGTGGTCGGATTAAGGTATCGCTACAATTCAAGAAAAAATGCACTTCTTGTGATATAAGCAGCTATAAGTCATGGATATACATTTTTAGAGAAAATCTGAATTTTGTATTATTCTGATAGAAAATGAATTCCTCTATTCATGTTTTGTTATATGATTTCTTGAAAGCTGGATCATAAGGAAGGGTTTCTGTATCTAACAGAGCTACTAATAACGTTTCAACAATAAAATTAGAATTTTTCCAGATATGTTGACCTGTTTGATTCCTGTTATATTGGTAAAATATTTATGTTTTACTCTTATTATTTAATATTAATTTATTTATAACCAACTTACTATCTAACTGGAAATAAACAGGTAACCAACATTGAATATTGCTCATCTTAATCTAGGAAAATATTGAGCAATTTTTATATCACTAATAACTTTTGAACACGAATACAATAATTCTCATGCGTGTTACATAGTAATTAAGGTTGAAAAAAGACTTTCAGTCCATCAAGTTCAACCTTTTAAGATCTCTGATCTGCAATATGCAGATTAGTTATTAATTAATTAGTTGTTAATTATTAATAGTATAGTATTTGAGGATGAATAAAGAGTTAGTCTATCAAGTTCAACCTTTTTAGATCTCTCTTGATCTTTTTAATATGTGGACTATTTATTATTAATTGTTAATTGATCCAGAAGAAGGCAAACGGAAAAACCCCATTGAAACTTTGCCAATTGTCTCATAAGGGGAAACAAAGCAAAATTCCTTCCTGACCCCAGAAACTGGCGATCAAATTTCTCCCTGGATCAATATTCCTTCCCTAGTTATCTAGGATAGCCTTGAATGCCCTCTTTATTCAAAAATATATCTAACTCCTTTTTGAAGTTATCTATCAAATTCACTGTCACCACCTCCTTTGGTAGAGAATTCCACAGTTTAACCACCCTAACTGTGAAGAACCCTTTTCTTTGTTTAAGGTGAAATCTTTTTTCCTCTAACCTCAAAGGATGTCCTCTTGTCAGTTGAAAATCTCTTGCTACAAAAAGTTAACTTGACAAAGCCTTATATTGACCCTGGAAGTGTTAACTTGTATCATAAATATATTATAACTAGCGACTTGCCTGTCAAAAATCCGACGGCAATACAGTTTTAAGCCTGGCCATGCTGTTTGCCACACAATGCGAGCCTCTCCCCCGTATAATTTACGGGTCTCGCAATGAATGCCTTTGGCGCTCATTGCAGGGTTCATTGCAGACATCGTTCAACCCGCCACTTTCCTGCCTCTCGCTGAGCGCTCATTGGGAACCTCACCCCACTCTCTCACCCCTGTGTCTGTTTCCCCTTCTCCCTTCCACGTATCTGTTTGCCCCTCTCTCTCTCCCCCTGCTCTCTCTGTCCTGTGTCTTTAGTTTATCCTTCTTTCCCCCCCTTTTCTCTTTTCCTCTGACTGTCAGCCCTGTGTCTCTTTCCACCCTCTCTCCCCTCTCCCTCCCCTGTGTCTTTCTCATCTGTGTCTTTGGTCAAGTTTTGCGTGGCTTGCAATGAGCGCCATTGCTTTTATTTTCAAAGTCCCATGTGCCTTGCATTGTTCTGCTAGGGGTTACTGGCTTTGGCCTCGTTTTTTCGGACACCATTTTTTCCCCTTGCTTAGATGATTTTCGATCTCAGAAAAACAGCAATTAAGCCTAAAATGAGCTTGCAATCTCACTCAAAGGCTCCCTGTGTCTCCCCTGTGCTGTGTCTGAGTTTTTAGTTAATTTGTTCAATTCATTGGCATTTTTTGTTGGTTTTCAGAGTTAGGTGCGTAAAAAAAATTTCGGCCATTAAAATCGTAATGTTTTCCAAATCTTGCGTGCCTTGCGATCAGCACTAAAAAGCTACGTGCTTCGGCTGTGTTTGCGAGCCTCGCCATGGGCGCCCTCAAACCATGCCCATCCTCCATCGGTGGAGCGTCCTCCTCAAAATAACAACCCTGCCTGGCCAGATGACCCTTAGAGAGACCCTGCAAGGCCACCATTTCTTGCACTAAGTCGTGCTCGGCTCGCCATGAGTGCCTATGGCCTACTATTATATGTGATTGAATAATACATTTGTATTACTTGCTACCTACAATCAAGTATGGATAAGTTTTTTGTAAAACAAAAATATCCATTTAGTCGCCTTGGCAAGCTGGCGTCTGGCATTTGTCAAGGCCTGAATTAAACATCACCTAAAATAATATTTGATATTTGTGTAGTTGCTGATCTCTAATTTGAAATTGTGATTTATCATCATTGTAGTCAACTTAATTACTTACTATGACTTTCCATTTAAATTTAAAGCTGCTCATTTCATTGCTGCTAGCAATTGGTTGTGTCCTTGTAAACTAATTACATTTCCACTAGCAGAGCAGTAAATGTCACCACAGTTTGGGATAAGGACAACATCAATTGAACATGTGGAATGTGGTATAAAACATGGCTCACAAAACATTTTGGTAATGAGATAGGAATCCCAAATATACATATATACATATACACATACATACAGTTGTTATAAAAAGTCTACACACCCCTGTTAAAATGTCAGGTTTCTGTGCTGTAAAAAAATTAGACGAAGATAAATAATTTCAGAACTTTTTCCACCTTTAATGTGACCTATAAACTGTACAACTCAATTGAAAAACAAACTGAAATCTTTTAGGTAGAGGGAACAAAAAATATAAAACTAAAATAATATGGTTGCATAAGTCTGCACACCCGTAAACTAATACTTTGTTGAAGCACCTTTAGATTTTATTACAGCACTCAGTCTTTTTGGGTATGAGTCTATCAGCATGGCACATTTTGACTTGGCAAGATTTGCCCACTCTTCTTTGCAAAAACACTCCAAATCTGTCAGATTGTGAGGGCATCTCCTGTGCACAGCCCTCTTCAGATCACCCCACAGATTTTCAATCGGATTCAGGTCTGGGCTCTGGCTGGGCCATTCCAAAACTTTAATCTTCTTCTGGTGAAGCCATTCCTTTGTTGATTTGGATGTATGCTTTGGGTCGTTGTCATGCTGAAAGATGAAGTTTCTCTTCATGTTCAGCTTTCTAGCAGAAACCTGAAGGTTTTGTGCCATTATTGACTGGTATTTGGAACTGTTCATAATTCCCTCTATCTTAACTAAGGCCCCAGTTCCAGCTGAAGAAAAACAGCCCCAAAGCATGATGCTGCCACCACCATGCTTCACTGTGGGTATGGTGTTCTTTTGGTGATGTGCAGTGTTTTTTTTGCGCCAAACATATCTTTTGGAATTATGGCCAAAAAGTTCAACCTTGGTTTCATCAGACCATAACACCTTTTCCCACATGCTTTTGGGATACTTCAGATGTGTTTTTGCAAAATGTAGCCTGGCTTGGATGTTTTTCTTCGTAAGAAAAGGCTTTTGTCTTGCCACTCTACCCCATAGCCCAGACATATGAAGAACACGGGAGATTGTTGTCACATGTACCACACAGCCAGTACTTGCCAGATATTCCTGCAGCTCCTTTAATGTTGCTGTAGGCCTCTTGGTAGCCTCCCAGACCAGTTTTCTTCTCGTCTTTTCATCAATTTTGGAGGGAGCTCCAGTTCTTGGTAATGTCACTGTTGTGCCATATTTTCTCCACTTGATGATGACTGTCTTCACTGTGTTCCATGGTATATCTAATGCCTTGGAAATTCTTTTGTACCCTTCTCCTGACTGATACCTTTTAACAATGAGATCCCTCTGATGCTTTGGAAGCTCTCTGTGGACCATGGCTTTTGCTGTGGGATGCAACTAAGAACATTTCAGGAAAGACCAACTAGAGCAGCTGAACTTTATTTAAGGGTTAATCAGAGGCACTTTAAATGATGGCAGGTGTATACTGACTCCTATTTAACACGATTTGGAATGTGATTGCTTAATTCTGAACACAGCTACATCCCCAGTTATAAGAGGGTGTGTAGACTTATGCAACCACATTATTTTTCTTTTTTTCTTCCCTCCACCTAAAGGATTTCAGTTTGTTGTACAGTTTATAGGTCATATTAAAGGTGGAAAAAGTTCTGAAATGATTTATCTTTGTCTCATTTTTTTACAGCACAGAAACCTGACATTTTAACAGGGGTGTGTAGACTTTTTATATCCACTGTACATTAACACAGGGTGGGGTGCCAGGGGTGGGCCTCACTACACTACTGGTGGTAGATCTGCCCCTGGCTCAGATAATGTTAATACTGTTCATTCTGCATAGGCTAATAGAGCCGACGGAAACATCTGATTAGCGGTAGACAACTCTTAGAAATGAGTAGCTGTCACCCAGAGGTGTATTCAGTGCTGTGCGGGCCCTTCTTTTATTATCACACAACATTGTTCTATCTGGGACACTATTCATTACTTTAGCAACAACCCCTTTCTGATTTAGAAAGGGGTCAGTGTTGTTTCTGAGTATGACATGTCTGCCCCTGTTTGATTGCAGTAGAATGATTATTTTTTTTTGTGAATGGAAAAGGTAATTTGTTATTTTCTACTGTTGATAATGTATATAATGGGATTGTAATGGTGGTGGTCCTTTAAGTTAATGCTTAACAGACACATTGGGTTATACAAATCCACAGAGACCAAAGCTTTAGATTACTGGATTGGGTGATAATATGTCAAATATAAATTATGTATATGTTAAATAATGAAATGTCTGCTCAGAATGTCTTGTATGAACATGTTTGTGATCTCTTATAATTAACATGATCATTGGACTGGATAATCTAAATTAATAATTGTCTTCTGCTCTAGCCCTCTTTTTGCATTTACATAGAACACATTTAATTTGGAACAAAATGGGACAACAGATATTTTAATTATACCAAATAATGTTTAATTATACCTATAAGCACAATAACAAATACATTTCCTTTTAATGAAAAGTGTCTCAACTATTATAATCACACATTTTTATCCTGCAGCACTGCTGTAATATTCCTCAAAACTAAGTTCTTGGTTTAATTTTATTTCAGCCCATCAGAATATGGAAAGATTCACTAACCAATCAGATTTGTCAGCCAGCCATCTTGTGTACAGAGGGTTACATTTCATACCCTTCTTTAGAGACAGGGGCAAACTGAATCATTTCCTGTTTCTGTATAAACATCGATAAATAATATGCAATAAAAAACTTGTCCAGTGTTTCAAATGTAGTTCACACATGTCATTTTAGTGTTAATTAATGCTAAACCGCATAAAAGGTTAGACATTAGCAAGAACAAATCATTTAAAAACAGTTCCCCACAATCATGGCCACTCTGTACTTCTCCCTGGACTATTATTTTCATCAGGATAATAGAATTCAAACAATCACAATTGGCACAAATGTAGTTGATTATGCAGGCTACAATCTCATAACCCTGCCTCTTCAAAGTGAGCATGCTCCCGGTAATCTGACCTGCATAATTAATACAATCTGTGTTGATTGTGATTATCTGCATATTGTTGTTCATATGCTTAAAGTCTTTCTTTGCTTTCTTTTCTGCTGCACAAATATGTTTGTGTTAATTGTGAACCAAGCTTTAACTTGAAAATCTCTTGCACTGGCTCTTTAATCTTTATTTATAGGATAAATACAGGATAAATACATTGAATGCAGTAGGTACATGAGACCTAGCATTACAGGTTACACATGGTGATACTCTATTTGAGGTTCCTGCTCCACAGGGTTTACATATGCCCTTAAAGATGCAATTTTCAAATATCAAATATCAAATTTAGAAGAAAAAATAAGTGTCCATCCTTAAAATTGCACTGCTGACAAAATGTGAGTGAGGATGACATCTAGACTGAAAGCATTGAGAGTGGTCCTCACAACCTGGGCAGAAAGCAAAGCTGCATGCTGAAGAAAGCACTAAAATCACTGACAGAAAGATGCTGTCTCTCGGGTATGGGCCTCTCCTTGTTTTATCATCCTTTATTTGTAACACATTAACATATTCTGTAGGGTTTAAGTACAAGGCAAAAACTAAATTAACACATTGCAAAGGAATGGAGAGTCCCATTTTTGAGCTTAAAAATCTACATAGTGCTGGTTTCCAAAGCACTTTGCAAGACTGAAAACTCACAAACTTACCAGGATGCACATGACATTTCTTGTCTGTAATTGGACAATTGAATTAAATCTTGAAAATCTGCACCCTGATTGGGTACATTCCATAAGACATTCCTCTTGGTGTTGTCCGACCTCATATGTGCATCTCTCATGCTGTTTATGTAAAATTATTGAAATGCTCCGATGCATTACTTTGTTCTGTTTAATCTTTACAGACACACTACGATGGAAGTCCGTTCCAGTATAAGTACAAGCCTCCATCTCAAGATCTCTGTACTCGTGTCAATTCCATTAAGTAAGTGACTTTTTATAATTTCACTTATACAGGTGGAAACATTTAGGGATAATCATTAATGAACTGATGGGGTCAAAGAGTTCTTCTGCATATGGTATTTTGAATCACTAACCCTGATAATGGGCAAAATGTCATTAGAAAGCAGAAAAATAAATAGAAATATACAATCTATACGTGTAATTATTGCAATTCATATTTGTGATTGTGGTTCTGTCTGCTGCTTTCTCATGTGGTTGTCGTCTTGTAAAACGAATGTCTATTAGTCCTCTTGAAAGCACTAGAAGTTTTACCTGTCATATTCCCATGTTGCACTCAAGTCCTATAAAGGGATTGCAAGCCCCAGTTTTATCAAAAAATCGAAAATGTTATCACAATTTATTGTCATATTGCGGTACAAATATTAAATAATGAATCAAAGGTCAAAAACAATTATTTTGAATGTTCTAGAATTACAATCCCAGAATAAATTGCTGATGCCAGATAAAAGATTACGGAGGCTGGAATGGAATAGAGTTGTGCTGATTTATTTGTGGCTTGTCGTAGTAATGTCTGTGATGTGCAGAATCTCCAGATTGTTTGTTTACCTACCTATATGGACATTGTTACAATCTGCTTCTTAATTGGGCTTAGCAAGAACCTAGTTCAAGTTTACCCAGCAGCATCGTACGGTCCTTACCATCTCTGTTAGCAGAATATAGACCAATGGTTTTTGGAGAGTCTAGGCGAGCACTCTACTTGCATATAAATAAATCCCTTTAATGTGAGATCTATCATAACATTACAGATTGTCAATTATATAATATAAATTGGTCCCAAGAGTCTGTTCTTCACAGACATATACAACCTGGGCTCTTATTCATATCAATGCAATTCCTGATGGCAACTGATCATTGTAGACACATCTGATGTAGATCCTATACTTCATAATTATGCTCATTTAGCCTTATCATTTTATCCTCTTTGCAAAAAAGGCCATGTCCAGGTATGATTGTCAACCCAAATAATGCTTTGAGTTTTTCCTGTATCCCAGTGATTTATACTAAAAATGTTTTTGTTTCTTTTCTTATGTAGGCTGCCTTCAGATCTGTCTGAATGGGCTGTAAAGTATCTTTCTGAGCAAGACGAATCTCCATAAAAACCAAATAACTTTTTTGCTGCACTTCTTTCAAAAGAAAATAAGTACAGATTCCCATCTAAACGCTTATGATGATTTGTACGGTAACAGATATTTTTGGAAGAGAGATGCAAGATGAGTTTAGACTCAATCACTCCGGTCTTGGCCCTTAGGCACTACAATTTATGTTAAGCAGAAACAAATGAAAAAAGGTAGCTTGTAGAAGTCTCGGTCTACTGTCCTGCTAGGCTTAATAAATCCACAGAGCAAAAACACGTGTTTAGAGCAAATGTTTGTGTTGATGATATCTATGGAGATAGAAGGAGGATCTTAATTGGTAATAGGCATTGAAGACATGAGTAACTAAAAATATTGGC
This sequence comes from Discoglossus pictus, assembly GCA_027410445.1. Classification (NCBI taxonomy): domain Eukaryota; kingdom Metazoa; phylum Chordata; class Amphibia; order Anura; family Alytidae; genus Discoglossus; species Discoglossus pictus. The sequence continues at coordinate 180,609,244 of CM050166.1, read as the reverse complement.
TTTATTTTACATAAACGTTGCTTTCTTGTAGAAGTCATTCTTTTAGGAATAAGTGTAATTCTTCCTAAACAACGGTGTTGTGTTGTATATAAATAAATCCTTTATTAAAAGCTTAATGTGCATTTAAACAATTGCTAGTTTTCAATCATGCCCCAGGCAGTATGAGCTCCTTATCACTCCATAAGTTCTCCAAACAGGTATACAATACTTACAATATTATAATGTAGGGCAACTTGAACGTGTATTTGTGTACATCGCTAGCAGGTCATGTTACACTACTGCCTGCTACTAATGTGTGATTTACAGAGTGGTCTCAAAATATTTTGAAGTTGGTACTTCCCCCTGGGTGGCTCCTGTTCAGAGGCTGGAAAAATCTGGAGCATATACAGTATGGGCATTATTTAAAAAAATGTATTCATTGTTTAATTGTACAGTAAAAGTTTTAACTTTTAATTACATCTGAATTTGTAAAACTAAACATAGATGGAGAAAACAGGGCTGCATTAATTATTTCCAATCTGCTCCTCTGAATAGTTCAAGAATGGACTACCTTAGTAACTGAATCTGAGCTGGTCAAGGTTTTAGCCAATCCAAAAAGTTCCAAATATATACAGGAAATAAGTGTCAGTGGTTTGTGAGACAATTGGGTTCAGTCACACTTATAATATCATCTGCCACACTTCCTTTAAAGTAATACATATGCCAGCTATTGCACAGCCTTTTATTCTTGTTGATCTTTACTTTACATTTGGTTGGCACGCACAGTTCTTTTACAGTACTTGGTTTTCAGAACTAATTTAATCTGTTTGTTTATTAACATCTAAGATTTCACAGGGTGTAGTAATTGACCACTGTATAAAAGTTTGTAAATTATACTTAAACCATTTTGCATATGTAATTTATGGCAAAAAAATGTGTGTACTTTTTTCTTAGAAGTAATTCTGAAGACAAAAAAAGACAAAATAGCTAATAAAAAGCAAAACATTTTAACATCCGCTCTTTTGTTGATTTTTTGTGTGTGTGTGTGTGATAGACAGTTGTGGGTTCATATATTTTTAATTCAAGGTGTTATTTGTATGTAACTTCATTCTTACAAACAAAAGTATAATTTTTTTTTTTCATTTTTAGACATTTTTCTGTTTTATATAAAAGTTTAATTTAGGTTACTAGATTAGTTTTATTCCGTGTTTAATTGCCATGTAAAATTTTCACCTCACTTCTAAACAGCACACTGAGTAATATACCTTCAGCTTCTGGAGTCTCCCTCTTTCTTTATGTTGGCTTTCATGCAGACTGCCATCTTTCACCCCTGTGGGTATGATCTTAGGTCACAGATGTTAAAGATGGCAGTCGGCATGAATGTGAATTGATAATCTGTTACTCTATAGGCTTCATAAAACGAAGTTAAATATAAATGTTCCCAACTCCATTACATTAAATTGGGAAAAAAATAAGTAACATGGTTAAAATATTTATATGAAACAAAAAAAATGCTTAAAGAATCCCTTTAATCTGCAGTAGACAATATAGTATTTTGTTTAAAGACATTCTCTCAGTGTCTGCACTACATGCTAATAAAAGCACCCCAAAAATGCATTGTATATTCTGATTATTTCAATATATTTACTAGTGGAATGTAAGGAGAACAGGCTACTGATATACAAAGCTCCCCCAGCATCAGCATGTTATATATTTTTTACAAGCCCTGAATGTATTAAGAAAAAACTTTCTAATTTAGATCAGGTGTGTAATGAAGAATAAGAATAATCTTTTGAAAATATTTCAGCGTTGTCTTCTAATATGCTCCTGTGTTCACACTCTTTCAGGGATTAAGCTAGTCAAAATAAGTGATATTTAATGTGGTCAACATTTTGGTATTGATTCATACTCATTACAGTTGGGTAAGCAAGAAAGTACAACCAAAAAAGTTCAAGAAAGAAAAGAGGGTTTCATGTTAAGAACAAACAAGTTGAGAAATGCCTTATAATGGTAGATTTTAATGGCATAATCCATCATTTTAATGGCATAATCCAGGTTGGAAGTTAATTAACGGGACACTGTCATCCCAACAACAAATTAGTTTGGTCTTAAAGAGCATGCATTAAAAGCTGTCTACACATTGTACTGAGTTAATCATTCCAGAGATATTCAGCATTCTGAGTGCGGCTTAGAATACTAGTTTGCAGCTCAACATGCTTGCTAGGGGGTGGTGGAGGAAATATAACTGTATGATAACATTGGGGCATTGTTTGTTACACCACTCAGACAAACTACTTAGCACGTCAAATAAGCTAATTAGTATTCAAGACACACACTTTGCATAACAATACAGCGCAGCCAATGTTGGATATTCCAAGTATTATTCACTGTAGAGAAAATTGGCTAATACAACCTATAGCTAAGTTTTTTATGCTCTGTAAGATTAACTTTAAAAAAAACTTGATTGGTGGATGAAGGGCTGCCTTTAAGGGTAAAATCCGTTTCTAAAAATGCATTTTCCAATTCAATTTGTTTTTTTCGATGGATTTACATCTTTATCTCAACTCTATGAAACAACTGGGCCGACATGGAACCACATTAAATTTGAAGCCCATAAGTGGTATGTGATACCCGCAAAATGTTGCCGAGTTACAGAGCTATTAAATTAGAGCGAGCTGTGAGTTACAGGCCGGAGACACAAACCTGTTAACCATTTGTTGAAGGTTGGATGCGCGGCTGTGATCACTTAGTCAAAACCGTAGTTACGCATTTAGATGGAGCCAATGGCAACAGAGATCGTCAGAATTACGTCACTGAAAATTGGAGGTGGGATTTCAAAGTTTTACGGGGTTCAATTACGAGTTATGATCACACCCACATTCCAGATATAACACATAAATAAAAAGCTTACCTACAGCAAGAGGAACCATCCAGGACTTCAAAAAATGAAGTTACACCTTAATTTAACTCAAAATAAAAGAGTTTAAACACTAAAAAATTCTCTAAGCAAGAGAAAAAATGGCCGCCGAACAAAACGAAAACGAGGCTACAGCACTCTAAACACGCAAAACACCACAAAACACCTACGGATATCCCGATACAGACGTATACCACACATTACCCGCCATTTTAGAACAATGCGGAAGTACACAACCACGCTAACGGTTTGGTCTCGCGCACGCACACTATTACACTGCACACATTCATCACGCTTACACAGCAGCTCCACACCACTAATGCTGCAGCAGCATCAAAACAGATTGCCAGCTCTTCAACACAATGCTTCAAAATAGGTAAAGTATATTAATTTATTAATGTATTATATATTTCATTATTACACACCAAACAGCATTAGCTACCTTACAATTTCATTGCCGTCATTTTTTGACGGGCAATTCTCTAGTTATACATAAAATAAAGTATTTTTCGGGCTGATTTGCAAGCTTGAGAATGTTGTTCAATTAATTCTAAGACCTAACATCACTTTGCCTGTTCATATAAGTACAGTAGTGGGTGTATATGTGCATTTAAAGTGCTATGGATTGGATTTTACCCCCCTTGAGGGTCCTCTCTAGCACTTGTTGGCTTCTTGCCTCCATTTGCGGGTTACAGGCTTGTACGCCCGTGAAGTTGTTGCAATTTAATAGCATGATTAGAAACGTAACAGTTACGGGCTTGACAGATCAAAGAATTTGTGGCCGCGCAAGTCGAATTCTCACGTCCCGTAGGGTTTTCTCGCCCCTACCCAAGCCAAGTCGTCGGCGGGTTGCTTTGCAAGGCCAATTTAATAGCCGTAAGTCTTGCAGGCTACGTTATGAGCTACGGTTTTACACGTTAGGGGAATTTAATAGGGCTCATAGTTCATTAGTTCTTAATAACCTCTTATTGCATGTAGAAAAAGTACCCTGAGATCTGGCTTTTTGTGGAATGTTTTAGGGTTGTTGATAGAGATGGACTTGCGGTATTGTGGAGACTTATTAGAAGTGACATGACTACTAGCTTTACAGTACAACACCTTTTCATCCATAGCAGCGTTCTTTCAGCTTTGAATGATGTGTTTGGATCACTCATTAACCTGCCTGAACATCATATTCTGAAGTGATACTGCAAGCTCACAAACATAAAAAGTCACCAGTGTGTTTGGTAATTAATTAGGCCTCAGTGCTGACCAGTTTAAACATGTACTTGGCTTTCATCGCATCACTAGCAACACAATATTCATTGTGGATTTAATGCTTGATAACCTGGGAGATGGTTTTCAGCTCTTCAGCTTTGTCCAGTTAATAATTTATTTTATTATTATAAAATATCAGTATATTCTGACTCCGTGCAAAAATAATATTGATTGTACGTACATACTGTATATATATGTGCTGGTATAATAGGAGGTGAATGCTCTTCCTGCAGTAGATTGTACCAAGAAGAGATCATAGTTAATGATTGAAATAGCAAATGGATGAGCGACTGAACTTTAACGTGGAAGATCATCAAGGGTTTGACAAACCCCAGGAGCTAGAGTATTGATTATATATAGAAATAGATGTATAATCATTATGACCCTATTTGGCCTTGATGACCCAACGTAACTACAAAACTTTGAAAACGGTTACAAACTTTGTACTACAACACATAGCAGCAGTAAAAAAGGAAATATTGTAGAAGATCCACTTCCCACAATTATATGGCAGAAATCTAACCAGAGACTAGGGAAGATATTCTAATAAGGTATACTGGGACTTGCCTATTAATGCAACTTTGTTAAACAAATGCACATCGCCAGTGTGACTTGAAATCCGAAGATTGGTAAAAATGTTACAAAGTCAACATTGGAGCTCTGACTAAATCTTAACTAATGATTATATTAACATGCAGCCATTAACACACCAATGATTATTCTGGCCTGGGACAAAATTGTTGAGGCCCAACCCTATACACCAGAATGGCAAAATGTTGTGGAAATTACTTGATATAGTCACTAGTGGAATTAACTTTATGCAATAATTTTTCCTTTTTATGGCAATGTTACTATATTATTTTGCCATAAATAAGGTTAGGTTGGATTGCAGTACAGTGATACATATCAGCATGGTACTGTACAGATTATTGTTGATATGCACCATGGTTGATATGCACTATGGCTACCCAAGCAATTCTATGCACCATTGTTCTATGATTACCCAATGCATTTTTTTTTATAAATATATATTACCCTCTGCACTGTTGCTTAGTATTTTATATACTTCTGGTTTGTATTGTAGATTTTGTACAGTCATGGATTGGCTTGGCTACTCTGCATATATCCACAGAATGCCCATCTGTTCCATATCAATTCCTCCCAAGGGAAACCAGATCACATTTCCTATTGTCCTGCAAAATAGGCAGTCATATCCATCATTAAATAAAAACAAACATGAAAATACAATACAAACAATGCAACGTGTTTTTTTTGTTTTGTTTTTACTACAACTCAAGCACTGAGATCTGAGGGATCTGATCCCCACTGCTGGAAGAACCTTTGCACATCTTCAACCTGCACAGTAAGAGCATCTGACCATTTCCTAGCAGATTGGATAGAAATGCAGAGCAGAAGGTTGGGCAGGAGAGCCCAGACTCCCTGCTGCTCTGCCATTCACCTTCTGGTTACACTAGGAAGTTATACATAGTGGATGAAGCCTGAAGCCCCAGGGTACTCTACATTTGTCATGTCATAGACACATACAGATGTCTTGCCGATTACTGCTAATTTATTTTCTCCATTGTAATAATCAATACTTTACAGGGTATGTGCACCAGGAACCTATATTGGAAATGTGTGTGATGGTTAATGAAGATTTATGTAGAGATAAGAAGTACATCTATTTTCTCTTGTAAATAAATACTAAAATCACATTAAAAGGGTACTGAATATCACAAACTAGCTCAGTTTTTTCACAACACCCATTTAGTGTATGGTGAGCAACAGGAGCAAGAGAAGCCTTCCATCAGACAGAGTACAGAAACAAATAATACATTTGTAAGTCCATCTCATGTCTAAAAATAGGTTAAACAACTTACCCCCCCCCCCCCCAGGATTCCCAGAAATACAGTTATTCTACATTCTGAGCCACTGGGCGGGGACATGCAAATGAGCAGACAATGCATTCTTGCTCTTAAATCCTAAATGCTACTTTATACATAGCTCAGATATACCAATGACTTATCAAACTAAAGATAGGGAAGCTTTTAAATGGTGCAGGTAGATGAACTTGCGACAGGAGAATCTCAAAAACACTTGGATAATATGTTCAGTTTTAGAATGTTGAAGTATGCAGAAAATGCACATTTTGTAAACACCAATATTCATTTTTTTCTTAAATTGAAACTCGTTATGCAGTGTAAGGAACTGGATAGTTTACAAAGTCAAAGAACAGTACAAATATCACACTTGACCTGTTTAGAAGTTGACATTTCCAGCAAATAATCATTTTAATTGTGTTTTTGCCAACATGGCAATGGTGTAGAGATGACTGAGGCAGTGTTCAAATGTTCAGTGCTAAGATACAAATAACACTCCCACAGCTGCTAAGCCTTTTTAAATGGATGAAATGCCTGAAATACTGATTTGGTGAGCTGCCCCCACAGCCCCCGACCCACAAGAGATCCTCGCCTTCTGCATGACTGTGTTATTAGGTGGCACAGGGCGTAGATACTGGGTACTACATATATACAATGCTAGTGGTGACTGGAAAGTTATTTAATGAAATTCACACATTTTATGCACGTTTGTTTTTTTATATAGTTACAATTTCAGTCTGTGTATCCTTATTCATTTCAATAAAAGGACACAGACGCCCAATATTTACAGTATACTGGATGATGACGTGCAAAATAATCCTGTAAATTACAAATATTAATACTTTATTTATTACCTACTATACAGGGGATGAGGGTTAATGAAACTATTATTTATCACCAAATATATGCAGTCCTGGAGAGCTCCTTTGCTGTGTTGGAAACCCAGTCCTAAGTGCTTACTTATCTGTCTTGTCAAGTAGCAGGGAGACCTGTAAAATAAGACTGCACAATTAGCTGTATTGCAGCAGATGTTTCTGTCCTTTTACAATACAAGTCATAAAACAGATATAGGAGGAGGTCTTATAAGCCATTAAAGATGCCCAGGACTTCCTCTATTAGTAGTAACTTTGTGCGTTCTTTGTTGCTCTTTGGATATGCCATGCTTTGTGCTAAGAATACATGATCACCCTGGATTGTACTGAAGTTGTTATATGCCAGAGCCAAGTAGTATATTTTTAGAATAATTTTATTGTATTGGTACACAAGTGGTGGATTTAACAACAAATGGCTATCCTATCGGAGAACTTGGACATTTTTAAACTAGGGCATTGGCAACATTTTCCCCAGGAAAACATGTACATACTAATAATATGATATTTAGGTGTTTTGCTGTGTGTATTTATGTATTTTAAACTTTGTAAAAAGTATATGAACATTGTCACGTTCTTCAAAAGACAATAGAATAAATATAACACTTCAATGGTCCATTAATACTTAATGTCTGCATCAATATACAGCTATCCCCATAATGGAGCAATAAAAATTAGAAAAGGTCTACTCCCTAAAAGGCTACTTCCCTGAATAGCCGTGACAGAGACTCCTCCACTAGGTCATTAGAAGCATTATCATATACACTAGACCAGGAAAAACTATGGATACGCAATTATTATTATTATTATTATCTTTATTTATATCGCGCCAACATATTCCGTAGCGCTGTACAGGGGGTTAGTACGTGGCAAAAAACAAACTTAACACCTTAAAGAATGGAGGGCCCTGTTTTAATACTAAAATGCCACAGTGGAGATTCCAAATGTGGTATAATTTAAAACTTTAGGTAATAACTTAAGCAATTGATTTTTTTTAAAAAACAATGCATTTTCCTACACTAAATTAACATTTACGTTAGTAATATTTAGTTGTCAATCAGCCTTTCTAATCCACCCACAAAGCAAGATTCTAATCTTTTTGTTAATAAGAGATTTTTACGTCAATGATTTGGTTAGCCCTGAGGCAATGGGCCCATTGTCTCAAGTGCAGTCACCTGGCGGTCAGAATGCCTAGTCAAGTCATAATGATCTCTCATTAACAAAAGATTAGAATCTTGGTTTGTGGGTGGATCAAAAACCTGATTGGCAGCTAAATGTTGGAAACTTCAAAGATGGTTTACTGTAGGAAAATGCCTACTGAGTTATCACGCTTAAACTATTATTAAATAAAATAAAACAATGGCCCCTATTCAATTGCAAATTTGCTACAGTTATAGAGCAATTCATTTGAACAAGCCCGCAATTTAAGGCCTGAAAGCCAAAACAGCAAACCATGCACCGTAAGTAGCATTTTAGAGCGTGATCATTAACAATTAAACAAGGCCGTACCTACCCATTTAGAAACAGCCTATAGTAAATTAGACCGTCATCATGATGTCAGTAAAACATGGAGGTTAAACGTCAATCAGTTAGCTTTTAGAGGTCCTATATGCAATCAGACTCGCAATTCAGCAATGTACAAATTAATAAAAATGAATGGCGATACTGTTCTAGTCCATGTGGGGGGCCTGATATTTATTACCTCCTTGATTGCCGAGATTGATATAACACAAAAAAAAAAATTGGGAATTTACAGTGCTACGATCAGGTGTCCAACCCCCTTGCGAGTCCTATCTGGTAACCGTAGGATTTTCTTCAACATTTGCTATTTACGGGTGAAAAAACATTTGCGGACTTGAGGATTTTGTGAATTTGAGGATTTGTAGCAATTGAATTGCGATTGTAACATTTACAGGCTTGAAAGATCAAGGGCTTAGATGGGTCGGAGTTGCGATTTTGAAAACCGCAGGGATTTTCAGCCTGTAATCCGCAGGTCATTTGCGGATAGCTAAAAGATGCCAATTGAATAGCAAACTATTTTCTGGCTACATTACGGGCTCCAGTAACCAACAATTGCTCAATTGAATAGGGTCCATTGTTTAGTTAAAATAAGCTTTTTCATATGGAATTTAATAAAGGAAGGGATTGCCTATTAGGTAAGTGTCTTAAAATTCCGAAAGCTGTATCTATTGTCATGGTGCAGTTACATTATTTATTACCCCCCCCCCCCCCCCCCCCCCCTCGGTCTATTAGTATTCATGCAGCTAAACACATACATCTCTTGTAACAATACTCTAGCAATCAGCAGGATTCAGAGAGCTCTTAAGCCTTTGTCTCCTATAGAAGGCTGACTCAAACACATCTCACATTAATGACTTACACTTATAATGAGTTGTAGCCAGTGCTCAGTAATAGCAAATATCACTAACGATTTATGGCTTGAACACCTTAAAGTGCCAATGTAGTCTAGGAAAAAAATGTGAACTATGTAAGAAACTAACATTTGCAGCTGAGTAAGCAATGACCATACAAATATTGTTAAAATATATGTAAAAGGGATCCAAATTATGTGCAAAGTGACTTTAGCAGTAGAGTCCAATGTACAACACAGCATGCAGGACACTAGAGGATACCTTTAATGAGCATCACAAGCCCATATAAACACACACATACATTTTAGAATCCATCCCTACCCAGTCCTTGTCAGTAGCCATCCATTCCCGCACAGCACCCAAACCCTCTCAGCACCCATCTCTATCTCCTTTCTTTCCTCCCACACATAACCCACATTCTTTGCAGCCCTTGCTCTCTCACCTCTTCCCTGTTACACGTCCCAAGTGTGCTGAACTGCTCCACACTGCCACCACTGGAGCTTCAGTAGAAATGCTCTTACTTAAACAGGCACACACCAATTTCAGACCAAGGTGGTGGTGTGAAGCCAAGGAGGCATGGGTGGGGCAAGGGTGGGCTGGGCTGGAGTAAGGGAGCTCATACACTACAGAAAAAAATGTAATTCAAAAAATAAATAAATAATAAAAATAAATAAAATGTGATATATATTCCAAGGAGCTGGTTGTTATGTTTATGTAATGAGAATATCAGCAGACTCAGGCTTTGTCTGTGTTTAATAAAGAAGCTCTAATTGGTTCTGCTGTCTGGAAAAGAAAACAAAAGGCTTGTTTTTTTGCTGATAGCAGGAAGCTGCTTGAGTCATGCAGATTATTAGTGGTATTAGTCATGTTGTGTAACCTTTGCACTTGAAATATTGGCAAAAAATAAATAGAAATGTGTTCTGCATTTCAATAGCCCTGTATCTTTCACTAAAGTCACAAAGAATGCATAATGGCAGCAGAAATATGTATGAAGTCTATGTTTTTTGCCGGTAAAGCTTCTGGTATAGAAAGCCTGGGGCATTTTTTCATAAAATATTCAGCTGAGTCCAAAAAGTAATTTAGTAAAAATGCCACCAGTGCACTTACCCCTTAAGTAAACATTCAGCAGAATAAAGTCATATAATTAAATGACCAACTTTGAAAAAGAATCCTCAGTTCCTTAACATAAAAGCATCTTAGATACTATTACATAACATTCATATCACGCACTGGGTGGGTTCACTAAAAATGCTGGGATGTGCTTTGAAAGAGTGCTGCCCAGCCCCCTCACGGTATTCACAAAGGTAATCTTACAATATAAAGAGCAGAGTTTGTCACGGCTGCAAACACTGCTGTGCACAGGCGCATACTGAGCAGGCACATGCGACATGAGAGCCTACAGTGGATGTTACCGACATATCCCCCCACCACAGCAAGTAGCAAGCAGGGATTAGTCCACCCACCTCACAGCAGTCCCCAACGTCCTGTCAAGTGGACTGAGGAGTGACAAATGGATTGAGGAGGGACAGGGGGACTGCAGAGCGAAATGTGGGCTGAGTAGGGACAAGGGGACTAATTTATGACGGAAATTACTCTATTTTGTGTTGTTTATGTGCTTGCTTTTTGACCAACTATGAAGAGCAACTTCAGTAAATGTTATCGATACATGACACAGCCTTTATAGGCTCCAGAAATCTCAACTCTGATTGATTTCCTACTTCTCCAGTCTAGATCTGATTTAATGAGAGTTTCTTTTATCCATAATTGTCTGAAGTCCCCCACAAGTAAAACACACTTGGTGAGATTACAAGTTTTTGGACAGGTGTATACAGTGTAAAAGCTAGTGAACCAAGGGCCTCCATTGCAAAATAATGTATCCCCCCCCAAAAAAAAACTTCTCTATGTATGGTAGGTGTCTATAGGTGTCAATAAAAAAATGGAAAAAATAAATATAGGTCGTCAGCCAGGGGGGCAGTGATCTATAAAGTAATGGAGTCAGACATGACTGAACAACTAAACAACAAGTAAAGAGGGTACTCCGAGGGTGATCAAATCACATCAGTCTAAGGCCAATAAGGTTTAGCTCATGATTTTTCACTCACTAAATCTTTTGTGCAAGTACTCCTTAAAATGCTTAGCGACTCCATGCTTATTAGCTGCCAAATACCTCAAACTGCCCACTGATTTTCGAGAGGAGTAGCGCAAATAGCCATTATATGACAGTCATGAATGTTAATTAGCGATTCCAGTTACATGTAATGTTATGATTCCAATTACATGTAATGTTATGATTCCAATTACATGTAATGCAATGTTAACTAGCTTCACAAAACATTTGCTAAATACATTTTGCTTACCGAGTGTATAAGCATGACACAATCATTCATCTAGTTATATGTTTTTCTCTACAAAATATTCCTGTCCTGCATACCTGCTGGTATTATGTTACTTACTTCATAAACATGTAACATTTTTACTAAACTACAGTGGTCCTTAATGTACTCACTTTTGGTCTTTTAAAGGAATTTAGTTTGAGTATGGTTTAATAGCTTACCGTGATGATTATTTTATTTTTTTTGTTGCATATTTCAATCATGGTCCATGAGGTCACGGAGAGTGGGACATAACACACCGGCCATATATTTATGTCCATGGCTATGCTGAGATACTGGAGTGGGGTGCCAGTTCCTTCACCAGTGGGCTACAGCATACAGCTCCTGGTATTCCTAGGTGGTGTCCCATCCAAGTACTGACCAGGCCCAAACCTGCATGGCTTAAGGGTGGTGTGATCTCTTGGTACCCTGACTTGAATCGAACCCAGGTTACAGCAGTAAAAACAATGAATTCTCATCACTGGGCCACCAGGGAACCCATCCCATGATGATTATAATTGTTTTTCATGTAAACGCCTCTGCTTATGTGATAGTTAAAGGGGGAACAAAGCAGAATTCTGTTAACACATCACACACTTTGACGTGGCCAATGTAATTTTTCTTGCGCATAATGGTATCGGACTATCTCGTAACTACTTACAAACAATATATTTATCATCAAGATCATTAATATCTCTGCAAATTACTTTCAAGTGTCAATCACATACTGACATGTAATGATCTATGTTTTAGTGAGGTGTACACTGCATGGGGTTAGTACACTTGGTCAAACCAAATTCATGTGTCAGACTAAATTTATACAATACATAATTATTTCCAATTTTCTAGCTCATTATAAGTCTATATAAATGTATCACTGTATACCATCAGCATACTAACCGAAGATTGCCCATTTCATCTGAATATTTATTTCTATACTGATATTATACCAGATGGGGCATAATTATATATGTATAAACCATGCATATGTTTTATCACTAATATATGATGTGTCATTTTGATATTATTCTTTTATAAGATTCTTAATTTGAAAATGGGTTAAATGTTTTCAAAAAGTATAAAAAAAAACTATAACCTTTAGTTGTTTTTTTAACTACTGTGTTCATTTTTCTTTACTGGCGCTCATGTTCGCTTTTGTTCCCAGCAAGAATAATTGCCTGAAAGGGACTGGTTATAGATACATTCTCTACTCAGTTTTATTGAAATACTACCATTGTTTTATGGCACTTAATATTATTAAATAGAGGTGCAGCTCACAGTAAAAAAACCATCGACCTCAGGTTCCATACCAACTAGCAATCCAATATGGACTCATGTTTTATATACAGTGCCCTGCGAAAGTATTCACCCCTTTGATTTTTTACCTATTTTGTTACATTACAGCCTTAAGTTCAATGTTTTGTTAATCTGAATTTTATGTGATGGATCAGAACACAATAGTCTAAGTTGGTGAAGTGAAATGAGAAAATGTATACATAAAACTATTTTTTAGAAATAGAAAACAGAAAATCGGCATGTGCGTATGTATTCACCCCCTTTGTTATGAAGCCCATAAAAAGCTCTGGTGCAACCAATTACCTTCAGAAGTCACATAATTAGTGAAATGATGTCCACCTGTGTGCAATCTAAGTGTCACATGAACTGTCATTACATATACACACCTTTTTTGAAAGGCCCCAGAGGCTTCAACACCTATGCAAGAGGCACCACTAACCAAACACTGCCATGAAGACCAAGGAACTCTCCAAACAAGTAAGGGACAATGTTGTTGAGATGTACAAGTAAGGGTTAGCTTATAAAAAAATATCCAAACTTTGATGATCCCCAGGAGCACCATCAAATCTATCATAACCAAATGGAAAGAACATGGCACAACAACAAACCTGCCAAGAGACGGCCGCCCACCAAAACTCACGGACTGGGCAAAGAGGGCATTAATAAGAGAGGCAGCACAGAGACCTAAGGTAACCCTGGAGGAGCTGCAGAGTTCCACAGCAGAGACTGGAGTATCTGTACATAGGACGACAATAAGCCGTACGCTCCATAGAGTTGGGCTTTATGGCAAAGTGGCCAGAAGAAAGCCATTACTTTCAGCAAAAAACAAAATGGCACGTTTTGAGTTTGCGAAAAGGCACGTGGGAGACTCCCAAAATGTATGGAGGAAAGTGCTCTGGTCTGATGAGATTAAATGTAACTTTTCGGCCATCAAAGAAAACGCTATGTCTGTCGCAAACCCAACACATCACATCCCCCAAAGAACACCATCCCCACAGTGAAACATGGTAAAATACAGGGATATTCTTGAGCAAAACCTGTACCACTCTGTGTGTGATTTGAGGCTAGGACGGAGGTTCACCTTCCAGCAGGACAATGACCCCAAACACACTGCTAAATCAACACTTGAGTGGTTTAAGGGGAAACATGTAAATGTGTTGGAATGGCCTAGTCAAAGCCCAGACCTCAATCCAATAGAAAATCTGTGGTCAGACTTAAAGATTGATGTTCACAAGCGCAAACCATCCAACTTGAAGGAGCTGGAGCAGTTTTGCAAAAATCCCAGTGGTAAGATGTGGCAAGCTCATAGAGACTTATCCGAAGCGACTTGGAGCTGTGATTGCCGCAAAAGTCGGCTCTACAAAGTAATGACTTTACCAGGAGCTGTATGCTGTAGCCCACTGGTGAAGGAGCCTTTGTATGATACACCCATTCCCTTTATCTGGCCCAGAAACAGATTCCTTGCATCATTCACTGCAACCACAGCTCTCCAGAAATGTAAACGCCCCTCTCAGACACACAGACATCTTCCACCTATGTTTACTGGATACCTATAGGGTCTTACAGAGGCATCAAAATGTATTTTCTAATTAAAAGCTGTATGACTTTTTTCCTACTTAATTATGCCCTTAGTCAGACTGAAAGTTTTCAAGCATTTTTTTTTTTATTGTGCAGTGTGGCTTTAACATTTGATGACATCACCCACTACTTGGCTACTGTGTTGACTTACTGAGCCATCAAAGAAAAAAAAAATGGCTGCTTTGGGTATGATCTGGAGAGGGGATCTCCAACAAGTATCTTGGCATCTACTGGTAGCTTTCCGACAGCATCCAGAGATATACCTCACAATGATGTGGTGAAAGAGTTTACAATCTGATTTTATTTAATACAGCAATCAGTTGTAGATCTTGCAGTTTTTACAGAACACATCTTGAATGCATATTTGACGAACAGTCTAATGCCCCACCCCTTTCGGATTGCTGCCTTGTGGTGGCAGAGAGGTCAGACAAATTGTGGTCCACTGGAGAAAGAACTGGCAAACCACTCCTGTATCTTTGTCAAGATAACCTTATGGATTAGCACAACCAGACATGGCGTGCTAATGCCCAACCGGGAATGCTAATGTGATTTTTTCACACAACAGCCTGTTAAATACTAGTTTTTAACTAAACAGAGTGTGCCTGGCGTACCGTATCATTGCAAGGCTGCTACTCTCCTTATTATAACATCTGCTGGGGTGGCATTTGGCTCTCTGGCAATGTCTGCTCTGAAATCTCTTACACACGATTACGCCTTCATACAAACATAAGGATTCTAAGGTGTGACTCAGCTTCCAAGGATAATGTTACAAACATTGCAACTGGCAGCAACGTAGCTGTTTGTTATATTCCAACAATTCTTAATTTTGTACAAATGTGTGTAGTTTTCCATGGGCTAACAAACCTACACTGTTTTCATACACAATTAATTAATCTCAGTAAGTCCAAGATGGTGCTTAAAGACAGGAATCACAAACAGCAACACATTCAGTCACGTGCCAGGCAATCACAGCACCAGAGTGCCACGCCAAACCTGGGATTGTGAGCTGTGATAGATACACAATATTTCCTAGGTTATCATCCGTAGGTGGCTCTGTCCGTTCAGATGCAAGAATATCTACACACTTATATTTAAAGATTCCACAATGTTGAACTGAAATTTAGAGAAAAGTATACATTTTAGAACTGTAATGGGTAATTCTTAAATCTATTAGTTGGCCAATACCATTCTACATTGCAAACGACAAATAGTTCAAGAGAATGACTTCATCTGACTATTAAGAGCTGATGTGGCACCATGCACATCCTGATGGAGGAATAATATGAAAGCCTGACATTGGAATATATGATATAATATATTTTAAGGACCACTTTAGTCCTATATGCACAATACATTCTATTGAAGAACTACACCTAATAATGGGCAACATTACCAATAGCATGGACTTGAGCTGCAGTACCCCTTCTGGATCTCTACCTTGTTGTGGCGAAGGGGCTTATGTATCTCAGAGGAGCTGTGAGCTATATCATGTAGGGTCACCCAAGATGGGCAGTTCGTAGCAGAGAGGTCAGACAAATTACGGTCCACTGAAGAAGGAACTGACAACCTACTCCAGTGTCTTTGCCATGAAAACCATATGGATGAGCAAAAAAATGCTTTCAATTGTTAATTCTACTCTTTCAGAGGTGATTTCTGTAATTATGTGTAATTAACTGGACTAATATAGTTCACTATAGAATCTTTCTAATCTTACACAACCAACGTGTCTGCAAAATAGGATGGATAACTCTATTTTATAGTATTACTTTAAGCTCTCTTGGGCTATATTGGAAATAGAAGTAATGTCAAATCATACTAGCATGTGATGGCTTCATCAGCTCTTTAATTATGACCGAAAACTAGACAAGGGATATATATTTTGAAGTTTTAAAATGTTTAAATTTAGTGCAGCATCATTTAATCCTTTTTTCTGCACATAATAATTTCTCACCCCACTGTTATGTGCACTGACTTTAAATTGTGCAGTGTACCCCGGGAGCTGCATTTGTCTCTGATCCCTTCATTACCAGAGTCCTGCAATCCATCAGGTATCCTCTGCAATACATGTCTGGCCCCTGTGGCAGGGAAGGGATTAATGTGCTTCTAAGCATTTTCTAGATCTTCCTCCTCCTCCCTTTGTAGTCTAATTTCCATGATCCTGGAGTGAGTGACATTCCTTTTCCAATAACTGTTTCAAAGAAGTGTAGCCCTCTCATCTTGCACAGTGTGAAGCTTTAGCATCTCATTAACATCTTCTGTGGCTTTGTGTGACTAGTGCCCCTCCTCTGCTGCAGCACAAGAAAGCTGTCTGCATGTCAGCAAAAAGCTGCACATTCTCACAAAGAATCCCTATTCAGCTTGCTCTGGAGCCACTCCTTGGTGCTGGAGATCTTGCTCTAGCGTAAGAAAATACAAAGTGATGCTATTACAGTGGGTAGCATACATACACCTGTAGCACTTGGCATTTATCTTGTCAGTAAAATATGTATAGTGGTAAAAGCCTAGTCCTTATAGTGCTCTACTGTCTGTGCAGGTTGTAAAGAGATGCTTGGTGAGGCTTCTTGGTGGGAGCTTTTATATACTGGTGTATTAGGTGTCATTATGCTAGTGAAGATGCTAAGGCCTTAAACAGATTGTGCTGATACATCAGCAGGTTAAGGGCAATGTCCATGGAAATCTAGGGACATTCCTATTAGGTAATCCTACTGATAAATATCCCCTTCTGGACACTACCTTGTCGTGGTGAAGGGGCTTGTTTAACCCAATGATGCTATGAGCTATACCATGTAAGGTCACCCAAGATGGACAGGTCATAGCAGAGAGGTCAGAAAAATCACGCTCCACTGGAGAAGGAACTGGCAACCCACTCCAGTATCATTGCCACGAAAACCATGTGGATAAGCACAACCAGAAACACAGACAGATGTGCCTGGAATGCTGTGTCCATGTGGTCACTGAGAGTCGGATACGACTGAAGGACTGAACAACAACAAATATCACAGTGATCTGTGATCAGGTCCTACATCTCCATCAGATGAGAAATATTTTGAAAAACAAGCATCAATAAAAATGCTGCGGTTCCTATATTAATCCACAACATTTCCCATTGTCAACTTTTGTTTAATGTATATACAGTGATGTGTTTCTTCTTAGGCATGAGGCCTAGGTCTAAGGCAGCACATTTTTAGGAGGCAGCAGCTGACTGAAGTTGCTGGTGCAGTGATAGTATACTGTGAGCACACGCACAGAAAGGTCTATCTGCAATGAAATTTTCTGACACACAACATATATACATAAGTAGACATACACATATGATTTGGAGTCTATCACATGCAAAAGAGGAGTCATAAGTGGGGCATGGGACACACAGAAACTTGAATCGCCTAGGGCAGCATAGAACCTAAATATGCCACTTAGTACATGTATTACATACATCATTTATCAGATACTGTAAACTCTATAACAGATATTTCAGTGCTCAAGAAAATGAGATCAATTCTGTATAGCCCTTGATTTCTTATGCTTATCTCTGAATCCTTCCTATGTGTATATAGCCTTCAATATTTACTATACCTATCTCACCATATCTAGGAGAGCACAAGAAAACGGTTTATTCGAATATTTTATTGTCATTATCTTCACACTTGTGAAAGACATGGATTCATTATATTTTTCTGTGTACTTTCTTACACTTTATCTACACATTCAAATCCCGGCTCATACAGTATATCATGCTTGCCTTTCTAATATATTACCACATTAAATAGAACGTGGTGCATTTCCTTTATGTGGGAGTAGAATTTCTGCAGATGTATCACATATATAGTTGTGAGCGTACGAGTTGTTGCTAACGCTGCGGGCTCGCGTAGCGAGCCCGCG
This sequence comes from Discoglossus pictus, assembly GCA_027410445.1. Lineage (NCBI taxonomy): Eukaryota > Metazoa > Chordata > Amphibia > Anura > Alytidae > Discoglossus > Discoglossus pictus. Next base: position 180,590,845 of record CM050166.1, on the reverse strand, counting down.
GCCCTCGCGAAGCGAGGGCCGCGGGCTCGCTACGCGAGTTGCGGCCCTCGCGTAGCGAGGGCCGCGGCTCGCGCAGCGAGCCGAGGCCCTCGCGAAGCGAGGGCACTGCCCGAGGGTCTCAGTTGCTGCAAGGAGCGCCGAAGGCGCTCCTTGCCAGCAACTGAGACCCTCGGGCAGTGCCCTCGCGAAGCGAGGGCACTGCCCGAGGGTCTCAGTTGCTGGCATGGAGCGCCGAAGGCGCTCCATGCCAGCAACTGAGGACCCTCGCGAAGCGAGGGCCTCAGTTGCTGGCATGGAGCGCCGTAGGCGCTCCATGCCAGCACCTGAGGACCTCGCAAAGCGAGGGCCGCAGTTGCTGGCATGGAGCGCCGAAGGCGCTCCTTGCCAGCAACTGCGACCCTCGCAAACTTCACGTCGCAACCCAAACAGTACGACACACACATTACGACACTCGCAAACAACATACGACACACGTTCACACACATTACGGACTCGCAACACTCGGACGCAACTCGCGAACATTAGAAAATGTCAAACACAATACATACACACACCACATACATAAAAAACTTACCTACACCAAGAGGGAGCACCCAGCACCTCAAAAATACAACTTACACCTCGATTTTACTTCAAATAAAACAGTTTAAACACTAAAAAAAAAACGAAGCGAGAGAAAAAATGGCCGCCGAACAAAACGAAAACGAGGCTACAGCACTCTAAACTCGCAAAACACCACAAGAAACTCGCAAAACACCACAAAACAACTACGGATATTCCGATACAAACGTATAACACACATTACTCGCCATTTCGCGCCAATGCGGAAGTACACGACTACGCTAACGGTTTGGTCTCGCGCACGCACAGTGTTACACTGCACACATTCAGCACGCTTACACAGCAGATCCACACCACTAATGCTGCAGCAACATCAAAACACATTCACAGCTCTTCCACACAATGCTTTCAAATAGGTAAAGTATATTCATTTATTAATGTATTATATATTTCATTATTACACACTAAACAGCATTAGCTACCTTACAATTTCATTGCCGTCATTTTTTGACGGGCAATTCGCTAGTTACTTATAATAAAGCTCAGTTTACTTTGGTATGGATCAATAGATGTGCAGATTGTTGTATTAAACACAAAGGAGCATTTCAATAACAAGTACCTAAATTGCAGTATCCGCAATAACAGTTCCAGCTGAGCACACATGCTGTCATTGAGTCTATAATTATTTAAAGATCCAAAAAAGAATGTTTAACCAATTTCTGTGATATTATAGTTATAGGGACTGCACAATTACTACAAGTCAGTAACTTAAATGTACATTTTACTAAAAGCTCACATATTTGGCTTCACACACCCTGCCAAATCTGCTGATCCCATAACCTGTGACAGAGACAATATTTATACATCATTAGCATTCCTATTATATTTGCTTTATTCTGTAATTTTGCATTTAAGCAGTATATTGCATTCTGATGAAGACTAATATGAGCATTAGATCATGATTGAGGTCTGAGGCAGATCCTATTCCTCTTGAATATCCCCAAGAGGAAACCCACCGCCCTGATACTTTCCTGTATGTATCATAATAAAGTGTGACTCAGCTGCAGTGTTACTGGGCTGCAATCATGTCTGTAGCCACAGACCTGGCACCTTGAAGCCCCCTCCTCCTCTAATCCATGGCAAAGAATAAGAGAGGGTGGGAATCAGGGGGGATGGGTGCAGCACAGCTATACTTATATATCTGATATGCTTATCTCTACTAGTGAGATAATTGATAAGGTGCAATTAATGTAATGTTATCTTCTTAAATTATTCAGCAGCAATATTAATTATTAAATATATACATTTCCAGTTCTGGGGAGAGTTTTACATTTATTCTATTGTAAAGAGCTCATTGTAGATGCCTCACTAAACCCTTCCACCCCCTTTACACTTGTCTGAAGGGAAGACAATGCAGCCCCCCCATGTCAACCCCTTGCTTGTCCTGTTATTGGTTCACATCTCCACTGTGCTCCATCCCACATTACATCATCTATCCTAGATACAGTGCAAATGGATGGGAGAGCAGCAGAGGGAGGGACCCAGCATCCTCCCAGTGGGTGTATAAAAAGGAAGAAGAAAGGGGAGCAGCTAGCCTGCCAAAAACCATCAAGAGAGTGCACAGGATCTGGAAGGACAGGGACTGCAACATCCACAAAGAGCACCACTGATTGTCCCTTATACAATAAGATAAACTGCAAACATGCGTGAAATTGTGCACATCCAGGCTGGCCAGTGTGGAAACCAGATTGGTGCTAAGGTAAGTAGTGATTGCACCTACCTGCTGGTAGTATGTGATAAGATGCATGTCTGTGATTGCATGTCTCTGACCATTACAGTCATTGTTATTCTATGTGCATTGTGGGGAAACTGCTGAGTGCATTATTCATTCTTATGCACCTTTTGGATGTGCACCATCACATACTCATTTTTATTAATGAGAGTCATAATGCTGAGTAATGCTTTGCATAGCCACATACTGGGTTTTGATGTAGTTGAGTGTGAAAACACCCACAATAAAACTGTAACATAAAACAAATCTTTGTTAGTAGTGGTTTAAGTATCTTTAGTGAGGTCTTTGTAGTCTTGGATTTGTGATAAAACCTGGACACTCATATACCACAACAGCATCCTAGATAACAATGCCTTGCATAGTATTGGGTCACCTTTTGTTACTGGTAGATGAAGCTGCATGCTGATCAAGGGGGTCCATGCAGAGCAGACAGTGGGTGGGGTCCCTGTGACAAGTTCTCTCCATCACTGTGCAGTGGGGGGAGGTGTGCAGTGTCTTTGTGGGTCTTAAGGGGTGGCTTTATTCTACCCCATTGCATATAGGCTTTGTCAAATGTTCCTCTTTTGCTATAATTACTCATCAATTCTTGTTACTCAATAAGCATAAAGCATTATTTTACGAAAAAATTAGAACACTCATAATACTGACATCAGATTACAAAATATCATTTCTTTCATCCTATTTAAAAAAATAATTTATGTAATATGGAAAGTTATAATAGCTTTGTAAAAACAACAACGAAAAAACAATTCCAGTTATTTAATACACTTATATTTAACAAACTACCGCATTTCAGTGATTACCTATTTATCATTTTGTACTATAATCTTTTATATCATAATTAGTAAGACATTTGGTGAGGATTCCATTCATCAGGATTATACTAATTATTCCATATAAAATGTTATATTACACACTGATTGTAGATATATGCCTAGTCACATTATTCTATGCTCTGCTTATTGTGAAGCAGACTATTGCACTGGGTGTGGTACTCTGCAGCTTTGTACTAGAGTTCTAATTATTACCATATTCACGCAAATCTAGTGCGACATCGAATCTGATGCGCACTCCTAATTTGGAAGCCATGAATAAAAAAAAAAAACGTTTTTGCTGAGTAATGTAATGCGCTCTTTAGGTGCCAGGTTCTGTGTGCCACTGAGATAGTGGTGTCACGATATGTCCTGTGCTTTCCTTTTTGCCATTGAATCTAGTGCGCCATCAAATCTAGTGCGCACTCCTAATTTGAGACCATTTTTTCTATGAAAAAGGTGCGCGTTAGATTTGCGCAAATACGGTATATTTTATAATTATTGGAACATGATATACTTGCCATATATAATTTTGTAATATAGGTATTTATGCTGTTTTTTCCAGTTATGAGAATGAATAAATTTGACTATTGTAGTGAATATGTAAAAAAGGTTAATGTATTTTATCAATAATGTTTTTCATTCCAATTTCTTTGACAGTTTTGGGAGGTTATCAGCGATGAACATGGCATTGATCCAACGGGCAGTTACCATGGAGACAGTGATTTGCAACTAGAAAGGATCAATGTGTATTACAATGAAGCCAGCGGTAATTATATTTTAATTAACATTTCACTGAACCTAATGGAAATGAACAATGGAGTTAATTTATTTATTGGTGTAATTTATTAAAATTAAATTGGCGTGTGCATTTCTTTTTGGTGCTGAGAAGATGGTACTTTTCTTGTGTCAGATGACAATAGACCCATAATGCTGCTTTCCTTTCTCATAGGTAACAAGTTTGTACCCCGCGCTATCCTTGTGGATTTGGAACCAGGCACAATGGATTCCGTCAGATCAGGACCGTTTGGACAGATATTTAGACCTGACAACTTTGTATTTGGTACGTGCATCTCCCAGTGCAGTGCGCCATGATGGTCTCTGGTAGCAAATAATGTGAATGGCCACATATTTTCTAGCTTTGATTAGATATATACTAAATTACATTTCTACTGTTAATCTCTTAATTCTCATAAAATAAAGTGACACTGACAGATGTAGTAAACATGTGATTAGTTAACCATTTTTCAGCCCTGCCCAGTTAGGAAGTGGCTTTGATTTTGGGATATCAAAGCCAGTGCTTGGAGCTTGTCACACTATGAAGTTAATTTATTAAGCATCACAACATATTCCAACTATGTTTGATTAATTATACCTTGTCTTGCAATTATATGGTGTTTATAGACCAATTTTATTTTTCCATAATGCATTGATTAACCTCCATCTAAGCAAATTTACATATGAAATGATATTCGCTCATGTAGTCTTAAGGAAAATATAATGCAGGTAAATGATCTTTTAATATTATATGAGCAATGTATTATGTTCACACAAGTGCTTGGGTTTCGATTTTCAATTATAACTATCCGTTTACTCCATATTGCTCCAGTTCCAGTCAATCAAAACTATATCATTGTTACATTTTGTTTGAATATCTTTATAAAAAAATCATTTGTTTTACACATATTTCCCTTTTCATAATCGGGGCCTAGCGGATTGATCTTTGTAGTTTCTATGCACTGGATATAGAATGAGTGTATCCTAGGCAACCACATCTGCAGCAGATGAATCTGTAGTCATAGCAACAGCAGCATCTTTATAGACACATGGCACCCCCACTTATGGGTTCTCTTGTAGAATTTGCATACTCAGTGCTGTCCAATAAAACAACATGCATTTTCTAGTTATGTTAAAGTATCATTTTGTATTGTTTTTTATCTGTAGGTCAGAGTGGTGCTGGAAACAACTGGGCCAAAGGTCATTACACAGAAGGTGCTGAGCTGGTGGATTCTGTCTTAGATGTTGTGAGGAAAGAAGCTGAAAGCTGTGACTGCCTCCAAGGATTTCAGTTAACACATTCCTTGGGTGGTGGCACGGGCTCTGGTATGGGAACACTCCTCATCAGTAAGATCAGGGAAGAGTACCCAGACCGAATCATGAATACATTCAGCGTCATGCCATCTCCCAAGGTCTCAGATACTGTAGTTGAACCATACAATGCAACTCTGTCCGTCCATCAGCTGGTAGAAAACACAGATGAAACCTACTGCATAGACAATGAGGCCCTCTATGACATCTGCTTCCGCACTTTAAAACTCACAACACCCACCTACGGTGACCTCAATCACCTGGTATCAGCCACAATGAGTGGTGTAACAACATGCCTTCGCTTCCCAGGTCAGCTAAATGCTGATCTGCGAAAACTGGCTGTCAACATGGTGCCTTTCCCACGACTGCACTTTTTTATGCCTGGTTTTGCCCCACTAACTAGCCGTGGCAGCCAACAATACCGTGCACTGACGGTACCAGAACTGACACAGCAAATGTTTGACTCAAAGAATATGATGGCAGCTTGTGATCCTCGCCATGGACGTTACCTGACTGTGGCAGCCATATTCCGAGGACGCATGTCTATGAAGGAGGTTGACGAGCAGATGCTAAATGTCCAGAACAAAAATAGCAGCTACTTTGTTGAATGGATCCCCAACAATGTGAAGACAGCAGTTTGTGACATTCCACCACGAGGCCTCAAAATGTCTGCCACATTTATTGGCAACAGCACCGCTATTCAAGAGCTTTTCAAGAGAATCTCCGAGCAGTTCACAGCTATGTTCCGGCGTAAAGCTTTCTTGCATTGGTATACAGGTGAAGGTATGGATGAGATGGAATTCACTGAAGCTGAAAGCAACATGAATGACTTGGTATCAGAATACCAGCAGTACCAAGATGCCACAGCTGATGAGCAAGGAGAGTTTGAAGAGGAAGAAGGAGAGGATGAGGCTTGATGATAATGAAAAGTTAACAGCTTTAGAAAATAAAGGCACATTTTTTAACTAGTCAGTACATCCGCTCAGAATTACGTTAAAAAGCATGCTTTTCATTTTCTATTGTCAAATGATTCAGAATGAAAATTGTTGTAACCCCAACAATGTCAAAGTAACAGTTGTTGTTTTAGAATCTCTTCTAATTTATGAAAATGCCCACAATACAATTAGGAGGATGGTAGAAGTGATTTTGACTGCTTTTATATGTTGTTCATTGGATGAGATCATAAAAAGTATCGTGTCCGCTCAGTGTGGTGTTTTTTTTATTAATGCTTCTTCATAAACCTGTACAAACAGAATACATTGTATACGCATAACAACACATGAAGTTACCACATAAATCCACATTCATTTTCAGAAAATATATAAATATAATACACTAAGGGAGAGGAAGTAGCATTGTGACAACCAAAAGGAGTGTGAATTACAATACTGGGAGGGTTAGCTAAAAGTGCAAACAATGGTCTCCCCTCCCTCTTCTTACCCATCTTCCCATAACTTTTCTTTATCCAGCCATTTTACTTGTCTTCCTGTTTTACCCATGTGGATGTTCCACTGGCCTGCTGAAAATTATCTGGTAATTCCTCATGCCTTTGTGTGGTCATCCCCTGTGATTCAGGCCACAATTATGCTACTATAGTAAAGTACCAATAACAAATTCAAATTGGAAGCTATTGAAAACGTGATTTAATAACAGTAAAACAGCTTTATAATTTACTATATTTTGACTTACACTCAGCTCAAGATATCCTCCCACCAGAGTGGCTTTGTCTTCAGCATCAGGTTACCTCAGTGAATAAATGGCTTACTTTTGCATGACGTATGTGGTAACAATAGAGGCTGATACATCAGAAGCCATATGCAAAAAAGGTATTAATCATAGAGGCATTCATCAAAAATTAGTAAATTACGTAGTAATGAAAAGGGGGTAGGGGAACTCTTGAACTAAGTGACAGCCACAATACATAAAATGGACCCAATCTTCAGCGGGCCACTCTGTAAACCAAGAACTGAGAGATATGCTAACCTCTATTGATCTAAATGCCCTTTTTTACCTTCCAAAACTAGCTATCCCCCATATTAACCCTAACGCAACTATTTTAATCGATATGGTAAAGGATTGGATAAAAATGAATAAGAAATTCAAACTTTTAGAGACTTATAGTGATCTTACTCCCTTGACAACGATAACATCTCTAAATCAAATCCTTCTGGAACCAGAGTGGAAAGAGAAGGGGATATACTTACTGGGCCACATAGTAGATAAATACAAAGGAAAATACTAGACTATGACATGTTAAAAAAGAAATATAACATCTCAAATAAAATATGGTTCACTGTATAAATTATCACAGATTTTGAGTCATAGAATCAAGGCTAACAACTCAACTAGCTCAAACAACTTGATTACTTTGATAGAGTCTCAAAACTTCAAACATCTGATATCAAAATGCAATGAAATTATCCACATCCAAACTCAGGGAGACATAACTAACCCGATGGAAATTTGGGCAAAAGACATGCATATTCGGTTGTCAAAAGAAACTTGGTGACAGGCCCTGATATCTCTAAACAGGTTTGTGAAAAATGTAAATCAAAGAGAAATTCAATTTAAAATTTAAAATAGATGGTACTGGGTCCCTGTTAAAATATACTCGATATCCTTCAACCCAGAAACCAAACTATGCTGGAGGAACTGTGGAAACCCAGCAGATATGTATCACATATGGTGGAACTGTCCTATTTCTCTCTCACTTTGGGAGGACTGTTTTGAATATGTATCTAATAAATTGAAAACAAATATTACAGCTGCTCCACAAATAGCATTGTTCAATTTGTTTCCCGCTAAAACGTCAACAAAAAATATAGGGTTTATGACCCAAATCTTTATAGTTGTCAAAACCGCTATTGCCAGAAATTGGAAGAAAACATCTCTCCCTAAATTATCCGAAATTTTGACCATGGTAGATAGTAATCGGGAGTTGGAGAGAGACTTTAACTCCGAACTACGAATAAAAATAGATCCCTACAAATGGACCATTTGGGATTCTACTATAACTAAATCTCTAACGTTGTAGTCTCGCTTGTTCATCAGATTCTCCCCCCTGGGATCAACTCCTTCCTGACTCTTTCCGTCCCTCCCCAACACCTCGGCTAGAATGAATGCAGTGTGCCAGAGTGAAATTTAGTGTCTGAATGAAGATTGGAGAGGATAATATAACACGTGGTAATCTCCACAATAATGACACTCCTATCACGATCTAAGGCGAGAGGGAAAGGAAAAAAAAAAAAAAAAAAGAAATATGTATACATGTTAAATTTGTTCACACCTGATTCTGCTTTAACATTAATCGATGGTTTGTTACAAGTCGAACAAAGTGGTATTCTTTTTTTTTCTCTTTTTTTCTGTATTGTCGCTCGGATTCCTAAGTGAACGGATTGAAATTAATGATGTAATGTATACCTTTATGTAAGTCAGCAATGTTTTGTATATCCAATCTTTAATAAAAAAAAAATAAATAAAAAAAAAGTGACAGCCACAGTTTTGTAAATTCAAAACGAGAGGTCATTTTTTAATAACTCATATTAATAACCAATTGCAAATATTCATATTTTCTGTTGTTACTTAAATTCCTGCCATAAATAAGACCTCTGCTTTATCCCTTAAGTTATTTGCCAGCCTTAAATCTTTCTGTATGACCTTTATCTTGTACCTGGCCCGTCCCTTATTTTTTGTTTTTGTTTCTTTCTTTACCTTCACTATACAGCTATCTCTCCCCCCATGCAGTGTCCATGGAAATGGTAATCCCCTTGTAGCAATAGCCCACAACTTATTCTTTGGAAGAGGCAGTGTCAAGCATAAGTGGTCATTTAGGTGTATGTGTTTCATTTGTGTATAATTGTGTGTCTTCAAGTAAACACATAGAAGTATAATATACAACATATACAAATTAAGGAGTCATAAACACAGTATTTTATATTAACCAGCATTTATTTACCCATGTTTTTTTTCAGGTTGGATATAGGTTTCACAGAAAATACAGGGTAGTTTTTTTTTGTTCTTTATATTTAGAGATAAACTAATATGACATTTAAAAATAATTCAGATATCATTGTAAGCACAATGTAAGCACACAAGTTTTTTTTTCTCTAAATGATTATTTCAAGTTTAATTTAAAAAGTCTAACTTTAAGCAATATTCAAAACGTCAAAATGCATTGGGGTTTTCTTAGTCTTTTTAAAATTCATTGAAGAAAATCTTCTACCAGTCTGTTAAATTCTTCTGCATATCGTAAATGAAGATTGTGCTTTCCATCTGGCATCAGATGCAACCTGTGAAAATATTGACAAAACACACAATGAAATACAATTGCACATTTCTCAGGATGTGTGAAATAAAAGAGATTGGATTGAGAAGCAACTATATAAACCATATTCAACATTGCATCACAGAAAACATTTGTGCTTTGATTCTCCGTAACAACGAATCATTAGAGATGACCTGTTATTTCTAATAAACATGACCTTTCACATCAAAGATTCTTTGATTTCTAAGAAAAGTAAGACAGTTATATATGGTATCACTATATTCTTCAGTTTATAAAGCCCTTACTCTGGCTGGTGAAACATGCTGATTTGGTATTGGAAAAGATTATTTAGTTTAGATAAACTAAATAACCACAGAAGGGATAGGTCCAGTTTAATGTCCAGGTAAATTACACATGAGCAACAAGGTTACTATGCAATGCACAGTAACTCATTTCCTTTGCAAAGATGGAGCAGCATCCTTCTGCAGTATATATATATATATATATATATATATATATATATATATATATATATATATATATAGTAGCGACTTGGCCGTCAAAAAAATGACGGCAATACATTTGTAAGGCAGGTAATGCTGTTTGACACAATGTAAGGCTTTTAGTCCTCTGTGTACCTTCGGTGCTTATTGCGAGCCTCGCGCTGAACGCCTTTAGCGCTCATTGCGAGCCTCTCCCAACATGTAATTTTGGTCGTCTGAGCACCCTCGGCGCTCATTGTGAGCTCCGTGCTTAGCGCCTTTGGCAAAGCGAGTCTCTCTTCCGCTGTTTTTTTTATATAAATATATATTTTTATAATAATTAATTAATTAAATAATAAATTAATATACTTTACCTATTTGTAATAAATATATCCAGGAATCAATATGCTGAAGAGCTAACAATCGCTGTTGTTTTTCCTGCAGCATACAATGTACATTTGGACTGTTGGGGACCTGAGGAGAAAGTGTCAGCAATGTGGCAAGTGTGCAGTGTAAATAGGCTGTGTGCGCTAGGCTAAATGGTTTGTTTAGTTGTGTAATGCAGTATTTTAGAATGGTAATGTTATTAGTTCTAACGTATGTAGAATGGTGGCGAGTGTGTATGTGTTACGCGGGTCTCAAGCATTTTCCGTCTTTTCGAATAGTGTATTTTGTACCTTGTACGTTCCTCGCTAAAAGTCGTATGTGCCTGGCGGTGTTTTGCGTGTTTAGGATTCGTGTAGCCTCGTTTTCTTCCGCTCCCATTTTTTCTCTTGCATATACGATTTTCGAGTGGCCGTAATTTTTTCAGGCGATATTTTTGAAAGTGCTACGGGTCTCGCACTGTGAATTGTGTATTTGAGTTTTCTGTTGTTCTGTAGTCCCGCGGGTCGTAGGTATGATGCTTAATGCGTGCAGGGTTGTAGGGATGAGCACCTACGGCGCTCATCTTCACCAGCGCAGTGAGCATCTTCGGTGCTCCCTGCCTAAGTCCTGTGGGGTCATAGGGATGAGCGCCTAAGGCGCTCCCTGCCTGTCGTATGGGGTCGTAGGGATGAGCGTCTACTGCGATCATCTCCACAAGCGCAAGGAGCGTCTTCTGTGCTCCTTGCCTGGCGGCAACTGCGCTTCGCGAGGGCCTCAGTTTTAACGTTGCGTTACCAACGGATTTTGGCAAGCCGGCGCTGCTGAGAACTATATATGTGATTATATATATATATATATATATATATATATATATATATATATATATACTGGAGAAGTACCCTTCCACAAAATATATATATATATATATATATATATATATATATATATATATATATATATATATATATACCTGCCATAATGTGTCCAGTGTTGCATAAACAAAACTCACTTTACCTAGAAGAGAGTAAACCTCAGCCTGTTTAGTTTTATTATATCTGGATTTCAGTTACAACCCTACAGGAAATCAGACATTCCCAAACATGGGCCAATAATAATGGGAGAAGTTGTCAGGAAGGCAAATTCAAATACTGTTGATGGATTGTTATGCTCTTTTAATGCTTATCTTTATGCCTGCACCACCCACTTCATGTATTAATTGTATATTATTTGCCATGTTACAGCATGTCTTTTCTTCCAAGTTACCTATATATCCTGTTGGTAAATGGGTCAGAATAGGCTTGGTTTTCCAATTATCACAGTGAGGCTGATACTGCATGTAATAAAGCTGTCAGTGCTGTAGCTTGTCACAATACAAGGCCGGGTCTCACACTGAACATAGACACACACAAATGGAAAACAGGGAGTCATGGGAAAATAAGAGGAAACAGAAACAGTGGAGAGATTTCAGCATTGTATGCAGGGTAAGAGACAGGAAAGGGATGAAAAAACCACAAGGACAGAGGATTGGTAAGAAAGAGAGAATAACCTGTCATATAAAACAGATACAGATCTTCTGTTTCATTCAAGATTACAGCTCAGATGAGTCCTGTCACTGAACAATGCTTAAAATGGGAGAATGCTATTTGTCACAATATTCCAGTTTGTACTTGTCACTAATATAGCCACTCAGAGACAGTCCAGGTGGAACGTGAAGAAGAATTTGTTGATTACTTGACAGTTGATTCCAGGTCGATTTATAACTACAGAGAAGAGACTCCTTATTGAGTGCAGCTAATTTCAGGATCAAACATAAAATTAATCATTTGTCTTCTTGGAAGAGATTGGTGATCTTCCCTGCACTTTTCTAGGAGACTAGGGGCTCTGTTTACACCTATCAAATATGAAATGTCTGGTATACCAGCTTGTACTTTGCTTTCTTTACTTTATTCCATGTGTTATCACTTATTTCTGATCATACTCCAAATACATGTCTTCTGGAGACGGATGCTTCAGCAATCTGTACACTCTGGCAAAACATGCTACATGTTTATTTCAAACAGCATTCTACATACATTGGCTTGAAGAAAACATGGCAGTCTAAAAGATACAGGAGTCCAAAAGAACAGAAAGTTCACAGGTCATCAAAAATTATACAGCACTTCGCTGTGTCACCAGAGGTACACCAATGGAACAACCCCCCCCCCCAATATCTGTATAAAATCACCTATGGTAGAATACTTTTTTTAAAAAAAAGCCTGCACAAGGTTATGACCAAAGCCATCAAATAAAGAATAAATGTTCATTGGCATGCTGTATTTGGTTGGACCAGCAACTTATTTGATATTTATTCCAAGAAAGATCATCATTAGCAGTTTTTGTGATAAAAAGACATATGCAAATCTTTTACGGCATTGTAGAATCTGCAGGCAATTTCATAAATAAGGAAGGATCTATACAATATTTCATATGACCTCTAACACCTTTGATATTTGTTGTTCTGCTCATGTTAACTTTACCAGTTCTAAACATGCACTTTATTTACTAAAAAATGAGATTGTAACACAATGGATTCACAAACCAACAATACTGTTAATCAGCTAAAAACTGTATTTGGATCTAAAAAATATCAGCCTTATTAAATTGCAATTCAGTAAATTTGAAAGGGCTCTATTTAAGCACATAGCATATTTTATTTACAGAAGTTTTTAGTTAGTGAACTTCTATCCAAAAGCAAGGTCTTCACTAACTAAAAACTTCTGTAAAATAAGGCTGTATGTGTCTCATTCTTTTTGTTTTTTTTAAAGATGACCAATTAAAAAAAAATGTTTTAACATGACAAATAAATGTTACGTTTTACAGATTATTGATCCTAAAGAGTATTCTGACAATCTGGGTGAGAACCAGACACCTTTTGTTGATCTAAAAAATATCCAAACACACTTTGTGTTGTACTATAGTGAACTTTTAATCTTTATAATATACATTAATGACTATGTACTTGTGTTTTTTTGATTGCCTCACAGAGTCACCTCTAAAAATCTAAAGATTTTGTTTGTGGGAGCAATGTATGGGAAGCTGAAGCTGGGGGTTTGAATTTTGGATATTTGCAATTAGATATTAGTATTAACATTTTTACATTAGATTTTAACAGTCTTAAGAGTAGCTTTTACTGTTTGGGCTAATAGTCCTTTTAGAGATACTATGATCATATAATTTGAATCCTTTTATTTTAGTTATTATTAATAAAGGTTACATTTTATTTTGCCAGCATTACTATTTAGGAGCCAAGTTTGCCTCTTTTTTGGGGGATGTACCCCATGCTATGTGCTCCACTTTGTTTCTTAAATTGTCTAGAGTGTAAGACAGTTTCTCAGACAACCTTCAATATAAATATCACATTTTAATATGATCTTTTCCATTGAACAAACATACTAAAAAACATACCTGGAGCCTTTGATTTGCTCATGCAAATACTGTGAGTGAAAGGACGGGACCATTGCATCCTTCTGTCCATGTATGATCAATGTTGGACACTCAATGAAGGGAAGTAGATGTCGACAAATATTACCTAACACATAAGAATAAAACATGACATATGCTCCAGTGTGTTCAGACGTTCAGTTTCAGTACAATTTTATTTCAAATGCAGGGCAGAAAAATATAAATTGTTAATGAGAACTCATTCCAGAAGTAATTTGTTAGATTAATCTATGCATAATTTCATGTAACAATGTATATACTGCATAGGCTTAATTAATTTTTACCAATTTTTGACAATTACGCCATGCAACCCCATAACCATATATAAGGGTCTGCAATGGAGGAGTTTTGCAAGTGAGCAATATCCCTTTGTTTATTTACACCACTGACCCGACACAGAGGAATTCCTGGTTTGCTATAAATAAATATTAAATACATTATAAACAATGATGATCAGACTTTATCTTCTCTATGTTGAATAGCAATTTCAATTCACTTTAGTTTTGGGGATTTGCTGCTCTTAAAACCTGACATGGGCAAAATATATTCCAATGATTTCTTGTTTACTACAAAACATTTACAATGGACAGAGAAGTGACTATGGACTAATGCTTTCTAGTTTTGTCTGATATAATATATTTATAAAAAAGATTTCCTCTTTTATTCTGTGCAACATGTTAGTTAAGAGAGTGTTTACTATTAGACCCCGTAATTGTAAAAGCATTATATTATATTATGCCTATAAACCAACACACTAACAAAGGAAGCTTTTTAGAATAAAATTGTGAGATATATCGTACCACATTCCTTGTACTGTTAAAGTTTTTTTCTCTCCTAGATATTTTGTCTGTGTGTAACTATTAATCTTCTATAACAGTAGGAACAGATGAAGTGATAGCAGCTGTTGCTTAAGAATATTTTTATATAATTATTCAAGCATGAAGTTTTAAATAATCTGAAACCCCGCTTCTGCAAAATTGCACTATCCTGCATAGGAAAAAATATAGTGAAACATCTTGGAATAGAATAAATATGTAAAATTATCTGTTGAGCATTTTTTGAATCTCTATTTGGTATACCTTTTATATTATATGTAGATAGGTATTAAAAGAAAAAAAAATGTTATTTCTAGTTAACCAGTTATTATGTTTAAAATACATAAAGAAAATTCAGCTTTTTCATCAACTTATTAAATGTTTAAAGAGTGAACCTCAAACATTTCTCAGTATTCCTTTATAAAACTGGGGGTAACACACAACCTCGCTGTAGTCGCTCTATTCACCTACCAAAAAAGGGTTTGATGTGAGGTGTCTTTTTTCCTTTTAGCTGATTCTGCTAGTACTTTTTCAGTAGGGTTTGTCCTTGTAAACTAATAGGCTTTTCATTAGTTTTGTTGAAAGTGTTGGCATTTTGTAGCTGCCACGCAGAAAATGCATGTAAAGTCAAAGACTCATCCCATCTTAGGGAGTTGATCATCAGAAATCAAAATGGTAGGCTGCATAGCAATATAATGACATATGAAAAGTAATATATTACTGGCTAGTCCTTTAATTAGGTACACAGAGCAAGCCTCTGTAAGGATTTTGGATTGTACCTTGATTTTGTTCTTTACAAACATTCAGAGATACATATGTGTGTTACTTTTGGTCTAATGTACTAAATTTGTTCTTAAGAACTTACCGTCAGGATAACTGGTGAATTGACTGACTGCATCAACCCAGTCTTTAAAGGTATTTGCAAAATATTCCTTTCCATATATGTCTTCCATGGGCTTTCGCATCTTCTCACTCCAATTTGATACATCTTTTACAGCTATGCAGAAAAAAAATTATGTTTGTGAAGACAACACAGGATATAAAGTTAAAATAACATGGAATGTGAAATGTTTTTCTATTATTCCTTAGCATTTTCATGTAATTTAAAAAATACATAAGCAGAGTTTCCCTGTATTAATATTACAATAAACTAGCTAAAGGTTTGTTTGCATATCGAAACATCATTTTATTAACAAGTGCTTGAGAAACAGTCTGTAAGTGGCTAGTACATCTAGTACCAATGTATGCATGAGCTGTGGCAGCAGACCTTTGCAGTGATTGTTTGGAAGGTTTGAGTAAGTGAAAACAGAGCTATTAAGCACTCGTTGATATAATGATGTCTAGGTATGCACACAACTACTTAGGTAGTTTATTTTCTATATTAAAAACAGGGAAACTTCCATTTCCATTTAAGTAGACAAAGAAAAGGAAATAATAATAATAAAATACTATATGCTTAATATTTTTTCCATGTAACATACCAGCAGAAGCATTAGGCGAAACACTTGTTGGGCCATTGGTGATATTTACCTTTGGTTGTGAAGTCCAAAGCTAGGACTCTTAGATAGATCTTATGTGGTGAATAAGACACTGGGATACATTTTAGTTGTGTGTATCAAGTTGATTTTTGTGAGGTTACTGGTAGGACATCCTCAGTTTTAGCTAAATGAGCAGCAGCGGCTGATACAGCCTGCAATATCAATAATATAGACTTATGCACTGTTCTTTAATACTATCTAAGGATCATCCAATCATACTTTTTGATCACCAAAAGATCAGCATGACAATCTCATGAATTTACATTTGTGTTTGAGTACACACTAGATGAGAAGTCTTAGAGTGTATATGCTTGGAGAAAGAATATACAATACACTGAATATTTAAATTCACAGTTCACCAAATATTGAAATACAGGACTCTTTATGGTTTGGGATGCATTTGACTACACACTAGAGAAAGAAGCAACTCTGCCCTTTATGAATACATGAGGGGACTGCATTTGGTTGTATTAGAACTGATGTGTGACTTAAATTTCAGCGTACATTTGTGTCATGTGTATGGCCAATATATATACAGTATAAAGGGGCTGTATAGAATTATTATAGACCCAACCATACTATATATGAATATTGTCTAATATTTTTCAAGATTCTAAATATTGAATAAAACAATAAAATAGTGAATATTAGGTGTTATAGATTCCCTTAAATAATATATATCAGTCCAAATATATAATGAATATTCCTAGATTATAAGAAATCGTTTTCACAGTGAGGACTCATATACTTTTTTAATTAATTTTTTTTTACCATCCAGACTAATATGATAATGATTGGCATTTGACCACAATGGACTGATATTGTTGGGGCTTCTGTGTATGGAACACACCCAATAAATACATTTAATTCAGATTTTCAATCCTGTTGGAGCCTAAGTGATATATTGCTTACAATTACACATTATATTGGACTGTTCGTATTGTTTCAGCTCTGTGGCAAATTAACTAGCAATAACAACTGCAACAGAGCTCTAAGTAGCATCAATTTGTATATTCATTATAAAGATTGGTGTAATACCACTTGCTGTGATTTTATTGAGCTTTCCTGGATTGTACATAGCTAGTCAGGCTCTGACACCCTGGAGACAATGAGCCTCATTCAATTGAGGCATCAGGAGAACCGGGTGTCCGTAATGGAGTCCGTAAGTTATTTTGCTATACAATTGGCGTCTTTTTCCGGCCTCCGATTCCTTGCAATGGTTAACATCCTACGTTAAGGCCCCTCCATGCCTTTGATCCTTCACAGGTGCAAGAGAGACGATTGCTAAAAATCGCAAATCCTTATTCAATTGCTCCGATTCCCCTCGCTAACCCCCCCGCCAAGGCCGCAAATAGCAAAAGTCGGTCCACAAGTTATGGGTTCCAAGGAGGACTGGCAAAGGGCTTAAAGACATGTCTGGAGTACTTTAAATGCAAAAACAAAATCAATACTGCACTTCAAATTACAGGTAAAGTGATTAAATACATAAGAATTAATTGCACAACAGTCTCAAGCCCGCAAATCGTCAATTAAATTTTTTTAAATTTAGATTTCATTTTGAGGTTATATCGATCTCAGGAATCAATGAGTTAATACATATCAGTCCACCCACACGGACGATCACATTGGCCTCATTTGCATGGCCGATCCCATATTGGACCCCGAATCTCTAGTTGATTGACATGTCAACTCCATGTTGTACGGCCTTCATGATAACGGGCTTCTTTTCTATTGGCTGTTTTAGCATCAGGAGTTATGGTCTTGCTTAATTGTTCATGTTCAAGCTTGCAAATGCTGACCCTAACGTGCGGTCTTGCTGAATTGAATAGCACAGTAGTCTGAGCGCACTGCGGGTCTGCAGGAAGCCCACAGACATATGGCCTATATCCCGGAACTTGCAGCCTCCTAATTAAATGAGGCTTATATTTTTTGTTTTAATCATCCAATATATTTTTTTTTATTTTGTTTTTCCTTCTTTCTTTTACTGAGAATATATTTAAGGTTGGTTTTAAAATTTTGGCTCTCACTCATTATAGATATGTGTCAGAATTTGTCTATTTCCTTTTGTATCTGAACCGAGTGAATATCAGTTTATGAGAGGCCTTTTCTCTTTTCATGTATTCATTTATATCAGCGACCATGCCGTCAAGCTTTCCACATGACAATGTAAGATCCAAAAATGTTTGTGAAATGTAGCAGAAAAAAAAACCCAGATACATATCTGATTTATAGCATGTACAACTGTAGAAGTAGATAATGTATTCCAACCCGAAGAAAAAATTATTACAGCACTATGAAGCAGCTAAAGGAATGTGTAAAAATAGATCAACAGACAGCAGACATGAAGAACCAGTGAATGGAGGTTTGGTCTGATCAGTCGAGGAGAGTCAGAATAGGAATGTCCATGCCTGCCAATGTGGTAACTGGAGATGAGACATGGGCATGTTTTTATAACTCAGCATCAGTTGCATTTGTTTATTCCATTTATCGAAAGCCAGAGCAATGTGACACAGATCATTCCTAGCAGATGACCACTATGACAATCTTCTGGGGCACCAAGACTATTACAGACTGACTCATCGAAGGACAGTGCTTGTGGCCAAATATTTGAAGCCTTTAGTATAAAGGAAATTATTTTCAAAAACACTGCAAAGACACTAAGGGTTAGCGCAAAGCCTATTAACCTTACGGCACTGTAAATATATACATTACTGATTCATGAAATAACAGTCATTGCTTCTGGCACATCTCCTGCCAACACTTTTGTGGAACAAGTTGTTGTTCTTAGACTATGATTAATAAGACTCTCTATACATTGGTTTGCAAAACAAATACAGGACAATAGAAAATAACACAAATTCGTAAATATATTTATTTAAATCTATTGTATTAACATCTTTGGAGTTTATTTGTATTAACACTAAGGAACAGGAGCCAATAAGTCAATTAGTACAAGAGTAATGTGCTTTCATTAACGGTACACAGTATGTGGCTTGCAGCAGCAAGACATATATGGAACACTAAACTTTTGAAGAGCTAGTTAATTAATAAAATGCAATATTTATTGTGAAATCAGTACACTTCAGAGGGGCCGTTTGGTGTCCACGGTTAAAGGGCAACTGTATTGCATTTAAAAGTAAACATCATCAGCCTTATTAAATTGTGATTCTGTAAATTTAAAAGGGCTCTATTTAAGCACACAGCATATTTTTTTTTACAGAAGTTTTTAGTTAGTGAACTTCTATCCAAAAGCAAGGTCTTCACTAACTAAAAACTTCTGTAAAAAAATGCTATGCGCTTAAATAGAGCCCTTTTAAATTTGCCGAATCGCAATTTAATAAGGCTGCATAGAATATTAAAAACCTGTATGCAGTTTAAAATATTTGAAAGTAAATATATTTTTTTTACTTTTGAAATTATCAGTACCCCCCTGCTCTCTGTACCTATCAGCTCTGCGTGAGGCCTAGATAAATAAGAAAAAAGCCTGACCAGTCAGACTGAGCATACTCTGTAAAGGGGGCGGAGCTATTATAATGCATGCAGTAATTGGCCCAACCCCATGATGGCACTCGCTGGGTCCAATGGGGCAGCTGAAAAGAGATTCTATGTTAAAAATACCACTATGGGGCAGCAGGGGCAGAGCCAATGAGTTTACAGACTGGGGCCAATGACATCATAGCCATGCCTGCTTCCAAGGTCCATGAGGGTCCTGCACAACAATGAGGAGCTAGGAGGAAGAGAAAAGCAGCTCTGCTTAGGGGGAAATGAGTAAAGATAATATTAACTTTTATTTATTTTATACTGCTTACTATTTTAAGTAGACTCTATCCAACAAACACATGAGCTTTACTTTACCTAAACCCCTTAAAGATGTGCTGATCTATCAATAATTACTTCAGTGTTAGGGGTGGGAATCTGCCATTTAATTATGATTACAAATGCAGGGAATAAAAGACTGGTGATTTTGCTTCAGTGGTAAGATAAGTAATAATATTGAATGTTGTTGTATTTTTTTGATCCTTTAATGGAGCATAATATGTCCAAAAGAAAAGCTTGCTCTAAAATATGGTTACAAGCACTGTTTCATAAAACGTCTGTGGATTGTGAGTTTGCTTTGGAAAAAGCACCATGTACATAAGATTTTAAACTTAAAGACAGGGTCCTCCACTTTTTTGTCTGGTTTTTAATATTGTATTTTTTCTTTGAACTTAACGGATGTATAGCACAACAGAATATGTTGGCGTGTAACAAATATCGGATAATAATAATAAAACAATAATAAAATATGTGTATGTTACATAATAAACGACACATTTTGGATATTTTGTATGTGGGTGAGGTACAAATAAACTGCTACCACGTGGGTGTTGAATACAATCTGAGAATGCATATCTCCAAATGGAATTTAGAAATACATCAATTGCTGCATTAAATAAAATTTAAATTTTTAGTCCTACATGCCCCATTAGACTCTAAGGAAATATAATGACATGACAATTCTCTCTCAACATATAAAGAAACCCATATGTCATGGTATGACTCTTACCCTCATAAAGTTTTACATCTTCATCAGTTACATAGGAATTGGCGCCCCAGACAACAAGTTTATTGATAAGCTTTGGATATGTTCCAGCTGCGATGAGCGCAGTTATACCTCCATCACTCCATCCCAGCAAAGAGAATCTCTTGAATTTGAGTGTCTAAAACATCAATATGCAAAAATATTTATAAAAAAAGCAATGCAGAATATTTGCATGGACAAATAAATAGAGTTTTTTACATTGTATAATAGGTTATAATTATTTTTGGTGGTACTTAATTCCTGTTAAGTCTGGATTTATATTGATTTAATTGCAACAGTATTAAAAATGATCTAATAATAATAATAATAATAACAACAATGTTTTGTGGTTATGTTTAACATTACTTTTCAATCCTCTGCAGAATAATTTAAGGTAATACAGATTTGTGGCAGTCATCCTACTAATATTATATGTCTGTTTTAATCTGGAAAGATTTTTCATCAATCAGATAAAATCATCTTTAAATTATAATGTATCCACCATTACTCTTTCAAAAGGTCAAGAAAATAAAAGAATATGCAAACTATGCAGTATAAACAGTGATGGCCAGTATATGATAGAGAGTTCTTGCTATGTGAGTATAATGTTCATCCATGGTACAACACACATTTTTAGAACAGATAGAGGGGCTTCAGGCAAACGGTGGGAGCAGTCAAGTGGTCCATTCGGCTGTGTAGACCTTTTTATGTCAGTAGCTTTCAATCCTGTCCTCAAAGTAGACCAACAGGATATTCCTACCTGAACACGGTATCTTAACTGACTGCATTACTTATTACCATACTTGTGCTCAGGTAGAGATATCCTCAAATTCTGGTCTACTGGTGTGTTGTGAGGGCAGTGCTGGAAAAGAGAGACACAGGAGAAAGAAAGACACAAGAGAGAGAGAGAGAGACACACACACACATAGGAGACAGACAGGAGACATATAGACAAGAGAGAAGCACAGGAGAAAGAGTGAGACAGAGAGAGAGACAGACAGAGGACAGAGACAGACAAATGATAGAGAGAGAGAAGAGAAAGACACATGGGAGTTAGAGAGGCACAAGAGAGAGAGAGGCTTAGGAGAGCGTGACACAGGAGAGAAAGAGACAGGATAGAGAAAGATACATGGGAGAGAGAGACAGGACACAGGACAGAGAGAGTGGGAGAAAGAGGGAGAGAGACAGACATACACAGGACAGAGAGAAAGGGAGAGAAAGAGACAGGAGAAAGAGATATATACAGGAAAGAGAGAGAGAGAGGAGAGAGAGATAAACAGAACAGAGAGACAGGAGAGAGAGACACAGGACAGTGAGAAAGGGAGAGAGAGACAGACAGGGGAGAGACACACACACACAGGACAGAGAGAGACAAACACAGGAGACAGAGAGAGACAGAGGAGAGAAAAATACACAGAACAGAGAGAGAGGGAGATAGAAAGACAGGAGAGAGATATGAGAGAGAGAGATAAAGGAGATATGAGAGAGAGAGTAAGAGGGAGAGAGACAGGGCAGCGAGACAGGAGAGAGAGAGGGAGAGAGACAACAGAGAGAGACAGCAGAGAGAGAGACAGATAGAGAGAGCAAAGAGAGACAGAGGAAGACATACACAGAACAGAGAGAGAGAGGAAGAGACAAGAGAGAGAGAGACAGGAGACACAGGACAGACAGAGAGGGAGAGACAGGAAAGAGAGAGAAAGAAAGATACAGACACAGAACAGAGAGGGAGGGAGAGACAGGAGAGAGACAGAAGAGAGAGAGAGAGAGACAAGATAAAGAGAAAGAGAGAGAGACAGAAGAGAGGGAAGAGAGAAAGACAGGAAAGAGATACACAGGAGAGAAACACAGGACAGTGAGACAGGAGAGAGAGACAGTACAAAGAGAGAGTGAGTGAGAGGGAGAGAGAGACAGGAGAGAGAAATGAGAGAGAGAGAGCGAAAGGAGATATGACAGAGAAAGAGAGAGAGAGAGAAAGCAGAAAGAGAGAGAGAGAGCAGAGAGAGACAAGAGAAACACACACACACAAGAGAGAGAGATATACAGGGGAGAGAGAGGAAGACAGACACAGAACAGAGAGTGAGAGATTGAGACAAGAGAGGGAGAAACAGAGACAGGACAGAGGGAGATACATGAGATACAGAAAGAAAGACAAGTGGTGAGTTAATTAAATGTTTGACCAAATTTAGCAGGCTAATTTTTAAGTTGATAATTTTGTATGGCCCGCTAATGATGTTAAATATCCAAATGGCCATTGGCAGAAAAAAGGTTTCCTACACATGTTTTAAACCAATCCCAGACTTTTCAGCTTACAAATCACTTTACTGTGCAGTACTGTGTCAAATGCTGTGCTAAAATCTATATAAGGCACATATTCAGTTTCACAATGCTCTATTTAGATATATGTTCAAAAAGGCAAATATATTACTTCTGACCATCTCTCTTCATGTTGACTTGGAGCTTGTAAATTGCATGAATTGAGAAATTCAACAATTATTTCTAAGACGTTCAACTAAAGGTACTGCAAGTACAGATCCTTTAAAGAACCACTGAACAATGGAAAAAAAATGTTTATGAAAACTTTGAGCCTGACTAAAGTTATAATTAAGCAGGATAGTACAGACAATTTATAAAACTTTGAAAAACCAAATAAAAGATTTTTCATGACTGCAGGACCCTGAAGGGATCCATGACACTGAATATGTGGGGTGTTCATTTCTGAAAAGCTGTTTGCATACTTTGCTTCTTGGACAGTTAGGGGGATGGGGTATTGTGTCAATTTTAATATTATCCATTTATGAGACCTCTGCCTCTTCTCTACTTCCCCACACCCCCCTCCCGAATAAATTTGAACCCCCATCATCCAGCTCTTAGGAGGTGATGCAACAGACACAAAATGGATTCCTGTACTCATAAACTGATGATATTTACTGAAAGCTGGATCACTGACGCGATTACTACTAAACAGTTTCTAAAATATTCAATTGACTCCATTGTGAGACCTTGGATCGAGTTCTGAGTGACGGCCCTGCGAAAATGGCCGAACTGCAACTCAGAGCTTACACCACTCTGAAGCCTTTTGATGTTCCACTTTCGCAGGGCTGAAAACGCAAATCCCTATTCAATTGCAAGATGCCTTACGTATGGTCCTTCAATTGTCCCCAGTGCACCAAACACCTCCCCACACCTACATTAGACCCCAACGATGCAGGGTCCCCACATTAGCCCCTTGCTACGGGGTCCCGATTGGTCCCCCCAAAGTGTGCCCACATTAACCCCATGCTGGGGGTCCCCCTCAGGACCTCCAGAGGGCCCCCACATTAGCCCTTGCAGTGGGGGTCAAGATTGTGTCCCCCACTGCATTTAAAATGTTTACATTCCCCAGCGTGGGTCCTTAAAGGGTCCGCGGTACACTAAAGGTTAAGGCCAGCAGCCGGTGTACTTTAAATACCCCCACCGGCACCTAAAATGAACTCCCCAAATGGTGGGGGTCCCCATTGGGGACCCCCCACAATGTCCCCACATTAACCCTTGCAGTGGGAGTCACTGTCGTGTCCCTCCCTGCATTTAAAATGTTTACATTCCCCGCCTCAGGTCCTTAAAGGGCCCCCGGCAGACAAATAGTTAACGCCGGCAGCAGGGATACAATAAGTACCCCCACCGGGCCCTAAAATAAACCCCCTAAATGCTGGGGGTCCCCACTGGGAACCCCAGAGGGTCCCCACATTAACCCTTGCAATGGAGGTCCCGATCGGACATGATCAGGTCCCCCCAATGCATTCAAAATTCAAATTTCCTGCCTTGCGGGTCCTTAAAGGACCGTAAAGGTCCTTAAAGAACCTGTACTAAATACAAATTAACCCTATCACTCATGGAGCTCTATACAGAGCCCCATGAGTCCCTAATTAACCATTTTACTCATGGGGGTCAATACAGACCCCCATAAGCCCTTAATTATCCCAGTCACTCATGGGCATTAATACAGACCCCCATAAGCCCCTAATTAACCCTATCACTCATGGGAGTCAATACAGACCCCCATAAGCCCTTAATTAACCCTGTAACTCATGGGCTTATTTAACCCTAACTGGGCCTACCTAACCCTAAGTGGGCCTATTTAACGCTAACTGTACCTATTTAACCCTAACATGACCTATTTAACCCCATTTCTTATAAACCACTAAATCTAAACTAACCCCCCTCTACCCTAACCTATTAACACCTACACTACCTAATCACCTATTAAAACCCCCACCCCACTAATTACAAAAAATAAAAAACCTAAGTCACAGCAAAAAAAAAAAGCTGTTACAAAAAATAAAAAAGAACATTACAACCCCCACACTACAGAAAATAAAAACAGCTACATTACAAAAAATAAAAAATAACATTACAACCCCCCCACTACAGAAAATAAAAAAATAATTACGCACCTGAAAAGCAAATACATACACATATATACATCCCATTACAATACATACGAAATATAATACAGTAATATACACAATAAATACAGTTCAATATACCCCTATCTACATATTATTTAACCCTATCTACAACATTCACTCCTATCACTCTAAAAGGAGATCTTAAAAGGTTGAACGTTATGGACTGAAAGTCTTTTTTCAACCTTAATTAATATGTAACTATCTAAAATACATAAAACCCTATCTACAATACAATACCCCTTTCTAAAATACATTAAACCCTATCAACATACATTAAAACCCTAAATCTAAGCTAAAATAGAATAAATAGAACCACTTACCTTGCCTAGATGTCCCTTCGGTGATGATGGGTTTCATGGTGTCAGTTGCAACCCTAGGAAAAAAAAGAATCATTAAATTAGTACAAAATTAAACACTGTATAGAAGAAATACACATTCTAAATATTAAACTTACCTTTCCAGCATGTCCCCATCCTTCTTCTTATCTTTTCCGTCTGGGCCCCTGGAAAAAATAAACATTACATTAGTCACAAATAAAAACATAACATAACAAAACAATAACATTCTAAATATAACACTTTCCTGTCCACGATGTCCCCATCCTTCTCGTCTTCTGCCCCGGCTGGGCCCTTGAAAAAAACTGCCTCTCTAAAAAAAAAACTAAACTAACTAACTGAACTCCTCCCTGGAGGAGCCCCCCAACTCTAATGAGCCTTCTAGCGCTTCTTCCGGTAAAAAAAAAACAACGGACTGTCGCCTTCTCATTGGTTGAAACAGATGTCAATCAAATTTCAGCCAATCATAAGGTGCCAAGGTGTGAGCCAATTAGAATGGGATACACCCTATAACCAATTCTGATTGGCTGATGGACCTGTCAATCGTTTTGAAACCAATCAGAAGGCACTATTGCCTTGAGCCAATCAGAATGGGATACACCCCACGGGGTGATCGGCTGAAGGCATCTGCACCTTCTGATTTGCTGTTGTCAGTATCAATCAGACTGCAGCCAATCAGAAGGAGCAGTTGCCTTCAGCCAATCACCCCGTGGGGTGTATCCCATTGTGATTGACTGAAGGCAATAGTGCCTTCTGATTGGTTTCAAAAAGATTGACAGGTCCATCAGCCAATCAGAATGGGATATAGGTGTGTATCCCATTCTGATTGGCTCACACCTTGGCGCCTTCTGATATGCAGAAATTTGATTGACAGCCGTTTCAGCCAATCAGAAGGCGCCATTCCTTTATTTTTTTACCGGAAGAAGCTCTAGAAGCGTCAGGAAGCTCCTCCAGGGTGGCTGATTTTTTCAACCTAGCCGGGGTAGAAGACGAGAAGGACGGGGACATTGCGGACAGGTACGTTTTATATTTAGAATGTTATTGATTTGCTATGTTATGTTTTTATTTGTGTACTAATGTAATGTTTATTTTTTCCAGGGGCACAGCCGTAGAAGACAAGAAGAAGGACGGGCACATGCTGGGAAGGTAAGTTTAATATTTAGAATGTGTATTTCTTCTGTGTAGTGTTTAATTTTGTACTTTTTGATGTTTCTTTTTTTCCTAGGGTTGCAACCTGCACCATGAAACCCATCATCACTGAAGGGATATGTAGGCAAGGTAAGTGGTCTTATTTATTCTAGATTCTAGGTTAGATTCAGGGTTTGACCCCGATGAGTGACAGGGTTAATTAGAGGCTTATGGGGGTCTGTATTGACCCCATGAGTGACAGGGTTAATTAGTGGCTTATGGGGGTCTGTATTAACCCCCATGAGTGACAGGATTAAGGGCTTATGGGGGTCTGTATTGACCCCCATGAATGACAGGGTTAATTAGGGGCTTACAGGGGGCCGGTATTGACCCCCATGAGTTTAGGGTTAATTAGGGGTTTATGGGGGTCTGTATTGAACCCCATGAGTGACAGGGTTAATTAAGGGCTTATGGGGGTCTGTATTGACCCCCATGAATGACAGGGTTAATTAGGGGCTTATGGGGGGCCGGTATTGACCCCCATGAGTTCAGGGTTAATTAGGGGTTTATGGGGGTCTGTATTGACCCCCATGAGTGACAGGGTTAATTATTGGCTTATGGGGGTCTGTATTGGCCCCCATGAGTGATAGGGTTAGTTTGGTGCTTATGGGGCTCTGTATTGACCCCCATGAGTGACAGGGTTAATTAGGGGCTTATGGGGGTCTGTATAGGCCCCCCATAAGTGACAAGGTTAATTAGGGGCTCATGGGGCTCTGTATAGAGCCCCATGAGTGATAGGGTTAATTTTTATTAAGCGCAGGTCCTTTAAGGACCTTTTGAATTTCAAATGCATTGTGGGTCGCATCTGATTGGGACCCCGATTGCAAGTGTTTTTTAGGTGCCGGTGTGGTTACTTACAATACCCCGTTGCCGGACTTAACTATTTGCGTGCCGCGGGCCCTTTAAGGACCCGCGGTGGGGAATGTATACATTTTAAATGTGACCCCCACTGCAAGGGTTAATGTGGGGACATTGCGGGGGTCCCCAATGTGGACCCCCAGCATGGGGTTGATGTGGGTACCTTGCAGGGGTCCCGTTCGGACCCCTGCATCATGTGGGTCATGTGTGGGGACCCCAGCATCATTGTGGTTGATGTGGGGACACTGCAGGGGTCCCGTTCGAGAGCCCTGCAGCAGGGTTACTTGTTGGGAGGCTGCTAGAGCACTCGCAGCTCTGAGTACTGTCAATCATGATGGTCTCAATTCCCATTGGCTGACAGTAAGCAGTAGCTGAGACCAGGCGGGCGCAGCGTCTCTGCTTTGGCTAATTGAATAGCCTCATAAATGTAGGGGAAAAGCAGCTCGCAGCTCACTCGGAGACATCTGAGCTGCGACCTGCCAAGAATGGAATGCAAGTTTGACACAAACCATTGTTGAATTAGACAGCAATCCATATGTAACACTGTAAAAAATGTTTATCCTTTTCCTGTCCTAAAACTACACATTACAATTTAAAGACAACCATCAGTTATGACTATGTAAAAAGACATGAGAAACCTGACAAGTTTTCTCAGTAAACTCTCAGTTCGAATGGCTGTATTTTCCACTGGATTCAGTTTCACATTGTGTGTCTGCTCTACCCACTGTTTGTTACCAGCTTACTAACAAACAGTAAGAGCAGCAGTATATGAAATAAAGTGCTCTGTCTGGTTATACAGCCTCAAGGACCCAATGACATTTCAGGTTCACAGAGCTGCTGTCTGGCACAGTTGGCTTGCAGCCATTTAATCGTAACACACATATATATGATTTTAGAAATAACTGGTATTTTTATTTAAGGTTTCTCTTCTCTCTGGGGAAAGACACATCAGGATTACATCCATAATTTTGTCAGTGAGCTTGATGAACCTTAGAATTAGCTTCTTCAGTGCAACTAAGGAACACTCTCATACAAATAACAGTGACACAAAGAAAATAATGCAAATGTTGAAACAGAGAAAATATCACAGTACCTAAAGCCAACTTTACTAATTTCACTAATGTGGTCAAAGAATGACTGCAAATGCTTAATGTACTAATTACATACATACAATTTCTTGATGTGTAGGATAATTTGTACTAAATGGTTAAGATGAGGCATGGGTGTAGGGTGTAAATTTGTGTAGAGAAGCAGTTGTGTGGTATTTTTATATTCAGCATCGCCCTCAGATTTTCTTAGGCTCCTACACCTATGAGTTGGGGGAACTCTTGGAAATATACAATCTTATTACAAAGGCCCCATAAGATAATACTCTACCACCTCGGCCATAACCTCTCAACAGCTGCTCTCAACTTGCTAACTACAGTCATGTACGCACTACATGTGATGACTGCATAAATTAATCTACTGCTACCTTAAATATACAGTCTCATAATAATATTGACACAGCAAAGTTCAAAATTATAGTATGTTATTTTTAAAAACTTGACTTGATAATGTGCAACACAAAACAACAACTCACCAATAGTGGATGCTACAAATAGAAGTGCTCTAATATCTTCCACTATATTAATAAATAAATAAGTAGCACCATAGGGCTTTTGATGCCCCTATAGATAAAGCTATAAGACCCCTTGCTCTATCTAACTTCTCGTTTGATAATGTGCAAAATGTTTAAAACAGTTTAAATTAAATTAAATATAGTCTTTGATTTTTAACTACTGAACTCAATTTTGTTTTGATAATGACAGGTATTTTGTATTTGTTTCTAAAAAGATTACAAACCTGGAGAGAGCAGTGTAAGGTCCCATAACATAACCCCTCAAGTTGAACACAGACTAGCAATATAAGATGGAACCCCATAGCATAATAAGTCATCAGAATGAAAGACTTTATTTAAAAATGCTTTTATTTTTCTGTCTTGCACACCTCCTAATCTTGTTGTTTTGTCACATACGTCAAAAGCATGTGACGTTTTCACCAAAATACACTCCTTTAACAAATGTTGTTTGTTTAGTTGTAAACCAGAAAGAGTTATAACCATTTTTGGTATTTTCCTCTGGGTAAGAGGAAGAGAGAGTACATTTAGTTGTTGTTGTTGTTTAGTTGCTTAGTCGTCTCTGATTCTCTGTGACCCTATGGACAGAAGCACTCCCGGCACATCTGTTGGCCACTTCCCCTGTGAGTGCTCTCAATGTCATGTTCATTTATTCAATTACCTCATCTTTACATCTCTGCCACCCTCTTCTTCGTGTGCCTTCAATATTTCTGAGCACCCAAGTTTTCTCTAGGGAATAAAATATTTGAGTTTTAGCCTCCAGATCATATTTTTCAGTGAACAGTTTGTCTTGATTTCCTGTAGTATTGGTTGACTGTATCGTCTTGCCGTCCAAGGGACATTAAGCAGTTTTCTCCATCACCACAATTCAAGGGTGTCAATTCTACAGCTCTCACATCTGTGTGCTACTACTGGGAATACCATAGTTCTAATTATGCAGATCTTTGCTTTTCCAGACTTGTCGTAGCTTTCCTCCTGAGATGCAAATGCCTTAATTTAAGACTGCAGTCACCATCTGCAGAGATCGTGAAGCCCAAGAAAATAAAATCTGTCACTGCCACCATGTCTTCTCTATCTATTTGCTAGGAATGGAGATTTGCCATGATCTTCGTTTTTAATGTTGAGCAGCAGGTCAACATTTACACTTTCTTCTTTTACCCTCATCAATAGGTCCTTTAGTTTCTCCTCACTTTCAGCCATTAGAGTAGTATCATCGGCATATCTGAGGTTGTTGAAATTTCTCTCAGCAATATTGATTATTTGATTTGTCCATCCCCGCCTTTTGCATGACTTATTCCTTGTATATGTTGAAATATACAACCTTGTCACACTCCTTTCCCAATCTTGAACAGTTCGACTGTTCCATGTTCCTTCTTACAGGCTACTTGGTCCACATACAGATTCCTCAGGAGGCTGATGAGATGATTTGGTAACCCCATCACTTTAAGAATTTGCCACATTTTGTTGTGATCCACAGAGTCAAAAACGTTAGAATAGTCTATGAAGCAGGGGTAAATGTTTTTTCTGGAACTCTCTTACTTTCTCTATTATCCAGCAGCAATTTGATCTCTAGGGAATGCGAAATCCGTCTTGCACATCTGGTAATTCTCGGTCAATATATTGTTGGAACCGAGTCTGCAGAATCTTAAGCATTACTTTGGTAGCATATGAAATGAGTGCAACTCTTTGAGATTGGGATATAGACTCACATTTTATAGTCTACTGGCCACTGTTGAGTTTTCCAATTTTGTTGACATATGGCAAGCAACACTTTCACAGCATCGCCTTTTAGGATTTTATTGAAATACAAGGAAAGTACATTAAATCTAATTATACATTGCAAGTTTGTTACAGTATAAGGGTATAGTAAACTTCTCCATGTATCTCAAAAATGTTCTTTCTTTTCCCTTTTTTCCCCTTAATGATTCTGATTAACCAATTAGGCTTAATATAAAATTGTGGGGGAAGAGTGGGTAGGAAAGGTGAAGAGGGGTATTACATTCATTTTGTGAATGTTCTCCATAATGCAGGTGTGGCATTGAGTTTTCTCTTTCTCTTTTTTTAGTTCCAATTTTAGAGTCCATATGTCCGAAAAGGATGCACATTTTGTTTAATTTTCATCTAGTTCCGCTGAAATCGTAATCTTCATGTATATATATTGAATTTTTATCTTTTCTTCTTCAAATGTAGGAATGTTTGTTTTCCAATTTTTGCTAGGACACTTCTGGAGGCTAAGAAAATCTGATGTGTTAGTAATTGTGATTCCTTCAGGAGTTTTGGAATGGGAAGGCCTAATGTTTCCTCTGTTTTTTTGAGGAATAAGAAATCCCCACAGTTTTTCTCAGGTAGAGTATGTTTCTTCCCATATAGGACATTCCCATAATGCATATCTCAGTGTACCTGTTTTGTTGCAGCCTCTAAAACATTTACCATATAGGGATGGATTTGAGATTTAGGATTTTGAACAGTTATTATTATTATCAACTTTAATTTGTAATGCACCAACATATTCTTTAGTGCTGTACATAAGAACAAGGAAATAAACAATATTAGCAAACTGCAGAAATTGGAGGTCCCTGTTTTGAGCTTAGAATCTTATAGAAAGTGCTTCTTTATAAGGCACCCTACAATAATGGAAACTCGCTACTTACAATCTAAAGGGAATGGAAGAGGTAGAGACTTGGGAAAGAACTGATAATGAATATGCAAAGTTATAAAGGTGTATCATTTAGTGGTAGAGGAAAGGGATCTGATATTTCATTAGGATTCCATCAACTCCTGCAGCCTTGTTATCAGCAAGACCATTAGGGGCCCCAGATGTGGATTTCTTGCTCATTGTGCCTAGGGTTTGCAGTTTCTACAGGATAAAACTGCCAAGTATTCTGGGCCTGGATCACATATTGGATGACACCAGAGTGATAACTACAGGATATGTTATGAAGGGCACAAGTGAGCTTAAAAAATGTTGCCCTCTGGGTAGGTTTCCAAGCCCAAAGAACAAGCCTACTTTAGTATTTTTCATTCTCAAATTGAGCATCTTAGTTTTGTTTTTGTTCATAGTATATATCCCCCTCACTGTAACGGTATCCGACAGCAAGATGTCCAACATGGAAGCCTCCACATATGGTAAAATTAGGATAAAAAATAATTTATGCTCATGAGCAGCAGAGCTGCAAATGCTGTTAGTTTGATAAATATTGTGAGTTTTTCCCCAAACTAGAGTACTTCTTAAATTTTTTATGGAACTAAAAAAGAACAATGGTTGAATCTGGTGTTGAAAACAAAGGGATATGTAATTACCCCACCCCCTCTACGTATATCTTTATTTAATCTTTTTCTATCTGAGATGGTGCAGTGCAGAGGTTGTTTGGCCTTTTCATATTGTATTACTTTATGGAAATGTAAAAGTTGCTCTGTGTGTAAGCAGATTTCTAAACTGAAGGCTAATTAAAAAAATCTGTTCCCCCGCATTGCACCAAGAAGAAGAAGATGGATTACAGCAAAAAAGTAATGCATTTTGTAGTGAACAAGGGAAGAAAGGAGACAGTTAAGATGCCCTCCTGGAGCCACAACTCATAGGGGTATGGTTTGATTTTTAACTATTGTTAAAGCAGAGGGGATGTTATTGTTGCACATTGAAACTAATAATCTGGCTAGTAATTATGTTTTTGCAGTTCAGGAAATTTTGAGCTATTTATCTACACAATATGGTTGATGCTTTATAAAAAAAAAAAAGG
Source organism: Discoglossus pictus (assembly GCA_027410445.1). NCBI lineage: Eukaryota > Metazoa > Chordata > Amphibia > Anura > Alytidae > Discoglossus > Discoglossus pictus. Next base: position 180,557,905 of record CM050166.1, on the reverse strand, counting down.
TTTATACACTAACCGTAAGAAAAACAATGCTAGTTTTCTGCAGACTTGACAGTGTACCGTTTTACTTACCTGCATTAGATCAATGGCATCTTTTGCATCCCTTTCAAAAAAATCTGGAGGGTAGTCCCTCTGAGGTGGGATGGAGCGTCCATATCCACGAGGGTCCCACCCCACAACTGTGAATAAATCCTTATTCAGAGATTTCAGCTGAGGGCCAAAGTCAGTCTGACTGCTTCCTAGAAACAAGAATGAACATAATCAATATATTTACATTATGTGTTTATGCGCAAACTACAATTTACCAGCCTGCATAAATGAATAATACATTAAAATATGCAATTCAGGCTTTAGGACAACAAATGTGCTTATGTCTCTGATTAGTTATGCATTGAAGCTAAGCTGCTATATTCTGAAACCACATTTAAGACCTACACATTCAGATTGATGCATATTCATTATTTAAGAAAATATTAAACATTAAAATGTATTTTTTTAAATATACTATAACATTATAAGGTTGTCAACTTCACTCTCTAGCTGACATCACAGAGAGTAAAGATTCTTGAAACCGCAGATTTGCATTAAAAAACAGTGTATGTAATCTATGGTAACATTTACATAACTCTACTAAATCTTACAGTTACATATACAATTGACACAAAAGAATATTTAGTTTAACCATATATCCAGTGATTTTTCTCACCTATTCCACTTACAGGTATATCTAAGTTTCCCTGTTTTCCCCTTTTCTAATCTAACACATGCTGCTTATATCAGAAACACACATTACATTAAGTTATTCTATAGACAGATATATTTAATTTAAACAAAATGGTTTCTATACCCCCAGAGGTGCCCACATAGGCATCTGGTACCTACCATTAGAAACACTGCAATTGAGTATGTTTTTTAACTCTATAATGACCTTCAAGCCAGCAGCAGCACAGTGCTGAGATCCACAGAGCAATGCCTGACTCCTCCTTGTGCAGGGGACTACACATCACATGATTAATTCCTGCACAAACTGTATCACAGATTGATACAATGTATTAGCTGCCTGTGATTGGCTAAGACAAATTATTAATGTTATGCTAATTTTAGCAGGGATTTCCAGGGGTGTTAACTCTGAAAATTACTTGCTAGCAAACTCAATTTGTTTTTATAATACACTAATGATGCATCCATAATCGGTGAAACGTAAATATGCTTTTAATGTTCTACTTAAAATCATGGATATTACATCAGGTAAGAAACAAAATGCCTATTTAGTTTGCCCATTCTATCCACCTAAAAAGCTTGGCTTAGTTAATCCGAAGGGGGCTTATCCCAGGTATGATTGAATGCCTTTGATGAATTTCTCCCTACTACTCCACTTATCTACAACCGCTTCTGTAAAACAAAGTACACATATTTATCCTTACTGTGTAGATTTCCTATATACAGCATAGAATATCTTTAAATTGTAGGGCTTTTAGATTTGTATAACTCTAGTGCAAGTCCACACCTAGTACACCAGGCAGAAGTAGAATAGCATGATCCCCTCTTCCTGTGCTCTCGTAATGTAGGTTAACACCATTAACTTCCACTCTTCCAGATGTCACCATAGCGCTGGAACAAGAAAAATAACTATTACAATTTGATTAAATAGCATGGTATTAAAAATCAGTGATATGCAGGTTAGTATATTATACTATGGGTATGTTTGACACACTACGACTATCGCTAGTCTCTATATGACTATCTCCAGTTGTTTGTGCAGAATTGCAGAATTCTTCACCTGTCATATGTAGATTTGCTAGTATACCAATGATAAATATGGCATTTATTGGCTTGTTATTGTGACTGTTATATTCTGCAGCATGAAATACCTATTAAACCTGTCAAAGTCACTGCACATTGATGAATTGAAAATGTAAAAATACTTGTGACAGCTTCTCCGTTGGGTTTGAAATGGTCACTAGACCGATCCCACCCACAGGTTGATCAAGTTCTGTATCCTCACACATAGGCCAGCTAAACCAGATTTGGGGACAAGTTACCAGTTCTCCAGACAAAGTCTCTGAGTCTCAAGACAAGTTGTAGAAAATAACAAAATAACAAAAAATAATAAATGCCCTCCTAAATCATGCTTATGTGTACCAAAGAGAGCATTACTTTATTTACTTTATTTTCCAGTTCACTATTTTATAAATTTCTATGGTTAAACTTGTAACTTACAATATTCCAGAACCCTTTGATCCCTCACTTTCGTAAGGTTAAAACACGCAAATCGATATTGAATTGCTCAATTTACCCAAGCCGGCGAATGTTTTCACAACCGTAAATGGCAAACGAAGGAGAAAATCCTACATGCTAGAGAGGACCCGCAAGGGGGTTAAGCACCTATTCGTAGCACTGTAAATGCAAATAAAAAATCAATACTGCACTGTAAATAACTGAGAAATCGATGAAAGACATTAGAATTAATTGCACAACAGTCTCAAGCTGGCAAACCATCAGGATATTAAAATCATATTTATGTGTCCTTTAGGGGTTAAATTGATCTTGGGTTTCAATGAGTTAATACATGTCAGGCCACCCACATGGACTAGAACAGCATTGGCATTTACCGTATTTTTCGCACATAAGACGCACCTAGTTTTTAGAGGAGGAAAACAAGAAAAAAAAAATCTGAATCAAACACAAATACACTTTACACACAGATACACACCTACATTACACATAAATATATATATATATATATATATATATATATATATATATATATAGATACACATACATACATATACATACACACATAAATATACATACACATACATACATATACACACACACATACATGCACACATACACAAACATACACACACATACATACACACACATACACACATATACATACACATACATATCCATATACTGCAGCATTTGGGAGCATTTGGGAGCCCTTGCCCCTCCCTGACCCTCCTGATCCTCCCTGACCCCCCTGATCCTCACCTTTCTTCTGATCTCTGCCATCTTGATCTCACCCCAGCGCTTCCTACCAGCACTCCTCGTGTACTGCAGCGTTGCGTGTGTGACGTCACTAGGACGCACCGGCCGACGCGATGCTGGTAGGAAGCGCTGGGGTGAGATCAAGAGGACAGAGGCAGTTTGAAAAGGTATATTCGCCGTATAAGACGCACCAACTTTCCTCCCCCAGTTTTGGGGAAGAAAAAGTGCGTCTTATACGGCGAAAAATACGGTATTTTCATAATTCTTTATTTTTTGGTTTTGCGAGTCTGATCGCATATCGGACCCCCGAACCTAATTGATTGACACATAACCTCCATGTTTTACTGCCGTAACAATGGCAGTCTAATTTCCCATTGGCTTATTTGAACAGCTTAACTGCTTCGAACCAGTGCATGGTTTACGGTTTTGCCATTGGGCCAGTAACTTGCGGGCTTGGGCAATTAAATAGCATTGCAATCAAAGATGAACTGGACCCCACAACACACTCGCAGACATTTGACTGCGATCGAGTTGCGGGCTTCTAATTGAATATGGCTCCAAGGCTGGGAACCATTGTTCTATATAAAAGAAATAGAACACATATAAAGGAGCATGTACATTTGCAGGACTCAGTTTTCAATTAATATATATATATATATATATATATACAGTGGATATAAAAAGTCTACACACCCCTGTTAAAATGCCAGGTTTCTGTGCTGTAAAAAATGAGACAAAGATAAATCATTTCAGAACTTTTTCCACCTTTAATGTGACCTATAAACTGTACAACTCAATTGAAAAACAAACTGAAATCTTTTAGGTAGAGGGAAGAAAAAAATATAAAAATAAAATAATATGGTTGCATAAGTATGCACACCCTTAAACTAATACTTTGTTGAAGCGCCTTTTGATTTTATTACAGCACTCAGTCTTTTTGGGTATGAGTCTATCAGCATGGCACATTTTGACTTGGCAAGATTTGCCCATTCTTTTTTGCAAAAACACTCCAAATCTGTCAGATTGCGAGGGCATCTCCTGTGCACAGCCCTCTTCAGATCACCACACAGATTTTCAATAGGATTCAGGTCTGGTCTCTGGCTGGGCCATTCCAAAACTTGAATCTTCTTCTGGTGAAGCCATTCCTTTGTTGATTTGGATGTATGCTTTGGGTCGTGGTCATGCTGAAAGATGAAGTTCCTCTTCATGTACAGCTTTCTAGCAGAAGTCTGAAGGTTTTGTGCCAATATTGACTGGTATTTGGAACTGTTCATAATTTCCTCTATCTTAACTAAGGCCCCAGTTCCAGCTGAAGAAAAACAGTCCCGAAGCATGATGCTTCACTGTGGGTATGGTGTTCTTTTGGTGATGTGCAGTGTTGTTTTTGCACCAAACATATCTTTTGGAATTATGGCCAAAAAGTTCAACCTTGGTTTCATCAGACCATAACACCTTTTACCACATGCTTTTGGGAGACTTCAGATGTGTTTTTGCAAAATGTAGCCTGGCTTGGATGTTTTTCTTCGCAAGGCTTTCGTCTTGCCACTCTATCCCATAGCCTAGACATATGAAGAATATAGGAGATTGTTGTCACATGTACCACACAGCCAGCACTTGCCAGATATTCCTGCAGCTCCTTTATTGTTGCTGTAGGCCTCTTGGTAGCCTCCCAGACCAGTTTTCTTCTTGTCTTTTCATTATTTTTGGAGGGAGCTCCAGTTCTGAGTAATGTCACTGTTGTGCCATATTTTCTCCACTTTATGATGACTATCTTCACTGTGTTCCATGGAATATCTAATGCCCTGGAAATTCTTTTGTACCCTTCTCCTGACTGAAACCTTTTAACAATGAGATCCCTCTGATGCTTTGGAAGCTCTCTGTGGACCATGGCTTTTGCTGTGGGATGCAACTAAGAAAATTTCAGGAAAGACCAACTAGAGCAGCTGAACTTTATTTGGGGTTAATCAGAGGCACTTTAAATGATGTCAGGTGTATGCTGACTCCTATTTAACAAGATTTGGAATGTGGTTGCTTAATTCTGAACACGGCTACATGCCCAGTTATAAGAGGGTGTGCAGACTAATGCAACCACATTATTTTTCTTTTTTTTTCTTCCCTCCACCTAAAAGATTTCAGTTTGTTTTTCAATTGAGTTGTACAGTTTATAGGTCACATTAAAGGTGGAAAAAGTTCTGAAATGATTTATCTTTGTCTCATTTTTTTACAGCACAGAAACCTGACATTTTAACAGGGGTGTGTAGACTTTTTATATCCACTATATATATATATATATATATATATATATATATATATATATATATACAGTGCCTTGCAAAAGTATGTTAATCTGAATTTTATGTGATGGATTAGAACACAATAGTCTAAGTTGGTGAAGTGAAATAAGAAAAATATATTCATAAAACTATTTTTTAGAAATAGAAAACAGAAAATTGGCATGTGCGTATGTTTCCCCCCCCTTTGTTATGAAGCCCATAAAAAGCTCTGGTGCAACCAATTACCTTCAGAAGTCACATAATTAGTGAAATTATGTCCACCTGTGTGCAATCTAAGTGTCACATGATCTGTCATTACATATACACACCTTTTTTGAAAGGCCTCAGAGGCTGCAACACCTAAGCAAGAGGCACCACTAACCAAACACTGCCATGAAGACCAAGAACTCTCCAAACAAGGGACAATGTTGTTCAGAAGTCAGGGTTAGATTATAAAAAAATATCCAAATATTTGATGATCCCCAGGAGCACCATCAAATCTATCATAATCAAATGAAAAGAGCATGGCACAACAGCAAACCTGCCATGAGACAGCCGCCCACCAAAACTCACGGACCGGTCAAGGAGTGCATTAATCTGAGAGGCAGCAAAGATACCTAAGGTAACCCTGGAGGAGCTCCACAGCAGAGACTGGAGTATCTGTACATAGTACGACAATAAGCTGTACGTTACATAGAGTTGGGCTTTATGGCAGAGTGGCCAGAAGAAAGCCATTACTTTCAGCAAAAAACTAAATGGTACGTTTTGAGTTTGTGAAAAGGCATGTGGGAGACTCCCAAAATGTATGGAAGAAGGTGCTCTGGTCTGATGAGACTAAAATTGAACTTTTTGGCCATCAAAGAAAACGACGGATCTGGCGCAAACCCAACACATTACATGTTTTTCAGCAGCTGGGACTGGGAAACTGGTCAGAGTTGAGGGAAAGATGGATGGTGCTAAATACAGGGATATTTTTGAGCTAAACCTGTGTGTGATTTGAGGCTAGGGCGGAGGTCCGCCTTCCAGCAGGACAATGACCCCAAACACACTGCTAAAGCAACACTTGAGTGGTTTAAGGGGAAACATGTAAATGTGTTGGAATGGCCTAGTCAGACCTCAATCCAATAGAAAATCTGTGGTCAGACTTAAAGATTGCTGTTCACAAGCACAAAAAATCCAACTTGAACGAGCTGGAGCAGTTGTGCAAGGAGGATTGGCACAAAATCAAGTGTTAAGATGTGGCAAGCTCACAAAGACTTATCCAAAGCGACTTGGAGCTGTGATTGCCGCAAAAGGTCGCTCTACAAAGTATTGACGTTAGGGGGGAGAATAGTTATGCACATTGACTTTTTCTGTTATTTTGAACCATTTGTTGTTTACTTCACAATAAAAAAAAAAATCTTCAAAGTTGTGGGCATGTTCTGTAATTAAATGATGCAAATCCACAAACAATCCATGTTAATTCCAGGTTGTGAGGCAACAAAACACTAAAAATGCCACAGGGGGTGAATACTTTTGCAAGGCACTGCAACAAACTTACTTGCACTCATGACCTATTTACTTCCAACTCTCTCAATCTCCTGAGTCTAATTGAGACCTGTCTCTCCTCTTCATACACTGCCTCCCCTGCAGCACTCTCTCATGGTGGCTTTCATCTCAGTCACACACCTAGACCTGGGAACAAACAGGGCAGTGGTGGGGGCATATTACTTTCCACCCACTGTACATTTCACATCATACCCCCTGTTCCATCCCTCCAATTCTCATCTTTTGAAGTACACACGCTTTGCCTCTTTTCTCCCATCTCTCTGCGTGTTGCTGTGATCTATCACCGCCTGGACCACCATCTCAATTCCTGGATCACTTTTCCGCCTGGCTCCTTCACTTTCTCTCCTCCAACGTTCCCTGACATGTACTTGGCGACTTCAACATTGCCAGTGACACTCCCACCTCCCACGCAGCAGCTAAACTACTTTTACTTCCCTCTTCCCTCGGCTTTTCACAACTGACAGATTCTTCACTACACCACGCTGGACACTCCCTTGACCTTATTTTCACCAATCTCAGCACCATATCCAACCTAGTCATCCATCCTCTCCCTCTATCTGACCACCACATCCTATCATTCAACCTCACCACACCCTCCTCTCACTACCCTTCTTCAACCAGGCCACCATTACCAACAGAAACCTGCAAGCACTTGACCCACCACAGCTCTCCACTGTGCTACAACCCCATCTCAGCTGCATCACAACCTCACCTGCCCTGACACTGCCACCTCAAACTACAACTCGACTCCTTCTTCCACCCTTGACACCCTCGCCCCCAATAACCACACGCAGATGCCCTCGTTGTCATCCACAACCATGGCACACTACACAAGCACGACACATCCATAGATGCTCCTGCACTGCCTGAACGACTATGGAGGAAATCAGGCTTGTCAGCAGATTTCCTCCACTACAAGTTTATGCTGCGAACATGCCAAAATTACAGCCATTCTTAAGAAACCCTTATATCACTCTGATTCTGCATTTAACAATTGCCCTATCTCTCTACTTAACTTGGCTTCCAAACTACTGGAGCGGCTTGTCTACAATCGCCTTAACGTCTTTATTTCCTCTAACTCCCTTCTTGACACCTTCCTATCTGGTTTCCGGACCCAACATTGCACTGAGACTGCTCTCACGAAAATCACTAATGACTTGCTCACCACCAAGTCAAAAGGTCACTTTTCTATTCTACTTCTTCAGCATCTCTCTGCTGATCACCCTCTCCTTCTCCGAATCCTCTGCTCCCTCAGCATTCAAGAGACTGCTTTGTGGTTCACATCATACCTACAAGATCGAACATTTAGTGTCTCCTTCTCTGGCACCTCTTCTTCTCCTCACCCTCTGTCTGTTGGCGTAACCCAAGATTCATGCCTAGGCCTCCTTCTTTTCTCCATCTATACATCCCCACTTGGTACCCAAATAAACTCTTTTGGATTTCAGAACCATTTCTATACAGATGATACTCAAATCTACCTCCCAGCACCAGATCTATCTCCATCTCTTCTAACACATGTTTCTAACTGCCTCTCAGGGATATCCTCCTGGATGTCCACCCACCACCTCATACTCAATATGTCTAAGACCAAACTCCAAATTTCCCCACCCTCTATTACAGCTCCAACCCATCAATCACATCACTCTCACTGTCAATAATGCCATCATCACTCCTACCTCCCAAGCCTGGTGCCTTGGGGTTCTACTGAACCCTGCCCTCTCTTTCATCCCTCACATACAGTCTAAGCTCCTAACAAAATCTTGCCTTCTCCATCTAAAAAACATTTCCAAATACGCCACTACCTTACACAAGACTATGATTCTAATACACTCATCATTTCTCATCTTGACTACTGCTTGCCCACCACCCGTCTTTCTCCACTGCAATCCATAGTGAATGCCTCTGCTAGACTAATCTACCGTACACAACGTTCAGTGTCTGCTGCACCTCTCTGTCAATCGCTCCACTGGCTTCCTATGGCCTCCAGAATAACATTTAAAATTATGACCTTAAAGTATAAAGCCCTCAACAACATTGCACCCCCTTATATCTCTGCTCTTATCTCTAAATACTCCCCCACCTGCCCTCTTTGTTCTGCCAATGACCTTCTTTTTTCTACCACTAAAACCTCACTAAAAACACATCTGTTTAAAGAAGCCTATCACCTTCCCACCTAATGCACTACACTTCTCTAACCCTTCGGTACCCACACAAAACCTTTAGATTTTAAGTTTGTGAGTTTTCAATCTTGCATTGTGCTTCGGGGAAGTTTCTAAACTCAAAGACATAGCCCTATATCCTTTGCAGCTAATTAATATTGTAATTGTCTTTGCCTGGAACCTAATCCTGTATAGCACTACGGAATATGTTGATGCGTTACAAATAAACGATAATAATAATAACAACAAAAACACAGGTGCTTAATCAGAAAACAGACTAACCTTAATGGGTTGTTTATAGGGACATGATAACCCACTCTGAGAGCAGCCTCTTTTAGCTCACAAGGAAGAAATATTCTGTAGTAAAGTCTACTTGCCTGTCTTTGTAGTGGACAAAATAAAGACATGGAATGTTATCTGGCAGTTAGACCTCTCTCTCACCCTTATCATGCACTCTGAGCCACACATTAGCATACTCAACCACGTATGAACAAACTTAGCCGCAAAATCAATTCTACAAATTTCAGAAATTATATCACATATATAGTTGTCGTAATTGAGAGTGAAGGCCACGCAATGTTAAATTTTATGGCCTTGAGAATGCGGCCCCAAGGTAGATGGAGAAGAGGCGCTGAGGGCGCTCATCGCGAGGCCCGAAGTTGCGGGTTTGCCGAGTGGTTCCCCCCATTGTACACAGAGCCTAGGGACGTGACGGCCCTGCAGTACAGACTTCCTCTGTTTCTATTTCCCACCCAGCCGTGTCAGTGCAGTGAGCGCTCAGCTGACAGCCGGTAAGTGCTGCACATGGTGGTGTAGTGTGGCGGCTGGTTCAGGATCCGCTTCTATGTGTGTTATATGGTAATACGCACAGCTATATCACACATGTGTCATCATGTGCCTGAGTACTGCTAACGAGGTGAGACCCAGAATCAGTGCAGAAAATTATGTGTGGGGGGTAGCGAAATATATCATACATTTGCACACGGGTCCTCTGTGGACCTGGCGGGTCCTGTGGCCCCTGCAGGTCTTTTAAGGCCACTATGGGTCCACTGTGGCCTCCAGGGCCTCCTGTAAGTGCAAAGCACACCATTACCCTATGAACCGCAGCACGCCATCTTGTGTCTGGTTGTGGTAATCCATGAGGTTTTCTTGTCAAAGATACTGGAGAGGGTTGAAGGTCCTTCTCCAGTGTACCGTGATATGTCTGACCTCTCTACTATGACTTGCCCATCTATGGGTATACCTACATGCTATAGCTCACAGCTTCACTGAGTTACACAAGCCCCTTCACCACTACAAGGTAGTGACCCAGAAGGGGAAGAAGCATTACTGTTTAGTAACTACCTGGTTCCAGTTCATTGCTCTTCCCAAGTAAATATGTACTAGCATCCGGGAGACAAGTCCAAAGGTGCACAAGTGTTTTTGCCAGTGTTTTGCCTTATAAAATTAAACTGGAGTTGAAAAATACCAGTTCCCAAGAGAGATGCATTTGAAATTGCAACCACAAATTTTGAAACACAAATTATTTATACAGTTAGACACATTGATGCATCTGAAACTGCTGTGTTTTTTCACATAAGGATCTCAAAGAAGAATAAAAATGATATATATGTTTGGAAACACTGATTCTATGAGCATAACTAAGCAGAAAAAAGTCACATGGTTGTTTTTTTATTAGAAAAAAAAGCCTCTACAGGTGCCTTGAATGGTGCATGCGGCCTGTTTCTTGACCTGAGAGGGGGAAGATACCAAATAAATAATCTGGACAAAGAATCTGGACAGATAATCTACCTGTTTCCTCCAACATCACACCTCCCTTCACCGATTGCTACAAAAACAACCCCTTATTAGCCAGCTCTCAGGATGTGATGTAACAAACACAAAGTGGATTCCTCCACTCATAAACAGTCAAAAACTTAGAATTTCCCCCTAAAAAATGTGTATTCCCATGGAATAAATAGCTGCTGATGTTGTTAGTTTGGTACATACTTAACAAATTAATGTATTTTTTGTTGAACTACTGTGGTCCTTTTACTTTTGTGCGTGCTTTTGGCCCTGTCAGCCAATGAGCACTAATATAGCTGTATATGTCATACAGACAGACATTAGTATGCTCTATAGATTTCCTGTTACATTCAATGAAGTACAAACACAACTTTGGTAATGCTTTAAAAAAAACTATGTTCAGTGTTGCTTTAAGTAAAATTATTTTCTTTGCATTTATGAAATCTGAGGGGTTTATTATTTAATACAGAGTATATTTCACTGGGTACAGTGGATTGTATCATGTTAAAATGTTTGCATGATGATGATAGAGAGTTAAAGGGCACATTTTCAGAAACATTGATTTATTCTATATTTTAATTGGACTTCTTGATTCAATTCATAATTCGATTCATGTTCAGTTGTCTGTTCTGTCTCTCTCTGTGCACTCTCTCCCTCTCTATGTGCATCCTGTCTCACTCTTTGTGAGCACGCTATTTCTCTGTGTGTGTGCGCTCTCTATCTGCGCTCTTTCTCTCCCCCTCCTCTCTGCCTCTCTCCCAGTCACCCAACTCTGCTGCGCCTGCAAATGCGATTCCCTGCACGTTAGGTCAATCAGCTTGTGAGTAAGGCCTGCATAGAACGCATCGCACAGGCGTTACTCACAACTAATAAGTATTATAGGTGATGCAGAGTATAGCAGTAGATTTGACCATCATTTTTATGATCCTAACTTGGCACACAATGATAAAAAAGACAAGACATGGAAAAAGGGGGTGGAGAGTAAGGGTGTGGATCATTATCATATTTATTATGATCACTATGCTATAATTTCACCGTTGGGTATTTCATGGCTACCGGATGTTTCCAGTTTTGTCCCTACCAGCAGTGGAGGTACAATGGTGGCTCACCAAGACTTTGTTAAATTTGTTCTTAGAGTGAGGGCTAGAAGGGTTAGGGTTGTGGCAGATGATAAGCTTTACATCATAGATATAATTGTGGTACTAAGGGCCATTGGTAACGCTCAGGAATGTTGTGGGCCTGCAATGAGCGACAAAGGTGCTCAGATTGTGTGGCAAACAGCATTGCCAGGCTTCAAATTGGATGCCTGTCATTTTTGACAGGCAATTTCCTAGTACTAAAATAGTGAAGCGCACAGTGCTCAACTACTTTACTACGTAAAGATTATCAACTACCACAGCCCTAACCCTAAATCTAACTCAGAGAACACATTGAACAAAGTCTTGGTGAGTTACTGATGCACCACCTACTGGCCGCTGCTGGAGGGGACGAAACAGAAAAGATCAGATGCAATTAGACATAAAATCTGATTGGGTCAGAAATTCAATTCTGTGTTTTTCAGCAGCTCACGTTACGTTATTAATAAAAGGCAGGTGCTTTCACACATATATTTGATTACTATTAGTGTACTCTCTCATATAGGAGCAATCTGTATTTATTATTATTAATATTAACTTTTATTTGTATCGCGCCAGCATATTCCGTAGCTCGGTACAGGGGATAAGAACAAAGAAAATGCAATATTAACAAAATCAGAAAATTAATTTAGATGGAATATCCCCTCTAATGATGCCATATCCATTTATACCCACGTCCCTCTATATGAGACACAAGTCCTGTCTTTATATAGCAAAGCTGGTGTATAAATGAAATACATTTTTATTAATCTTAGTGAGGCTTTCTATACACAACACTGAATGATTTGAATTGTTTTAGCCCTTGTACATAAACCTGCAATAGAGGAGGCATTATATTATAATAAACATATTAGTGCTTTGTTTTTATATACTTTTCTTACAATTTACACACTCATATGTGTGTGTATATATATATATATATATATATATATATATATTATACACTGTACCAGGCAATGGGACTGACACATTATACCAGCCCATGTAAAAAATGATGGGACATACTGTACAACCCCAGGTTCTCTGTATTGCTTGCAGCACAAACTGCACAATAGAAACAGACCCAGTCAGGAAGTGGTTAATAAGAGGAGCACGTGGTTATTACCAGAAGGGAGCTGTAGAAGGGAGCCGGGTCCGCCTCATTGTCAGAAATGAGCAGCGCGCAGCATTAATACAACAGCACAGCGCCGCCATGATGTGGAGGGCACGGGCCGCCCAGTAACACTGCTCAATATCAGTCAGCACCTTGTATGAACCTGCAGCTCGCCTCCTAGCGGAGCCTCGCAGTACTGCGCACAGCCTGCAACCCAGAGCTCAATGTATCAGGTTATTATTACTATTTTTAGTATTTATAGGACTTTTGTTATAACCAGTCAGCTAATCGGAAGAAGAGCACAGATTAGAAAACCAAATCCACACTCAGAATACTCCATAACCAAATATAACAAAAGGTGACAATATAAACAGTTTGCTGTAATTTGTGTAAACAAAATGCATTGGAACATATGGAGGCAGATATAATATTACACTTTAAAAAAGATAAACCGGTAAAGTGGTCTGTGGAGGTTGTTCTGAGATCCATTCATGTAATCCCCATCACATCTGCATCTCCCAGCCTTGCAGGCTGAAAAAAATATTTACGGGTTTAACACTACCATTTTTTTTCAAGGCTGTAACTCCTGAGGCAGGGAGTCCATAAGTGAGGTTGGTAGATAATTTTCTATTTAATTGGTGTCTTTTGGAAAGCCCTTAACTCGGAAGCTGTTCGGAGCCGCTCTTTTGCGAGCCTCACGATGAGCGCTTTTGGCGCTCATTGCGAGCCTCACCCCCCTCTAACTTGCGGGCCTCGAGATGAGCGCCTTTGGCAATCTTCACAGGCCTTGCAATGAGCGCCTTTGGCGCTCATTCCGAGCCTCCCCCCCTCTAACTTACGGGCCTCGGCACTCATTACAGACCGCGCCAAACCTTTGGCCCTCATTGCGCATGCGCAAGGCCGTAACTTTGTGAAATTTTGCAAGAGTTATGGACAAATTCACAATTATGACAACTATATATTTGACTAGCTACTTGCCCATCAAAAATGACGGGAGTAAAATTGTAAGCCAGGCAATGCTGTTTGCCACACAGTGCGAGTCTATGGCCCCTCTGAGCACCTTCGGTGCTCATCTCTCCCTCATCTCTAACTTTCTCTCCCCCCATGTCTATTTTAACTTTCCTGCTCTGCACTGATCACCTTTGCGCTCATCGCGAGCACTACGCTGAGTGCCTCTGGCGCTCATCGCGGGGCTCGCAATGAGTGCCTTAGGCGCTCATTGCAAGCCTCTACCACTCGCAGTGCTCATCGCTCATTGTGAACCTTTCCTCCCTCCTACTGTATGGCCGCTCATTGCAGGGTTCATTAACCTGCAAGTTTTGTGCTTGGGAATGCCATGTGTCTCTTTCCACCATCTCCCCCTGTCCCTTCCCTGTGTGTTTCTCCTCTGTGTGTCTGCTGAATGTTTGTGTGTTACACGTTGACTGCTGTTGGTTTTATTTTCTACGTCCCGCGTGCCTGGCGTTGTTGGTGTAAGTGTTACTGTCTTTGCCGTCATGTATTTTCTAAGTCCTGCGTGCCTGGCTTTGCTAAGCCTCGTTTTCATCCAGTTTCAGAATTTTTACGTTTTCCGTCTGCCATTTTTTCCTCGTTTAGCCTATTTTGGATTGACGAAAACCCCCAAATATGGCTCAAATTGGCTTGCAACCTCACTCCCAGGCTTCCTGGCTCTCCACCTGTGCTGTGTGTTATTATTTTTGTTACATTATTTTGTTTGTTTTCTGGGTTTTTTAGAGTTGCAGTTGCGACCCTCGCAGTTGCCCGCCTTAACTGCTCGCCTCACTTTGCTAGTAGAGCAGTGCAATGAGCGCCTTCGGCGCTCGTAGCAGTCTAAGTCCTGCGTGCCTCAACTGCTCGCCTCGCTTTGCGAGGCTCGCAGTGCAATGAGCTCCTTCGGCACTCATTGCAGCCTAAGTCCAGCATGCCTCAACTGCTCGCCTAGGGGCTGCAACGTGACCAACATCCTTGAACTGAAAACTATATATGTGATACTAAAGCATCAATGTCAGTGGGAAGTTAGCTACAAAACGACATTTTTAATTTACAGAATATTAATTGTAATGTGAAAATATAATTCAATACAATCTATTTTCTTTTCTTTTTTTTTTTTCATTTCCCTTTTTTTCGTATTTTTGATTCTTTATTCTCTCTTCTTTCTCTCTCTTCTTTCCTCTATCTCCTCTCCCCTTTTCTCTCTCTTTCTTTTCTATCACTCACATTTCTCTCTCTTCTCTCCTTTTCCCTCCCCAAACTCTCTCCTTTTCTCTAACCTCTCGCTTCTCTTTCTCCTTTTCCCTATTTCTCTTCTCTATTCTCATTTCCTCTCGTCTCTCCTTTCTCTCCTTTTTGTCTTTGCTCTCCCTTCTCTCTCTACTTCTGTTTACTTTCCTTCTCTCTTTCCTTCCCCTGACTCTCTTCTTAACTCTGCTTTCCTTTCTCCATTCTCTCTCTTCTTTTCTGTCTCTGCTCATCCTTCTCTTTTCTCTTTTCTCACATCTCTCTTCTTTACTTTACTTTCCTCTCTCCATTTTCTCTCTCCTTTTCTGTCTTTGCTCATCCTTCTCTTTCTCTCCTTTCCCATGTCTATCATCTTCTCTCTCCTTTCCTCTCTCCTCTCCCTTCTCTCTCTCCTGTTCTGTCTTTGCTTTCCTTTCTCTCTCCCCTTTCGTCATCTCTCTCTTATACACTCTCCATTTCTCTCTCCTTTCCTTTCCTTTCTCTCACTCCTTTCTGTCTTTCCTTTCCCTTCTAGTTCTCTCCTTTCTCCTCTCTATTTTTTCCACTCTCATTTCCGGTCTACTGACCTTCTATCTATCCTTTCTGTCTTTGCTCTCACTCCTTTCTGTCTTTCCTTTCCCTTCTAGTTCTCTCCTTTCTCCTCTCTATTTTTTCCACTCTCATTTCCGGTCTACTGACCTTCTATCTATCCTTTCTGTCTTTGCTCTCCTGTCTCTTTCTCATCTTTCCTTTCTTCTCTCCCTTTTCTTTCTCCTTTCTGTCTTTGCTCTCCGTTTCTCTCTCCTCTCCATTCTCTCTCTCCTTTCTGTCTTTGCTCTCCTTACCTCTCTTATGTCAATCTTTGCTCTCATTTTCTCTCTCCTCTCTTTCCTTTCTGTCTGTGCTCTCCTTTTCTCTCTAATTTCCTCTCTACTCTCCCTTCTCTCTCTCTCTTTCTCTCTCTCTCTCCCTTTCTGTCTTTGTTCTCCTTCTCTCTCTCTCCTCTCTCTCCCCTCTCTCTTTCTCCTTTCTTCTCTCCTCTCCCTTTGTTTTCTCCTTTTAGGCTTTGCTTTCCTTCTCTCTCTCCTTTCCTCTCTACGCTCCCTCTTCTCTCTCCTTTCTGCCCTTGTTCTTCTCTCTCTCTCTCTCCTTTCTTTCTTTGCTCTCCTTCCCTCTCCCTACCCTATCCCTTCTTTCTCTCCTTTCTGTCCTTGTTCTCCCTTCTCGCTCTCTTTTCTGTCTTTGATCTCCTTCCCTCTCTCTCCTTTCAGTCTTTGCTTACATTCTCTCTCTCATTTCCTCTCTATTCTCTCTCTCTATCTTTCTGTCTTTTCTCTCCTTCTTTCTCTCATTTCCTCTCTCTTCTCCATCTCTCTCCATTCTACCTTAACTCTCCTTTTCTCTTTCCTTTCTGTCTTTGCCCTCCTCTTTCTCCTCTCTTTTATCTCTCTCCTTTCTGCCTTTGCTCTCCTTCTCTCTCTTCTTTCCTCTCTCCTCTCCCTTCACTGTCTCTCCTTTCCTCTCCTCTCCATTCTCTGTCTCTCTCCTTTGTGCCTTTGCTCTCCTTCTCTCTTTCCTTTCCTCTCTCCTCACCATTCTCTCTCTCCTTTCTGCCTTTGCTCCCCTACTCTCTCTCTCCTCTCCCTTCACTCTCTCTCCTTTCCTCTCCTCTCCATTCTCTGTCTCTCTCCTTTGTGCCTTTGCTCTCCTTCTCTCTTTCCTTTCCTTTCTCCTCACCATTCTCTCTCTCCTTTCTGCCTTTGCTCCCCTACTCTCTCTCTCCTCTCCCTTCTCTCTCTTCTTTCTGTCTTTGCTTATCTTCTATCTCTCTTTCCTCTCTATTCTCTCTCTCTCTCTCCCTTTCTGTCTTTGCTCTCCTTCTTTCTCTCATTTCCTCTCTCTTCTCCATCTCTCTCCTTTCTATCTTGGCTCTCATTTTCTCTTTCCTTTCCTCTATCCTCTCCCTTCTCTCTCTCTCTCTCTCCTTTCTGTCTTTGCTCTCCTTCTCTCGCTCCTTTCCTCTCTCCTCTCCATTATCTCTCTCCTTTGTGTCTTTGAGCCTCTGAGCCTCTGTGTGTGTTCTTCTTCTCTCTCCTTTCCGTCTTTGCCCTCCTTCTCTCTCATTTATTTTATTTGTTCTCTTCTCTCTCTCCTTTCCTTGCCCCTTCATTTTCTCTCTCCTTTTCTGTCTTTGCTCTCCTTTTTCTCTCTTTTCCACTATCACTCCTCTACACTGTCTGACATGCTGGGGCTACATGGCAGTCGCATGACTTTGTGGGGTCAGAGCTACAGAGCGTCAAATAGACCAAATAGAAATTAATTTGGTTAAAAGCTTGTACATTATATTTATTTTTAATTCAGCAAGGCTCCAAGAGGATAAAGTGTTGATTCACGCGGTATTATTGCTAAATATAACGAAAACTAAGAAATTTTATAAAAATCAATACAATAAGAGTGCTAGAATAAAAACTTTCTATCATAAACATTATTTTTGATTGTTCAGTAAATTAATCACAGTATGCTAGCAACAATGTGGACATACATGATTAATATTCTATGGTACACTTTTTCTGGTCAACAGATATCGATCTCTACAGAGCGCCTGCTCATAACAGTGTTGTCATGTGTGACACACAGTCTTTTATATTATCTTAGACAAACTCATCTTAATGGCACCAATGCAGTTCATATCAAATGTGAGTAAATATAATTTCCTTACTTCCCAATAAAAATACACACACAAAAATGTTCTGCTTCTGTCTATTCGGGGAGTGGTCAGATTTTTCCTGTTTGTTGGACATTACTAATGGCAGTAAATATAACATTACAAACACATAATCCAAGATACTACCAGTGATGATTACAACAGATGTCCTATCATACAACTGTTTTGCAGTTTTGGTGAGATCAATAATTGCATTTACTATCATATCCCTTCATAAATCTTTATCTCCCAGGTTCCTTACTCTCAACCGTATGCCACCATACACTCATGGTTGAACGTGTAAGGTCAAGTTGCTCTGTAGTGTGTGATACAGTTCTGCCAATCCATCCCATTGGGTTTTGTAACAATCACATGTTCATTTTCACAGAAGGAGCTAACTTTTTTTTTTTTCAATTGTTAAACATTAGAGGAGATATACATGTATATGTTAGGTATACATAAAGATAGAGATGTTACATTTACTGCCGTTCCATCCAACTTACGTGTAAAATCATCAATTACCTCATGATATTGAACCCATTAACCAGTTAAACTTAGGATACTACTTGTTAAAAGCACAGTGTAAGAGCTTTTCATGTTAAACCTATTTTTAGTTTACCATGAAATAACATAAAAATACATGTGCAAACACAGCAAAGCAAATCTTTAGCCATAAAATATATTTTAAAAACATAGTTTACTTAATTAACGGACATGTATTTTTAATTTTAGTTTGTGGAATTAAAAATTAAATTGAACATGAAAAGTGTGTACACTGGCCCTTTAATGTGATGCAAGTAATACACAAAAACTCATGGGATTTACCATAGTTTTATAAGGACTGTAGCCGCTGAAAGTGTCTGCGCATGTAATTTCTCCTCCCAACTATAGAAGCAGGTCATCAAAACCAAATATGATGGCTCCTATTGAAGCATTATTAATTTTACTTTGTAAAAAGTCATCAAATGAGTGTCTTCAATTTCTGGATACCTTCTATGCAATATCACTGTTGATCAGTAGGGGGAACCTTCTTACTAGGTTTAGATCATGCCTGGTGGACACCCTGGAGCTTTTGCCTGAACACTTTCAGTCAGAAATCTCTCTAACATATCAATACTACAAAGTGACAAAATTCACTCACCAACAAAAAATATGTGGAACTTCTCAAATAAGACTTCACTATTTCAGATTGTACCTGTATTTCCATATAAATTCTAGATATGTCCTCATCACTCCTACCTCACAGGCTCATTGTCTTGGAGTTGTACTGGACCCTGCAGTCTCTTTTATTCTGGACATACAATCAATAACAAAATCTTGCCAGTTTCACCTAAAAACATCTCCAAAATACATCACTATCTTACAAAAAGACACAGCTAAAATTCTAATACCCTCTCTCATAATTCCTCGACTTGACTACTGCAATTTGCTCCTTGCTGGCCTCCTCATCTCTCATCACTCAAATCCATAATGAATGCCTCGGCTAGACTCATCTACCATACTCATTTCTCTGTTTCTGCAGCTCTCCTCTGTCAATCACTTCACTGGCTTACTATGGCCTTCAGAATCAACTTTAAAATCATGACAATAATATATAAAGCCAGCAACAACAGTGTACCCCCTTATATCACTGCTCTTGTTTCAAACTACTCCCTCAACCACTCTCTTCATTCTGCTAATGACCTTATTCTTTTTTTGTGCTGCCGCTATTCTCTGGAACTCCTTGCCTCGCTCCACTAGACTTTCTTCCTGTCTTAAAACCTTTAAAAAAATCACTAAAAACACATCTGTTTAAAAAAACTCAACACCTTCAGCTTTAATATGCACAATTGCACACTCCACAGCTTAATAACACTCACACTCACAATCTACAGTACAACACATAGACACCTTCACTTGATTGAATCAATAGCTTTCACACTGCCACCTTGCATCTATCACCCTTTTGTATCACACCCAGACCCTTTATTATTATTATTATTTCCTTTATTTGTAACGCACCAACATATTCCGTAGCACTAAAGGGGTAAATTCAAGTAAAAACAATAGTAACGCAATGAAGAAAGAAAAAAAAAGAATTGAGGGCCCTGTCTTTGAGATTAATATTAGGGGTACACAGAGCTTACACTAGAGCACATAAGATTAAAAACTCTCAGACTTACAATCTGAAGATGCCTCCCTGTATAAATGTCATTAACAGTGGTAGATATCATAACGAGATGATATAGTATGTTGATACTTACATTTTTTCTAGCTGTAGGGTTGGTAAATTATTGTGCACATTCATAAGTTGTTAAAACCCATATTGTGTGGTGAAAAATGGAAGCATGGCAATTACACATTACATGCTGCAGATTGGAGGGTTCAGTTTAAATGATTAAAGCTGGTTTGAGCTAAAAATGAGCCATCTGAGGACCTCCTTGTGCTGAAATGGTTTCATCTGGAGCCTTCTCTATTGAGCAGTGATGTTTCTCCAGCCAGCATGAAAAGCTGACGGTTCCAACGAGCGAAGACTTAGAAGGCACACTCATCAGCTGTACATAGACACATGCAGAGTCTGGGGCTCCTACAGACTTCCTGAGCGCTGACCTGTGTGCACACAAGAGAGCACATCTTCAGTAATGTGGGGAGTACTAGGACAGTGACTGCAGGCATTATATGATCAATGTAAGGCACTGTGTCGCATATACCTCAGCATATTAAGAAAGTCTATGAAGAAGGAGCACATTCTTTAACTGCTCAAACACTTGGCAGAGTGTGTAGAGCTCCATGCAGGCTGCAGATAAGATATTTTGCTCAGATTAACCTGTTGTATTAGGTCCAAGGAAAGGATTGGTACAGATTAGAGATGTCGCAAACAGTTCGCCCGTGGACTATTCACAGCGATTTTGGCTCGTTCACGCTTGCAGCGGACGGCAAACACATGCGCTTTTTGGTTCGCCCCCTATTCTTTATCAATGAGGAAACTTTGACCCTGCACCTCACAGTCAGCAGACACATTCCAGCTAATCAGCAGCATACACTCCCTTCCAGAGCCTTCCATCTGAAGGACAGCATACATTTTAGAATCATTCTGAAGCTGCATTCGTTGAGAGAGGACAGATAGTGTAGCTACTGGAGATTTAATAGTGAAATAGATAGCCAGGCTGTGCATTTAGCTTCCACTACACACCTGAAGGACTCATCTGATATCTGCTGCAAGGATAGCAGCCCAAAAAGCCCTTCTTAGGGCTAGAACATCATTTATTTTATTTTATTATTTTTGTCTGTGTAATCTAATTGCATATGCCTGCCTGCCAGTGTGTGTGTGTGACAGGCTAACAACTAACAGCTTATATTGTGCTTATTTTCACTACTCATACCTGGTGGTGTACCATACATTGAAAACAACCATTTTTTTCCTGTAATCTAATTTCAGTTGCCTGCCTGTGTCAGGCTCACAGCTAATATTCTGCTCTGTTTCACCAATCATAGTTGGTGTACCATACATTGAAAAAAAAACAACCTTTTTTCCTTTAATCTAATTTCAGTTGCCTGCATGTGTCAGGCTCACAGCTTATATTGTGCTCAGTGAAATAAAACAACACTTTTTTGACTGTAATAGATTGAATAGCAATTGCCTGCATACAGGCGTGTGTGTGAAGCCTATTGCATCTACTCTGCCAACTTTTGCCAGTGCACAGTGATACGTCATATCTGGTGCAACCGTAGTGTACAGTGAAATAAAAGAACCCTTTTTTGACTGTAATCGACTGAATATCAGTTGCCTGCCTACAGGCATGTGTGTGAAGCCTATTGCATCTACTCTGCCAACTTTTGCCAGTGCACAGTGATACGTCATATCTCTTGCAACCGTAGTGTACAGTGACATAAAACAACCCTTTGTTTGACTGTAATTGATTTAATATCAGTTGCCTGCCTACAGGCGTGTTTGTGAGGCCTACAGCGCCTACTCTGCCAACTTTTGCCAGTGCACAGTGACACTCATATCTGGTGCATCCTAGTGTACAGTGACATAAAAGAACCTTTTTTTGACTGTAATCGATTGAATATCAGTTGCCTGCCTACAGGCGTGTGTGTGAGGCCTACAGCGCCTAGTCTGCCAACTTTTGCCAGTGCACAGTGACACTCATATCTGGTGCAACCTAGTGTACAGTGAAATAAAAGAACCCTTTTTTGACTGTAATCGATTGAATATCAGTTGCCTGCCTACAGGCGTGTGTGTGTGAAGCCTATTGCATCTACTCTGCCAACTTTTGCCAGTGCACAGTGATACGTCATATCTGGTGCAACCGTAGTGTACAGTGACATAAAACAACCCTTTTTTGACTGTAATCGATTGAATATCAGTTGCCTGCCTACAGGCATGTGTGTGAGGCCTACAGCGCCTACTCTGCCAACTTTTGCCAGTGCACAGTGACACTCATATCTGGTGCAACCGTAGTGTACAGTGACATAAAACAACACTTTTTTTTACTGCAATTGATTGAATATCAGTTGCCTGCCTACAGGCATGTGTGTGAGGCCTACAGCGCCTACTCTGCCAACTTTTGCCAGTGCACAGTGACACTCATATCTGGTGCAACCGTAGTGTACAGTGACATAAAACAACACTTTTTTTACTGCAATTGATTGAATATCAGTTGCCTGCCTACAGGCACTTGTGTGAGGCCTACAGCGCCTACTCTGCCAACTTTTGCCAGTGCACAGTGACACTCATATCTGGTGTCACAGTAGCTTGCACGCATAGTACCACCAATCGAAAAAAAAATGACAGGCAGAGGCAGGCCACCCCGCATGGGCCGTCGTGGTCGTGGTGCTGTGATTCCCTTTGGCCCTAGAATAATGCCCAGTTTTCAGAGGCAACGTACCCTGAACTTGAAAAGTTCTGAGGACATGGTTGACTGGCTAACACAGGACACCCAATCTTCTACAGCTTCCGCTCGTAACCTAGACGCACCATCCTCCTCCAGCTTATCTTCGGGCACCACTCCAGTTACCACTCGCCCTCCTGCCGCAACCACCAACACTAGCACCACAGCCGCTTCACCACTTGATACGTCAGCAGAGTTATTTACACATCCGTTGTAAGAAATGAGTGATGCGCAAACATTAGTGCCAGAGGATGTAGATAACAGGGATATGTCCCAGTCAGGCAGCATTACACACATGGACGTACGGTCTGATGATGATGATGTTGTACCCGGTGCTGCTTCCTTTGTTGAGTTGTCAGATACAAGTGAAGTGGTTGATGATGACAATGCGTCCGTGGATGTCACGTGTGTGCCCGCTATAAGAGAAGAAGAACAGGAGGAAAGTTCAGATGGGGAGACAGAGAGGAGGAGGAGATGGAAGCAGGGGGAGGTCGTCGAAAGGACTAGTGGGGTCCGCCAGACAGCACGCCAGTCAACGCATGCTGTTGCCACCACCAGAATGCCGTCATTGCAGAGCTCAGCAGTGTGGCAATTTTTGGGTGTGTCTGCCTGTGACAACAGCGATTCCATTTGCAACATGTGCGAAAAGAAACTCGTGGGAAGTCCAACACCCACCTAGGTACAACTTCTTTGCGAAGTCACATGATGTCACATCACAAACGCCTATGGGATCAACACATGAGTACAAGCAGCGCACAAAGTCAAATCCAGCAACTTCAGCCACGTCAACCACTGCTGCCCTGCTTGCCCCCTCTCAACCATCCGCCAGTCTCTGCGGATCTGCCCACAGTCAAGTGTCTGTCAAGGACATGTTTGAGCGTAAGAAGAAGCCAATGTCACAAAGTCACTCCCTTGCCCGGCAGCTGACAGCTTGCTTGTCTGAACTCTTAGCCCGTCAGCTTTTACCATACAAGCTGGTGGAGCCTGAGGCGTTCAAAAAATTTGTAGCTATTGGGACACCTCAGTGGAAGGTACCCGGCCGAAATCTCTTTGCACAAAAGGCAATCCCCAACCTGTACTCGATTGTGCAAAAGGAAGTAATGGCATCTCTGGCACACAGTGTTGGGGCAAGGGTCCATCTGACCACTGATACCTGGTCTGCAAAGCATGGTCAGGGCAGGTATATCACCTACACTGCACATTGGGTAAACCTGGTGACGGCTGCCAAGCATGGAATACGTGGCTCTGCAGAGGAGTTGGTGACACCGCCACGACTTGCAGGCAGGCCTGCTGCCACCTCCTCTACTCCTCCTACTCCATCCTCTTCCATAACCTCCTCGGCTGAGTCCTCTTCTGCTGCTGCTATGTCTTGCTCCACATCAACGGCACCCCCCCAACTCCACAGGTACTATTTCACATCCCGGATACGGCAGTGTCACACCATCTTGGGGTTGACTTCCCTGAAAGCAGAAAGTCACACCGGACCAGCACTCCTGTCCGCCCTGAACACACAGGTGGATCAGTGGCTGACTCCGCACCAACTGGAGATCGGCAAAGTGGTTTGTGACAACGGAAGAAATTTGTTGGCGGCATTGAATTTGGGCAAGTTGACACATGTGCTGTGCATGGCACATGTGTGTAATCTGATTGTACAACACTTTGTGCATAAGCACCCAGGCTTACAGGACGTCCTGAAGCAGGCCAGGAAGGTGTGTGGCAATTTCAGGCATTCGTACACGGCCATGGCGCACTTTACAGATATCCAGCGGCGAAACAACATGCCAGGGAGGCGCTTGATTTTAGACAGCCCGACACGTTGGAATTCAACACTCCTAATGTTCGACCGCCTGCTCCAACAAGAAAAGGCCGTTAATGAGTATTTGTATGACCGCGGTGCTAGGACAGCCTCTGCGGAGCTGGTGATTTTTTTGCCACGTTACTGGATGATCATGCGCAATGCCTGTAGGCTTATGCGTCCTTTTGAGGAGGTGAAAAACCTGGTCAGTCGCACCGAGGGCACCATCAGCGACATCATACCATTTGTTTTCTTCCTGGAGCGTGCCCTGCGAAGAGTGCTGGATCAGGCCGTAGATGAGCGTGAAGAGGAAGAGTTGTGGTCACCATCACCACCAGAATCAGCATTATCAGCATCGCTTGCTGGACCTGCTGCAACGCTGGAAGAGGATTGTGAGGAAGAGGAGTGAGAGGATGAATGTGGCTTTGAGGAGGAGGAGGAAGACCAACCACAACAGGCATCCCAGGGTGCTCGTTGTCACCTATCTGGTACCCGTGGTGTTGGACGTGGCTGGGGGGAAGAACATATCTTCAGTGAGATCACTGAGGATGAGGAACGGGCCATGACTAGCTCGGCATCCAACCTTGTGCAAATGGGGTCTTTCATGCTGTCGTGCCTGTTGAGGGACCCTCGTATAAAAAGGATGAATGAGAACGACCTGTACTGGGTGTCCACGCTACTAGACCCCCGGTATAAGCAGAAAGTGCCTGAAATGTTACCGAATTACCACAAGTCGGAAAGGATGCAGCACTTCCAAAATAAATTAAAAAGTATGCTTTACACAGCATTTAAGGGTGATGTCAAAGCACAACGGCAATCTAACAGCGGAAGAGGTGAACATAATCCTCCTTCTCCCACGACCACGCCGGCAAGGCCTGAGCTATCCCAATTTGCAATAGAACTTCTGTCCTGCCCGCTTCAAGTGTCCTGTCAGAAAGGACCTTCAGTGCAGCAGGAGGTTTTGTCACTGAGAAGAGAAGTCGCCTAGGTCAAAAAAGTCTAGATTACCTCACCTTTATTAAGATGAATGAGGGATGGATCCCGAAGGGACTGACAGTGGGCGATACATTCGATTAAAAAAGGCCTGATAGATGAGCTGCCTTGAGCTAATAATGGTCCACACGCTGCTGTATTTTATCCCTGAATGCCGGATATCTTTTGTGTGACTTATCCGCCACCAACTAGGGTTCAAGACGCAATGTTTTTAGGGCACTTTCTGCCTGGCAAACTAACATCAATTTTTCTGGTCGCTGCAACAATACCTAATTTTTGCATTTAAATTCTTTTATTGTCAGAAGGCGTACAGCATGTAATGAAAAATAAAGCATTTTTGAACAGTCTTGCAGTTGTGCAAAAATACATATTTACAATAAAGACATTTTGTGAAAGTTAGCTGGCTAGTTCTTCTTATTTTTACTTTTTAGGTTAATAAGTTTTTCCTATTTTTTACTGTGATTGCAATTTAAGAGATACCTAAAACATGGTAAAACAGACAATAGTAAAGAGTATATCTGCAGGAAACACCAAAGTCCTATTAGCTATCATCCCTCCAGCAGTATTAGCTTATTATTTACAATATCTAACCTGGGCAATCACCCTTGGGTTACCCTAGGGCAGGCTTCAGTAAGCGACCTCTCCTTTCCTGGGATGATTTTGCCGCCGGTTGCTTCTAAAGGGTCTCCAGGGCTCCCCCACTCTGGTTCTTCCCCAGTGTCGCTTCAACCAGTAACAAATGTTTTATATTTGTAAAGCGACCCAATGATCCCCCTTGATAGAGGTTTATCTTTACAAATTTTGGAGAACCAATTTAAGACCGGTGTCCCCTGTTTCTGGGTCAGGGAGTGTGTGAAATGCCTCAGCCTACAGTAATTGTAATGTTCTGACAGCGGTAGCTCATGCTTGTCCCTCAGTTCCTCATAGGTGAGCATCTGGCCCTTTACTAACCAGTCTCCCAGTCTATCTAGTTTCCTTGACCTCCACCAGTGTTGTGATGTTGTGCTCATGTGTTTCGGGGCCTGAGGTTGGTCAAGAATTGGGGTCATTTGGGTGGATCCAGGGAACAAACCTGTGTGTTTCTTGGTCCATTTCCAGTATGATAGTGAGTGTCTGATTAGGGGGTTTGGCGAGTTTTTAAGGCTCTGAGGCAATTCTGATAGCCAAGCCACCTTGTCCCAGGATAAGGGCCTTAAAGTGTGGTTCTCTAAATACACCCAGGCCGGTTGATGCCCTATAGAATGTGCTATTGGGAGGAAAGATAACTGAGCTGCCTTGTGGTAATATTTTAAGTTTGGACACGATAGTCTCCCCTCTGACTTATGAAGGTACATAATTTTCTTTGTGATGCATGAGGGAGAGTGGTTCCAGATAAACTGAAATATTTTCCTTTGAATATTTTCTAATTATTTTTATTTAATCGGGATCGGGAGTGTTCGAAATATGTAGAGCAACCTAGGAAGGACATTCATTTTTATCGTATTTATTCTCCCTAGCCATGATAACCTATACTTTGTCCATTTACTCAGGTCATTAATTATTGTTTTATAAAGTTTGGAGTGGTTGGCTTTGTACAAGTCCTCTACCTTAGGGGTTAGTCGGGTTCCCAGGTAGTTTATGTGGTTCTTATCACACTTAATATTAAACTTCTCTTGGAGACCCTGCTTCTCTACTGCTGTTAAGTCAATCGCTAGTGCTTCTGTCTTCTCTATGTTCAGTTTAAGGCCAGATAACTGACCAAACTCCTCCATAGTTCTAATCAACTCTGGGACCGATTGGGTAGGGTTTGAGAGCATACACAGCAGGTCGTCTGCAAATAGACAAGTTTTGAAATGGTGATGGCCTATTTTTATGCCTGTGATCCCAGCGTTGGCCCTAATTGTCTGAGCCAGGGGTTCTATTGTTATTGCGAATAGAAGGGGAGAAAGGGGGCACCCCTGTCTTGTTCCTCTTTCTATTTAATTAAGGATCTCTCATCTCCCGGAATCTGTAACCTTGCCCTGGATGATTTGTATAATGAGTGAATGAGATTTATGAAATGGCCTTTAACACCAAATTTTTCAAGCGTGACGTATAGGTAAGTCCACTCCAGGGAATCAAACGCCTTTTTAATGTCAAAGGCCATAAGACAGGCTTGAATTTTAGAGGCTTTGGTGTGGTGCAGTAGGTTCGTGACTTTTCTAATGTTGTCTCCCGCTTGCCTGTGGGAGACAAAGCCTACTTGGTCATTATGTATTAACTTAGGCAAGAAGGATGACATTCTATCCGCTATTATTTTTGACAGGATCTTTGTATCACAGTTTAGTAATGATATTGGCCTGTAGTTTTTTGGTTCTAGGGCATCTCGACCCTCCTTAGGGAATAGAGCGATATCTGCCCTGTTTAGCTCTGCTGGTGTTTGCTTGCCTTCTAGAACTCTGTTAGAGTGACCAAGTGCGGGCCTAATATGTCTATAAATTTTTTATAATATAAATTGGTGTACCCGTCTGGGCCTTGTGACTTACCAGGTTTAAAAGTTCTGGACTGCTTTTCTCACTTCCTCTAGGTTCACTTTGGCATTTAAAGTCTCTAAGTCATTTTCTTCTATTAAGGGGAGATAACAGGAATTAAGAAATCCCCTCATTTTGTGTAGATCTATGTGTTTTGTTGCCGTATAAAGGGTATTGTAAAATTTTGTTAAAATCTTCTGGATCTTATTTGGGTTTGTTGTTTTTTCTCCCTTCGAGGTCTTAATTTGAAGTATCCTATTTTGTGTTGTTTTGGTTTGTAGTTTCCTGGATAGTAACAGGCCAGGTTTATTGGCTTTATTGAGTCCGATAGGAATAAATAGTACAACTGAACACACCACTCCTATCTGGTGGCACCTTAGATTGAACGCGCAGTGCCCGCCCCAAATTTGAAGTGGGAGGACCGACCAAGCATCTTTTTCCATCTCCCGCTTCCAAAAATCCATGCCATATACACGTCCCCTGATAGGTGACGTAACAGGTATTAAACTGATAGGAATAAATAGTACAACTGAACACACCACTCCTATCTGGTGGCACCTTAGATTGCACGCGCAGTGCCCCAAATTTGAAGTGGGAGGACCGACCAAGCATCTTTTTCCATCTCCCGCTTCCAAAAATCCATGCCATATATACGTCCCCTGATAGGTGACGTAACAGGTATTAAACTGATAGGAATAAATAGTACAACTGAACACACCACTCCTATCTGGTGGCACCTTAGATTGCACGCGCAGTGCCCCAAATTTGAAGTGGGAGGACCGACCAAGCATCTTTTTCCATCTCCCGCGTCCAAAAATCCATGCCTTATACACGTCCCCTGATAGGTGACGTAACAGGTATTAAACTGATAGGAATAAATAGTACAACTGAACACACCACTCCTACCTGGTGGCACCTTAGATTGCATGCGCAGTGCCCCAAATTTGAAGTGGGAGGACCGACCAAGCATCTTTTTCCATCTCCCGCTTCCAAAAATCCATGCCATATACACGTCCCCTGATAGGTGACGTAACAGGTATTAAACTGATAGGAATAAAAAGTACAACTGAACACACCACTCCTATCTGGTGGCACCTTAGATTGCACGCGCATTGCCCCAAATTTGAAGTGGGAGGACCGACCAAGCATCTTTTTCCATCTCCCGCTTCCAAAAATCCATGCCATATACACGTCCCCTGATAGGTGACGTAACAGGTATTAAACTGATAGGAATAAATAGTACAACTGAACACACCACTCCTACCTGGTGGCACCTTAGATTGCATGCACAGTGCCCCAAATTTGAAGTGGGAGGACCGACCAAGCATCTTTTTCCATCTCCCGCTTCCAAAAATCCATGCCATATACACGTCCCCTGATAGGTGACATAACAGGTATTAAACTGATAGAAATAAATAGTACAACTGAACACACCACTCCTATCTAGTGGCACCTTAGATTGCATGCGCAGTGCCCCAAATTTGAAGTGGGAGGACCGACCAAGCATCTTTTTCCATCTCCCGCTTCCAAAAATCCATGCCATATACACGTCCCCTGATAGGTGACGTAACAGGTATCAAACTGATAGGAATAAATAGTACAACTTAATACACCACTCCTATCTGGTGGCACATTCCATTGCACGTGCAGTGCCCCAAATTCGAAGTAGGAGGTCCGACCAAGCATCTTTTTCCATCTCCCTGTTCCAAAAATCAATGCCATATACACGTCCCCTAATAGTGGACGTAACAGGGATTAAACCGATATGAATAGTACTACTTAACAGTACACACCTTATAATAACGCAGACAGAGGCAACGCAGAGAGAGGAGTCTGAATAAGAGGAGTCAGAGGAGGAAGGTGGCTTTGAGGAGGTGGAAGAACAAACACAGCAGGCATCCCAGGGGGCTTGTTGTCACCTTTCGGGAACCCTTGGTGGTTGGGTGGAGGAAGAGACCTTCAATGACATCAGTGAGGACAAGGAACGGGACATGGCTAGCTTGGTATCCAACCTTGTGCAAATGGGGAGTTTGCGGTTGTGCAAAGGGACTGTTGTTTGCGGTGCATTAAACGGGGAGATTGGTCTGTTACCGTGAAGCGGGTGTAACCCTTACACTACCTGATCGATACAACATCATACCTGATGTTTTAAAGCATTTTATTCCAAACAATTTAGGAGTGTTAGGTGATTTATGCCCTTTATGGCTTAAAACCAGACTCTGCATCAACTATGTAATTTTCCGTGGGAGTTTTGCCATGGATCCCCCTCCGGCATGCCACAGTCCAGGTATTAGTCCCCTTGAAACAACTTTCCCATCACTATTGTGGCCAGAAAGAGTCCCTGTGGGTTTTGAAATTCGCCTGCCCATTGAAGTCTATGGCGGTTTGCCGGGTTCGACGTTCGTGAACATTTGATGAAGTTCGTGTCTGCGGTTCGCGAACCGAAAATGTTATGTTCGCGACATCACTAGTACAGATATATGAATAAGAGGTGTATTTAAGATGAGCAGATTTGAACAGTGATTATAGGGTGGGTATTTTGCAATAGTGGCAATAGCATTACACTCAATTTCTTTTTAAAGTAAAGTGATAGATACACATTGGCAATATGTTTAATGTGCAGTAAACGGTTACGTGAAGCAGTCTGTGGAGAATGTTTGAAAGAGCAAACAGATATTTCTTCTTCAAAGGATGTGCTTCAACAGGATTTTAAACAGATTCAAAGAGTTATTCAAAAACACCTTTAGGTTTATGGTCTCATTTAATTTTTTAAGGAAATGAAAGTATAACAGATCACTGGATAACCAGGTGGAATATTTTCTTGAAGGAATTTCAGAAATATTGTCATCAGAAGAAGAACATGAGGATGAGATGTACAAATCCACAGATTCAAAAGAGGATGGTCAGATAAACCGATAGAATGTGCATTTTATGGAAAAAAGTCTCAGTTATTTAATTGCGGAGGCCAGAGCAGCACTGCATATGGAAGATAAAACAGAGAAACAGGATAAGAATTAAGCATCTATTAGCTTTAGATCATGAGAGTATAAGTAATTAGTGGAGGCAGCCACCAAAAGTTTATGTTCCTGTAGCCAAGCTATCTAAAAGATCTACAATTCCATTGGATGATGTTTCTGCTTTATTTTTTTAATAAGGATTTTATTCCTTACTGAAAAGTTAGATTTCTATCATATTTTCAATGTAAGATCATGCTAGTAAACAACAAAGATGTTTTTTTCATAGCCTGTCATCTTGACAATGGAGAAGGTATAGCTCAACATATTGCATTGCCAGCACCCTGTGATCATAAATAGGCAATATGGCATTCAAATATTTTATACATTTGATATACTATACATACACTATTTACAATACTAATGGTTCTCAACAGGCAGTACCATTGCTTGTCTCTGAAATCTTGTCTGCAGGCCCTCAGGAACAGAGATGAGGAGAGCCTAACACTTTAAGCATCCCACAACCACTAAGTGACAGTCTACATAACTTTTGCTTTATTAAAGGACCACTGAATGATGAAAAATATATATGCTGGAATAATTGAGTCTAAGAGTAAGCTTAGACAGGAAAAATGTCATAAAGCTAGTTTTTAATCAAATATAATAGTTGTCAAACTACGAATTGTCCTCATGCTTTTCGAGCTCGCAAAGCGAGGTCGCAAGAACTGCATCCCTCGCAAAGCGTGGGATGCAGTTTGCTCCGCCGCATTTTTGGAAGGTGGAGGCTCCAACGTCGGCTGTGTTTCGCGAGGGTCCGCATTTGCGGAGGTGGAAGCTCAAAGGCGCCTCACACGCGGTTAAAAACACACACACACGCACGACTTAGAAAAAAAAAAACGACCTCGGAACCAACCTTAACGGCACAAACACCCACACGCACGAAAAATACGACCATAACGGCTGAACCGTGCGCACCTAAAAACAGTCAAAACACACCAAATACTCACAAAATATACATAAAAGCTTACCCATAGCAAGGGGGGCATCCAGGACCTCTGAAAGTGAAGTTACACCTCCATTTAAGTCCAAATTCCAGAGTTCAGACACACGAAAATACCCTAAGCGAGAGAAAAAATGGCTGCTGAATAAAACGAAAACGAGGCTCAAAGCCCAGGACTGTCTAGCCACACACAAACACACTTAGAAAAAACAACAACCTCGGAACCAACCTTAACAGAACAAACACCTACACGCACAAAAAATACGACCATAACGGCCAAACCATTAATTTACCCTGTCACTCATGGGGGTCAATATAGACCCTCAAAAGTCCTTCATTAACCCTGTCACTCATAAGGGTCAATACAGACCCCCATAAGCACTTAATTAACCCCCTCACTCATGGGGGTCAATACAGACCCCCATAAACCCCTAATTAACCCTGTCACTCATGGGGATCAATATAGACCCCCATAAGCCCTTCACTAACCCTGTCACTCATGGGGGTCAATACAGACCCCCATAAGTCTTTCATTAACTCTGTCACTCATGGGGGTCAATACAGGCCCCCATAAGCACTTACATAGTTACATAGTTACATAGTATTTAAGGTTGAAAAAAGACTTTCAGTCCATCAAGTTCAACCTTTTAAGATCTCCTCTGATCTGCAATATGCGGATTAACTATTAATTCATTAGTTGTTAATTCATTATTAATCAATTATTTAATGTTTTTTTTTTTTTATTATTATTAATTAGTCCAGAGGAAGGCTAATAAAAAAAAAAAAAAAAAAAAAACAAGCGAGACTTAGCCAATTGTCTCAAGGGGAAATGTAAAAAATTTGGATCATTACTGTCTCTCTAATTATCCATGATAACCCTGAATACCCTTTTTAATTAGAAATAAATCTAGTCCCCTTTTAAAGTTATCTATCGAATCCGCTGTCACCACCTCCTCTGGTAGAGAATTCCACAGATTAACCACCCTTTCTGTGAAGAACCCTTTTCTTTCCTTGAGGTGGAATCTTTTTACTTCTAACCTCAAGGGATGTCCTCTTGTCAGTTGAAAACCTCTTGGCACAAAAAGCTCCCCCGACAAATCTTTATACTGACCCTGGATGTATTTATATAAGGTAATCATATCTCCTCTTAGACGCCTTTTTTCTAGAGAAAATACGTTTAATTTGGTTAGTCTTTCTTCATAACTTAGCCCCTCCATTCCCCTTATTAGTTTGGTTGCCCTTCTCTGTACCTTTTCCAGCTCTAAAATGTCCTTTTTATGAAGTGGTGCCCAAAATTGTACTCCATATTCCAAATGAGGGCGTACTAGAGATTTGTATAGTGGCAGAATTATATTTGCTTCCCTGGCTTCTATACCCTTCTTAATACATGCTAATATTTTATTTTCCTTTGCAGCTGCTGCTTGGCTTTGAGCACTGTTACCTAGGTGGTTGTCCACAAGCACTCCCAAATCCCTT
Organism: Discoglossus pictus; assembly: GCA_027410445.1. Classification (NCBI taxonomy): domain Eukaryota; kingdom Metazoa; phylum Chordata; class Amphibia; order Anura; family Alytidae; genus Discoglossus; species Discoglossus pictus. The sequence goes on along the minus strand of CM050166.1, from coordinate 180,524,418 downwards.
TCAATATCTGATACACCTAGATTTGCTCCATTAAGATTATAAATTGCATGGCAATTTTTCCTTCCTAGATGCATAACCTTACATTTATTCATATTAAATCTCATCTGCCATTTAGATGCCCATTCCTTACATTTATGTAAATCCCCTTGGGGGAAAGCACATCATTATCTGATGTAATTACCTTGCACAACTTTGTGTCATCAGCGAAAATGGAGATCCCACACTCCAATCCTACCTCTAAGTCATTAATAAATATGTTAAAAAGGAGAGGACCTAATACTGAACCCCGAGGAACCCCACTTACCACATTAGTCCAATCGGAGTATGTTCCATTTACAACAACCCTTTGCTTCCTGTCTTTTAGCCAGCTCTCAATCCATGAGCAGATATTTACTGCAATTCCTGTATCCCTTAGTTTGCCCAATAGTCTCCCATGTGGCACTGTATCAAAAGTATCAAAAGCCTCACTCATGGGGGTCAATATAGACCCCCATCAGCTCTTCATTATTCCTGTCACTCATGGGGGTCAATACAGACCCCCATAAGCACTTAATTAACCCCCTCACTCATGGGGGTCAATACAAACCCCCATAAACACCTTAATTAACCATGTCATTCATGGGGGTCAATATAGACCCCCATAAGCCATTCATTAACTCTGTCGCTCATGGGGGTCAATATAGACCCCCATAAACTCCTAATTAACCCTGTCACTCATGGGGGTCAATACAGACCCCCATGAGCCCTTCATTAACTGTGTCACTCATGGGGGTCAATACAGCCCCCATAAGCACTTCATTAACCCCTTCACTCATGGGGGTCAATAAAGACCCCCATAAACCCCTAATTAACCCTGTCATTCATGGGGGTCAATATAGACCCCCATAAGCCCTTAATTAATCCTGTCACTCATCGGGGTCAATACAGACCCCCATAATCCCTTCATTAACCCTGTCACTCATGGGGGTCAATACAGACCCCCATAAGCACTTAACCCCCTCACTCATGGGGTCAATACAGACCCGATAACCCCCTAATTAACACTGTCACTCATGGGGGTCAATATAGACCCCCATAAGCCCTTCATTAACCCTGTCACTCATGGGGGTCAATACAGACCCCATAAGCACTTAATTAACCCCCTCACTCATGGGGGTCAATACAGACCCCATAACCCTCTTATTAACCCTGCCACTCATGGGGGTCAATATAGACCCACATAAGCCCTTCATTAACCCTGTCACTCATGGGGGTCAATACAGACCCCCCTTAAGCACTTAATTAACCCCCTCACTCATGGGAGTCAATACAGACCCCCATAAACCGCTAATTAACCCTGTCACACATGGGGTCCATACAGACCCTCATTAGCCTCTATTTAACCCCATCAGTCCCATAAGGGTATATTATGACCATTATGGGCCTGTTACAAACCAACATTAACCACATGAGTGCCATGACGGTCCTCAAGGACCATCATGACACTAAGTATAAACACTACACTGCACTATACCCCCCAATAAAACATTAAATATCAACTAAACAGCCTCTACACTCACCTATTAACACCTACACTACTTATCTACACTACCTACCTACCCCCTGATAACCCCCCCACCATTCTAATGACAGAAAATAAAAAACCCTAAAGTCACAAAAAATAAAAAATCTACATTACATAAAATAAAAAAACCTAAGTCGCAGATGTCTTCAGCTAATCACCGCGTGGGGGTGTATCCCATTGTGATTCGCTGATGGCAATAAAGCCTTCGAATTGGTTCAAATAAAGATTGACAGGTGCGTTATACACTCAGCGTGGGATTTTGGGGTGTATCCCTTTCTCATTGGTTCTCAATTGGCATCTTCTCATTGGCTGAATTTGATAGACAGCGCTTTCAGCCAGTCAGAAGCCGCCATTGCCACTTTTATTCTGGAACACTCCGTAGGAAGCTCATTAGCGTCGGGGACATCCGCCAGGGTGGATGTGTGTTGTTGTTTTTTTGTTTTTTTTTAGAGAGCGTGGATTCTTCTGGGGCAGAAGACGAGGAGGCTGGAGACATTGTGGGGAGGTAAGTACAATGTAGATTGTGTTGATTTTACTTGGTTTTATGTTTATGTATGTGAACTAATGTAATGGTTTTTTTTTTAACGGTCTGCGACGGAGAAGCAAAGATGGAGGACGTGACACGCTGGAAAGGTGAGTAGAATATTTAGAATGTTTATAATGTTTATTTATTTTATGTAAACGTGTTGTAGTAATTTTTTAAATCTTTTTTACCCTAGGTTGGTGATCTGAAAAAACATCTCAAAGGTAAGTGGCCTTAATTATTTTAGCTTAGAATTAGGGTTGCTATATAGAGATAGCATGTATTGTATATTAGATACATAGGGGGATGTATATTAGATAGATAGTATTGTATATTAGATGATGGATGTATATTAGATAGGGGGATGTATATTAGATAGGGGGATGTATATTAGATAGGGGTGTATTGTATTTAATTGTATTGTATTTAATTGTATTGTATTGTATTTAATTGTATTTTTTTTTTACAAGTTGATTTACCTTAAAACGTAAAGGCTGAGAAACTGCAGAGTGCACTAATTGTGCCCAGGTGAGAGGGGTGTGGCTTGACTGTTAAACTTGTATAAAAGGTTTGTGAGCTGGTTTGGGGTCTGTTTACAAGTGGATTTACCTTAAAAAGTAAAGGCTGATAAACTGCAGAGTGCACTAATTGTGCCCAGGTGAGAGTGGTGTGGCTTGACTGTTAAACTTGTATAAAAGGTTTTTGAGCTGGTTTGGGGTCTGTTTACAAGTGGATTTACCTTAAAAAGTAAAGGCTGAGAAACTGTAGAGTGCACTAATTGTGCCCAGGTGAGAGGGGTGTGGCTTGACTGTTAAACTTGTATAAAAGGTTTGGGAGCTGGTTTGGGGCCTGTTTACAAGTGGATTTACCTTAAAAAGTAAAGGCTGAGAAACTGCAGAGTGCACTAATTGTGCCCAGGTGAGAGGGGTGTGGCTTGACTGTTAAACTTGTATAAAAGGTTTGTGAGCTGGTTTGGGGTCTGTTTACAAGTGGATTTACCTTAAAAAGTAAAGGCTGAGAAACTGCAGAGTGCACTAATTGTGCCCAGGTGAGAGGGGTGTGGCTTGACTGTTAAACTTGTATAAAAGGTTTGGGAGCTGGTTTGGGGCCTGTTTACAAGTGGATTTACCTTAAAAAGTAAAGGCTGAGAAACTGCAGAGTGCACTAATTGTGCCCAGGTGAGAGGGGTGTGGCTTGACTGTTAAACTAGGATAAAGGATTTGTGAGCTGGTTTGGGGCCTGTTTACAAGTGGATTTACCTTACAAGTAAAGGCTAATAAATTGCAGAGTGCACTAATTGTGCCCAGGCGAGAAGGCAGAAGTTAATAGAAACCGGAGAAGGGGAACTTGTGAGCTTGCGAACATTTTCAGTATCAAGTGCAATTCTAGTAAAAGCCTAGGAGTTTAAAAAAAAGGAAGGCCTTCAAAGAAAAGGGAAAGCAGATTTATAGTGCAAAGGAGGAAAACTTTATATAAATATATTATTTTATATTCTTTATTTTCCCACTGAAATTTCGTAGACAATAATAATAATTATGAGTCAGTCCAGTGGCAACCTTATTCAGTGTACATCCTGTCATATGTATGCAATACTGGAACAGATGATCCAGGGTCCATACCTCTGTGAGAGGTGTGAGCATGTTGCCTCTCTGGAAGCTCAAATTGGAGATCTGGAGAGGAGAATTGCAGCACTTAGTAATATTGCTCCACTGGAAAGGGGGTTGGTGCTCACTGAGCACAGTTTAGCTGGGCCTAGCATGGAGGGTGGAGCTGGGGCTAGTGAGGATGTCCAGGGAGGCAGCTGGGTTACAGTTACAAGGGGAAGCAGGGGGAACAGGAGGAGGCAGGCTAGTTCTGAGTTGGCAAACAACAACAGATTTGCCAGATTGAGTGAAACTGTTGGCGATGTCCATTCAGGAATGGCAATGCCAGATAGAGCTGTTTCCTCTAACAGCCGGGCGAACAGCTCTACTGGAGAAGAGGGAGGGCAGAATAGGCAGAACAGACAGGTTTTGGTTGTAGGGGACTCTATTATTAGGAAGGTAGACAGGGTGATTTGTCACCCAGATCCCAGCAATCGAACAGTTTGCTGTCTCCCGGGTGCTCGGGTTCGTCATGTTGTGGATCGGGTAGACAAATTATTGGGAGCGGCTGGAAATGAACCGGCGGTCTTGGTACATATTGGTACCAATGACAAAGTTAGTGGAAGATGGAGTGTCCTAAAGAATTATTTTAGAGAACTAAGTAATAAGCTGAAGGCAAGGACCTCCAAGGTAGTATTTTCTGAGATACTACCAGTGCCACGTGCTAGCCCAGGGAGGCAGAAGGAGATTAGGGAGGTTAATGCGTGGCTAAAGATGTGGTGCACTAAGGAGGGGTTTGGCTTTTTAGAGCACTGGGCTGACTTCTCACTTCGGTACAATCTCTACAGTAGGGATGGATTGCACCTTAATGATGAGGGAGCTTTTGTACTAGGCGATAGGATGGTAGAAAGGCTGGAGGAGTTTTTAAACTAGTAGGTGGGGGGGAGGGACTAGATATAAGTAATGGGGTAGAAAGTGTAGAGGGTATAAGGGAAGAATTAACAACTCATGGGGGAGGAGATGGGGGGAGGGGTAGTATAGTCAATATGGAGGTAGTACTAAGTAATTCAAGTTCAGTGGCAGGCACTTCAGAACTACAGACTCATAACATAAGGTGTATGCTTGCTAATGCCAGAAGCTTGCCAGGAAAAATGGGAGAGTTAGAATTATTAGCAATTAATGAAAAATGGGATTTAATAGGCATTACCGAAACGTGGTGGGATGAATCTCAAGACTGGACTGTTAATCTGGATGGTTATAACCTATTTAGGAAAGATAGAGGCAATGGTAAACGAGGAGGAGGGATTTGTCTGTATGTTAAGCCTGAATTTAAGGCTATAGTCAGAGAAGATATTTATGGTGGACCTAGTGATAAAGCTGAATGTTTGTGGGTAGAGTTAAATAGCGGAGCAGCAAATTCCAAAAGAATATTAGTAGGAGTATGCTATAAACCCCCAAATATAGCTGAAAGGGAGGAAATACAATTATTGTTACAGATTGGAAATGCAGCTAAGCACGGGCAAGTTCTAATAATGGGAGATTTTAATTACCCTGAAATAAACTGGATAAATGAGACCAGCAGTTCAGCTAAGGGGAGCAGGTTCTTGAGTACACTCAGGGATCATTATCTGGCCCAGGTTATACAGGAGCCTACTAGAAATGAAGCTATATTAGATTTACTCATTACAAATAATATTGATATTGTATCAAATGTTGAAATAGGGCAACATTTGGGAAACAGTGATCACAACACAGTCTGATTTGAGATTGAATTAAAAAAACAACATTTTAAGGGGCCAACAAAAACTCTTAATTTTAAAAGGGCAGATTTTAACGGTCTAAGGGCAGTAATACAAAGTATAGACTGGGACAGAGAACTGATAGGTAAAAACACTGAACATAAATGGACAACATTTAAATCCTTACTAAATATACATACACATCAGCATATACCGTGTGGGAATAAAAGTAAAAGGAGTAAATCACAACCCATGTGGCTTAACAATGATTTAAAGATCAAGATACGGAGTAAAAAACAGGCATTTAAATTATACAAACAAGAGGGGACAGAGACTGCTTTACGGGAATACAAGGAAATCAACAAGGCTTGCAAAAGCGCGATTAGACTGGCTAAAATAGAAAATGAAAAATTAATTGCAAAAGAGAGTAAGACTAACCCTAAAATATTTTTTAAGTATATTAATGGGAAGAAGGCGAGGAAGGAAGCTATAGGAACATTACAATGTGAAACAGGCTGTCTGAAAATTAGTGACCAGGAAAAGGCAGATGAGCTAAATAGGTTCTTTTCTTCGGTATACACAAGGGAGGTACCAGTGGTTGGGACACTGCGACATAATGGGGCTACACTACCTTTGCCCAATAATTGGTTAACACAGGAAGTAATCCAAAAGAGGTTGGAAAAAATAAATGTTAATAAAGCCCCGGGTCCTGATGGAATACATCCAAGGGTACTAAGGGAACTGGGTTCTGTAATAGCCAAACCATTATATTTAATTTTTCAAGATTCACTCAACACAGGGTCTCTACCAGATGACTGGAGAAAAGCTGATGTGATACCTATATTTAAAAAGGGAGCAAGAGCAAATCCGGGGAATTATAGACCAGTGAGCCTCACTTCTGTAGTGGGGAAGCTTTTAGAAGGGTTAATAAGGGATAATATACAAGAATATGTCTATTTGAACAGGATTATAAGTAGGAGTCAACATGGGTTTATGAGGGATAGGTCATGTCAAACAAATCTAATTAGTTTCTATGAGGAGGTTAGTAGGAACCTGGATCAAGGCAACTCAGTGGATGTAGTCTTTTTGGATTTTGCAAAGGCTTTTGATACAGTGCCACATGGGAGACTATTGGGCAAACTAAGGGATACAGGAATTGCAGTAAATATCTGCTCATGGATTGAGAGCTGGCTAAAAGACAGGAAGCAAAGGGTTGTTGTAAATGGAACATACTCCGATTGGACTAATGTGGTAAGTGGGGTTCCTCGGGGTTCAGTATTAGGTCCTCTCCTTTTTAACATATTTATTAATGACTTAGAGGTAGGATTGGAGTGTGGGGTCTCCATTTTCGCTGATGACACAAAGTTGTGCAAGGTAATTAAATCAGAAAATGATGTGCTTTCCCTCCAAGGGGATTTACATAAAATTGAGGAATGGGCATCTAAATGGCAGATGAGATTTAATACGAATAAATGTAAGGTTATGCATCTGGGAAGGAAAAATAGCCATGCAATTTATAATCTTAATGGAGCAAATCTAGGTGTATCAGATATTGAAAGGGATTTGGGAGTGCTTGTGGACAACCACCTAGGTAACAGTGCTCAAAGCCAAGCAGCAGCTGCAAAGGCAAATAAAATATTAGCATGTATTAAGAAGGGTATAGAAGCCAGGGAAGCAAATATAATTCTGCCACTATACAAATCTCTAGTACGCCCTCATTTGGAATATGGAGTACAATTTTGGGCACCACTTCATAAAAAGGACATTTTAGAGCTGGAAAAGGTACAGAGAAGGGCAACCAAACTAATAAGGGGAATGGAGGGGCTAAGTTATGAAGAAAGACTAACCAAATTAAACGTATTTTCTCTAGAAAAAAGGCGTCTAAGAGGAGATATGATTACCTTATATAAATACATCCAGGGTCAGTATAAAGATTTGTCGGGGGAGCTTTTTGTGCCAAGAGGTTTTCAACTGACAAGAGGACATCCCTTGAGGTTAGAAGTAAAAAGATTCCACCTCAAGGAAAGAAAAGGGTTCTTCACAGTAAGGGTGGTTAATCTGTGGAATTCTCTACCAGAGGAGGTGGTGACAGCGGATTCGATAGATAACTTTAAAAGGGGACTAGATTTATTTCTAATTAAAAAGGGAATTCAGGGTTATAAAGGATAATTAGAGAGACAGTAATGATCCACATTTTTAACATTTCCCCTTTAGACAATTGGCTAAGTCTCGCTTGTGTTTTTTTTTTTTTTTTTTCTATTTGCCTTCCTCTGGACTAATTAATAATAATAAAAAAAAAAAAAAAAAAAAAAACATTAAATAATTGATTAATAATTAATTAACAACTAATGAATTAATAGTTAATCCGCATATTGCAGATCAAAGGAGATCTTAAAAGGTTGAACTTGATGGACTGAGAGTCTTTTTTCAACCTTAAATACTATGTAACTATGTAACTATGTAACTATGTATTATATTGTATTGTATTTAATTGTATTGTATTGTATTGTTTTATATTGTATGTATTGTATTGTATTTAATTCTATTGTATTGTATGTATTATATGTATTTCCTTTTCAGGTGTGTAATTTTTTTTTCTGTAGTGGGGGAGGGGGGGGGGATAATGTATTTTTTTATTTTATTTAATGTAGATTTTTGATTTTTGATGACTTTAGTTTTTTTGATTTCTGTAATTACAGTGGTGGGGAGGGGGTTATTAGGGGGTAGGTAGTGTAGGTGTCAATAGGTTAGTGTAGAGGGTGATTAGTTGATATTTAATGTTTTATTGGGGGGGTATAGTGCAGTGTAGTGTTTATACTTAGTGTCATGATGGTCCTTGAGGACCGTCATGGCACTTATGTGGTTAACGTTGCGTTGTAACAGGCCCATAATGGTCATAATATACCCTTATGGGACTGATGGGATTAAATAGAGGCTTATGAGGGTCTGGATAGACTCCCATAAGTGACCGGGTTAAAATGGTGTAGTGCTTACACTTTGGGTAATGAGGGTCCTGGATGACCCTCATGGCACTTATAGTGTTATTACATGCATTCATTAGTGTGTTAGTGAGGTCTATATAGTTGAGGCACACAGTACACTCACATTGTGTGACAAACAGCATTTCAACACTTTCTTTTATTGACCGTCATTTTTTGACGGGCAAGTCGCTAGTTATAAATAAATATTGTCATACCATCAAATTCATCCATGCTACTTTGGCAAGGTTTGCAGTTATTGTTGAAAAATACCAAAACGTCCAATGATTTAACAAATCCTTTATCCCCTCAACACCCCTCCCTGTACTGTTCAGTAGAAACAAACTTGCTCTCATTCTCCAAGCTATCACAAAGTGCTTTAGCCAGACAAGATGGAAGCATATTATAAGCAAATGGAATATTAAAAAAGTAATGTTTAAACAGCTGATACAATTGTCAGTTTGTTTCATACTTCACAAATGTGAGGTTTTGTTAAACAAATAACATATCTTTTGTCATTCGATTAACAAAGAAATGACAGCCATCATTTGATTAAATGACAAACACAGATGGCTGCTTGTTTTCTTCTTGCTACATGTAGCAATATAATAGGTTTGTTGGTATACTAGTAAAATGTATGTTTTAATTCTAGCCCACTAAAATCAAGTGTTAATATAGGGTCATTAAATAACCCCCCACCAAAGAAGTACCTACTAATGTAAAACAGAATGCAGTATATAACTGAAAGGTATATTAAAGTGAGGTGGGTTATAAATGCATTCTGTAGAATGCATCATAACCCACCTAGCGGAAAGGTTTGCATGAAAACATGCAAACCGTTTTTCTTTACAATAAAAAATGTGCGGGGTGATGTTTAAACCCCCAGCAGCTTCTGTAGTTGCTTCAGCGGCTGCTGTAAGTGGCCATCATGGGTACACCAATCTCTCCTGTGTACCCTCGCACACAGAGCATGTGCGTGCTGATTGGCTTTTCAGCCAATCAGCAACAAGCAGTGATGTCAGCGGTGACGTCACCGCTCAATCTGAATACTCCCGAGCGGAGTTCAGAGCTTTTAGAAGGGAGGGAGAAGAGAGAGCAGCGGAGGACGCGGCACGCTGTTTGTGTGCAGTGCATGTGTGTGTGCATGTATGTGTGTGTGCATGTCTGTGTGTGCATGTCTATGTGAGTGCATGTCTGTGTGTGCTCCTGTCTTTGGGAGAGACTGCATTTCTGTGTGTGCATGTCTGTGTCTGTGCATGTCCGTGTGAGTGAGTGCATGTCTGTGTGCATGTCTGTGTGAGTGAGTTCATATCTGTGTGTGTCTGTGTGTGCGCGTGTCTGAGTGAGTGCATGTCTGTGTGTTTGCATGTCTGTGTGTGTGCATGTCTGTGTGAGTGAGTGCATGTCTGTGTGTGCGCATGTCTGTGTGTGCGCATGTCTGTATGAGTGAGTGCATGTTTGTATGTGCATGTCTGTGTGTGTGCATGTCTGTATGAGTGAGTGCATGTTTGTATGTGCATGTCTGTGTGTGTGCATGTCTGTGTGTGTGCATATCTGTGTGAGTGAGTGCATGTCTGTGTGCGCATGTCTGTGTGTGCACATGTCTGTGTGAGTGAGTGCATGTCTGTGTGAGTGCATGTCTGTGTGTGCATGTCTGTGTGAGCATGTCTGTGTGTGCACATGTCTGTGTGAGTGAGTGCATGTCTGTGTGAGTGCATGTCTGTGTGAGTGCATGTCTGTGTGTGCATGTCTGTGTGAGCATGTCTGTGTGTGTGCATGTCTGTGTGTGCATGTCTGTGTGTGCATGTCTGTGTGAGTGAGTGCATGTCTGTGTGTGTGCATGTCTGTGTGAGTGCATGTCTGTGTGTGTGCATGTCTGTGTGAATGAGTGCATGTCTGTGTGTGCATGTCTGTGAGTGACTGCATGTCTGTATGTGTGCGCATGTCTTTGTGAGTGAGTGCATGTCTGTGTGTGTGCATGTCTGTGTGTGCATGTCTGTGTGAGTGCATGTCTGTGTGTGTGTGCATGACTGTGTGTGCATGTCTGTGTGTATGTCTGTGTGAGTGAGTGCATATCTGTGTGAGTGCAAGTCTGTGTGTGCATGTCTGTGTGTGCATGTCTGTGTGTGTGCATGAGTGTCTGTGTGTGTGAATGAGTGTCTGTGTGAGTGAGTGTCTGTGTGTGTAAGTGAGTGAGTGTCTGAGTATGAGTGTGTATGAGTGTCTGTGTGTGTGAATGCATGTCTGTGAGTGAGTGTCTGAGTGTAAGTGCATGTCTGTGTGGGTGTCTTTGCGTGTGTGTCTGTCTACCCCCATACCCTACCCCCTTACCCTAACTCCTTACTCAAACCCTAACTCCTTACCCTAACCCCTAACACTAGGTCTGGGGGAGGTTGAAGGGGTTAACATATTCTGCTGATGAAGGGGTTAACATATTTTGCTGACACATAGCCTAACCATAATATCATGTGCCTATCCTTGGGATGTTTTTCGACCTTACTAAAACACAAAACATTTCTAGTTGTTCTAGAAACAGACAAACACCTGATTATTTGTCCTTGTACCAACTAACATGAACCGTAAAGATGCTGCTAATATCTGCCTTCTTTTGCAAGTATAAATTCTATGCAATGACGTAGCAATAAACGGAATTAGTACTGAGACTGATTGTGTGTGTGTCTTACATCCAGTACGAGTTCCACAGAATTCTGTTTGGGCCTGTGTTTCCAAGCCGCCAACTACTGATTAGGATGTCCCAACAAACTGGTGTCAGACGAGTGGGATACAGAGATTGAAGTACGACGGAGTGGGTGAGTAGAGTGAATTGTGTCTATTTGCACCTTCCTTTGCTCCCACTCTCGTCGTCCTTTGTAAACTGTATACAAGTAAATAAGTTGGGCACACACTCCCTGTGGTAGGGAGAATTAAGAATTAAGTCTTTGGTAGACTGTAGGTATAATCCCTAAAAGGTAGGGAGACTCTCTAAGGAAGAGAGTGTAAAATTAGGCCTCTGGAAGGCCATATATATATCAAGGAGATATATATATATATATATATATATATATATATATATATATTATTCCTAAGGTGGGAATAGAAAGACTGCTTGGTTTACAGTGCCCAAAATCCGCTCTTTGCTTGCTCATTAATTTTGCTGTATTGCTATGCTGTTTAAGAAATGTTTTTTTTATTCTGTGTAAAAACCAGGAAGTAAGGTCTCTGGACACTGTAAGACGCACCGTCTCTGTGTCTAGGGGCAACCCGTTAACTCGAGAATATCTTTCGGAATTGTCAGAGCTATTTCAGCTCAGTACAGACGAATCCTGTTCTCGGATTAAAAAACTGTGATAGCAAATAAGGTTACGTTGTCTATTGAGACAACCACCTAAAGTTTTTTTTTTAGAAGGATAGTTGTAAATGGTTACTTCCCAGTCTAAACAATACCCACCTCCCAACCCGGGAGAATCATGCAAAGCTGTCATATGTAATTATATACACAGCGTAACATCAGGTCCCGTGAAAGAGCAAACTAGATAAGAACACAGAAATATTAAGGAACTTTTTCTTTACATACATTTATATAATATTCTGATTGCTTTTGTTTATAAAGTAGATGGATTGTCTTGTGTTTTGCTGCAAATAAATTTGTGAGTGTTTGCTGTACTTTCTTTTCTTTGCAATACAATTGAGAAATGCAGGTTAGAGAATTTTCCTCTGTGTAGAGATCGTGTCCACCACTGAAATATATTTCTAAAGCCGGCATGTATGTAAAAAAAGGAAATCTTTTACCGGGAATATGTAACAGTGGAGGATTTATGGTCTATCTTGTTTGTAAGTGTAAGACAGTGTGTTTATTCTATTTTAAAGCTTGCTAACACTTATCTCTGCGTCCCGGAAAAAAAAAAAGGCTGTGAATTTCTGTCTCCTTGCAGAAAATTCTTAAGGTCGTATTTAGTTTGGATAAGATGTGTATGGAATGTTGTTGTTTAACTTTTTAAGGTGGATTTCAGTATTGGTAGTTATATGTTTGTGGAGAGATGTCTCAGGAAGAAGTGGAGTGTTAGTTGGGAATTATTGAGTTAAGTACGGGACTGAAACAAATTTTTCCTAGAATGTTATAGTAAGTGATTTGGAAGAGAGATTTTGTATGTGAATTTGATCCAAAATGGAGTTTGTTTTTGAATAGATTGCAAATAGTAAATACGGAAAGAGAAAACAGGCAGCCCTTAACCCCCGAATTAATCCTTCTACATATATGATGTATCTGAAGTGAATGTGCCAAGGACACCATGACTCAGACTGACATCAGACTTGTTATACAGACTTTTAGACTCTGATACAGAGTCAGGATGGAATTGGGCTAACGTCCCTTCCATTACGTGACAATGACTTTAGATTTGTCCAGGATTTAAGGGCAATTAATTACTTAGTCATCCCAATTGCCCCGATTGTCCCTGATATCACTGCTCTCCTTACGGCCATTTCCCATGACGCCACTATATTTATTATTATTGATTTATCAAACGCATTATTTTTGGTCCCATTGGACTTTGAGACACAACTACTTAATGGCTTTTCACTTTTTGATGTGTGCCAAATAACATGGGCCCGTCTTCCCCTAAGGCTACGTGGATTCACCAGCTGCTTACTCACTGGTGCTCCAACAATACCTTGCGGTCATGGACCCGTGTCATGGTTCTGTCCCCATTCAGTACGTCAAAAGGACCTACTGTTTGGTATGTACTCCTAACGGGGAAGCCAAAAAGACAGGATTCACTCAGTCTGCTACAGCACCTTGGCAGCTGAAGGTCACAAGGTAACTAAAAACTAAATACAAATGGGGGCAATACATGTTTATGATTAATTATTGCAGACAATGGATCCCTGAATACTCCATTTTACGTACGGCTGCTAAGGGGGACAGCCCAAAACATATTCAGTGGACTCCAGGCATGACTGAAGCTTATGTGACCTTAAAAGTTAGCATTATGCAGGCCCCCGCTTTAGGACTACCTGATTACTGTAAACCATTTCATTTGTATGCAAGGGACAACTGTAAAACCATGGCCGCGGTCTGTGCCCAAGATCACGGAGGTAGTATGTGTCCCGTTGCATTATTTTCCAAAGTAGTCCCTACTCCGGTCCAGGGGATGCTGGCGTGTCTCAAAAAACATTTGGGTCATTGTGATGTGGCCGTACAGAAAGCACCCCCCCCCTTCAGCTGCTCTGGCAGAAGGACTGACAGAGAGAACAGAAGCCGCAGCACCAACCCAAACCCTCACCTGCTGCATCCAGTAGTACACTGAAAATGAAACTAGTAAAACTGATAACACACAGCAAGTACAAAGAATCGCAATGATTTTATATCTAGAGGTAATGCTTAAACTGACAGGGTAGCAACAGTTGCAAGTGTCATTTTTGCATCAGAATCTTAAAATCACACTGCCAGACATACATACAACGAGGTATACAGTGTCTACAGAACAACTCTACAGGACCTAACAAAGCATTACATGATCATTTGACTCCACCCACAGCTTTATTCACCCATTTACAAATTGATTTTACTCATATCCCAAAGACAGGATCAAAGCAATTGTACCTGTTGGTGATAGTAGATCAGTTATCACGGTGGCCTGAGGCCTTTGTAACACAAAGAGAGGATGCTAAGACGGTAGCTATAATATTAACTTCCGAGGTAATACCGAGATATGGATGCCCATTGCAAATTAATTCTGATAATGGACCAGTGCGGTAATTAAGGAACTGGTACAATGGCTACAGATAACCTGGAAATTCCATATCCCTTACCATCCTCAGAGTTTAGGCATAGTGGAAAGAATGAACCGCACTATTAAGGAGAAACTTACAAAGGCCACTGCAGGTACATGGGTGAACTGGCAGAAATACTTATCTGCCATTCTAGCAGACATTAAGATGACTCCTAATAAGTCTACTAAATTGTCCCCTTTTTGAGATTCTTATGGGAAGACCATTTCCAACTTCTTGGGTAAAAGGCCCACTTGTAATTATGTCTGGTGATCTTGATCTTATAAGAGAACAATATGTGCAACAATTGATTGATAAATTGAATGGCATCTATGGTGATGTGTCTTCTCGCCTTCCTTTACCCTCACAGGAACCAACACATCCGTTCCAGCAAGGTGACCTCGTCTGTGTCCGACAACTGACAGAGCAAAGAAGGGAGGCTTCCCATTCGGACCTCCGACTACCGTTGTAGCAGTAACTAGGACTGGCGTCCTCAATGACTAGCAGGACATCTGGATCAACGCATCACGTCTGAAGCTGTGTCCAAAGAGGGGTGAAGCAGGTGACAAAGTCCCCGTGAAAGCGATTGAAGACAGCGATAATAAAAATGTCAAACCTACTCCTGCATCCACAGATGGCATGGAAGAACTTTCTCCTGTTGATGTGCATTATGCTCCTGATTTATTTGCCCTTATGGACATTTCTTAATTGCCATTATGACCCAGACGAACTAGGACCACTAAAGTCTGTTTGTGGTAAACACAATAACACTCACACCAATATTAGTTCACCTCATAGGCACAAGAGATCCACACGTCATAACACAATTATACAAAATCATGCCTGGGAACGTAATACATTACAAGGATATGCTCACTCCTTTAACATTTCCATTTGCTGGGTAAGTGCACACGTTGTTACACATGGGGAAATGGGTATGCCTCTATTTGGCCTTCCAGCAGAAAACTTCACTCAAAGCCACATACTGTATATTACAATGGCAGTACACAACCCTGCAAATAGAATTTCTTTACAATATGTACAATCAGCCACACCACTTAACTCTATATGGATGCAACACCTCATACGAATGTATTTCCCAACAAAATATAATAAGAGTATATAATTTATGTTAACCCACACTAACCCAGGGTATAACTGTTTTAGGGCCCTAGGAAAATGTAAATCTGTTGGTTGGTCCACTTGCTCCAATACCACACTTATTTTTATAGGACCTCCTCCCTTTCTGACCTGTACAAGAGTTGTATACCTTGGAGCTATAGTGGTCCCCGATGTCCTTAGTTATTTTCTCTTTTACATAATATATCAATTAATGGTACTGGTTGTAGCAACACTAATGGGTCCTTGTCCAATCTCTTCCACCTTATGCCACCTTCTCTAACCATGAATGTATACTTTATCTGTGGCAGGAACACCTATCGATGGCTGCCCCCTAGTTGGGTGGGCAGTTGTTATTTAGGTCAAGTAATCCCATATATATATATATATATATATACACAACCCCAACACTTTCACAAGGCCGCATCAGGAACATGAGGCATATAGAGCTTGTGGAAAATATTCCTAGACACCCTAGGTATAACCTTCCCACATGTAGGCGTAGGGAAACTACAGGTAGAACTATCCATCCTTTCTCTACTAGTACAGAAGGCCTTGAATAGCTCTGCTGAAGCAATTGAGAAACTGAAATAGGAGCAGGTGCAAATTTAGAATGGTCACTTTGTAGAATAGAATGGCTTTAGATTATGTTTTAGCTTCCAAAGGCGGTGTGTGCTTTAATAGGTAAAGAATGTTGTTCTTATATTGATGATAATTCTGTTTACTCTGTCACTACTTCCCTTGTATTCCTTTGTGCTTTTATTACATACTGCAAGGCTTTATTGCTAAGAAATTTCAGCTAAATGCTGTGATTTAACACCAGGTATATCTCATGTACTGATACCCTTGAGGGTCTATAGCCTTCCAGTGTCTAAGTTCGCTTCCTATCATATATATATACCACTGCTTACATCCCAAATAAAAATCACGTTGTGATCTAAGAGGGGAATGAAGGGGTTAACATATTCTGCTGATGAAGGGGTTAACATATTTTGCTGACACATAGCCTAACCATAATATCATGTGCCTATCCTTGGGATGTTTTTCGACCTTACTAAAACACAAAACATTTCTAGTTGTTCTAGAAACAGAAAAACACCTGATTATTTGTCCTTATACCAACTAACATGACCCATAAAGATGCTGCTAATATCTGCCTTCTTTTGCAAGTATAAATTCTATGCAATGACGTAGCAATAAACGGAATTAGTACTGAGACTGATTGTGTGTGTGTCTTACATCCAGTACGAGTTCCACAGAATTCTGTTTGGGCCTGTGTTTCCAAGCCACCAACTACTGATTAGGATGTCCCAACAGAGGTGATGGGGCAATTCACTGGGGCTGGGGGAGGTCACATGGCAATTCTCTGGAGCTGGGGGACAATTCACTGGGCCGGGGGGCAATTCACTTTGGTTCGGCGAGGTCACAGTGCAATTCCCTGGGGCTGTGGGGCAATTCTCTGGGGCTGGGGGGCAATTCTCTAGGATTGGTGGAGGTCACGGGACAATTATCTGGGGCTGTGGGGCAATTCTCTGGGTCTGGGGGGTAAAAAAACGGGTTGGGGGAGGTCACGGGGCAATTCTCTGGGGCTGGGGGGCAATTCTATGGGGCTGTGGGGTAATTCTTTGAGTTTGGGGGGCAATTATCTGGGGCTGTGGGGCAATTCTCTGGGGTTGGGGGGCAATTATCTGGGGCTGGGTGAGGTCACGGGGCAATTCTCTGGGGCTGTGGGGCAATTCTCTGGGGCTGGGGGTCAATTCTATGGGGCTGGGGGCAATTCTCTTGGGCTGGGCTGCAAAAAACGGGTTGAGGGAGGACACGGGACAATTCTCTGGGGCTGTGGGCAGTTCTCTGGGGCGGGGGGGGCAATTCTCTGTTGCTGGAAGGCAAAAAATGGGTCGGGGAGGATGCAGGGCAATTCACTGGGGCTGTGGGAAGTCACAGGGCAATTATTTGGGACAGGGGGGCAATTCACTGTGGTTGGGGGAGGTCACAGGGTAATTCTCTTGGGCTGTGGGGAAATTCTCTGGAGCTGGGGAACAATTCTCTGGGGTTGGTGGAGGTCATGGGGCAATTTACTGGGGCTGGGGGAGGTCACGGGGCAATTCTCTGGGGCTAGGGGGCAATTCACTTGGGCTGGGGGGCAATTCACTGTGGTTGGGGAGGTCACATGGCAAATCTCTGGGGCTGGGGGGCAAAAAACTGGGGTTGGGGGCAATTCTTGGGCTGTGGGGAAAAAAACTGGGCTTGGGAGAGGTCACAGGGAAATTCTCTGGGGCTGGGGGAGAATTCTATGGGGCTGTGGGGCAATTCTATGGGGCTAGAGGTCAAAAAATGGGTCGGGTGGACGTCGGCAATTCTCTGAGACTGTGGGTCAATTCTCTGGGGCTGGGGGGCAATTGGGGCTTGGGGGCAAAAACTGGGGTCTGGGGAGAAAGCAGGGCAATTCTCTGGGGCTGTGGGGCAATTCACTGGGGCATTGGGGGAATTCTCTGGGGTTGGGAGAGGTCACAGGGAAATTCTCTGGGGCTGGGGGCAAAAAATGGGTCGGGGAGGATGCGGGCAATTCACTGGGGCTGTGGAGCAATTCACTGGGGATGGGGGAGGTTATGGGGCAATTCTATGGGGCTGTGGGGCAATTCTCTGGGGCTGAGGGAGGTCACCAGCCAATTCTCTGGGGCTGAGGGAGGTCACCAGGCAATTCTCTGGGGCTGGGGGAAATTCTCTGGGGCTGGGGGGAGTTTTGCCTGGGATTTAGATAAAACAATCAGTGAAGGGACAGAAATCTAAAGGAAAGGAAAGTGTCTGAAATCATGTCACTTCCCACTGTAGGGCAGACTTCAGGTACTAACTGAGCATGTCTGCAAAATCCCCAGGCAAAAAATAAACATTGTATAAGATATGCTAATTTTCCCTGGGAATTTCAGGGGGTGTCAACATTGAGAGAAAACTCTTTGCAAAAGCAAGAAATTCAGCAGCCAAAAAAAGGTGCTGCTGATTCCAGTGAGATACTAACATCTATCCTACAGAGTTAATATATTATTAAAAGCTAATGTTATCTTAATAATACTTGTTTTTGTAATTTTTTTTTGTATAACAGCCTCTGTTCAAATATTTCTATATCAAAATGTGTTTTAAAGGTGTATTAAAGTGAGCTGGGTTATTAATGCATCTGATAGAGGAGAATTTATAGTGTCTTAATAAAATTGTTTACAGGAAAAAATTCATAAGTAAACGGTTAAACCGTTAGCTGAATTTCTTGCATTTGCAAAGTGTTTTCTCTCAATTTTGACACCCTCTGAAATTCTCAGGGAATATTAGCATAAGTAATTCATTGTATTGTTTCGGCCTGAGGATTGTGCAGGCATGCTCAGTAAGCACCTGTAGTCTGCACTACTGTGGCAAGTCACATGATTTCAGACACTTTCCTTTACTTTAGCCAATCAGCAGCTATTATATCGGGGATTTTTTTTAAAAATGAAGTACCCAATATGCGCAGTGCCATTGCTGGGGGTGTCTATGTTTGCATTTTTTCATGTAAACATTTTTTGCTAGGTGCGTTCTACAGGATGCGATCATAACCCACCTCACTTGCATATATCTTTAAGGAAAATAATTTCTTACTAGTTGTAAGCTCACTTGTCTGCCTCATGGTTGATGACAGTATCCACTAATTAGATTTGATGCACACTGCACCTGTTTATAGACAGAGCATGCTCACCATCAAAATAAAGTAAGTCACTCTGCAAAGCTCTCTTCCCATCAATGACCCCCATTCTAATCAGGCGATGTAATTTGCGGTATACCCCAAAATTCTCACGTGGGAGCTTTTTTCCCTACATTACACGTTTATGATAATCTTTTCACTCACAATATTACAACTTTCAGACCATAGGGAGTACTAAAACCAACCTTTATGGATAAGAAAAGGATCTAGGAACCAATAGAAAATGAGAATGTCATGATTATTATAATGAGTGAGAACAAGTGCCATAACGGCACTAAAACATGGAGGTTGTAGAAGAAAAAATATACACAAGCATCACTCTACTCTCCAAAAACCCAAGGAATGATACAAAAACACAGACGTCTCTTGACAAGCAGCTCAGGAATGCAACAGCAAAGTATAGAGTATACACAATGTCTGCTGAGTTCAACAAATACATAAACATCACACCTTTTTATAGTAGTGCTAAATACAGAAATTGGTATAGTCCATTACTACCCTCTAGAAAGTCATACAGTCCACCAACACCCATTTCTAAGCCAATAAACGATTAATTATATTAGTAGGCCAATAATAAAGAGACATGTACCTAGGCTAAATCTTTGCACACATCACCTTTATGTTTTACACTTCTGCTTGATAATACCTTGTTTTTAGCCTTGACTCTGGCCTTTAGAACATTTTATTATGGGTATAGGGACCCGGCCTTGCTCACACAGAACATTTTATTATGAGAATAAGGATTGCTTACAGTTATAGTGAAAAACGCTGAATTAGCTAAAGGCATAATTACCTGTTTCACAGCTTACACCCTTCAATATAAAAGTACTACTTAAGTAATACAAGTATAATATGTGTATATATATATATATATATATATATATATATATATATATATATACAGTGGATATAAAAAGTCTACACAGCCCTGTTAAAATGTCAGGTTTCTGTGCTGTAAAAAAATGAGACAAAGATAAATCATTTCAGAACTTTTTCCACTTTTAATGTGACCTATAAACTGTACAACTCAATTGAAAAACAAACTGAAATCTTTTAGGTAGAGGGAAGAAAAAATATAAAAATATAAATATAAATATAATATAAAAATAAAATAATATGGTTGCATAAGTATGCACACCCTTAACCTAATACTTTGTTGAAGCACCTTTTGATTTTATTACAGCACTCAGTCTTTTTGAGTATGAGTCTATCAGCATGGCACATTTTGACTTGGCAAGATTTGCCCACTCTTCTTTGAAAAAACACTCCAAATCTGTCAGATTGCGAGGTCATCTCCTGTGCACAGCCCTCTTCAGAACACCCCACAGATTTTCAATCGGATTCAGGTCTGGGCTCTGGCTGGGCCATTCCAAAACTTTAATCTTCTTCTGTTGAAGCCATTCCTTTGTTGATTTGGATGTTTGCTTTGGGTCGTTGTCATGCTGAAAGATGAAGTTCCTCTTCATGTTCAGCTTTCTAGCAGAAGCCTGAAGGTTTTGTGCCAATATTGACTGGTATTTGGAACTGTTGATAATTCCCTCTATCTTAACCAAGGCCCCAGTTCCAGCTGTAGAAAAACAGCCCCAAAGCATGATGCTGCCACCACCATGCTTCACTGTGGGTATGGTGTTCTTTTGGTGATGTGCAGTGTTGTTTTTGTGCCAAACATATCTTTTGGAATTACGGCCAAAAAGTTCAACCTTGGTTTCATCAGACCATAACACCTTTTTCCACATGCTTTTGGGAAACTTCAGATGTTTTTTTGCAAAATGTAGCCTGGCTTGGATATTTTTCTTCGTAAGAAAAGGCTTTTGTCTTGCCAATCTACCCCATAGCCCAGAAATATGAAGAAGTACTTGCCAGATATTCCTGTAGCTCCTTTAATGTTGCTGTAGGCCTCTTGGTAGCCTCCCAGACCAGTTTTCTTCTCTTCCTTTTATCAATTTTGGAGGGAGCTCCAATTCTTGGTAATGTCACTGTTGTGCCATATTTTCTCCACTTGATGATGACTGTCTTCCATGGTATATCTAATGCCTTGGAAATTCTTTTGTACCCTTCTCCTGACTAAAACCTTTTAACAATGAGATCCCTCTGATGCTTTGGAAGCTCTCTGTGGACCATGGCTTTTGCTGTGGGATGCGACTAGGAACATTTCAGGAAAGATCAGCTAGAGCAGCTGAAATTAATTGGAAGTTAATCAGAGGCACTTTAAATGATGGCAGGTGTATGCTGACTCCTATTTAACACGATTTGGAATGTGATTGCTTAATTCTGAACACAGCTACATCCCCAGTTATAAGAGAGTGTGCAGACTTATGCAACCACATTATTTTTATTTTTTATTTTTCTTCCCTCCACCTAAAAGATTTCAGTTTGTTTTTCAATTGAGTTGTACAGTTTATAGGTCACATTAAAGGTGGAAAAAGTTCTGAAATGATTTATCTTTGTCTCATTTTTTTACAGCACAGAAACCTGACATTTTAACAGGGGTGCGTAGACTTTTTATATCCACTGTATATATATATGCTAATACTTCGAGGCTAGCCATATTTGCATTTAACCCCAACACGGTTAAATGTCAATCAATTAGCATTTAGACGTCTGATATGTGATCAGACTCGCAATCAACCAGATGTAGGCATACAAGGAGTAGGGGCAGTGGGTCAGGGGCCCTATCCTAGTGGTGGATGTCACAACCTGCTATGATGATGGGATCTAGAGTATCCTAGTACTCTTATTCCCAGTAGGTTTAGACCTAAGTTTGGGTGACTCTAGACCTATGGACTGTCTTTGTCGGTACAAAGGCATAAGTCCCAGCTGCTGTAGTAGTGTACCTGGGAGCACCTTAGTAGGGAGTCAGAACGAGCTCCTCTACAAGCATATGCCTCTGGGTCAATAATACATGCTTAGTCAAAGTATGAAAATTAAGAAAAACTTTATTTTGTAAGCACACAGTATTTAAACAACTCCAGTACAGGGATTGGCTACCCCCTTGTCCAACCCTCATCTTCCTCTTGGCCAATGGGGTAATCCCCACAGTAACTTGATTACCTCTGGCCAATGGACTAGAGGTAAGCTCTGGGAACTTCCAGACCCCTCCCATGGGCCGCCCATTAGGTGTGGCTACCTAATTCACTTGGTCTCTGGTTCTCAAAGGAGAAACACCTATTTGCTCCTGTACAATGAACCTGATATTGGGCTGAAGACCCCATGGGGTTAAGGTGCCTCAATGTCTGAATAGACCCCTTTGTTCTGGCCTTGCTATCACTTCAAGTGTTTACTTTAGGTGATAGCTTGAAGGCAGATGGGTGATCTACTCAGATTACTATCTGTATCACACCCAATATGGATGACTACACACAACATGGCTCCCATATTACAATAAAATATATTTACAGGTAATACCACTACAACATTTCTCCCTTTCCCACATGTTATGATTTGAGGCAGTACTTCTCACGTCAGTCCACTTAATGAGTTATGACGACTTTATTAGTGGTGACGTGGTAAACTGCCTCTTCTCTGAATGCATAATAACAGTGGGACTCTGCCATGAATATATAACATTATAACAGTGGCTCTGGGAGCCCAAAACCTTCTGTTCAATAACATGTGGCAGATAACAGTTCCAGTACAATATGTCCACTGGGTGTGGCTAATGCTGCCAGTCACAAAATGGCTACTGCTGCCAATATACTTCAGGCCCAAATCCAATATGGCCACTGGCTGATTCATGACAGACCCCCCCCAAGCGTGGCAGGGAACATCCACGATTTTCACAGCTACGCTGATAGTCATGAATCTGCTGGTTTGGCCAGCCCCTCTGCATGCTAGGCAAGTTCTTGTCTGTGCGCACACAGTCCCAAGGGGCAGAGTAAAAGCCTCCCCCAGCTCCTGGTCTGGTCCTTACCGTCCGGAGCAAATTGCTCTTCCCCTTCTGCTTGGGCAACAGTAGGGCAGTTACTGGTGACACAGGGGTTTGCACCCTTACCGCCTTCTGAGGCAAAATACTATCTTGGGGAGCCCCACAAAACAACTCCTGTCTCAGGGCAACCCCATTCCCCTCAGCCAGTCCCCACAGCTGGGCTGGGGTTTCTAAAACAGTCTCTGTACCTATAGGACCACAAGGGAACAGTCCAGTAACCTCCTCAAAGCGCATATTACTGTTGGGAGGCAAACAACACACCCATACCGGGCTGTGCTGACCTCCAGCATCCATGATGATGCTCAGACCTGGATCCTCCTTTCCTGCTGCCTCCTGAACGTCTGTAGCTTTGGACAGCTCCTCCTGGTTGTCCTCTATTGCCCTTGGTGCAGCAACTTTATCCCAGTCCTCCATGTTGAACTGGGTCTTTGGATGGGTGTCTGTTCCAGTGGGCTCCTGGACACTGGTTATCCAGGGTATCTCCCCACTTGGTACACCCTCTATCATGGTGCCACTCTGCACCCATGGCTCTTTCTCCCATGCAGGCATGCTTGCTGCCCCTGTCTGGCTCTTGGTGCCCCTGGCACTCTCTGGCTGTGTGAGATTCGCTTCCCTGTAGCTAGGGACCGTCTTTGTTCCCTCCCCACAGTCCATTACGTAGCCCTCCTGGGCTCTGTGCTTCACTAGCACCTTTTGTAGCAACTCTCCTGGGGTGTCAGGGTACAGATTTTGGTTATCTGTTGTAGGCTGGGGAATCCTATCCTTCCCACCAAACCTGACCTCTATGGCCTTCTCCGCAGAGTGCATTACATAGCCCTCCCCACAGTCTCTTGGGTGGCTATCCTGAGCCCCTGGCTCCATTAGCAATTCTGGCCCATCCACATTGCCTAGAACTTTGGAGGGCAGACTTAATTGTCTGGCCCTACATGTTTAGCAGTTACTGGGGTTTGTGCCAGGATTTGTGCTGGAAGGTAGTCCCCAGGTGAGGCTCTATCCACATTTGGCACCTCAGGTGTAACCAGTTTAGAGAAACGGTGCTCAGCTAGCTCTTCCTCTGGGACTTGGGGTATCAGGGGACAAACATTGCTTATCTGACCCCACCCAAGGCACATTCCCCTGGGTCTCTGGCTCCTGGAGCTGGTGATTTGGTCCCAAGGTGACTTTATCATCCCTGCTAGGCTCTGACACAGTTGCTGTATTTTTTAAAGGTACGCATTCTCCATCACTATGTTCTCCCCAGACCCCTTGCACACAATCACTTCGGTACATACCATCTGTGTTGTAAAGATCTGGTGACCAGTCCTCTTGACTGGGTTGTTCCCCTCTTGAAGGACAAAATCTCTCCCCGAATATTTCATCCCACAATTCAAAATATTCCTCTTCCAGCTGCAGTTCCTGCTCAATCAGGTGTACCATTAACTTAGCCTCCATGGACCATGGTTCCAGTCCCAGACCACGACAGTGTTCCACAAACAAGTTGTTGTGCCTTTTCATAGTCCCTACGCCCTCATCAGGGTCACCATACACAATGTCTTGGAGGCCAAAATCTATCTCCAAGCGGAAATCAAACTCCTCTCCAAGGCCACCAACTATTCTGGCGTGAAAAACATGATATTGGTTCTCCAAGGCAACCTCTTTTCTTACTAGTACTTCCAGCCAGCCCATTAGCTCATCGTCCTGCAACAGATTCAGAATCACCATCCATTTCTCTAGACGCAGTGTCTCTCTGTAGCCAAGTCTTTGTTGAGCTGAAGCTCTCTCTCCATTGCGCTACTGCCAGATCCTCTGGCAATGCTGGTCTAGTAAGTTGGACACCTCTTGTGCAATCATCTTACTGGGGTATAAGTGCCTGGCTGCTCCATACCGCCTTGTTGCCTCTATTATGATGTCCGTCTGTTCCATTCCTAGTCCTTGTAGACTCGTCCCACCGCTGCCAGCCAATTGTCACAACCTGCTATGATGATGGGATCTAGAGTATCCTAGTACTCTTATTCCCAGTAGGTTTAGACCTAAGTTTGGGTGACTCTAGACCTATGGACAGTCTTTGTCGGTACAAAGGCATAAGTCCCAGCTGCTGTGGTAGTGTACCTGGGAGCACCTTCGTAAGGAGTCAGAACGAGCTCCTCTACAAGCATATGCCTCTGGGTCAATAATACATGCTTAGTCAAAGTATGAAAATTAAGAACAACTTTATTTTGTAAGCACACAGTATTTAAACAACTCACAAAACCAGTACAGGGAGTGGCTACCCCCTTGTCCCACCCTCATCTTCCTCTTGGCCAATGGGATAATCCCCAGAGTAACTTGATTACCTCTGGCCAATGGACTAGAGGTAAGCTCTGGGAACTTCCAGACCCCTACCATGGGACGCCCATTAGGTGTGGCTACCTAATTCACTTGGTCTCTGGTTCTCAAAGGAGAACACCTATTTGCTCCTGTACTATGACCCTGATATTGGGCTGAAGACCCCATGGGGTTAAGGTGCCTCAATGTCTGTAAAGACCCCTTTGTTCTGGCCTTGCTATCACTTCAAGTGTTTACTTTAGGTGATAGCTGGAAGGCAGATGGGTGATCTACTTAGGTTACTATCTGTATCAGACCCAATATGGATGACTGCACACAACATGGCTCCCATATTACAATAAAATATATTTACAGGTAATACCACTACAACATTTCTCCCTTTCCCACATGTTATGAGTTGAGGCAGTACTTCTCACGTCAGTCCACTTAATGCGTTATGACGACTTTATTAGTGGTGACGTGGTAAACTGCCTCTTCTCTGAATGCATAATAACAGTGGGACTCTGACCTGAATATATAACATTATAACAGTGGCTCTGGGAGCCCAAAACCTTCTGTTCAATAACATGTGGCAGATAACAGTTCCAGTACAATATGTCCACTGGGTGTGACTAATGCTGCCAGTCACAAAATGGCTACTGCTGCCAATATACTTCAGGCCCAAATCCAATATGGCCACTGGCTGATTCATGACAGCGGAGGTAGTGGGGATGAGTGACTCGCCCCAGGGAGAGAACTGGGAGGCCAGGAACCACAGGCACAGTTTGGAGGGCAAGAAACTGTGGAAAAGAACAGGGCCCCCAATTATAGCCCAAAGGAGATGGATATCCTCAGGGAAATCCATGCCTGATACAGCATCATACATGGTGGGAGGGATGTGAGGCCCCACACACATATATAACTGGCATACAATAGCACTGTAAGCTCTCTGGTTATGACTAAAGATATATGGGGCAGCAATAACCATGTAAATCCAGGAAGCAAACATAATCATAATTGTTATCAATAAAATATCTGTCCAATACCTGCAGTTAAAATTGATTCTGAGTAGCAGTCTCCACATAGATCAAGATTGATTTGAGTTCCAAAAGAGAGTACATGTATGGGTGTGCACACTGTGGCATATGCAGATACAGACTCTGTAGGACTGCCTGTGCGTGTCATGTACTGGCCTAACCTGGATCATGTCTCATCTGCATTTTTACAACCATTCCTGGGAATATGTCACAGATTGGTCAGTCTCACACACAGCAGATCCAGCAGAGCACTTGTCCGAATGACATGCTGATGGCCGGCCGCAGCAGGATTACATATATTCATGTCCTGATTCACAATGCTCACGATGCAGGCCAATGTTCATCTGTGTAACACAAGCACCACAGTCAATTACAGGTGACCATGATGTCAAGGATAAGGAAATACATAGCTGTCAATTGTGTAGATAACCCAAATCATATACTTTCGTTCTTTCATTTCAGTACCCATGAGGATAAAACTGACCACAGAGGCACAGGTGTTGGCTCCACTGGAGGTGGAACCAAATCCAAGCCTGGAAGTGGTGGATGAAGAAGGCCCAAACATTTGAAAGGGCCCGGGACCATCAACAGAAACTGGCCCATTAGAATGAAGATGCTCACCCTTATCTCTAGAGTGGGATTCAGCCACCGGCCCTCACACGCATCACGTGGTCATGCACATCCGTTTCAGCCACCTCCACCAGGCATGTCATGGAGCCAGCAAACAAGGACACCTACACTGATGCTGTGCTCCTGGCTCCAGCCATTATCACACTCACTACTGCCACCAGCTCTAACACCACCGCAGCTGTGTCAGCGCCAATCCACTCCATCACCCCCAACATGGCCTCCCACATTGTGAGGTCCCCCAACATGGCTTTACACATCCTGGGGTCCCCCAACATGGCCTCCCACATCATGGGGTCCCCAACATAGCCTACCACGCCGGCCCCTTTGCTATCAACATGGGCCCCTCTACCATCAACATGGGCCTCTCTGCTGTCAGCATCAGACCCTCTGCCGTCAACATGGGCCTCTCTGCCATCAACACCGCCACCCCTGACTTTGAGGGAAATTATGGCCCGGTTTCACAGGGATGACAGGAGATGTAACACCCAAAGGACTCTGAATCAACGATTACTCCAAAGGCAGGTTAAGCTCATGATTCCCTCCTTGTGAGCAACAGATTGCTTCATTCTGAGGTGAGAAGGCACAAATCGAAAGATGGAGAGATATGAGAAACAGGCAAATAGAGACAGGCAGCAACTAATACAATTGGCGGAACGCCATCTCATATCTCTCCAGCCAGGTTCCATAGCCCCAACCAGAGACGGTGGCCTCCACATCTCAGACCTCACCACCAGCACAAGGTGATCCCCAGCCACCCGACGTGGTGGCACCCCTTGTTCAAACACCACCTAGACATGGAAAAGGGAGTAGGCGGGCGTGCATGGTAGGTGCCCCTACTCCTTGTATGCCTACATCTAGGCAATTGCAAGTCTGATCGCATATCGGATTTCTAAATGCTAATTGATCGACAATTAACTGTATTGGGGTTGAATGCAAATATTGCTCCCCTCAAAGTATTGCTGTGGAAGAGGAGGTGTTAGGACCATCCCCGAAGTCCTCCTCTTTATCACTCTTCACTGATTACTAATTGGTATGGATGTTGACATACTATTGCCTGGCTACAGAGTGTGTACATGTCTGGTTATGTTTAACATTTCAACTGATTGAGAAAGCTATATCAATGAAACGTGTCTTGTGGCATTCTTTTTTTGTCCAGGAGCTCTCTTATTCACTGGCTTTATTATATGGATGCCATGGACACCTTCTAAACTTTGTGGAGAATGGCACAGCTCATATCATCCTGTGTCTTGTTTACACAGGATCCTGAATGCACTTCCACTGTGTAAAGATGGCTTACTGTGGCATTTGTCACCTGCTGCTGCAGAACTAATGGGTATGTGGATTGAGATGCCTTTTACTGCATGAAATGAGCATTGGATAAAACAATACCTTTGTTCGATGTGACACTATATACACTGTGTATTACACTCACTGTTATGATATCAATAAACTGTTTTTCTAGCTTATAATGTTGGACAGCAGCTGATTAAATTATTCAGTGAATGCAACTACGGAAGGCTAAAAGTATCATCTTACTGATTTTGTGAGACAAGTGGATTTGTGCATTCAGCAAGCACAACAAGGGAGGCACACTGCAGCTGTAAAACTAATGGGCAAGTGGATTAAGATGCCTGCTACTGCATTGGATAAAGCTAAAACTTTTTGGGATGTGACACTGTATATACTGTGAATTACACTTACTGCTGTGATCTCAAGAGGTTGTTTTTCCTGCTTATAATGTTGGACAGCCGTTGATTTTTGTATCCAGTGAATGTAACTACGGAAGCCTGAAAATATCAACTCACTGACATTTTGATACAATCGGATTTGTGATTTCAGCAAGCACAGCAAGGCAGGCACATTGCTGCTTCATTTGTGATGATTACTATTTATCATTTTACTATTATTGAACACTTATTGAGATTCATATATATGATAATGCCTTAGTAACTTTTGTGTCTACTGATTTGTTGTGTTTATTACATATATTGATACTATCCAGCACATTGATTTCAACAAGTGGAAGAACATCCCCCATTTAAGGATTGAAACCATTACCATCTTCAGTGCATGGAATCTGTGCCAATAACAACTATAGATCACTACATTTATTTCAGAGCTCTGGACTTTTTTTTTTTATATGTTGTATTTTATGGAGAATCAATAAATGTTAATTTTTATATTATTAGAAACTACTTTTTGTGTTTGTGAGTGCATACATTGAAGGATGCTTTCTATTTTTTTTCTTTTACTATTCCATATTAATTCATGCATCCATTGCAACGGCATATATATATAGATATGCCAGAACATTATTTTGTTATTTCAGCTCTATTCTCAATTTTGTTCAATGTGGATTGCCGTTGAGATGAGGTGTTGTAGTTAATCTGAATATTGTTCTGATTGATAACTTGTTCTTGTCTCTGTAGGTGTAAATAGCCAAATCTCACAACCATGAAGGCATGTTCTTCATCCTCAAGCAGTACACTACCATCATGTGAGTGAACACTGAACCCAGTTGCCAACAGGCATTCGATCAGCGTCATTCACCACTGCAGATGAATCTGAAATGCAATATATGACTCCATAGCTCTTCACTAATGAACATGACTGGTGTGAGTTTCAATTACAATGAATAGAGTCCTGGCTGTAGCGTTGCACAGTCCCATTACGATCTGCTGAACCAAACCGGTAGTTATACATGCGTTTTTGTTGCATGTCATCCCGTTAACATTATGAAAGTGGATTTATGTATTTAATTTAATCCACAAACTAAATGACTAATTACCTTTGTTTGACATCAGTATCTTTTTTTTTTTTTGATTTTTTTTTTATTCTTCATATAAGTTAATACAAAATATTACATACTGAAATATTCTTACCAAGTCTGTTACAACAACAAAACATTACATTAATTAAATTACCATTCATCCTCATTCATTCCTCATTCGACCCTTAAAGATTTTGACCTTTAATTAGTTATTCCCTGTTTCTGGTCCCATAATTTCCTTTTTAATGGATCAACCTTAATTAGGCCTCTTTGTACATAATTTTTCTCCAGTTCCCGGTTATGCTTTATTTTCCAAACTATGTCAGCAAAGAGAGGAGGAGTCTTCTCTTTCCAGTTAGTAATTAGTAATTTTTTTGCTATTGAGAAAATCAAAATAGCAAATGCTTTTTTCTCGATGGTGACATTGCTCGGAAAAATATGTAACAAACTGCATTCTTCCGTGAACGGAAGTTGGTTCCCCCCTATTTTAAACAAAAATTCATAACACCCTTTCCAAAAGGAATTTAATTTAGGGCATTCCCATAAAATGTGCAATAAATGGGCAGAATTGCCACATTCCCTCCAGCACATTTTGTCCGAAGGGGAGTGGGAAATTTGTGCAATTTTAATCGGTGTGATATACCAATTGTTGATTATTTTAAAAAACATTTCTCTGTATGATATTTGTTTAATAAATCTGTCTGTCATCTTCAAAGCTGTGTCCCAGTCTTTTACTTTTATTTCTAAGTTTAAATTCAACTCCCATTGTTTCATACCCTTAGTTTTAGGTTGTTCTCTGAAGGATCTTGTGATATTGAAGCATTTGGATATCAGGTGTTTTTTTTCCAATTTAAGGAGAATTTTTTCCATAGGGTTTAAATCTTTACTACTTTGTGAGTGTATATTCATTGAGCCACAGGCGGCTCTATAAGCTTCATATGTTAGCCATCCTTCTGCTGCGATGTTAAACTTATTTTTAATTTGATCAAAGGATGCTATTAACCCATCGATCAGAGTGTCTCCAACGCATAATAGCCCCCTGCTATTCCAGTCTTTAATAATACCTGTCATATTTGAATGTACAAGAGATTTCACTGGGGTAATTAAGCTGCCCATGGGAATTAACTTATTTTTCCTATTGATCTGTCTCCAATTTTTTAAAATTTCCTTCATCACAAATGATCCTACCGCAAGATCCTTATGAGAGGGTTTTCCCCCCAAAACTAAAGCTTATAGGTGGTAGTTTGGGGTTAGTGCTTTTTCTATGTGTGTTCATGGTAGTTTATCTGCTGTTTCCAGCCATTTTAGAGCATGTACTATACAATTAGCTTCCTGATAAGGTTGCAATAAAGGAAAGGAAATTCCTCCCTTTAAAAAGCTCCTTCCCATTGTTTTTTTTTAACCTTATATGCTTAGAATGGTGTATAAATACATCAATTACATGTTGCAATTTCTTTAACCAGTATCTAGGAATCTTAAAGGGAATACATATTAAAATATAATTAACTCTAGGGAGTAACATCATTTTTACTACCGCAATTTTCTCCGAAAAAGAAAATCTGTCTTTTCTCCAGTTTCCTACAATGTTTTGGAACTTAAAATATAAATCCTTATAATTTCTGTGAACAATTTTCTGTAAATTTCCCAAAAAAGTAATTCCAAGATGTTTAAATGATTTCGAGTTCCAGTCAAAGGGATAGATGGTTTTCAATCGGGACAGCAAGCCCACTGAAAAGTTAAAAAACAGTGTTTATGATTTCCTATAGTTCAACTTATAATAAGAAACTTTACTGTAAATTTGTATTAGCTTTGATAAGTGACAAAGGGATTCTTCCGGACGGGTAAGTGACAGAACAACATCATCTGCATATAGACTAATTTTATGCTCTCTCTCCCCCACCCTAATCCCATGAATTTGTGGGCATGATCTGATAGCTTCCGCCAATGGTTCTATCATTAGTGCAAATAAGGTGGGTGAGAGGGGGCAACCCTGTCTAGTGCCATTTGATATTCCAAAGGGACTTGCCCTACAACCCAGACCTGTTACTTCTGCTGAGGGAGATTTATACAGGGCCCCTACCGCATTGGCCCCAAATTTCCCAAACCCAAATTAAGACAGTGCTAATCGCATGTACTCCCACCCTACTCTGTCAAAAGCCAAGACAAGAATAGGGCGGGAGTACCTTTGACTCTCGCGATTTCACCCAGGTTCATAAGTTTTCTAATGTTCTCTGCTCCCTGTCTACCAGTTACGAACCCCATTTGTTCTATTACAATTGATTTCTCTATGAACTTTTTAATTCTAAGAGCCAGAATCTTCGCATACAGTTTAATATCTGCATTTAATAATGAAATGGGTCTATAATTGGCACAAGACTGGGGGTCCAGATTGGCCTTAGGGATCATTATCAATGCAACTTTTGTCATTTCCATTGGCGTAGTTCCAGTAGTCTTGATTTCATAAACATTTCTGTTAGCTGAGGGCTCAAGATTTGGCAGAATGTTTTATAAAAAAGATTAGTGTATCCATCTGGCCCTGGCGTAGTATAGGGTTTCAGTTGTTTAATTACTTGAAGAACTTCCTGGTTAGTAATTGGATTATTCAGTTCTGCTCGATCATCTTTTGATAATTTAGGAAGTTGGATACCATCCAAAAATGCTTGTATTTCTTCTACTGGTGGTTTACAAAAAGAGGCATCTTTTTCCAGGTTGTACAGGTCCTGATAATAATTATAAAAGGCTTGACAAATTTCCTGCGGGGAAGAAATATATCTTCCTTTTTCTTTTATAACTGCTATTCTTTTATTTTCTTTTTTCTTTTCAGCTTGAGTGGCCAGTAATTTTCTGTTTCTATTATTTTGATGGTGGTATATTTGTTGATAACGCCATATTTCTCTATCTGATCTTAGCTGGTTGATTTTGTTTATTCTATTTCGTAGTAATTTGATCTCCGTCATTGTTTGCTGTTGTGGATCTACAATAAATTTGGATTCCAATTTACTTAAATCTATATATAATTTTTTTAGTGGAGCTCCTCTCTGACTTATCAGTTGGGCTTTAAGTTTAATAATCAAACCTCTTGTGAAAGCTTTTTGTGTATTCCAAATCATGCAATGAGAAGGGACAGTGTGAGTATTAATATCGAAAAATTTAGAAATTTCTTTACTTAAAAATTCTATATTTTTTTCCATTTGTCATCTAGTCTCCATTGTGGTCTATCTAATTTTACTTTATTTATTTCAACTACTAGTGTAATATAAGCGTGATCGGATATAACAATCTTACCTAACAATCTTACCTATTGCCATGTGAGAGGTCTTATCAATTATTTGGGAGTTTACTAATATTAAATCAATTCGTGAATAAATGTTATGTGGATTTGAGTAGAAAGAGAAATCCTTTGGATTTGGGTGTTGAACTCGCCAAGCATCAAATAAGTTGTTTTTAATAATCCATTCGGAAAATATCTGAGCGACTTTGCTCACTTTAAAAAAAAATTTATCTACCGTTTTTTTAGATCTGTCTAAGTTTATGTTTGAAACCATATTAAAATCACCGGCCATAACAAGCGGGCCCTGTACAAACCTCTTAATTAAATTACCTATTTGTTTTAGAAATTTTCCTTGCTTCTCATTAGGGGCGTAAATATTCAACAATGGGATTTTATGATTGTTGATCTGTCCGTTCCATAAAATATAACGTTCATCTGGATCTATAATTGAAATGACTTCCACTATTTCTAGGTTATTAGAGAAAAAAATTGAAACTCCTCTCTTTTTTTTAACCCCTGTTGAGTGATGTCTAAAATCAAAACTACCTACCGCAAAACCCGGTATTTTAACTTTCCCCCAATGTGTTTCTTGGAGAAATATCAAGTCTGCTTTCGCTTTTGTACAGTGTCTGTAAACCGTTTTCCTTTTACTGAGAGAATTTAAGCCCTTTACATTCCAGCTTAATATTTTTAAAGACGTTAACTTTGGGAGAATTCTTTAACAATGCTATACTTTATTGCACAATTGACTGGATTTTCTTTCTTTATTATAGATTTATAAACCACGGATTCAAAATCTTTCTTACTATCATTCATACAAACATTCATACAATTAGAACAAAAGAGGCTATAATCTATCCTTTCCCCACTCCTGTTCAGCAGGGATTTAGCCGTTGTTCAGAAATGGATAGCGGATCAGTCTGGAGATGACGGTGACCTTTACTTCAATTCTTAACGTTTTGTTTCGCCCTATATGTCTACCTCTCTTTTCTGGAGTTGTTAATTGTTAAGAAGTATCGTTTCTAACATTTTAGCTGTAAGCTGATTTATCTTATGTTTCTATTAATTTCTTTATGTTGTTAGGTGTTGTTTGATACTTAATGTTTTTGGTACTGTTTACTATCTTCCATCTGTGCAAACTTTCTGTACAAATTTTATCTTTACAATCCTTGATTAATTTCCCCCCTTGCTCTTTCCCTCTCTTCTTCCCTCATTCCCATTATCCATCCTTTTCACCCTTCTCCTTCCTCTTCCCTCTTTCTTTCCTGCTCTGTAAAAGTGGTCTATAGGAAATTAATTTATATTGGTCTAACAATTGGAGTTATCCTATCTTCAGCTATTCCTAGTAAGGGGTTGATATAAACAACTCATAGCTTTCCCTATTTTCTGTCCACTCTTTCCTCTCACCCCTTCCTTCTCTTTTTTTTGGTAGTTTATAAAATAGTCAGCAAAAAAAAAGAAAAAGAGAGAAAAAAAAAAGAAAAAAGAAAAGGAAAAGAAAAAAGACATATGCAATGGTGTCCAACTGTTTCTATCCATACATCCATATTCATTTCTTCCTCTGCCAATCTGGCATTGGGGCTTGCAATTTAGTCAAAGAGTCTTTAAGATCATGAACATTAGTCATTAAAGTACTCAAGAAGATTTCTCTCTCTGCTGGAGACTTAATCTTATGCCAGGAGGATCCTTGTAGCACCAGTAATCCTACTGGAAAGGTCAATTTATATATGAGATTATTCTTCCTTAGACCTTGCGTTATAGAGTTGAATTCCTTTCTTTTGCTGATTGTTGCTTTTGAAAAATCTGAAAATATTTGAATATTTTCATATGGGGGTTCAAAAATCTTCTTTGTATAACTTGCTTTAGATATTGCTTCCTTTGTGGGTAAATGGTGAATTCTGATGATCACGTCTCTGGAGCTTTTATTTTGTAAATGACCTGGTAAAGGAATTCGATGAACTGTGTCAAATTTCTGGTCCAGTTGTGAAAAGTTGGGAGTGATATTGGAAAACAATTCCGTAAGATATATTGAAAGATCTTCTTTTTTTATAACTTCAGGTATTCCTTTTATCCGGAGGTTATTTTTCCGTGATTTGTCTTCCATCCTGTTAATTTGATCGTTCAACGTTGTAATTTGAGTAGACATTTTTGATGATTGCTCCAGTAGCATGTTATGATCTATAATTAACTTGTCGAATTTGTCTTCCAAATCGGCGGATCTTTTATTCACCTCTTTTATTGATTTGGAGTTTTCCATAATTTGAACCTTAATTTCTGCCAGGAATTCTGCTTGGAAGTTCTTCAAGATCTCTTTCATTTTCCCTATAGTAAGAAGGTTTTCCTCCTGATCTTCAGAGTCTCTACATGATGAGTTTAAAGAGGGAGGAGCGATACTATGGTCCAATGCTTCTTTCGGGGTTTGTTTTTGAAGGGAATTTGTAGAATTTTTAGGCGTAAAAAAGGGAGATGGCTCTAAAATCGGGCTTTTCCGCACTTTGGCTTTATTTTTCGTCGCCATCCTGTTTTGCGTTTGCAGCGCTCTGTTTACCCTTTGACCCTCTTTTTTTCTCCCTTTTCTTCACCTTCCCCCTTTCTTTCCTTTTTCCTTCTCCCTTTTCCTTCTTCTCTTCACTTTTCTCCTTGGCCGTTAATATCTCTATAAGCCTCATTTTAAGTGACCAAGCCAATGTTCGAATTGATCTTTCTGCTGAGAATAGTGATCATATATTCTCTTATCAGTCTGACGGAAGTTATTACAAGTTTAAAATCTTATATCTCTTTTTTCTCTCTTTTTCTCTCTCTCTCCTTCCCTCTCCTTCTCTAGCAGATTGTTTACTAAACCCGTACCGCAGGTTCTGTTATAAATATGAATCGTTTTTAAGGTTAGTCTTTTCCAAGGCCTTAAGATTTTTGAGATGTTATAACATTATAGTTGTGTTACAATGTAACCTTCTGCAGTTCCCTGTAGCTGTTACTTGTATAATGTCTTTGTGAAATATATACACCATATCCTGGTCCCAGGGGAAATAGTGTTGCAAATGCCAATTAGATTCCTCTTATTTAGCAAAACATGACTTTCTTAAAGTTTGTCTCGTGCATCATACAGTCTTAAAGCTAAATCAATGCTCGCCATAGGGTCTGCGTGTTGGTTTGCTTGTGCTTATGTCACTAGGATCAATGATCCTGTTAACATTATGAAAGTGGATTTATGTATTTAATTTAATCCACAAACTAAATGACTAATTACCTTTGTTTGACATCAGTATCAATGTGTATGTGTTTAGGGGTAATGTGATTAGTTTAATCTGTCTGCCCTTGGAACCACCCAAATACCAGTGAGATGTGAGATCAGCATGGCCCAACTATTCCATGTAGATACTGATACTACTCTTTGCTAAATGATTGTATTCACAGTGAATCATGCCTTGTCGTATTACATATACTCAACATATTTTGGAAACGCTGATTGTACAGGACAGAATCAGTATGGTTATCAATACTTGTAGATGAAGTTCATGTTAATTAGTTTATTTTAGTGTCCCGAGCAAGAAACACTGTACTGTATGTAATAACAGCTGTTCCTGGTTCCTCAATCTCCTGTTTATGTTTTTCAGATTCCGATCATCTATTTTTGATTCATCATTAATGTACTGTGTGTTTAATTGATTTGTATCACATAATCCATAATTTATTATATCTGTTTAATATAGCAGATGGAGACCATATGGAATGTCTATGCACATTAATGGTTACTTCTATGAAATGGAGTTATATATGATGTTCCTATTTCTCATCCGATTATGGTTACTGTGGTATCCTGATCACATGTGACCCTAGTAGATTATATGCATTATCCTTAATATGCAGTATAACATTTAACACTTTAGGTGCCTCTTGTTGCAAAAAAAAAAATCTTGTCCTTCCAGTATCTGCCCACACCATACCCATGACATTGATGTCGTAACATATTAACATGTGCTATGTGTATCAAATACAGTATGATAATGTTATACTGTTATCACTGTTTCTGTGAGTTTGTACCATATCATGATTGAGAATCTATAGAATCATGATTTAATGAAGTTGATATGCAGTGCCTTGCAAAAGTATTCACAAACCTTGGCATTTTCATGTTTTATTGCCTCACAACCTGAAATTAACATGGATTTTTGGGGATTTGCATCATTTAATTTACAGAACATGCTCACAACTTTAAAGATGTATTTTTTTTTATTGTAAAGCAAACAACAAATAGGACAAAATAACCAAAAAAGTCAATGTGCATAATTATTCATCCCTTAAAGTCGATATTTTGTAGAGCCACCTTTTGCAGCAATGACAGCTCCAAGTCAATTTGGATAAGTCTCTATGAGCTTGCCACATGTTACCACTGGGATTTTTGCCCATTACTCCTTGCAAAACTTCTCCAGCTCCTTCAAGTTGGATGGTTTGCGCTTGTGAACAGCAATCTTTAAGATTTTCCATTGGATTGAGGTCTGGGCTTTGACTAGGCCATTCCAACACATTTACATGTTTCCCCTTGAACCACTCAAGTGTTGCTTTAGCAGTGTGTTTGGGGTCATTGTCCTGGTGGAAGGTGAACCTCTGTCCTAGCCTCAAATCACGCGCAGAGTGGTACAGGTTTTGCTCAAGAATATCCCTGTATTTAGCTCCATCCATCTTTCCCTCAACTCTGACCAGTTTCCTAGTCCAGTCGTAGCCTCAAATCACGCACAGAGTGGTACAGTTTTTGCTCAAGAATATCCCTGTATTTAGCTCCACCCATCTTTCCCTCAACTCTGACCAGTTTCCCAGTCCCTGCTGCTGAAAAACATCCCCACAGCATGATGCTGCAACCACCATGTTTCACTGTGGGGATGGTGTTCTTTGGGTGATGTGA
This sequence comes from Discoglossus pictus, assembly GCA_027410445.1. NCBI lineage: Eukaryota > Metazoa > Chordata > Amphibia > Anura > Alytidae > Discoglossus > Discoglossus pictus. The sequence continues at coordinate 180,486,600 of CM050166.1, read as the reverse complement.
TGTGTTGGGTTTGCGCCAGACATAGCTTTTTCTTTGATGGCCAAAAAGTGCAATTTTAGTCTCACCAGACCAGAGCACCTTCCTCCATACATTTTGGGAGTCTCCGACATGCCTTTTCGCAAACTCAAAACGTGCCATTTTGTTTTTTGCTGAAAGCAATGGCTTTCTTCTGGCCACTCTCTGCTGTGGAACTCTGCAGCTCCTCCAGGGTTAACTTAGGTCTCTGTGCTGCCTCTCTGATTAATGCCCTACATGCCCGATCCGTGAGTTTTTGTGGGCAGCCATTTCTTGGCAAGTTTGCTGTTGTGCCATGTTCTTTCCATTTGGTTATGATAGATTTGATGGTGGTCCTGGGGATCATCAAAGATTTGGATATTTGTTTATAACCTAACCCTGACTTGTACTTCTCAACAACATTGTCCCTTACTTGTTTGGAGAGTTCATTGATCTTCATGGCAGTGTTTGGTTAGTGGTGCCTCTTGCTTAGGTGTTGCAGCATCTGGGGCCTTTCAAAAAAGGTTTGTATATGTAATGACAGGTGAACATAATTTAATTAATTATGTGACTTCTGAAGGTAATAGGTTGCACCTTTTTATGGGCTTCATAACAAAGGGGGTGAATAAATACGCACATGCCAATTTCCTGTTTTCTGTTTCTAAAAATAGTTTTATGTATATATTTTTCTCATTTCACTTCACCAACTTAGACTATTGTGTTCTGATCCATCACATAAAATTCAGAATAACAAAACTTTGAACTTAATTTTGTAATGTAACAAAATATGTAAAAAGTCAAGGTGGTGAATACTTTTCCAAGGCACTATATATATATATATATATATATATATATATATATATATACTAGCGAATTGCCCGTCAAAAAATTACGGCAATGAAATTGTAAGGTAGCTAAATTAGTAAATGAATATAGTGTACCTATTTTGAAGCATTGTGATGAAGAGCTGGCAATCTGTGTTGATGTTGCTGCAGCATTAGTGGTGTGGAGCTGCTGTATAAGCATGCTGAATGTGTGCAGTGTAACACTGTGCGTGCGCGAGACCAAACCGTTAGCGTAGTCGTGTACTTCCGCATTGGTGTAAAATGGCGAGTAATGTGTGCTATAGGTCTGTATCGGAATATCCGTAGGTGTTTTGTGGTGTTTTGCGAGTTTAGAGTGTTGTAGCCTCGTTTTCGTTTTGTTCGGCGGCCATTTTTTCTCTCGCTTAGCTTTTTTTTTAGTCTCTAAACTGTTTTATTTCGAGTAAAATCGAGGTGTAAGTTGCATTTTTGAGGTCCTGGGTGCTCCCTCTTGGTGTAGGTAAGTTTTTTATGTATGTGCTGTGTGTATGTATTGTGTTTTAAATGTTTGTATGTCGGCGTGTTGCGTCCGATGTTTGCGAGGTCGTAATGTGTGGTAACGTGTTTCGTACGTTGTTTGCGGTCTGTATCGGAATATCCGTAGGTGTTTTGTGGTGTTTTGCGAGTTTAGAGTGCTGTAGCCTCGTTTTCGTTTTGTTCGGCGGCCATTTTTTCTCTCGCTTAGCTTTTTTTTTAGTCTCTAAACTGTTTTATTTCGAGTAAAATCGAGGTGTAAGTTGCATTTTTGAGGTCCTGGGTGCTCCCTCTTGGTGTAGGTAAGTTTTTTATGTATGTGCTGTGTGTATGTATTGTGTTTTAAATGTTTGTATGTCGGCGTGTTGCGTCCGATGTTTGCGAGGTCGTAATGTGTGGTAACGTGTTTCGTACGTTGTTTGCGTTCCTCGTAAAATTTTGCGAGTGTCGTAATTTGTGTGTCGTGTTTTTTGAGTAGCGACGTGAATTTTGCGAGGGTTTGAGGCCCTTGCCCAGTGACCTCGCCAGCAACTGAGGCCCTCGCTTCGCGAGGGGCCTCGCCAGCAACTGAGGCCCTCGCTTCGCGAGGGGCCTCAGTTGCTGGCATGGAGCGCCTTCGGCGCTCCATGCCAGCAACTGAGGCCCTTGCCCAGTGACCTCGCTACGCGAGGGCCGCGGCTCGCTGCGCGAGCCGCGGCCCTCGCTTCGCGAGGCCCGCGGCTCGCTACACGAGGGCCGCGGGCTCGCTATGCGAGCCCGCAAGCGTGAGCAACGACTCGTACGCTCACAACTATATATGTGATATATATATATATATATATATATATATATATATATATATATATATATATATATTCCACAACAATCATTTAGTGTATGGTGAGCACAAAAGTGAGAAAAGCTCTCCACCGTACAAAGGACAGAACACGAATAATACATTAATAAGCCCATTTGCATGTCTAAAAGGCGGGGACATGCAAATGAGAATACAATGTACCTCACTCTTTTAATCCAAAAATAGCAACTTTATACATTGCTCCCTTAAAGCATATGCCCGCTGTATTAAACAGCTTTTAAGCAAAGCATCGGGTTGGATTTTACACAAACCAAGAATCACTCATATACAGGCCTGTTTCAAGCTTTTGGCTATCATCACAAAAGTGAGAAAAGCTCCCCACCGTACAAAGTACAGAAAACGAATAATATATTAATAAGCCCATTTGCATGTCTAAAAGGTGGGGACATGCTTGGTTTGTGTAAAATCCAACCCGATGCTTTGCTTAAAAGCTGTTTAATACAGCGGGCATATGCTTTAAGGGAGCAATGTATAAAGTTGCTATTTTTGGATTAAAAGAGTGAGGTACATTGTATTCTCATTTGCATGTCCCCGCCTTGTAGACATGCAAATGGGCTTATTAATGTATTATTCATTTTCTGTACTTTGTACGGTGGAGAGCTTTTCTCACTTTTGTGCTCACCATACACTAAATGATTGTTGTGGAATACCCAATCCTACAAAATCTATTGCACAAACCAGAATCTACCTCATACTGATGATAGCCAAAAGCTTGAAACAGGCCTGTATATGAGTTATTCTTGGTTTGTGTAAAATCCAACCCGATGCTTTGCTTAAAAGCTGTTTAATACAGCGGGCATGGGCTTTAAGGGAGCAATGTATAAAGTTGCTATTTTTGGATTTAAAGAGTGAGGTACATTGTATTCTCATTTGCATGTCCCCGCCTTTTAGACATGCAAATGGGCTTATTAATGTATTATTCGTTTTCTGTACTTTTCTCTATATATATATATATATATATATATATATATATATATATATATATATATATCACACCTATAAAAGTTTTCATAGTGTGTAACCCTTCTGCTGCGCATGCGCATTGGCGGCGGGAGGTTATACACTTTGTAAATAGTGCATGTGCATTGTGAGAAGCAACGCATGTGCATTGTGCTCAAAGAGCCACGCATGTGCACAGTGCATGGCGCATGCACATTAAGCAGAGTTAGCTGCGCATGCACATTGCACTCTCCGGATAGGGGAGAGACGGGTAGAAGGTGGAGAGACTGGGGAAAGACAGGGTAGAGGGTGGGAGAGAGACATGGGGGGAGTGACATGGGGGGGAGAGAGACATGGCAGAGAGAGACAGGGGAGAGTGTGGGAGAGAGACAGGGGAGAGAGACATGGGAGAAGGAGACAGGGGAGAGAGAGACAGGGGAGAGAGGAGGTGTAGAAAAGACACAGGGATGGGGGGAAAGAGGCATGTGTGAGAGACACGGGAGGGGGGAAGAGACACAGAGAAGGGAGGGGGGGAGATACAGCAAAAAGGAGGGGAAGAGACACATAAAATATCCTGTCGTTTATGACGGGCAATTGACTAGTATATATATATATGTTTAGAGATATACATATACTACATAAATATGTACATTGCCAATATAGATGAAAGTAGCAACCAGAGGGGCCTGAAATCATGACTCATGTCTATATAGATGCAGAGTTTTCTGTAACTACTTTAAGGGCTTAACTAGAATGATTGTATTCATCTACATTCATGATTATCATGCAATAATGTAAACACATAGTGAACATCATATTTACACCCCTAACTGATGGTGCTGATCTGCTGACTTTTAGGGTACTTTAATTGTTGATAAGGAAATCCAATGGCAACAACATTAGCAAATCAAACAGAAACACCAAAGTCTAATAATAGTATTTAATCATTGCCAGATTAATGTTATCAACATTGCAACGAAGCCCCACAGTGACTAATTATCACAGGTATGCAAAGTATCATGGTGGAGGTGGGTAAGATACAGAGTTCCAGTAACACAGGGGAACAGGGATAGAGGAACAGAATGCAGGCAGTGGGGATTACATTAATATTGATGATCATTTGAGAGGGATTTATAGTGTATCATCCAAAATGAGGCAAAATCAAGAACATCCTATTATTACACATATTAAGCCAACAACAACATTAATGAAACAATAACAACAATAATACAGAATTAGGAGATATGCCTAGTTACATAGTTACATAGTATTTAAGGTTAAAAAAAAAGACTTTCAGTCCATCAAGTTCAACCTTTTAAGATCACCTCTGATGTGCAATATGCGGATTAATTATTAATTATTTAGTTGTTAATTAATTATTAATCAATTATTTAATTATTTAATTATTATTATTTTTTAATTATGAATTAATCCAGAGGAAGGCAGAAAAAAAAACAAGCGAGACTTAGCCAGTTGTCTCAAAGGGAAATAAAAAAAATAAAAAAAATCCTTCCTGACCCCAGACACCTGTGACCGGATTTCTCCCTGGATCAATACTGTCTCTCTAATTATCCATGATAACCCTGAATTCCCTTTTTAATTACAAATAAATCCAGTCCCCTTTTAAAGTTATCTATCGAATCCGCTATCACCACCTCCTCTGGTAGAGAATTCCACAGATTAACCACCCTTACTGTGAACTTTCTTTAAGGTGGAATCTTTTTACTTGTAACCTCAAGGGATGTTCTCTTGTCAGTTGAAAACCTCTTGGCACAAAAAGCTCCCTTGACAAATCTTTATACTAACCCTGGATGTATTTATATAAGGTAATCAAATCTCCTCTTAGACGCCTTTTTTCTAGAGAAAATAAGTTTAATTTGGTTAGTCTTTCTTCATAACTTAGCCCCTTCATTCCCCTTATTAGTTTTGTTGCCCTGCTCTGTACCTTTTCCAGCTCTAAAATGTCCTTTTTATGAAGTGGTGCCCAAAATTGTACTCCATATTCCAAATGAGGGTGTACAAGGGATTTGTATAGTGGTAGAATTATATTTGCTTCCCTTGCTTCTATACCCTTCTTAATACATGCTAATATTTTATTTGCCTTTGCAGCTGCTGCTTGGCTTTGAGCACTGTTACCTAGGTGGTTGTCCACAAGCACTCCCAAGTCCCTTTCAATATCTGATACACCTAGATTTGCTCCATTAAGATTATAAATTGCATGGCTATTTTTCCTTCCCAGATGCATAACTTTACATTTATTCGTATTAAATCTCATCTGCAATTTAGATGCCTATTCCTCAATTGTATGTAAATCCCTTTGGAGGGAAAGCACATCATTATCTGATTTAATTACCTGGCACAACTTTGTGTCATCAGCGAAAATGGAGACACCACACTCCAATCCTACCTCTAAGTCATTAATAAATGTCTTAAAAAGGAGAGGACCTAATACTGAACCCTGAGGAACCCCACTTACCACATTAGTCCAATCGGAGTATGTTCTATTTACAACAATCCTTTCCTTCCTGTCTTTTAGCCAGCTCTCAATCCATGAGCAGACATTTACTGCAATTCCTGTATCTCTTAGTTTGCACAATAGTCTCCCATGTGGCACTGTATCAAAAGCCTTTGCAAAATCCAAAAAGACTATATCCACTGAGTTGCCTTGATCCAGGTTCCTACTAACCTCCTCATAGAAACTAATTAGATTTGTTTGACATGACCTATCCCTCATAAATCCATGTTAACTCCTACTTATAATCCTGTTCAAATAGACAAATTTGTGTATATTATCCCTTATTAACCCTTCTAAAAGCTTCCCCACTACAGAAGCGAGGCTCACTGGTCTATAATTCCCTGGATTTGCTCTTGCTCCCTTTTTTAACATAGATATCACATCAGGTTTTCTCCTGTCATCTGGTAGAGACCCTGTGTTGAGTGAATCTTGAAAAATTAAATATAATGGTTTGGCTATTACAGAACCCAGTTACCTTCGTACCCTTGGATGTATTCCATCAGGACCCGGGGCTTTATTAACATTTATTTTTTTCAACCTCTTTTGGATTACTTCCTGTTTTAACCAATTATTCGGTAAAGGTAGTGTAGCCCTATTATGTTGCAGTGTCCCAACCACTGGTACCTCCCTTGTGTATACCGAAGAATTTTTTTTTTTTAGCTCATCTGCCTTTTCCTGGTCACTAATTTTCAGACGGCCTGTGTCACATTGTAATGTTCCTATAGCTTCCTTCCTCGCCTTCTTCCCATTAATATACTTAAAAAATATTTTAGGGTTAGTCTTACTCTCTTTTGCAATTTATTTTTCATTTTCTATTTTAGCCAGTCTAATAGCGCTTGTGCAAGCCTTGTTGATTTCCTTGTATTCCCGTAAAGCAGTCTCTGTCCCCTCTTGTTTGTATAATTTAAATGCCTGTTTTTTAGAAATCTGCCCTTTTCAAATTAAGAGTTTTTGTTGGCCCCTTAAAATTTCGTTTTTTTTTATTCAATATCAAATGAGACTGTGTTGTGATCACTGTTTCCCAAAGGTTGCCCTATTCCAACATTTGATACTACATCAATATTATTTGTGATGACTAAATCTAAGATAGCTTAATTTCTAGTAGGCTCTTGTATATCTGGGCCAGATAATGATCCCTGAGTGTACTCAAGAACCTGATCCCCTTAGATGAACTGCTGGTCTCATTTATCCAGTTTATTTCAGGGTAATTAAAATCTGCCATTATTAGAACTTGCTCATGCTTAGCTGCATTTCCAATCTGTAACAATAATTGTATTTCCTCACTTTCAGATATATTTGGCGGTTTATAGCATACTCCTACTAATATTCTTTTGGAATTTGCTGCTCCGCTATTTAACTCTACCCACAAACATTCAACTTTATCACTAGGTCCATGATAAATATCTTCTTTGCCTATAGGCTTAAATTCAGGCTTAACATACAGACAAATCCCTCCTCCTCGTTTACCATTGCCTCTATATTTCCTAAATAGGTTATAACCATCCAGATTAACAGTCCAGTCATGAGATTAATCCCACCACGTTTCGGTAATGCCTATTAAATCCCATTTTTTATTAATTGCTAATAATTCTAACTCTCCCATTTTTCCTGGCAAGCTTCTGGCATTAGCAAACATATATGTAATGATATAGAAATCACAAAGTTGTGGAGACCAGTAGCCAAGGTCAGCAATAATCCAGTTCCGCAAACTTGTAGGTGAAAACAGGAACAAGGTTTATTGAAGTGATCAGAAACCACACAATAATCTGGCAAGGATCAATAGACAGGAAGTGCCTTATATAGGCCAAGGACCAGACACCTGACCAGACACAGCTGAAGAGACTTAGGTACTGATACAATTGCTAGCAGAGTCAAGCTTATAAGGTCTCAATGGAATTCATAACAGGCAGGCTGGCGCAGTGGTAGGGAAGAGGTATAGCAGCCTGGGGACCATGGTTCAAAACCCAGCAGAGTCAATTCCTCACATTACCCCCGCCTCTATAGGTGCAGCCTCTGGATGCCCTATTACCTGGTTTAGCAGGGTACTGCACATGAAAAGACCGAAGAAGATCATGAGCGTGAATATTGTCCACTGGTTCCCACGAACTCTCCTCCTCACCATAGCCTTTCCAGCGAACCAGATACTGAAGCTTGCTATGGAAGATCCTGGAGTCAAGAATTTTGTCCACTTCGTACTCATCCTCACCATCCACGAGGACTGGAGGTGGGGCAGGCAGGGCTCGGCCAGGGAAAGTGTTTTCATGAAAAGGTTTAAGCAGTGCAACGTGAAACACTGGATGTATTTTCATGGAATTCGGGAGTTGTAAACGGAAAGTGACAGCATTGATCTGAGCAATGATCTCAAAAGGTCCCATGAACCTTTGACCCAACTTATGAGAAGGAATCCGAAGCTTGAGATTCCTTGTTGCCTATCAGCAGCTCTTTTGTAACATTCCTGAGCCTCCAAAAGAGTCTCTTTCAACAGTGCTTGGGAATCACGTAAGGCCGTTAGCCGGTCAGCGACAGCAGGAATGGAAGTAGTAATTGGGAGACTGACTAGAAAGGTCGGATGGTAACCATAGTTGGCAAAAAATGGGCTCAAAGAAGTGGAGCAGTGCTGGGCATTGTTATAGGCAAACTCCGCCGTGGGTAGAAAATCCAGCCAGTCATCCTGCAGGTAACTAATATAGCACCGCAAATATTGCTCCAAAGTCTGGTTGGTTCGCTCAGTCTGTCCATTACTTTGCGGATGAAAAGCTGACGACAGATTTACATTAATACCTAGATTAGAACAAAAATGTTTCCAAAAACGAGACGTAAACTGTACTCCCCTGTCAGAAACTACTTCATCAGGCACTCCATGCAAGCGAAATATTTCCCGAATAACCAGGTCAGCCGTCTGTTTAGCTGAAGGGAGACCACGAGCTGGTATGAAATGACCCATCTTAGTTAACCTGTCCACAACAACAAGAATGGTAGTGTGTTCCTTAGAGGGAGGTAGTTCCACAATAAAGTCCATGGATATAGATCCCCAGGGACGATGAGGAATCGGAAGAGGCTGAAGCAAGCCAACAGGGGATGAGCGAGGAGTCTTATGTCTGGCACACACATCACAAGAGGACACATACTTCTTAACATCCTCATGATACTTCGGCCACCAAAAGGATCGGGCAAGTAGCTCTTGTGTCTTTCGGATTCCTGGATGACCTGCTGGTTTTGAGTCATGGTAGAGACGTAAAAGGTCCAGTCGCACTGACTCCGGAGCAAACAGACGTTGTTGAAAAATCCAAAACCCATTAAGCATCGTCATATGGAGGTCACGAGGAGGATCACGAAGAACTGGGTCTTCAGCGTAGCCCTTTTTAATGCGAGACATCAGATCAGAAGGAAATGTAACTCCTATAAATATATCCTCTGGCAAGATGGTGGTCTTGGTTACGGTAGTATGGAGGGGGTCAGCTGTTCTAGACAAGGCATCCGCCTTACCATTCTTGGAGCCAGGACGGTATGTAACCACAAAATTAAACCTTGAGAAGAATAGGGACCAGCGTGCTTGTCTGGCTGACAGTCTCTTAGCTGATCGAATACATTCCAGATTTTTGTGATCTGTGAGGACAGTAATTGGATGGGTAGCTCCCTCCAAGAGATGTCTCCATTCGGTGAAGGCAGCTTTTATAGCCAATAGTTCTTTATTCCCTATGTCATAGTTTCTTTCTGCTGGCACCATCTGGCGGGAATAGAAGGCACACGGATGTAACAGCATCTTAGGTCCAGTCCTTTGAGACAGGCTCAGAAAGGGAATATATACGGCCAAATGGGATAGCAGCCCCAGGCAACAGCTCTATTGGGCAATCATAAGGCCTGTGTGGTGGAAGCTGATCAGCATTCTTCTTATCACAGACATCTGCAAAATCCCGATATTGTAGAGGAAGCTTAGTCAAGTTTGTAGCAACCATTTCATTAATTGTTGTGGCAACAGGTGTAACACCTTAGAGGGTTGACAATTCATTAAGCAGTGTTCTGAAGGAAAGGACAAAGTTCTGATCTTCCAATCAATCTGTGGGTTATGCAGAGCAAGCCAAGGTACCCCCCAAATCACTGGAAACTGTGTTGAGGAAATTAGGTGGAAAGAGATAACCTCATGGTGATTCACTTCCACAGTCAACTTTAAGGGCACAGTCTCATGTGTAACCGGTCCTGACGTAAGTGGAGAACCATCAACTGTCTCCATTAACACAGGTGAAGAATTAGGGATAGACTGAATTCTATTTCCTGCTGCAAATTTAATGTCCATGAAGTTTCCGCCTGCTCCAGAATCTATCATAGTGGTAGTATGTGTTGTTTCATATGCATAATAAGGGTTATCCTGCATAATTAGAGAGAGTGTATTGATCCAGGGAGAAAACCGATCACCAGTATCTGGGCTCAGGAAGGAATTCCCCTTCGAGACGATTGACTAAGTTTGACTTGGGTTTTTTTCTGTTTGCCTTCCTCTGGATTAATTAATAATTAAAATAAATAAATAAATAAATAGTTGATTAATAATTAAATTACAATTAACAACTAATTAATTAATAACTAATCCTCATATTGCAGATCAGAGGAGATCTTAAAAGATCTTAATAGACTGAAAGTCTTTTTTCAACCTTAATTACTATGTAACTATGTAACATAACCTCATTATCAGTTATGTTCCACATATGTACAGGGAGGATCACATCAGCACTGAAGAAGAGATCTGGAAGGCAGTATGATGCAGACTTCACAATAGTCCAAGTAGAGGAGAGAATAGAATGTCTAAACCAAGAGGCACATATAAATCTATGTAGAGTATGTGAGCATACACATGCTGTGGGTATGCAAGTAACATCATGTCACATGTCATCTGCATTGTAGTCTACAATTGAAGCTTTACATATATTATCAGTTGTAGTATATTATCAGTTGTAGTAAGAATCATATATCTCCCCGGATGCAACATGCACATACATGTTGCAATGTGACATTAACATGGTCATGGAATGTCTGGATGCTCATGCGTTGTTTTGATTGTTAGGAATGTGACACATCTTTGAGCTCTGTAAGAAACATACAATAAACATGTTAATATGAACATTACACATGCTGTATGAGCGCCTACTTCATCACATACCAACACATGCATACGAAACAAGCTACTCATCTGGCAGATGATGAGAAAGGATATTTCTAATTACTCATGATGTAGAATTATCACACCTATTACACATGAATGCATCATTGTAGAGCCACATGTGGCGTTTTATCTTGGACGTGGTCCCAAGATTATCCATGAGGTGATTTGTTCCCCCAGGACACATGCGCTGTGGATCTTTATTAGTTTGGACCGCCTATGCATTGCGTATGACATGTCTTCTGGAGATTGGAAGGTAATCCATTAATGGAGTAATATTTATTTGTCCATTTGTTCAGCATACATGCACATGTTATTCATTAAATAATTACTATGTATTTTTTTTAAATAATTAATAATTTAATCATTTAAATCTAAATCGGGAAAATCCCCTCCAATCAATATTATAAAACATACATAGATACGCTGGCCCTCCATCTTGCTGAATTGTATAATGCAATCATGGTAGGTGACCAAGTACCCCGGAACTTAATTGGGCTGAAATTGTGCTCTTCCCTAAAGAAGACAAGGATCCAATGAAGCCAAACAATTATAGACCTATATCCCTTTTGAATTGTGATATAAAAATTCTGGCCAAGATAATGACAGACAGAATATCAGACTTTCTACCACAACTAATTCACAAAGATCAAGTAGGATTTATCCTGGTCCGACAAGTAGGGGACAACATTCGGAAAATTGTGCACCTGATTCACTATAATAAAATAATCAAAATTCTGGCCTGTCTATTAGCCCTCGACGTACAGACGGCCTTTGACTCCTTGGAATGGCTGTACCTGATAGCTTCATTAACTTAATTTGATTTTAAGGGAAAATTCGTCAACGTTATTAAGACATATTATAAAATATCAGGGCAACTACTGAAACTTCCGGGGAAAGAAAAGCTGGTCATTTCCATACAGAGAGGCATGAGACCAGGTTGTCCCCTTTCCCCACTTCTCTTTGCCTTAGCTATGGAACCCCTAGCCCAAGCAATCAGAACCAATATGACCATACGGAGAGTCTCTATTGGGTTACACCAATTTAAGATTTCACTATTTGCTTATGACCTTTTATGCTCCATAACGGAGCCAACACTCTCAATTCTGCTAGGAGAATTTGGTCTCCTTTCATTACAAGTCAATGTAAAAAAGACTGAGAACCCTGCCCATCACAATCAACATGAGAGAATGATCAGATTTCCAAAGAGTAACACTCCAGTTTGTATGGCAACAGGGACCGGCCAGGATCTCCAAAAATATTCTGCACAAACCCAAAAAGATGGGGGGCTTGGCCTTCCCATTCTTTAAATTATATTAGAGGGCGGCCCAATTGTCCTTTGTTCACCTAGCCCATTCATATGAACATCAACCGTCATGGATATTCATTGAAAATCACATAATTAACCCGTATACATGGGACACACTAGTCTGGGTAAATCAAACCCCACCAAAAATTGTCAAAATATCGAACCCTATAATAAAAAAAACACTAGGATGCTGGAAATGGTCCAAACGATACACAGATTTATTTATTCAGCCAAATTATATGGCTTCAGTTCTGATCCACCCAAGGGCCCCTAAGGGAATCACAGCCACTTCATACCAATGATGGAAATCCAAAAATCTAGATAGAGTGGGGACATGGATGATAAAAGACACTATTATGTCCTTTGTGGATCTTAGGGATACATTTGACCTCCCTTTAGGTGAGCTTATAATTTCTGCAGACTAGCCAATTTTGTGAACTTTATGGTACAATCAAATGGCCGACCTAAACACAATTGGCTATCCAGGATATATAAAGAACCCCCCCTTACCAAGGGTATATTGGGAAGTATGTATGATTTATTTCACACTAAAAGGGAATACACTAAAGACAAATGCATGATAGCATGGGAGAGAGATCTAAACACCCATTGGGACAGGGAAGAGTGGGAAGACACATGGATAAACATAATCAGAGGTTCACTTAACCACAACATTTTAGAGACTTAAGTCATTAAGGTACTCCACTGCACCTATACTACACCTGAGAAAATAGCAAAATGGAAGAATATGGATAACCCTCATTGTTTTAGACGGTGTCTAACTACTGAAAACTTTATACAAATATGGTGGCTATGCCCAATAGCACAGAACATATGGGCACAGATCCAAGCCTTAGCCTCTACCCTATTTTCCCAGAAAATACAACTTACAGCAGAGATTTGCCTACTAGGGAGGACATTGTTGACCCTTTCAAAGTCCCAAAATAAGTTATTACAATTCCTACTCCTCGCAACCAAAAGCCACATAGCAAGGAATTGAAAGTCAAGGACACTAGAATTTGCAGTTATTATATCCAAAATAAATGATATTGCAATCAACGAACGCATGTCGCACTCTATAGCAGACACAATCCCTCGATTTGTAGATATATGGGGTCCATGGGTGGAATACATGGGCATGTCACTTATCAATCATTAACTGATAATTGTAAGTGATCTGTGGGGTGGGAGCCGATAACAGGGGAAAGATGACCCTGAGACAGGAAGATGGAGGTAGGAGAAGGTTAGTGTTCTAATATAAAATTGGTATCTATTTAGCTGATAAATATATCCAATTATATATATATTTGTTAAAATTTAAGGTTAAATACTTCAACTGTGTGTTATACAAAGAAGACCTCAAGTAAAATAGCTTAAGTTCCTAGTTAGATATATTTAAGTAGACAATTAAGATAACCATACTAGAGTAACATTAATAAATGGATTCATAAGATAAAAGCATTGAGGACAAGTTTGGAAAATGGAGTAGACAGACAGATTAGATCAACTAGCAGAATATTTTTTTAAAATAAATATATCAGGATTATTAGCTAGTAAAACAAGTCTTTATAGATGCTGTAACACACTGGTATATAATGTATGTGTTTAAAGAACAATGTAACAAACTTACAAAACAATTATGTTATGAACAGATGGGCCCACTGGACTGTTTAGGGTTAATCAGTTATTATATATGTGGTTAGAACAACTTGCTTAACAGTTATTTATATAACAATTACATGTAGTTATATCATGGATGTAATAAGTGCATATAGTACTGTCATTGATTAACATTAAAATACTGTATCTTTATTAGAAGTAGGATAGTAGACTATGCGTAGATAATAAAGTTAATGCAGTCATATCTGGGATATACAAAGGGAAAGATTTTAAAGAATTGATATGGCCCTGCGATCGGCTACGTGTGACTGCTCTGGCTTTAGTCTGGAAGGGGGGAGCTTAGTTTTATATCCCTGTAAGTTGAGATCTGGCAACTGGGGGATGTATTATGGAATAGAAATCTCCCAGGTGGTGAGAGTATAACATGCACATGGTACATGGTGTGTGATACTTAGATCCTAAGAAAAGGAGTCTGATGGTGCCTGTCTCTTCAGAAATGATGTTTCATCTGAAGTGTCTGCTGGTGTCGAGATCTAAACAAACAGTTGCGACCCATAGAGAGAAAGAGAATTGGGGTGAGCATAGTCCCCCAAATCTGGCGGGCGTAACAAACTTAAAAAAATATATATGTTTATGTAGCTGTTGTTCTGTTACTGTACATGTTGTTTTTCTTTGTCTATGTTGTTAAATGAGTTCTCATAAGGTTGGAAGTTCTTTAATGACAATATAATGTGATTATTGGAGTCACATATTATTCACTGTAATCATTTTGCTTTCAACACTGAGTTAAAATATAATTAGTGATCACATCTTTTTATCTCATGCTGTATTCTCGTTTAGTATCTGCAGGTATGTTCATATTTTCATATTGATATTAACTGCATTGATCCCTATTGGATGTGGATTTTCATGTCAGACAATGTGAACTTTATTGGTCTATAGTGTGTTGAGGTTTTCATATAGTAATGTGGGGCATATATACATTGACATTGTGGGATATATAATCCACTTCATTTATCTATGCTAATGATGTTTTGAATTGTAAGTACTTATGATGTGTATGTAAATGTGTGCATACTTACCTGTAACTGATAGCGTGGCATGCTCTAGTTTATTCATTGTTAATCAATAGTGCATCATGAGACATATATCATATCAGGAAACTCTCCTCTACTTGGACTGTTCGATATTCTGTTTGACAATGGGGATGGAGAAAATAGTTTTATGAGTTATGCATAATCAAGCATTATAGTTATTTCTTATTGGGTTTGTACTTAAATGTGAACTATTCCTGAATGATACGGGCACGTTGTTGAAACCCCTGCATATTATCCACTACAGGGGGAGGTAAAGGCTCTTCCTCCCCATGTAGCAGAGCCTCATCAATGTCCCCCAGACTGTTGACCTGTTCTTCTATATTTTGCAGACAACAGCAGACAAGGATGATCTGACAAACCTTGTCTGGGGTATATTGTAGAGCCCCACTAGAGGCATCTAAGCATCTGAAGTGCATCTTGAGTACACCGAAGGTACGCTCAATTACATTCCGACATGTCTTATGTGCTGCATTGTACCTTTTACCTGCCTGTGTTTGTGGATTGCTCAGAGGGGTCAACAACCATGTCAAACACCCATATCCTGCATCACCCTTATGTAAACAAAATGGGAGATGTTGATATTAATAGGATGTTGTGATGTTTGTTAAAGCGTATGAACGTATACCTAATGATTCATGTATTTTTTCTTTTTTGGATATGTTGTTGTGAACTTCATACTGTTGGGTCAAGATAACACAGGGTTATGCACAGCAACGAGCAATAATGTTATGGCTCACGTAGTATTACTCCCTTAATCACATGTGAACATCAAAGCAATAGAGTTAAACATGATGTATATGTTATTGGATCCAGTGTTAGTAAGTTATGCTTGCCTGTGATTATTTCTGTGTACTCACCCAGTAGCCAACCCGGATCGATATTGGCCAGACTGGAACTTCCAGGGAAGGCTGCAAACACATTGTGTATGCGCATCTTTGCATCACAAACAACCTGTACATTGATTGAATGATGTGTGCAATCAATAACACCTAGCCTATTCCTATTCAATGAAAATCATATTTCACCTTCAAGGTCTCTTTCACAGTGTTAGGGTAACTGATAAATCTGGTAGCTTGCCTAACAATCGCACAAAGGAATATACTTAGACAATTTGAGAGGTTTGGCTGATACATTCCTCCGACTATGCTCAGGGTGTTCTGTAAACTACCAAATGCAAGGAGGTGCATTGCGGATAACATCTGTGTCATTCCTGGTATAGCTCTATTGGTCCGTGCCCAAGGCTCAAGGTCCTCACTCAGGACCGTATAGAGCTCTCCAAGACTGGCACAGGTAAGCCTAAAACTCTTGTACACCTCCCCATCAGTTAACCCCTCTAATGTGAGTCTCTCCCTGTATACACTGGGTGCCTGGACCCTCCTTACAGGCTCCTGGACCTGCTCACCACCTGTGGCTGTTGCTATGCCAGAGATGGCACTTCATGGGCTCCCAGTTCTTGTTGTGCCCCCCAAGAGATGATCACCCATATCAATGTCATCCTCACTGTCTGCAGGTACCCCTATATCCCCCTTTCCCTGTGCTACTGGAGCTCTCTCCCCTACCTGATCCCCCACCATAATACTATGCATGGCCTATGGTAATTCACTTTCCTGGCTTGGTTCCTGCCCAGCATGGATCACATTACCACCCTCACCCTTATTCACTCCTAGACTCTCCTCTCTGCAACTCCTCATCCACTCCTCAATCACACACCTTGCAGCCAGATCTCCATTATGCCACATGCTGTACAGACAGTAGTATCTCAGATGTGACCATGCATCCATGTTCTCCTGCATCTCTCTGACTTGTTGGGAATCCATGCTGGTTCAGACATGCTAATGACTTGTTGGTGATGGTGTTATATAGCTTGTTGATTATAGCACCTGTTAATAGGCAGGTGGATTTTAGGTTTGGAATTGCTCACCTGTATATTTGTTACTTATCTGACATTACAGCTGATGATTGTTCTTCTCCATGTATTGATCACACTCACTTTTTGATGCAGGGTAAACAAATTATATTACTGACAACAGTATCTGATTATTTATTTATTTAGAATGTATCTGATTGAATTGCTATAGTTAATGTTTTCATTTTTGTTTTACTGTTGTGGCTGACCTCAACATGGCCTTTCCTGTACACGTGTACTTTTTGACTGGTGTTTTTCATTTGTATTGATATATTTCATTGCTCTTTTGTGCCTCAGTGTTTGCTAAGTGATGATATCTCCCATAGTTAAATGATTGTACATCCTTTTATATAAGCGTACTATCTCTTTAAATGCTTTGTCAATTGTTTTTGGCAATGTCTATAGAAGTGTTTCACAAGTTAATCCTCAAGGTTAGCTGGACAGGTCGGGTTTTCAGTTTAACAGTGTGTAAACACAGGTGAGGTAATTATTATTTAACAGGAGTCTCTGAAGGCTTGTGATCCATTTGTATACAATGTTTATATGATGAATGTCACTTGAGGAGAGGGGCACATGTTTTATTTTGACACTAATGTGGCAATGGGAATGTTGTGCATGACAATCCGAGGAACTTCCTTGCTTTTATATTGTTTAAAAGTGGTTTACTGTCTTTTTAATGGCTACTAGGGCACTCTTACGTCTTTGTAAAAACCCTTTGCAGGTTTTGTTTTGAGCCCGTAATATTTTTGGCTACATAAGCTGGGTTTGAACGCCGGGTTTGAACGCCAGTGTGTCTTTGGGTAATTGTAGCAATTTAATAGTGATTTGCGATTGTAACATTTACGGGCTTGAGGGATCAAAGGCTTATCTTAGGAGTTCTGATTTTAGCAACCGCTGTTGTTTTTTAGCCTGTAACCTGCAGATTATTTGCGGGTAGCTAAAAGAGGCCAATTTAATAGCCGTAATTTTACGGGCTTCAGGAACTGCAATTAGACTAATTTAATAGGGCCCTAAGCTTATAATACAGGTGGGTCTAGAACAAAGTGCAAAAAGATGCAGAAAATGGTGAGTAAATGTAAATTGCTATACTTAAAACAACAGATGCCTTCACAACACAAGTAGAATAATAAAAGCCTGACAAGATGAGTGGCCGACAAGCCTGCTTTGATTTGCAAGGGAGCTGACAGAGTACTGATACAGAGAAGCTCTGTGCTGAGAGGGAAACCATCTGGAGGTGCAGACCAGGTAGGTGGTGACATACAGACACCTCATGCTTGATGTCAGTGAGCACGAGGCACTGATCTGACACTGCTTCACACAATTCCCTCAGTTAATATAAAAAGAGTGGAGAATCTTGTATATTACACCCTTTCCTCATAATACAGGCTCTAATAATCCAAATTGAACAGTAAAACTGTGTTCCCAGTGCACTATATATATATATATATATGCATGCACATCCTCCAATGCGGTTTTCATAATACAATGTAATGTGTGTGAAATAGGTCGTTACATTGAAGAAACCAAGCAAAAACTGCACTTAAGGATGAACCTACACAGTCATTATATCAAAAAGCAATAATTTAATATATGTTGCGCAAAAGAGCGATAGGAGTCCTCCACTGAACAGTAGTACAGTAAATAAATACTACATTTGTGTTCACATTTGAATGTCTAAAACAAGTTTAAAATAATGAGGACAGTTACTGTACTCTAGTTGGACACCATTTTACCCAAAATAATCACTCCATCCAAAACTTAAAAATCAAAATAATCAGAGGAAATTTCAAAACCATCCAAGACAGAAAAGCATTAAAAAAAAGATGCTTCAACACTAAAGATACAGGACTGAACATGAACTTGGGTTTTCTAACACATTATCACAATGTCTTGTAATTTGTTCTCATGTTTAAAGCAGGCTAGTCACTCTTAATGAACTATAACTACAGTGCTCTGTTTTTTCATGTATATATTGATGTATATGTGTAAATAGTTGTTCCATCTCATGTTAGTATTTTTACATTTCTTATATTAAAAAAATACGCTATTCCTGCATTACAGTAGGTAACATATACTAAGGCTACCTTTAATCTAAAATGAGAATTGACAAAACAGAAAGATCTAATGTTTGAAGGGTACTGTCATTTTAGAAATTATACCAGCAATGAACCAGAGATATCTAGTCAGTCAGATGCCTGACATAAATTAAGGGACGATTTGACTAAATCAAATTATTTAAGACATTTTGGAATATTTGTAGCTACGACTATTACATCCATAAAAAGTTAATTCCTAGAGGCCTAAGAGTGTATTTATTTCCATCATTTCAAGAGATCTCAGATCAGCTGAAAATAAATGGAAGAATATATAAACAAATTGTTCTCTGCAGTTCAAGGAAGTTTTACTAGAACATAAAAAGGAAAAACTGACTAAGTTAGATCTACAATTAGAGGGTATTAACAGGATATGAACAGAACAATAAAAACCTTTTGAAAATTTGCCAGAATTGCAAGAAAAATAATCTGTATGATAGAGATCAGAAAAAAGAAAAAGATGACTTTTCAAAAGGAAATATTTATAGATGGCAAAATAATAATTGTCAACAAATTCACAAACATAAAAATGCAGGAGTTTATCATAAATGTCAAAGTGTTCTGGAAACATCTAAAACAGATTTGTCTGATAGAGAAGGTTATGAGATAAATAGAAATACACTATGCCCTTCAGATGAATTATTACTTCAGGCATAAAATGTCTTAGAAAGGCCCACTAGGAAGGGTAAAGCTAAGGAACCTCAGGCCTAGATACAAATAACCACAGATTCAACAGTAGTTACATAGTTACATAATAATTGAGGTTGAAAAACACTTTAGTCCATCAAGTCCAACCTTTTTAGATCTCCTCTGATCTGCAATATGTGGATTAATTGTTAATTAATCCAGAGGAAGGCAAACCCAAGTGAAACTTTGCCATTTTCTCAAAAGGGAAAAAAAATCCTTTCTGACCCCAGATACTGGCAATCGGATTCCTCCCTGGATCAGTACTCTCTCTCTAATTAACCAGGATAAGCCTGAATACCCTTCTTATTTAAAAATATATCCAACCCCTTTTTAAAGTTATCTATCAAATCTACTATCACCATGTCCTTTGGTAGAGAATTCCACAGTTTAACCACCCTTACTGTGAAGAACCCTTTCCCTTTTTAAGATGTAATCTATTAAATTCTAACCTCAAAGGATGTCATCTTGTCAGTTGAAAACTTCTTGGCACAAAACAATTCACTTGACAAAGCTTTAAATTGACCATGGATATATTTATATAAGGTAATCATATCCCCTCTTAAACGCCTTTGTCTAGAGAAAATATGTTTAATTTGGTTACTCTTTCTTCATAACTTAGTCCCTTCATTCCCCTTGTTTTGTTGTCCTTTTTATGAAGTGGTGCCCAAAATTGTACTCCAAATTCCAAATGAGGGCGCACTAGGAATTTGTATAGTGGCAGAATTATATTTGATTCCCTTGCTTCTATACCCTTCTTAACACATGCTAATGTTTTATTTGCCTGGCATTGATCACTGTTACCAAGATGTTTGTCCACAAGCACCCCCAAATCCCTTTCAATATCTAATACCCCCAGATTTGCTCCATTAAGATTATAAATTGCATGGCTATTTTTTCTTCCCAGATGCATAACTTTACATTTATTCGTATTAAATATTATCTGCCATTTAGATGCCCATTTCTCTAATTTATGCAAACCCCTATGAGGGAAAGTACATCATTTTATGATTGAATTACCTTTCACAACTTATTGTCTTTAGCAAAAATGGAGACACTACTTTCCAGTCGTACTTCTAAGTCATTAATAAATATGTTAAAAAGGAGAGTACCTAATACTGAACCTTGAGGAACCCCACTTACCACATTAGTCCAAACTGAGTATGTTCAATTTACAACAATCCTTAGCAACCTTTTGTTGAGTGAATCTTAAAAATTAGATACAATGGTTTGGCTATTACAGAACCCAGTTCCTTCAGTACCCTTGGATGTATTCCATTAGGAACTGGTGCTTTATTAACATTTAGTTTTTCCAAACTCTTTTGGATTTCTTCCTGCGATAAGCAATTATTTGATAAAGGTAGTTTAGCCCCATTATGTTGCAGTGTGAATCCTCTGGTACCTCCCTTGTGTGTACCGAAGAAAAGAACTTATTTCAATGATCTGCCTTTTCCTGGACACTAATTATCAGATGAACTGTTTTAGATTGTAATGTTCCTATAGCTTCCTTACTGGCCTTCTTCACATTAATACTTGTTTAAAAAAAATAGAATATGGTTAGTCTTACTCTCCTTTGCAACTAACATTTCATTTTCTATTTTAGCCACTCTAATAGCCCCTTTGCAAGTCTTGTTGATTTCCTTGTACTCCCGTAAAGCAGTCTCTGCCCCTTCTTGTTTGTATAAGTTAAATGCCCATATTTTACTCTTTAGCTTGATCTTTAACACAAGCCCCATTGGATGCAAGTTACTCCTTTTACTTTTATTTACACATGGCATATGGTGATAAGTATGTATATTTAGTAAGGATTTAAATGTTGTCCATTTATGATCAGTATTTTTACCCATCTGTTCTTTGTCTCAGTCTATACTTTGTTTTGCTACCCTTACAGCTACATTAAATTACAAGCCCGTAACGTCGATGGAACACCCGCAAAGGCTGCAGGCTTGAAATTCTCAGTAGTTACAGAGCTATTACATTCAACCATGCTGCGAGTTACAGAAACGCAAATCCTTAAACCATTCTTGCGCACGTTGCATGTGAAGCCGTGAACATGATCAATTCGTCAAACCTGTGGTTACGGGTTTAGACAGAGCTAATGGTAAAAGAGACCGTCATCATTACGTCACTGAGAAATGGAGGTTAGATTTCATTACCTTACAGGTTTGCACTACGATCGGACCCGCATTACAGAAATAATGCAATATGAAATCACATATATAGTTGTGAGCATGCGAGTTGTTGCTAACGCTCGCGAAGCAAGGCCGCTCCTTGCCAGCAACTGCAACACTGCAAAAATTGGCCGCAACACGTGCACATAAAAACATGAAAAATACAACAAATACACACAACAAATACATAAAAAGCTTACTTACAGGAAGAGGGAGCATCCAGAACCTCGAAAACTAAAGTTACACCTCAATTTAACTCAAATTAAAAGAGTTTAGACACTAAAAAATTCTCTAAGCAAGAGAATAAATGGCAGCCGAAAAAAACAAAAACGAGGCTACAGCAGTCTAAAGATGCAAAACACCACCAAACACCTACGTATTTGCCGAAAAATACCTACGAGATTAAAAAACAAGGACGCAACCTGCGCTACCCCAAAAACATTACAAACACAAGAAATACAAACAACAAACACATAAAAAGGTTACTCACAGCAAGGGGGGGCACCCAGGACCTCTGCAAGTGTACTTAGAGACCCGAAAATCACCTAAGCAAGAGAAAAAATGTCCGCCGAACAAAATGAAAACGAGGCTAAAGGTCCCTAAACACGCAAAACACCACCAAACAGCTACGGATATTCCGAAAAAGTCACACGACATAGAAAACGAAGGACGCTAAATCAGTCACATTAAATACACCAAACACCATTAGCTCACTTACAATTTCATTGCCGTCATTTTTTGACGGGAATTCGCTAGTAATCAATAAATATCATATTCTAGTTCTATTATATGTATTAACACAATAATTGCTAGTATCGATATAACACGGAAATAAAACATTAAAAAAAGTATTTTATATTGCAGATTTTGAGCTTGAGAATGATGTGCTATTAATTTTAATACCTAACATCACTTTCCCTTTATTTTTATGTACAGTAGTGTGTTGATATTTGCATTTACAATGCTACGGATAGTACTTTAACCCCCTTGCGGGTCCTCTCTAGTACCCATAAGCTTTTTGGCTCCATTTGTGGGTTACGGTTTTGAATGCCAGTGGATTCGTAGCAATTTAATAGCGATTTTTGAACGTAACAGTTATGGGCTTGACAGATCAAAGGATTTGCGGGAACGTAGTTCCGATTTCGACATCCTGTAGGGTTTTTACGAATGTAACATGCATTTGATTTGGTTCTTATCATTAAGAAAGAAAATACTTTTTGGAGGTATACAATCCTAGGATTGCATCTATATATTTTTTACTCAAAAAAACATAAAAATATTGAGAATCCTCCTGGGAGAATGATCGTCTCAGAGAGAGGATTGCCCTGTGAAAGAGCAAATATATAGATTACTGTCTTAGGTTATATTAGGGGTATATTTTTTCTGCAATCCTAAGGAACTGCAAATGGGCACTGCATGTGGTCCATCTTACGCCAACCTATTTTTAGGTCGGTGGGAGGAAACTCTAGTCTTCTCATCAGAAATGGCTCAGTATACAAGATATATAAAGAACTTGATGAGATACATAGATGATATCTTGTTTTTTTAATTCCTGTATTTGCTATATACCAATGACCTTAACATCAAACTAACCAAAAATATTCAAAGTGAGACTAATGAATTTCTTGATATAGAAGTTTCTAAGAGATAGTTACCTAGTAATTGAGGTTTAAAAAATAATTTTAGTCCATCAATTTTAACCTTTTTAGATCTCCTCTGATCTTTGTAACGTGCAGATTGATTGGTAATTGATCCTGAGGAAGGCAAACATAACCTCATCCATTGAAATATCGCCAATTGCCTCATAAGAGGAAAAAGTAAAATTCCTTTCTGACTCCAGCTACTGGCGATCAGATTCTTTACTGGATCAATACTCCTTTGCTATTTATCCAGGATAACCCTGAATGCCCTTTTTATTCAAAAATATATGCAAACCCTTTTTAAAGTTATCGATCGAATCCACTGCCACAACCTCCTTGGGTAAAAAATTCCACAGTTTAACCACCCTTACTGTGAAGAACCCCTTTATTTCTTTAAGATGGGACAATTTTCCTTCTAACCTCAAAGGATGTCCGTTGAAAACCTCTTGGCACAAAAAGTTCACTTGACAAAGCCTTATATTGACTCTGGATGTATTTATATGAGATAATCATATCCCCTCTTAGATGCCATTTTTCCACCGAAAGTAAGTTTAATTCAGTTAGTCTTTCCCAGCATAGGCCATCCATCCCCTTATTATTTTTGTTGCCCTTCTCTGTATTTTTTCCAGCTCTTCCTGCATGAATCTGCAAAAATGTGCAAGGTAAAAAAAAAGAAGACCACTGCATTGATATTTTAACTGCATGACATTGTTTGTGATTTGACGTCCCTTTATGAAAGACAACAAATTCGAGACATGATACCCAAATAAAATAAAGTAGGCTTGATCAATAAAATTTACTTTATATTCCAAGCAGAGTTTTAAAATTGTAACATTTTTTTTAAGACAGAAAAGATCTACAAAGCGTGACCTTTTGTATATTTCAGACTTGTTTTCTTAATACTCAAAAGTTGTGCTGTCAAGAAGTAATATTCATTTCAGAAAGTCTTCTACCAATCTGTTAAATTCATCCGCGTAGCGTAAATGAAGTTTGTGCTTTCCATCTTGCATCACATGCAACCTATTAAAATATTGATAAAATTCACAGTGAATTATGCCAGAATAAACCTTATTCAAAAGTTTAAGTTCAATTCTCTATTTAGTAGGGGTGAATTATTACTTTTTTTATACTTTATGCAATAACAAAGCACATATAAAACAACAAATACTGTAATTAGTTTGACTATTACAAAGTACAGGAATAGCATCAGTACTATTTGAGCAAAGTTGTAACATTTGCAAAGAAAGATGTTTGTATGACCACAGCAGTGTAGAGTCATGTTTACTTGTAGTAGTTGGCTTTTTAAGATGCTTAAAAATATACAAAAAATGTTTTAGTTAATTAATGAATTAATTAATTAAACAATAACTTACTCAACAACACCCCTTTTACATAATGGCCAGAGCACATGTGCAAAATGTTCCAGTGACATCATCACTGATACCAGCATACTGAAGTTGGTACACTTGATCCTGGATGCAAGTAGGCAGTTACGTTCTTGCACACGCACTTACCCCCACTCCTGATTGGAAGGAGTATCTGGTAAGCACTGTATCACATAGGCTGAATGATAAACATAATCAACCAGAGAGAAAATTATGGTTCCTTATTTTATTCCAGAAGATTATATTTCTACAGAACTGAGATAATATTCAGGGGACTTACTACAACAAGTTAGAGAAAGACATTACATCGTCTTTGAATCATATCCTGATTATTTAATTTCATTTTTTAAAATTATACAGATGATTGCAAATCTCCATCGCACACTGTAAATAAGAAGTCTTCAGGATTTTACTTTTCATTGAAATCATGAAGGTCCAGAAATATATGTTTTGGAGCAGTCAGCTGTTAATTGGATGCATGGGCTTATGGGAATTGTTAATTTCAGACACAATCCTTCTTGGTAATTATTTTAAAAAAATAAAAAAATGTATTATTAACTTGGACTTCTGAAAAATCTGATTATAATTATCAAAACCAAAGCAGAGTAGGAGAAATATAAGAGAAAGTTTCAAGTAAGTTATGGTTTAATCTATTGAAAAAAGTTTTCAATATATTTTTAAGCATCTTAATGAGCCAACTACTCATACAAGTAGAGATGACTTTACACTACAGTTGTCCCTTAAATTGGGTTAACTAGGATTAAATCATCAAGCTTTGTCTTGTGAAATAGTGTTAACGGGTTTTTTTTGTGAAAAGAAAGAGAAAAAGTAATTTGAGGTAGAAGATTTGGGTCCAAATCTAAAGACATTCTATTTGTGAGTCGCAGGTAAAGGAAGATATTGTTTTAAAACATCAGAATATTTTGTGCAATAGACCACCCATGCAGAAATCTCTTAAAAATCAAATCCTTGATCCTTCTAAATTTCAGTCAGGAAGGATCAAAACTTCAGGAATGTTGTAGTAGCGAAGAAATATTGGAGTCTGAATAAGCTTGCCATTACATGTTGCTGTCTGAAAGAGATTGTCACCACTGAGCTCTGTTCTGTGGGATTGTATGGAAGAAATGAGAGCAAAAAAGAAATTGAGTGTGCGGATAAATACCGCTAGTATTCCATATTTATCCATCTTATGTTAATTATTACTTTAAATGTGATGGTGTCCACTATGATCATTTTTATTTCTGTAATGGTCTTTTAAAAATAACTAAAGAAACTTCCTTTCTGAATTAGAAATATTCTCCTATATAGATCACTGGAAACTAAAATGGTAAATTTGTGCAGCAGAATAATTGCATGTAAAAGGTAATACATTAGAAGCTGTAGATTTTTTTTTAATTGTAAAACTATTTTTCCTATTTCCAAATGTAGTTCTGCAAAACTAAATATTTAAAATATAAGACCTTTGTGGTCATTTAAATAACATAACATAGAACTTTGAGATTTTATTAAACCCTGTCAAATCAAACCATCCTGATTAAACTTTGAATCAACAGATAGAAATGAAGATTCTAACCAGTGACCCAGTAATATTATTTACATCATAGTACCAGCACAGCTGTCAATATTTTTAAATGTGTCTGTTTAAGCATGTCCTTTAGTGTTATATGTATTATTTGGAAAGATCATCAATTGATCTGATTGTTGAATGTAAGCTAACAAAGTTAGTCTAAGCATTAGCTAACTGAATAATTTTTTTTTATGAGTTGTATAAGTATTTGTTTTAAAATGTATTTTTCTGTGTTACAAGACTTCGGCCTTTTTTGTGTTCTAGACATACCCTAAAATCAAGATATATGAATATATTATGGATAGACACTATTACTCAAAAACACTGCACAACTAATTAATATATGTTAAAGTCCAACTTGTCAAAGTAATTTTAATTTGAAATGTTCCAGTAAAAATATCACATAAGTTAATTTTAGGAAACATCTAGGATGCTATATTTGAAAAACCACTATATACCCCCTTAATAGCTAATAATCTATATAAGTATGGGTCAATACACATTTAGGTCTGCAAAATACTCCATAATACTAAGATCACAAAAAGACTGTCACATTTTTGTGACTAAATTTAAACTCTGTAGTTATCAAGACCTGCCCATACCAGAGATTAAGATCATATACTTATTAAAAGTATAGTCTTTAGATATTTCAGACATTTGGACTGAAAAAAAATGATTGAATTGCTCTGCAGAGCAAATATATGGTTTTGAGGGCGTTGGGTGCCTTGATATAGTCAAGAATATTTATCTGATTGTCCTTGGGTGGCGTAACGATACACACAATAGAGTATGTGTAAGGGAATTTATTGTGCCCCTCAAGGACAAACTCGTGTCTCAATGTACTCCATTCTCTACTAAGACAATCTCTGTGTCCATAACCTCCTATTCCTTTGCTCTGTGTCATTGGGTGCACAAGCTCCGTTTTATATGCCATAATTTGCACACTTGTGGGCTCATGCATCTGTTTTGTGACATGTTTGGCACTATTTGACTCTAAGCATTGCAGGCAAACACAATAGAGCTGGGCTTGTTATTGACACACATTCATGCTGTTATTCTTGTGACACTATATGTTTGCCAATTCTGTTGCCTATTTAGTTCACCACCAACTATAACCAGCAGTTATTTTGCTCTGTGCAGGACATACGAGTCATATTCTGATTCTGACTCCCTGACTACAGCCTTTGACAAAAGCATTATTATTGTTTTTTGCTCTCAACCCCAGGCATTGTCTGACAATTGTTCATTCTGGTAACTGACCGATTGCACTATTTTCTGGACTTTCCAATATCTTTTTCCCTAATCATCTGATTTGCTTAACCTTCTTGAATTGGACCTGCTTCCTGATCTGACTTCTGCTCTGTTTACTTACTTCTGGCAACATTTTAAATGTCTATGTCAATCCCATCAGGCTGCTTGGCTACAACTTGTTACCTTTCTATCATATATCCTCTATAAAAAGTCATGTCTTTGCCAAAAGCCCTTAATTGTTCAACACCACAAACTAGCTTAGCAAAATACATTGTTGCAACATATGGATGCCTAGGTGCAGAGACCAAGGTGGAAATCATAATAAGTAAAATATGGGGGCAGTGTAGATCCTTCACCATGAAATGCAGTATCAGTGTGGCTACATTGATGGAGTTAGATTTGATATTTACCAAAAGGATCTAACCAAGTACCTACTTTATCTCCATTCTTTCATCACCCTACAGCCTCAGAGGGTAATAGGGATATTGCTACACTTGATCATTTCCAAATGGGTAAATGAGAAGCTTGATGCGCTCCTGGGTACTGTACAGTAATTTTTTTCATTGGCCTCCCAAACTCTGTCCACCAAACTACTGTCATAAAGGTATTTATTTTTTTAAGGAACATATACCCTAATATGATACATCTATATATCTGATGAACTATACTCCCAACTATACTAGACATGTGAAAATTAGAGTTTGAAGTTGTATTCATCCACGCTGTAATGCATCTGTTCAAGTGCCTTATTCCATCCTTTCCTATGGGGGAGGTATGATTCATCTGGGTGTGTTCTTCTCTTTCTATGGAGGTATGGACTGTTCTCTGCTTACTACAAGACGTTAAGGAAATAGCAATTCATATATAGCACATTGGCTATATATGCTGCAAAGAAACATTTCAAGAGAAGCAATTAGATTACATTTCGAAAATGTTTTTTTGTGTGGAATATGTGTGCAAAGTAGTATTAATCTCAATAAACAGATATGGTCTGGTGCACAATCCAGAGCCTACCGGCCAAAACTTATTGAAAAACTTCCCATACATGCAAGATAAAATATAAATTCTCAACCTTTGTATAATGATTTAGGTCTGCTTATAAGAAAGGTGGCGCCACACCTAAATAAAAAGCTGTCAGCACAATTGTGAAGTCGACTGATTTCTAGGAGAGCTAGAGAGCATACTGAATTAGAGAACTAAAAAATAACTTTTATTGTGAGCCTTTAAAACTAAGCAATTTCTTAAATCCTTGGGGAATTGTTAACATTATAATAGCCATATGTCATATTCAGGAGGGCCCACTGAACTTTTGGGGGACTATTAAACTATTGGGGATGGCAGAGATTAACATGGATTGGTGTTGCCCTGTTGGCATGAGGTGAGTAATGGTGTCTGGGGAATGATTGGGGCTTACACTAGTCTGGAAGGAAAGTAGATTTGTATATTCCCTACCTGGCCATTTAGTTATTTGACAAAGAAAACAGGGTTGACACTAATGAGCTCATTACCCCTTACAGGGTTAGAGGCAAAAAGGAAGATGGCAAATGGCCATACTTCCGTAGACTTACAGTCTTCTCACCACAGGAGTCAGTTAATAGCATACCTGCCATACTAGTGACATGATTGACAGACAGACCACATGGCTGGAAGCAGGAAGTGTGCGGATTGGATAAAAGGGACTGTCATTAAGGGGTGTGGCAAATGGATGACAAATAAGGTGTTGTTGTCAGTTAACATAGGCATACTCAATATGTGTGCCTTATACCGAAGGAATACTATTTCTAAACATAGGAAGTATTGCAACAGACTCTTCTTCGAAACTCTGCCTCTAACCAAAGGGGGGTAGTATTGCTGCTGACCTGTTTTCCTGCACTTTCTGGGTACTGGTGTAGGTGGTATGCTATGCTGGGTTCATTGCTGCTAAAGAGCGATATTCCAAAAAACCCTATGACCTACAAGGTTCTGTCCAACAGATGCTGTAAGAGTCTGGGAAAAACCTACTGTTGACACATATATAAGTCTGCATGCGTAGATAGAAAAATATATTTCTTAGGGGAAATATATATTTTTTTAAACATGCCGCTGTAATGCTTTAAAAATGGGGTAGAAAAAATGTGTAAGTTCCAAATAGTCAAGTCATTAATGCTGCACTGATAGATAACGAGGGAGTGTATGGGTTATTTCGTGGGGGAATCCACTATGGACCAGGTGTCAATAGATATGCCTAAATAATGACAATATAATCTGATATATCCTACAATATCGCATCCATTTTATATAGCACACAAGTGGTACAAGATAGTTTACAGGGAGTGCAGAATTATTAGGCAAGTTGTATTTTTGAGGATTAATTTTATTATTGAACAACAACCATGTTCTCAATGAACCCAAAAAACTCATTAATATCAAAGCTGAATATTTTTGGAAGTAGTTTTTAGTTTGTTTTTAGTTGTAGCTATTTTAGGGGGATATCTGTGTGTGCAAGTGACTATTACTGTGCATAATAATTAGGCAACTTAACAAAAAACAAATATATACCCATTTCAATTATTTATTTTTACCAGTGAAACCAATATAACATCTCAACATTCACAAATATACATTTCTGACATTCAAATACAAAACAAAAACAAATCAGTGACATTTCTTTGCAAGGACACTCAAAAGCCTGCCATCCATGGATTCTGTCAGTGTTTTGATCTGTTCACCATCAACATTGCGTGCAGCAGCAACCACAACCTCCCAGACACTGTTCAGAGAGGTGTACTGTTTTCCCTCCTTGTAAATCTCACATTTGATGATGGACCACAGGTTCTCAATGGGGTTCAGATCAGGTGAACAAGGAGGCCATGTCATTAGATTTTCTTCTTTTATACCCTTTCTTTCCAGCCACGCTGTAGAGTACTTGGACACGTGTGATGGAGCATTGTCCTGCATGAAAATCATGTTTTTCTTGAAGGATGCAGACTTCTTCCTGTACCACTGCTTGAAGAAGGTGTCTTCCAGGAACTGGCAGTAGGACTGGGAGTTGAGCTTGACTCCATCCTCAACCCGAAAAGGCCCCACAAGCTCATCTTTGATGATACCAGCCCAAACCAGTACTCCACCTCCACCTTGCTGGCGTCTGAGTCAGACTGGAGCTCTCTGCCCTTTACCAATCCAGCCACGGGCCCATCCATCTGGCCCATCAAGACTCACTCTCATTTCATCAGTCCATAAAACCTTAGAAAAATCAGTCTTGAGATATTTCTTGGCCCAGTCTTGACGTTTCAGCTTGTGTGTCTTGTTCAGTGGTGGTCGTCTTTCAGCCTTTCTTACCTTGGCCATGTCTCTGAGTATTGCACACCTTGTGCTTTTGGGCACTCCAGTGATGTTGCAGCTCTGAAATATGGCCAAACTGGTGGCAAGTGGCATCGTGGCAGCTGCACGCTTGACTTTTCTCAGTTCATGGGCAGTTATTTTGCGCCTTGGTTTTTCCACACGCTTCTTGCGACCCTGTTGACTATTTTGAATGAAACGCTTGATTGTTCGATGATCACGCTTCAGAAGCTTTGCAATTTTAAGAGTGCTGCATCCCTCTGCAAGATATCTCACTATTTTTGACTTTTCTGAGCCTGTCAATTCCTTCTTTTGACCCATTTTGCCAAAGGAAAGGAAGTTGCCTAATAATTATGCACACCTGATATAGGGTGTTGATGTCATTAGACCATACCCCTTCTCATTACAGAGATGCACATCACCTAATATGCTTAATTGGTAGTAGGCTTTCGAGCCTATACAGCTTGGAGTATAACAACATGCATAAAGAGGATGATGTGGTCAAAATACTAATTTGCCTAATAATTCTGCACTCCCTGTATATGTATATGTTGGAGGACCTGAATCCAGAAGTGCAAGTATCCCATAAACCTTTAGCATAATAACCCTCATATATCGCAGATCCTGCTAATCATTGGATTATACGCAGTATGGAACTATAACATTTAATTGGTTACAAAAGGAAATGAGATTAAAAAACAAACATAGGGGAAGTGAGATCAAGGAATATTACAATCAGTAGAAATAAATATATACAGTGAATATAAAAAGTCTACACACCCCTGGTAAAATGTCAGGTTTCTGTGCTATAAAAAAAATTAGACAAAGATAAATCATTTAGGAACCTTTTCCACCTTTAATATGACCTATAAACTGTACAACTCAATTGAAAAACAAACTGAAATCTTTTAGGTAGAAGGAAGAAAAAATATAAAAATAAACTAATATGGTTGCATAAGTATGCACACCCTTAAACTAATACTTTGTTGAAGCACCTTTTGATTTAATTACATTATATTATTTTATTGGGTATGAGTCTATCAGCATGGCACATTTTGACTTGGCAAGATTTGCCCACTCTTCTTTGCAAAAACACTCCAAATCTGTCAGATTGCGAGGGAATCTCCTGTGCACAGCCCTCTTCAGATCATCCCACAGATTTTCAATCGAATTCAGGTCTGGGCTCTGGCTGGGCTACTCCAAAACTTTAATCGTTGTCATGTTGAAAGGTGAAGTTCCTCTTCATGTTCAGCTTTCTAGCAGAAGCCTGAAGGTTCTGTGCCAATATTGACTGGTATTTGGAACTGTTCATAATTCCCTCTATCTCTTAACTAAGGCCCCAGTTCCAGCTGAAGAAAAACAGCCCCAAAGCATGATGCTGACACCACCATGCTTCACTGTGGGTATTGTGTTCTTTTGGTGATGTGCAGTGTTATTTTTGCACCAAATATATCATTTGGAATTATTGCCAAAAAGTTCAACCTTGGTTTCATCAGACCATAACACCTTTTCCCACATGCTTTTGGGAGACTTCAGATGTGTTTTTGCAAAATGTAGCCTGGCTTGGATGTTTTTCTTCTTAAGAAAGGCTTTCGTCTTGCCACTCTACCCCATAGCCCAGACATATGAACAATACATGAGATTGTTGTCACATGTACCACACAGCCAGTACTTGCCAGATATTCCTGCAGCTCCTTTAATGTTGCTGTAGGCCTCTTGGTAGCCTCCCACACCAGTTTTCTTCCCGTCTTTTCATCAATTTTGGAGGGAGCTCCAGTTCTTGGTAATGTCACTGTTGTGCCATATTTTGTCCACTTGATGATGACTTTCTTCACTGTGTTCCAAGGTATATCTAATGCCTTGGAAATTCTTGTGTACCCTTCTCCTGACTGATACCTTTTAACAATGAGATCCCTCTGATGCTTTGGAAGCTCTCTGTGGACCATGGCTTTTGCTGTGGGATGCGACTAAGAAATTTTCAGGAAAGACCAACTAGAGCAGCTGAACTTTATTTGGGGTTGATCAGAGGCACTTTAAATGATGGCAGGTGTATGCTGACTCCTATTTAACACGATTTGGAATGTGATTGCTTAATCCTGAACACAGCTACATCCCCAGTTATAAGAGGGTGTGCAGAATTATGCAACCACATTATTTTTTTTTTTTTTTTTTCCTCCACCTAAAAGATTTCAGTTTGTTTTTCAATTGAGTTGTACAGTTTATAGGTCACATTAAAGGTGGAAAAAGTTCTGAAATGATTTATCTTTGTCTCCAGGGCGGAACTATTTTAGGGCGGCAAAAATAAGCTATTTGTGCTTTTTTTTTTTAATGGCAAGCCCTCAACCCAGGGGCCCTTGTCACACTATTCACCCCCTCAAGCCCCCTGCACTTCATTCACCCAGCCCCTTCCTCTTACTTGTGCCTTTGCAGTCCCTGTCCCGGATCCCATTGCTTAGATTTTGGGTATCCTGCCCCTGCTGGAGCTTCATACTGCATGTAAATTATGCTGCAGAGGGGGCACTGGGGTTTGGCGGGTGGGGTGAATGGTGCTCTTGAGGGGCCCTGGGGTGGTGGGTAGCAAATATTGCTGCTAAGGGCCCTGGGCGTGAATATGACTGCTGAGTGGGTTGAGAGGTGAATGGTGCTGCTGATGGGTGCCTGGAGGTGTTGCTGGTGAATGGTGCTGCTGAAGGGCCCCCATGTCACACTATTCACCCCTCAAGCCCCCTGCACTTCATTCAGCCCCCTTTTACTTGTTCCTTGTAGTCCCTGTCCCGGATACCATTGCTCAGAGTTTGGGTATCCTTCCCCTGCCAGAGCTTCATACTGCAGGGGAGGGGAAATCCTAATGATGTCACGTGCCCCTGCGGTATGAAGCTTCAGCAGGGGCAGGATACCCATCCTCTGAGTAATGGGATCCGGCACATAGGCTGCCATGCACAAGTAAGGGGGGGGGGAGGGGGGAGTTAATGAAGTGAAGTGCAGGGGGCTTGAGGGGGATGAATAGTGTTACAAGGGGCCCTGGGGGTTTTGAGGGGTTGGATTGGGGGGGATTAATGGTGCTGCTGAGGGGTTCCTGGAGGTGAATATGGCTGCTGACAGGGCCCTGGTTTTTCTTTGAGGGCGGGTGAATGATGCTCCTGAGGGGACCCTGGGGGTTGGGGAGTGAATATTGCTGCTGAGTGGGCCCTGGGGGTTGTGGGGTGAACATGGCATCTGAGGGGGTTGGGGGTTGAATGGTGCTGCTATGGGTCTTGGGGGGGGGATGAATGGTGCAACAATGGGCCCTGTTTTTTGGGGGTAAATGATGCTGCATTGGGGGCACTTGGCGTGGGGGGTGAATGGTGTTCCTGAGGGACTCTGGGGGGGGGGGGGTAGTTAATATTGCTGCTAAGGGAGCCCTTGGGTGTGAATATGGCTGCTGAGTGTGTTGAGGGTGAATGGTGTTGCTGTGGGGTGCCTGGGTGTTTTGGGGGTGAATGGTGCTGCTGAGGGAGCCTGGTTGGTGAATATTGCTGCTGAGGGGGTTGAGGGGCGAATGGTGCTGCTGAGGGGGGCCTGGGGGTGTTTTACAAGAAATTTTTGTTTTATATATATCTATTTATATATATATATATATATATATATATATATATATGTATTTATTCATTTTTGTATGTGTGTACATATATGGCACTGAAGGGTGGCCCAGGTTTTTTTTATTTGCACCAGGGCCCTCCATTCACTAGCTCCGCCACTGCACCCAGCCCATGTCCCCTAGGCCATGGGATGTGATATTCATTTAATTTACGGCGGCAGCTGATTTCATGTAAAACATTTAATAATTGCAGAGCAAAGATGCCATCAGTACGATGTAAGTTAATTCACTTATTATTATGATTATTATTATAATCAACCATTCGATTTCCACAGGACGGCAAATCAATATAGCCCAGTGCATCAAAACTCTTAAATCCGCCCCTGGGTGTTACTATAGTTAATGCAAGATTAACTTTACTACATCATATCAACATATGTATCTTTCATCAGCCATAATGTTGGAGCAAATTGCTACAGGAAAGTGTGATGTAATGTGTGATGTAACCCTGTAACATTTATGCTTTTTGATCTGTTTCCCCAAAATGTCAAGGGCTGTATGCAGTTATACACAAACTGCTTTGGCAATTCATTGAGTTGTAACTATAACTCATATACTGCAAGAATGAAAAAAATTAAAGCTCTAAAGAAATCAATCAGTATGTTGCTGCGGCACTCATTCAACAAGACTGTTGTGATTGGCTAGACAACAAAGAGAAAGTACCGTATTGGTCCGAATATAAGCCGCACCTGCATATAAGCCGCACCCGTAAAGTTCAAGTGGAAAAAAATAGAAAAAAGATAGTACTCAAATATAAGCCGCACCCGTAAAATTGGAGGGAAAAAGACTCTCAAAGTGATCAGCCATTGCAAGAAATAGGCTTTCTAATTAGCACTGTAGCTTTTTTTTGCAAGTCACAGGCTTTACAGGATGTTAGAATCACTAAAACCGTAAATTGTTATTCAATACCGCAGTCTAAAGCACGAAAATCTGCACCCTTAATTCGCAATCGCGCAAATCGGCAGTAATTTTACATTCGCGAATAGAAGTCGCACGCGTTACAAGCAAAGTTCGCAAATCGGCAAGGATTTTTTGACAGTCGCGAATATAATCCGCACCCGTAACTCGCAAGCTCAAAAATCGGAAAAATGGTGCGGCTTATATTCGGACCAATACGGTAGCTAAGCCACCAATGGGAATGAAAGAAAGTGGAAGCTTGACACAAAAATTGCTAGAACACAAACTAAGTTTAGACAGATTTAAAATACTCATTTAAAGACAAAATTCACTTCTAACCCTGGTAACTATGTACAATAGATGTGATAAAAACTTACCTTGAATCTTTGATTTGTTTGTATAATATTTGTGAATGATAGGCTGGTGCTAATTTATCCTTTAGCCCTTGTATGATCAATGTAGGACACTCAATGGAGGGAAGCAGATGTTGACAAATACTGCCTATGAAATAAAGATGGGATCCCATTTACATTGATATTGGTTTCTATAAATACCATCACCATCATTTTTTGATCCAACACATTTCTCACCATTGTATTTTTTGCATATCCATATACAGCCACAACTCTTGCCCTTTGCTGTACAGACATACACTGAGCATACACACACGTACATAGTGCTACTGTAAGAATTCATTCTACTGACCTGGGAATATTCTAGAAGGAGGACAAAGTCCGGATACAGTAACCAGGGGTTAATCAAGAGAAAAATCAAACAAACAAGTAAGAGTTCAGAGCCTGCTAATTCCAACTCCAAGCAAAATGGTCAGAAGCCAGGAAATATACCTGAGGTGTTCAGGTGTAAAGAACAGTTATACTGGCAGGCTGGTATTGAAATATGTCATAGTGGAAGACAAGATAGAGGGTCACCAGCACCCTCAGGAACAAGTGGCAGCAAGACAGGAACACTAGCAGGCTGATATAAATATATAGCAGGGGGGTAACAGGCTCTAGGATCTGCAACAGACTGGCATACTCAGTAATAAGAGAAGACAGGCACAATGGCAGGCTGGTATGGATAGATATCATAGTGGCTGATAGAATACAGTGAGCAAGCACTCTCAGAAACTAGGACAAAGTGAACCTGTTAGTGTGGGCAATGGAAAGCACTAATATCAGGCAAGGAATAAAACAAAGTTTAAAAAAAAAAATGAAATCCATTGTATGCAAAAGCTTTGGATGCTCCAGAAACCCGACAGCACAAGGGAATCATTACTGTACACTTTTACTGTATTGATGTATTCTAGTTTTCTCACAACAGCTTGCATTATTTCATATAATATTTATTAGTAAAATTAAGGAAACACACATAACATTAAGTCAGTAGATTGAAGGAAAAGAAGTTCCTTGTGAAGGTTAGTCTGCTCAAGGTTTCTAACTCAGATGTTGCTGAAGAAGAGGAAGTAACTAAGGATCATAGATAGTTTAAATATAATTTCATAAATCATTGTAAAAAAGGTAATAAACCTAGGGGATATTATAATCATCTCTACTCATTCCAAAATACACACTCTTCTTAAAAGACCACCGTACAATTAAACAATTTTTTTTTTAAAAACGTTGTCTGACTCAGAGCATAATGAAGCAGGAAAAAAGCCATACATCTATTTTGTATTAAGAAACAAAATAATAATGTTGATGAAAGTTATGAAACTTGGACCATTACTATGCACTTTTAAGGCTGTTTTTTTATTTTGGAATCAAATTTGATAATATTTGGCAGATATGCAGATCTTTTACTTTTTATCAAAATTAAGCTATATTTTGTCTTACCCTGAGGTTGGCTTTTGAATTTACAGGCTGCTTCAATAAAACCTTTTAAGGTCCTTGCAAAGTACTCTCTCCCATATAGCTTGTCAAAGGGCTTTCTCGATTCCTCACTCCAGTTTGATACATGTTGGAACACTATGTAAAATATAAAAGGAAAAAAAAGCAAGGAAAACAATGGTGTTCAAGTCAATAATAAACTAGTCCAATAAAAAATTAAAAGTAACACACATCCCAGCACACACATACATTACATGTAAGCAAAGGTTTGTGACCAAACTATCAGCCCATTTTATACACAGAGTTTTGGGGGAATAGTGTTGTTATTGTTCAGTCAAATCTGATTCTCTGTAACCCTATGGACGGAGCACTCCAGGCACAACCACTGCCCATCTGAGCTTTTTCATGCTCGTATTGATAGCTTCAATGATCTTATCTATCCATTTCTGCTTTTTCCATCCTCTTCTTGTTGGGCCTTTAATCTCTCCCAGCATCACAGTTTTCCCGAAGGAATCATGGTAGTGATTCAACCTCTAACCCATAAATGTTTTTATCAGGAGGGATGTTAATTAGCATACTGTTTCACTTCTTATTTTGCCACACAGAAAAGGTATATATATCAATAATTATTTTTTATCATATAAAAAATATGTAGTAAATATACTGGTCCATTTTAATGTTTTTTTTTCACAATCAAGATGAGAGCTGCTGTGCTTCACTTGAGCTCTAGCAGAAAAAGACAAAAAAACAACTATTAGAAATGAGCATTTCACTTATCTAAAACAACTCATTTGATCCAGAGAAGTGGCTGATATATCTATCCTGCAGTTTGGACTAGCTAAAAAAGCCCTTTCCTCTAGGGCTTGAAGAAAACACCTCCTGAGGTCTATTACTGCTATTGATTTACAATGCAGCAAATGCTACACAAAAGGCCAAAATAAATAGAGGCTCATCTGACCAAATACAGAGTCGAAGAGGAAAGAGGCGATGAGACAATAGTGCAGCAAAATAGTAAGATTTATGAAGGACAAGAAAAAATAAAAAGTTTAAAGTCTATTGCAAGATTGATTCTAAACTGTCATTTAGTGAGGACTGTTGTGCTTCACTTGAGCTCAAACTGCTACTGATTTACACTGCACCTGGTGCCATGCCATACCAAAGGCCAGAATAAAGAGAGACTCATCTAACTAGATACAGAGTAAAAAAAAAAAGAGATGAGCCCAACATAAAGCTGAAAAGTATTTCTGTGTGATACAGCTAAACTCAAAACAGACCTCACATTGACATAGTAACATCTCTAATATAAGCAGATCTCCAGTTTACATCTTGCATATACAACTCCAAACAAAATAAACAACACTGAGAGGCAGCACTAGGACAACACTAAAGAGCCTGAACCTGAAAAAAGCATATACATATTCTATCATATTCATAATAATTACAAGTCATCGCCATCCTGCGGCGAAACAAGAAGAATTCCTTCCTCGCCAACTATCATAACTTGGCTCTCATGCAAAGCCTACACGCAAACAAATCAACAATTCAATATAAAATCACGGCTATATCAACAGAATTCAGTGTGAAAGACAGTCTACAGAAGACCAGCACTCCAGTCAACTAGCAAACACAGACAAAATATTTAAGCAACACAGAGATTATGCAACTTTCTTCTGAAAACAAATACCACCCATCAAAATGCTAAAATAAACGGATCAGAAAAAGGAGACGCAGAGTCAATTAATATTACGGAATAAAGCAATTAATAATTAACAGCTTTTAATCTAACAAATGAAGCAATAATTTTCAAAATCACACGTTGACAAAATATCAAAATTAGCCTCTTACAAATGTCACAACAAACTACACTTTCGGCCAAGGCGACTCAACCACCCTCAAAAATGGGGAGACATAGAAAAAGTATCCCAAACAAAAATAATGAAGAATTATTTAAAACCTAAACCCAAAACAATCTACCATAGAACCAATGGGTACTGATCATCCAGATATATCGGATCCTGAAGACAACTCAAGCTCCTCCTTTCCACATGTAGAAAGTTGTCTAGCCAGAAAAAAACTACTACAAAAATACATAACAGCAATTGGTAATCTCAGAAAAGAGATGCACGAACTAGGCCAAAGGACCCACCATCTTGAAGAAGTATCTGATCAATTTTTTGAAACACAAAACAGAGACAGAAGTGTGATCTCTCAAAACACATTTAAAATTACAGAATTGGAAGCTAAATACAAAGGAGCTTTAAAATAAGTCAAAAAGAAACAACTTAACATTTAGAGGCATCCCCAAACAGATAACTGACCTGACACAATGCATAGTGTTAATAATACACACCCTGCTCCTGGACATCGCAGCAGAATCATGGAAAATTGAGAGAGCCCACAGAACCTTAGGCGCAGCTAACTCAACAGACTTAGCAAAATATGTCATATTCTTACGTCAAAAAACAAGAGATCTTATACCCTCTACGACAAGAAGACAAGGGTCAGTGAAAGGCCCCAGAAATCCAAATATACATGGATCTATCACCTCTAACCCTTGGAAAAAAGAGCAATGAAACCTGTTCTCACAACTCTCATGAAAAACAAGATCTCATACACATGGGGCTTCCCCTTTGCCTTACTCTTCCAACACAATGGTACTTTACACAAAATTTACTCCACAGAGGAAGGCCACAAACTTCTTAAACGCATTCAACTCACCAACGGTGCTGATGCCGAAACCCAACCGGACAGAAACCAAACTCCAAGGCCCACTCGGTCATGGACAGAAGTAACTAAACACAAAGGCTTCAAGAACACAATACTGAAGCAACCCACCTTCGCCAATGACTAAGAACTCTTACCCAACTGCTGTTCCCAAAGACAGCTGTGGAATGTCTCATTTTTTGGAAATTAGTTATAAACTAGATTCTGACCGTAATAATTCAACTAAACATTGAAATAACGACC
This sequence comes from Discoglossus pictus, assembly GCA_027410445.1. Lineage (NCBI taxonomy): Eukaryota > Metazoa > Chordata > Amphibia > Anura > Alytidae > Discoglossus > Discoglossus pictus. The sequence continues at coordinate 180,446,439 of CM050166.1, read as the reverse complement.
TTGTGACTTTTTGAGTCTCCTTTAAAAATGTTGGGAAATGTTATACTCACCAAACCAGTTAAATGTTTTATTATCTATTCTATTTTCATTATCCCCGATAAAGGGGTTTTACATTTCATATGTTATAAAGGATTTAGTATTTTTTCATTCAAAAGTCACAGTGTATTCTCCACTGGGGGAAGACTGAGTGCCTAGGATGGACACACATCACACCAGTTCCAGAATACACTGTCAATAGTATTAGGAGATTTCCTCATGTAACTAATATTTATAGTTTTTTAAGATTGCTATGTTTTTGTTCTTTTTTCTATTTAGTCACCATGAATGAGTCCACCCAGTCATACGATTTTCGCCTAGTTACCTTGGATCCTCCAGGGGAGATCCATCTAAATATATCTTGGTCATGTTCGCTCCTCCTGTGAACAGGTAATATTTACACCCACCCCAGATTCCACATTACACTCAAATATGGCTGATACAACATATAAAGGAGAAAAGCATTTTTGTTTTACAAGAGATATAGGCCATCTGTACTATTTATACAAGAGACTCAGTTTGCATCGAATAATATACCTATATTCCTCCATAAAGACTATCCCACTTTTTTTACTATTAATTAAAAGACCAAGATGGCAAGAGCAGCTATTTAATAGGACATTTCCTTTCACACAGAACAAAAAATAACAGATAAAGAAGGAAACTATATCATTCTCATAGGGACGGTGTTAGATAATAAAATAACTCTTGTAAATATCTATGCACCAACTACCTCCCCACACAAAGCATTAATTAATCTCCTCAAAAATCCATAAATTAATACAGAAAAACAATTTAATTGACTCTTGGAGAGGACATCATCCCCAGTAAAGAGAGTACATTTCTTCTCCCCCACTCATGGTACATTCTCAAGAATAGACGTACTCCTAACAGACAAGGGTCTTTTCAATCACTCACAAAATTCAAAGATCATTCCATGCCCTTGATCTGAACATGCCGCAGTGGGTATTACCTTAGATCTAGAAACAAGCTTTAAAACTCAATACCATTGACTCAATGAGTCTATCATTTCAATCCCCCAAAACACAAACTAAAATTTCGGAAGAAAAAAAACAATAATTTGACTGCAACGATAGGCCAGAAACAAAAATAGGCTGGCTATGGCTAGCTCATAAATCCTATATATGAGGGTCTATTATTAGAATTGAATCCTCTTAGAAAAAGAACCTTAATTGAAAATAAACTAATCTCTTGAAAGAATTACATATTCTAGAAAGACAAAACCAAATTCTTTTTTTCACTAAAACGAAATTACAAATTGATAAAACCAAACTTGAATTAGATAACATACGGAACATTAAAACAGAAAAAGCTATGCTCAAAACACAAAACATACATTTTTTAGTCAAGCTAATAAACTCCTTAACCATGTTGTTCAGGAAATTGAGATGCAAAAAAAGCCACAACTAAATCTATCAAATAAAAAGGAAGGCTAAATCACTTTTAATCAAACAAAAATACAGGAAACCTTCCTGAACCTACATCAAACAATGTATTCATCAATCTCTGACAAAAACACCTTTCAGATAAAAGGCTTTCTAGATCTACCAAAAATAGATAGCGGAGATTTAGAACTATTAAATACTGAAATTACCCCAGAAGAGATAGGAAATACCATCAGCAGCCTTAAACTAGGTAAATCCCCAGGACCGGATGGCTTCTCCAATATTTACTATAAAACTTTCTCAAAACATCTTGTTCCTTACCTAACCAAACTATACGATGCTATTTTAAAAGATGACCAAATACCATCAGAATTCAATCAAGCCAACTTAATGTTTTCTCCAAAACCGGGACGAGATCCTCTGGAAGCTAAAAATGTTCAACCTACTCTTTACTTAATGGGGATTTAAAAATATTAGCGAAAATCATGGACAACAGAATTTCAAAATTCCTCTTTACATTAGTTCACAGAAACCAAGTGGGCTTTGTACCATTCAGACAGGCAGGGGACAATATAAGGAGGGTACTAAATGTAATTCACCTAGCTAAAACAGAAGGCAAACCACTATGCACAATCGCTCTAGACCCAGTGAAAGCCTTTGATTCTTTAAAATGGAAGTACCTAAAGGCTGTACTAAACAAGATGGGCATCATAGGGAACTTCATACACCTTTTTAACTCACTTTACAATAAGCCAAAGGCCTTCCTGAAGCTACAGGGAGATAATAAGAATTACATAAATATACAAAGGGGAACAAGACAAGGCTGATGCCTATCCCCCTTATTATTCCCACTAGCGATTGGACCCCTGGCCCAAGCAATTTGTTCCTCAACACAAATACAGAAAAATACAAGTTGGTCTACATCAATTTAAGTGCTGCTTATTTGCAGACAATATACTATGCACCCTGCCCGAACCTGAGACTTCCATACAAAACAGAAACCTTAGGATCCCAATTGACTAAACTCACTCTCAATCAACAACAAAAAAATGTTCATTTGCATGGCCCGCTAATCATATCATCTACCTAGGTATCAACCTAACTCCTGATATGTCTGGACTGTACAAGGCTAACTACATTCTCATTATTAAGACTCTCACTACAGACACTAAAAAATGGAGCAAATTCCCCCTCTCCTGAACGGGACGGATCAACTCCATCAAAATGAATATTTTACTTAGACTACTTTATCTATCCAGATCACTGCCCATTCCAACAAATCTTAAAGATCTTGATAAATTTCAACAACATCTAACAAGATTTATTTGGAATAAAAGAAAGGCACGCTTTTCTAAAAAACTTTTATTCCTTAGTAACAAAAAAGGAGGTTTATCATACCCTAACCTAAGATCTTACTATAGGGCAGCCCAGCTATCCTTTAACCCACAGACATACTCGGTGGAACACCAACCATTGTGGGTGTTTATTGAAAACATGTAAATGAAACCACACAAATGGGATTCTGCAATTTGGTCCCCAAACATCCACCCCACAAGCATCACTCAATGCAACCTTTTTATCAGACATACACTTTCCATATGGACGTGGATTACAGCAAGACATCAGCTTGCAAATAAAATAACCTACCTAACCCCCACCATTATTTCCCCCCCAAAAGGTGGAACTCTATTAACGAATACTCTAAAAACTGGTGGACATTTCATAAACTAGACAAATTAGGCCCCTGGATAGAAAACAACAAGATAACTACCTTCGACCAACTAAGGATAAAATATATTATCCTGCTAAAAGAACATTACAACTGTTGTAAGATTAAAAAATACGTCACTATGTTATATAGGAAATGGGGCCCTCCCCAAACTAGTTGGCTCCCATTACTTTGTCAGAAAAACCCACTAACAAAAGGAATACTAAGTTCATTGTATGCAATTCTAAATTTGCCACCAGAATCTTTCAAACCAAATTTTATGGAAAAAATGGGAAAGAGACATGGGGATTCAATGAGGACAAAATGACTGGGAAAAGACATGCTTAAACCTCATGAAATGACCCTTATGTTATAGCCTACAAGAAACATCCATACAAATCCTGCACAGGGCCTATTACACTCTGAATAGATTTCATAAGGTAAATGCACACTCTTGGTACCTTTATCCACATATTGTGGGACTGCCCGGTGGTGCAAACTCTGTGGTCCGCAGTCCAGGAACTAACTTTCGAAATTCTAAATACCCCTATCCCCCTTTCAACTGATATATGCCTGTTGGGTAGAAACTTCCCAATGATATAAAAAAATTTAGAACAAATGGCTACAGTTTCTTATGACCTCTAAGAAAAGTCATATAGCACAAAAATGGAAATCTCCTGTTCTCGTCATCAATACCAATTTGTAATTTTTTTATTTTTGTAATGAATTATGTATTTTAGGTAAAGTTACATATTTTCTGTATTGTTTTGTCTCTTCCATTGAAAAGGTACACTACAAATAGCTTCACATTGAACAACTTGATTGGCATAATTCCCAACAGTACTGGAACCTAAACCTGATGCGAGTGTTTAATGTCACTACCTATTGAACAACCTGATTGGCATAACTCCCAGCAGTATTAGAACTCAAACCTATTGCTGAGTATTTAATATAACTGAACTTCCTTTACGCAACTGTGATCTGCTTATTATATTACTCTTGCATGGAAAAAGATTTAAATTGTATGTACATTGAGTATAATTCAAACTGTATTTTAAACTATAATTAAATCCTGGTAACAAAAAAAAAAATGTTGAAACAGCAAAGACAGGTACAGTCTTCTATGTGTCATACACATAAAAACAAAAATCATAAATATGAATGCTTTATAAAACACCTTTTGACTGAAATGGTAATGCACATGAATATCATAATAGAAGTATGTGACTAAATGTGTATAGAAATTTCCATGTTTTTACCTTTTTCTAATCTTACACATGCTGCTTATATCAGAAACATACATTACATTTAGTCATTCTATACATAAACAGATTTATTTTATTTAAAAAAAAAATGGCTTCCCACCCCAATAGGTGCCTACGTAGCAATATTGTCAAAAACCAATAGAAAAACTGCATGCAATTATGTTAACCCTCTGCAGATATGCAGAGCAGCTATGCTACTCCAGCAGAGTAGCTGCTGGGTTCCAGGAGGAGAGAGATGTGTGAGTAGTGCAGTCTGAGCTGCTTCCTTTTTAGGGTAGAGAGAAGTGTGTGGTGGGAACAAGAGACTACACATTCCATGATGCTTTGCTACAGAGTCTGAATCACTATACGCTGATACATTGTTGTACCTGCCTCTGATTGGCCACAACAAATTATGAATTGTATGCTTATTTAACTTGGATTTTCAGGGGAGTTCCTTCTCTAAATCAACTGCCAGAAAAAAGTGAAGACACTTTGCATACTTTAGGGTAAGTTTCCTAATGTTTATTTGGGGATTTTTTTTCCATGCATATTTTGTATGTACTACTAGATTTCCTCTATCAGATGCATTCATAATCCATAAAAATGACATACCGTATACCTTAACACCCTGTATGTATTCTCTGTAAATCTAAGCCTCCTCAGATTTACTCATTTATTGTTTTTGATTTATGCATCTTTTGATCTTCACCAGTGAAGAATGTTATTGTAAAAGAGCAAAAGTAGTCTTTTTTACAGTGTATATATTTGTCTTCATCTAAGTAGCTAGGTCTTTTGTCTTAAGTCTTAACTATCCCTCCCTTATGTTTTCTCTTTTCTCTGATATAACTAAGGAACAATTTGTCATAATTCTTTTATAATTTTGTAAGTTTTTGTTTTGCTTTCTCCTGTGTACATCTGAAATCTGATTACCCCACCTTCTCTATAATAACTGAGTCTGTTTGTGTCTTCTTTTTCATTTTACAAATGAATCTATATAAACAACCAGATTGTTTTCTTTTCGTTTTCATTTCTACCTAACATTATATTTACCTTGCTTGTGTCAGATGTTCCTGAACCAAACCGGTACTGGACCAACTTCTTGGACCCACTGTTAATAACACCATACCTCTTCCAACTGCTTGCAATCATTACTAGATCCACTCTTTGGGCCCACTGTAATCATAGCTCTTGCCCATATGGAAACAGGGTAATTGATAATGTGTCACAATGTATTTGCTTTTTTCAAATGAAGATATCAGAGCACAAAAACATATGCTTAACTGCTTTTGGGGGCTTGTTTCTGTCAGTAAATGAGATCTGCATTATAAAGGATGCTCTGCACATTTCCTGAGATTTTCAATGAAGATTAAGTAGGTTTTACAAGTTGTGGATCGTTAATGTCTTTTACTGCATTTTATACTGTTCCACGTAAAAAAACTGCATTTTATTGTACAGGATAAAAAAAGGGCATGAGGTAGGAAAGTTCCAAATGCTAAGACAAAATATATTTGGACTATAGCCCAAATGTCCAAAATTATATATTATACCCTGTTCTATCACTATTTAAATTCTACTTCTTATATATATTAAACCAACCACCATTTTCTCTACCCCACCAATATGAGTCTTTCACTTTCTTACCAACAATATACCTACCTCCCTCTTACATCTTCACCCACCTATTATCCCCCTAAAATGCAAAATAACTGCAACATTGTACCTTTGTTGAGGTTTATTTCTACAGGGCTTATACCTACATGGTGTACGGACACTTAATCCTGCGACATTTAATCCCGCGACAGTTAAAAACCTACATGATGTATATTATTGTCTATCATTGCACATTTCTAGTATTACTAGTGTAAAATACTGATTGTCTTTTTTTAATTGTGGATTAAACTGTATGCTGAAAATATCTGGCCCATGCCTGTAAATAAATAAATAAAATTATAGGAGTATTTGAAGTTCCCTAAATGATGTCTGTTACTCAAAACCAGTAATACCATCACCAAAACTGGAGCAACTAAGACAAAATGGTGATGTACAATTATCTGTAGCGATTGTTCTCAGTTCATATTCAATGACATAAATGTTTTTAATATTAAACTTCCTTTAATGTTCAGAATGCTGCTGGTATCCATCCTCAATAATGTAAATAGAGTGAGGAAGCCTGTCCATTAAGCAACAGATAAAAGTTGACTGGAAAATGGTTGCATTAAACAGATTTCCTTTAGCCGTGGGAGCAACTCAAGACGGATTGTTTATTCTGTTATTAAATATAATTATTCTTAACATTTTTAGACCTGTCTTATCCACCTCCCATCCTCCAATGGCTGTGTATCAGCCTAGAATCAGGCATTGGGCCGCACATTTTCACGGGGTAGCAGGCTGTCTGAGGCTACTGATGCAGTGCCATGATACATGCAAATGTCTGTATACAGAGACAATTCTATCTGAAAGTGTATCTACCATTTTCTGACATACTGTATACTTACAAAGACACGTACACTTATTACACAGAAACAATTATTATTTTCTATACAGGTGTATAGCAAGGCAAAAGGAGAAATAGAGTTGTTGTGGGTCCCACAAATCCGCACATGCATAGGGTCTTATCAGGATTAAGACAAACCCTGTACTGGAGGTTCATTCGCTAATCTTTGAAAATGATTTTAATATTGAGTATGACTATTATAATTTATTAAATATGAATTGTATTAATGACAAGTGCATATTAAAAAAAAAACTCACTATAGTATTACAGTAGTCCTTTAATATCCATGTTGTGATATAATACAGCTAATATACAATAAAGATTCATCTACAAATTCATATAAAAGTTATTTAAGAATACTGACATTTTAGATGTTTTGCAGTGTCACTTAAAATATTTATAGGACCATATTCATGAGTTTGCCATGTAATTCAATGAGTTTGTGGTTGCCAAATAAAAGTTTCACATGTAATATTTTGAGTCCAAGGAAAAAAATATTCATTATGGTGTATTCAGTACACATGATCTCTCTCATAAAGCAGAGACAAAATAAATACTTCTTACCTTCATAAATGTCTGTCTCTTCATCAGTTATACAAGTAACAGTGCCCCAGACAACAAGCTTACGAATAAGCTTTGGGTATGTTGTAGCCGCAATGATAGCAGATGCACCACCATAGCTCCATCCTACTAGAGAAAATGTCTCAAAGTTGAGAGCCTAGAACAGAGATTTATAAACATTGCTTGAAAACTTTTTTGTAGAATTCTGTATATTGTGTACTAAATTGTTTAAACAGGTAAATCTTATCTAAGCACTACATACAGTAAATATGTACATATATATAACCAACATTATGATTATTGAGAAATATTAAGCAGTATCGAACTCTATGGGCCCCATTTAATAAGCCAAATTGTAATTACTGGAGCCCATAATGTAGCCCGTAAAAGTTACTGATATTCAATTGGCCTCTTCTAGCTACCCGCAATTGATTTGAGAGTTACAAACACAAAAATCCCTGGGTTTGTGAAAAATGTAACTCCGTCCTGTCTCCTCCTGATGTTTCAAGCCTGTAAGTGTTACCAGTGCTAAAAATGCAAAATCCATAATGAATTGCAACAATTCAACAAGCCTGCAATTTCCTTAAAACCCGTAAATGGCAAATGTATAAAAAATGTCTATGAGTACTAGATCAGCAGCCACATTAAATTTGAAGCCCGTAAGTGCAACGTGAGCCCCGCAACAGCTGCTGACTTGAAATGTGGGCGAGTTTCAGAGCTATTAAATTTGAGCAGGGCGCAAGCTACGGGGATTGGGACGCAAACCCGTAAACCATTTGTCAACCATTGGATGCATGACCGTGAACGTAATCAATTAGTCAAACTCGTAGTTACGGGTTTAGATGGAGCCAATGGCAACAGAGATCGTCAGAATTACGTCACTGAAAAATGGATGTGGGATTTCAAAGTCTTACAGGTTTCCATTGCGAGCTACGATCGGACCCACATTCCAAAAATAATGAAATATTGATAAAGCCGTAAATATAATATTCTATTACATGCAAGTTCCATTCTATGTATTAACACATTGATTGCTGGGATCGATATAACACTGAAATTTCACATGAAATAAAGTATTTTATATTGCTGATTTGCAAGCTTGAGAATGTTGTGCTATTGATTCTAATACCTAACATCACTTTCACTTTTATTATAAGTACAGTAGTGTGTATTTGCATTCACAGTGCTACGGATTGGACTCTTAGCCCCTTGCGGGTCCCCTCTAGCACCCGTATGCTTTTTGGCTCCATTTGCGGGTTACGGGGTTGAACGCCAGTGAATTTGTTGCAAGTTAATAGCGAGATTGGAATTTAACAGTTATGGGATTAAAAGAACAAATGATTTGTGGTTGCGCAAGTCAAATTCTCATGTCCTGCAGGGTTTTCTCGCCCCTACCCCGCAAGTCGTCAGCGGGTTGCTTTACAATACCAATGTAATAGCCACAAGTCTTGCAGGCTACGTTACGGGCTGCGGTTTTCAACGTTGAGGGAATTTAATGTGGCTACAGGACTCGCAAGTGGGTTAAACACCTGTTTATAACACTGTAAAAGCAAATATCCGCATACTACTGTAGTTTAAAATATTAGGAAAGCAATGAAAGGCATTAGAATTAATTGCACATGAGTCTCTAGCTTGCAAATCTGCAATATATATAAATATTTTTTTTAGCGCTTCATTTCCATATTATATTGATCCCAGGAATCAAGGAGTTAATACATGTCTGGCCACCCACATGGACTAGACCACTTTATTGATTGATTTTTATTAATTTCTGCATTTCTGGATTGGGAGTCTAATTGCAGATCGGACTACGAAACACTAATTAATTGTAGTCTAAACTCCATGTTTTACTGACATCTTGATGACGGTCACATTTACTATTGGCTCTGTTTAAATCGTAACTTACGGGCTTGCTTAATTTATAATGATTATGCCCTGAAACGTCCAGGTTCATGGTTTACGGTTTTAGGCTTTAGCCCTGTAATTGCAGGCTTGGGTTAATTGATTACACCCACAGGCATTGTAATTATGGGCTTGGAATTGAATGGGGGCCCATGTCATGTATATGCCTAAAATTAGAACATGAATTGCAATCACTGTTTTTTTCTGTACTATGACAACTTGATACAGCCTTTTGTTTTGGACAATATTTATACATATTTTTAGACCAATTTACTCATTATACCTGTCACTGGTAACTGGATAATTTTGTATAATATTATTTTACACACTATTTAATAAAAACAACACAGGAAAATATATGCATCTAAATATGTGTTAATCTATTGGTATGAGCATGCATTTACTTTCACTATACTATAATTTCTGTTATATATTCCACCTTCTCCTTCAGAATTAAATTGAACCTATATAGTAAACTTTAAAAGTACCTAAATACCTCAACTGTTAAAATAATAGTGTCCAGGGGGGCATTGTAAGCAGTGAAGGGAGCTAGACGCATTTAGCTCTTGCTCCTGCAGCCTACAATAAAGAATGTTGTTATTGTTTAGTCATTCAATTGCAACCAACTCTCCATAACCCAGGCACATCTTTAAGCTACTGCCCCCCTACCCTCATCAAGCTCATGTTCATTGCTTCAATTACTTCATCTATCCATCTCCATCTCTGTCCTCCACTTCTTCGTAATTTTTCAATCTTTCCCAGCATCAGAGTATTCTCTGGGGAATCCTGTCTTCTCATGATATGGACAAAATATTACAGTTTCAGCCTCATGGTCATACTTTCCAGTGAACAGTTTGGCTTGATTTCCTGAAGTATTGATTTATTGGATCTTCTTGCAAATCGAGGGACCCTAAGTAATTTCCTCCAACACCACAGTTCAAAGGCATTAACTCTACTGTGCTCAGTCTTCTGTTCTCACATTCATATGTTACTACTGGGAATGTCATAGTTCTGACTATGGGGACCTTTGTTGATAATGTTATTTCTTTACTATTTACTAGCTTGTTTAGACTTGCCATAGCTTTTCTCCCCAGAAGCAAACATTTTTAATTTCTAATTTCATGGCCTTTAGTCCCCATCTGCAAAGATCTTGGATCCCAGAAAAATAAAATCTGTAATTGCACCACTCCTTCCACATCTATTTGCCAGGAGTTTGCTGTTTGCCATGATCTTTGTCTTTTTAACATTGAGCAGCAGCCCAGGTTTTGCACTTTCTTCTTCCTCTCTCATCAATAGGCTCTTTAGTTATTCCTCATTTTCAGCTATCAGAGTAGTATCATCTGTGTATCTAACGTTGTTAATATTTCTCCCAGCAATACTGATTCCGGCTTTGGATTCATCCAGTCCGGCCTTACGCATGATGTACTCCACGTATAAATTCAATAAATAAGGAGGCTATATACAGCCTTGTCGCACTCCTTTCCTGATCTTGATGCATTATGTTGTTCCATGTTTGGTTCTCACCATGGCTTCTTGGTCCACATGCAGACACCTCAGGAGGCTGGTACTCCCATCTCTTTAAGAACTTGCCATATTTTGTTGTGCTCCACACAGTCAAAGGCTTTAGAATAGTCTATGAAGCAGAAGTGAATGTTTTTCTAGATTTCTCTTGCTTTCTCTATTATCCAACTCACAATGGTATTTTGATCTCTTGTGCCTCTTCCACTGCGGAACCCGGCTTGCACATCTTGTAATTCCTGGGCCATATTTTGCTGGAGTCGAGCTTGTGGGAGTTTAAGCTTTGAAATGAGTGCAGTTGTTTGATAATTGAAGTACTCTTAAGCATTGCCTTTTTTTAAGGATTAGGATTATAGACTGACCTTTTGCAGTCTATTGGTCATTGTTGGGTTTTTCAAATTCATTGGCATAAGGCAAGCAACACTTTCCCAGCATCCCCTTTAGGATTTGGAATAATTCTGCTGGGATTCCATCAACTCTTGCAGCCTATTTAATAGCATGGCTTGGTTGGAGCAAATACTTTGATAACTGTGCTATTAAATGTCTTGCCTTGAATTCAAATTGAAATCATTATATCTTTTATTGAGTTGTAACCGAGCGCTGCTTTGGCCACACTTTATTGATTATGAGGGTTACTCCATTTCTTATGTGGGATTCATTACCACACTAGAAGATCTAGTGATATAACATGTCCCATTCCAGTCCATTCAAGTTCACTAATTTCAACTATATCAATGTTCAATCTTGTCATCTCTTGTTGACCACGTCCAGTTTGTTTTGGTTCATAGTCCTAACATTCCAGGTACCTATTCTGAATTGTTCTTTGCAACAGCAGACTTTCCTTTTCCTTCCAGACACATCCACAGTTGTGTGTCCACTCAACTTTGGAGCACCATTACATTAGATCTGTTGCTACTCGTACTCACCCTCTACTCTTCCTCAATAATGTAGTAGATACCTTCTTACCTGAAGGGCTCATCTTCCAGTGTTATATTATTATGCCTCTGCTGGTTGTGCTTTTCCATAGCATTATCTTGGCAAAGATACTGGAGTGGGTTGCCTATTCCTTCTCCAGTGGACTATAATTTGTCTGACCTCTCTCATGTGGCATGCCCTACTTGGGTGACCCTACATGGTAAGACTCACAGCTCCAATAAAGTACACATACCCCTTTCACCACGGCAAGGTAGAGATCCAGTAGAAGACAGTAAAAAAAAATTAATACAGAAGAAGGCTCCCGGAGCTGCATAGTTGCGGAGGCAGTCACCGGGAGAGGTGTTTTTTAAATCTATTTTGAGAGGAGTAATGGAGACAGGTGGAAAAGGTAGTGTCAGCCAGCTGTGAGACTGTGCACTGGATCCGACAAACTTGAAGTTTCTTTCTCGACGGAGGGCGGTCTGCAAGTAGGAGAGTGACTGCAGCTTGGTACAGGCAGCAATATCAGAGGTGCAGAATCTCAGCCTGATTCCTGGATGGGTTACAGGAGTGAGTATATGGAGTGTAGCCTAAGTGAAGGTTGAGAGTGTAGAATGCAGACAGAAAATAAAAATAAAGGAAAATGGATAATAGATCTGAAGAAAACCACTGAAGGTTGCAACAAAAAGGGCAGAAAAGTGGAGGCATGGCCATAGTGAAAGTCTGTATGGAAAAAATAAAAGAATAAACAAAGTACAAGGAGAGCATAAAGAAGACAGAGACTGCGTTACATACGTACAAGGAAAACAACAAGGCTTGCAAAAGGGCTATTGGACTGGTTCAATAAGAAAATGAAAAATTAGTTGCAAAAGAGAGTAAGACTAACCCTAAAATATATTTTTTAAATATATTAATGTGAAGACGGCCAGGAAGGAAGCTATAGAAACATTGCAATGTGAAACAGGTTGTCTGATAATTAGTTACCAGGAAAAGGCAGATGAGCTAAATAGGTTATTTTCTTCAGTATATACAAGGTAGGTACCAGTAGTTGGGACACTGCAACAAAATGGGGCTACACTACCTTCACCAAATAATGGTTAACGCAGAAAGAAATCCAAAAGAGGTTGTAAAAAATGATGTTAATGAAGCCCCAGGTCCTGATGAATACATCCAAGGGTACTGAGGGAACTGGGTTCTGTAATAGCCAAACCATTATATTTAATTTTACAAGATTCACTCAACACAGGGTCTCTACCAGATGACTGGCAAAAAGCAGATGTGATACCTATATTTAAGAAGGGAGCAAGATCAAATCTATAGACAGTGAGCCTCACTTCTGTAATGGAGAAGGTTTTAGAAGGGTTAATAAGGGATTGTGATGATCTGTGTGGTATTATTGCTTAGGGCCATCTGCTATAGACTACAGGTTAACTACCAACAAGGACCGTTTGGGTATTTGGAAATCTCTGCACCAGCACCCTGATATCTGGCTTCTTTACCAGTCAGATCTCTCCATCAGGAATCAGCACTTCTAGAAGTCCCAGTAACTTTTCTGTGGTAGTGACCAGGGCAAGTTACTTGCAGCGTAAAGATAGGATCAGTATTGCAACCACCAGTAGCAAAATAAGAGAGACACCTAATTTCTATATGTCTCCAGAAGTGAACTGTGTTTATTTGCTTCCAAACACCAACTAATTTCAGACAGAAACAGAACCAAAGCTACAACCAACATTCCCTCCTCCACCTTCTTATATCAGTTGTCATTAGAGGGGGAGATTTCCCCTGCTTCTCAGAGGGCAATAACATTGGATTCAAGCTTTATAGCTATTTCTTTGATCATGCCTAAGGAGCTTATGGGGGTAGAGGACATCTGGGAATTGCACCTCTGGACCAAATATACACTGTAATCAATAATCTATATATACACATTACATACATGACATTAACTATACTCACACATTAATTATTTTAAACATGACACAGAACACAGTAATATTACTTGGGGAATTACATACAGTATACAGGATGAAGCAGGGGCAATATAATTCCCCTAATCATTTTCCAATGGGGAAGTCTGTTCTCTATGTCAGTTCACTGGGCCAAATTCCAGGCCCTGAAAAGGGGCCCATGACAGGCATGTATCCCCTTAAACCACTCAAGTGTTGCTTTAGCAGTGTGTTTGGGGTCATTGTCCTGCTGGAAGGTGAACCTCCGTCCTAGCCTCAAATCACGCACAGAGTGGTACAGGTTTTGCTCAAGAATATCCCTGTATTTAGCACCATCCATCTTTCCTTCAAATCTGACCAGTTTCCCAGTCCCGGCTTCTGAAAAACATCCCCACAGCCTGATGCTGCCACCACCATGTTTCACTGTTGGGATGGTGTTCATTCGATCATGTAATGTGTTGGGTTTGCGCCAGACATAGCGTTTTCTTTGATCAGACAAGAGCACCTTCCTCCAAACATTTTGTGAGTCTCCCACATGCCTTTTTCGCAAACTCAAAACGTGCCATTTTGTTTTTTTGCTGAAAGTAATGGCTTTCTTCTGGCCACTCTGCCATAAAGCCCAACTCTATGGAGCGTATGGCATATTGTCGTCCTATGTACAGATACTCCAGTCTCTGCTGTGGAACTCTGCTGCTCCTCCAGGATTACCTTGGGTCTCTGTGCTGCCTCTCTGATTAATGCCCTCTTGCCCGGTCCATGAGTTTTGGAGGGCGGCCGTCTCTAGGCCGGTTTTCTGTTGTGCCATGCTCTTTCCATTTGGTTACGATAGATTTAATGTTTCTTCTGGGGATGAAGATTTGGATTTTTTTTATAACCTAACCCTGACTTGTACTTCTCAACAACATTGTCCCTTACTTATTTGGAGAATTCCTTGGTCTTCATGGCAGTGTTTGGTTAGTGGTGCCTCTTGCTTAGGTGTTGCAGCCTCCGGGGTCTTTTAAAAAAGGTGTGTATATGTAATGACAGATCATGGGACACTTAGATTGCAAATATATGGACATCATTTCACTAATTATGTGACTTCTGAAGGTAATTGGTTGCACCTGAGCTTTTTATGGGCTTCATAACAAAGGGGGTGAATACATACACACATGCTAATTTTCTGTTTCCTATTTCTAAAAAAAAATGTTATGTATATATTTTTCTCATTTCATTTCACCAACTTAGACTATTGTGTTCTGATACATCACATATTTGGTGCCATTTGGGCCCCGAAAGCCTCAGTCTTCTTTAAATTGATTTTGAGCCCTAAATGTTCTAATGTTTCCATCAAAACAGGAAGAGAAGTTTCTGGTTTAGTTAGGGTGCACAGGATGTCGTCTACAAATAGGCAACACTTGAACGTTGGTAATCCCATCTGAACCCCCGGAATTTGTGATGCTGAGCGAATGGTTTGGGCAAGTGGTTCGATTGCCAATGCAAACAATAGGGGGGTAAGGGGCATCCCTGTCTTATTCCTCTCTGTATGTTTATCACATTCTTATTGTCCTCCTGAAGCTTTAAGTAAGCCACTGGGTCTTGATAAAGGGAGTTGATGATGTTAATAAAGTTCCCTTTACTGCCCATCTTAGTCAGAACTTCCCTCAAGTATTTCCATTGCAAAGAGTCAAAAGCCTTTTCAAGGTCTAGTGTTATTTTGCATAAAGGCTTGCTAGTTAATTTGATTAAGTAAAATATATTCAGAACTCTCTTTATATCATCCCCTGCCTGTCTAAACAGCATAAAGCCTACCTGGTCTTTGTGTATCATTTTAAGGAGAAACCTTGTAAATCTGGTGGCCATGAGCTTCGACAATATTTTTAAGTCCCCGTTAAGTAGTGATAGAGGGTGATAATTTTTGGCCTCAAGAGAATCTCATCTGGATTTAGGAAAACAATTAAGTCCGCCTGATTAAATTCAGTTGGTATTTTTTCCTATTTTGATATAGCATTATATAGTTTATTCAAGTAGGGGATTAATAATTTTAAAAAGGTCTTGTAATAGGTATTGGAGAAGCTGTCTGGTCCTGGGGATTTCCCCAGTTTCAGATTTTTAAAGGTTTCACTAATTTGTTCTGCTGTGATGTTGGCGTTTAATAATTGTAGGTCTTCGTCTGTTATTGTCAGAAGATCCTATTTGTTTAGGACGTTTTTTTTGGAAAGTGCTTGTGCTAGGATTGGAGAAATATATGGTTTGGTATATATCGTGTATACTCGAGTATAAGCTGACCAGAGTATAAGCCGAGGCACCTATTTTACCGCAAAATACTGGGTAAAAGGAGTGACTCGAGTATAAGCAGAGGGTGGGAAATGTGCTGCCCCCTGTGTCTCCCCTTTCTCTCCCATGTCTCTTCTCCCCTTTCCCTTCCCTGTGTCTCTTCCTCCCTCTCTTATCACCCTCCTCAACCCCCTCCTCATTCTCAACCTCCCTCTTCAACCCCACTCCTCATCCTCAACCTCCCTCCTCATCCTCAACCTCCCTCCTCATCCTCAACCTCCCCACTCATCCTCAACCCCCCTCCATAACCTCAACCTCCCTCCTCATCCTCAACCTCCCTCTTTATCCTCCCTCCTCATCCTCAACCCCCTTCTCAACCTCCCTACTCAGCCTCAACCTCCCTCCTCATCCTCAACCCCCTCCTCATCCTCCCTCCTCAACCCCCCCAACCTCGCTCCTCAACCCCCTCATCCTCTCCCCTCAACCCCCCATCCTCATCCTCAACCCCCTCATCCTCAACCCCCTCCTCACCCCCCCTCAACCTCAACCCCCCTCCTCAACCTCAACCTCCCTCATCCTCATCAACCCCCTCCTCCCCCCCTCCTCAACCCCCATCCTCAACCCCCCCATCCTCATCCCCCTCCTCACCCCCCTAAACCTCAACCCCTCTCCTCAACCTCCCTCCTCCTCATTCACTCCCTCCTCACCCCGCTCCTCATCAACCCCCATCCTCAACCCCCCCATCCTCATCCCCCTCCTCACCCCCCTCAACCTCAACCCCCCTCCTCAACCTCAACCTCCCTCCTCCTCATCAACCCCTCCTCACCCCCCCTCCTCATCAACCCCCTCCTCAACCCACCATCCCCAACCCCCATACTCAATCCCCCCATCATCATCCCCCTCCTCACCCCCCCTCAACCTCAACCCCCCTCCTCAACCTCAACCTCCCTCCTCCTCATCAACCCCCTTCTCACCACCCGCTCCTCATCAACACCCTCCTCAACCCCCCATCCTCAACCCCCATCCTCAACCCCCATCCTCATCCTCAATCCCCCATCCTCATCCACCTCTTCACCCCCTTCTAAACCTCAACCCCCTCCTCAACCTCCCTCCTCCTCATTAACCCCCTCCTCGCCCCCCCTCAACCCCCCTCCTCAACCTCAACCTCCCTCCTCCTCATTAACCCCTCCTCAACCCCCCATCCTCAACCCCCCCATCCTCATCCTCAACCCGCACATCCTCATCCCCCTCCTCACCCCCCCTCTAAATACCTCCCCCTCACTTACTTGCTTCTTCTCCGGCCTCTGCTTTGCCTTGACCCCGGCGCGCATGTGACATCACATGCGCGCTGCGTCAATAGCATATACCGGGTGCCGGCACCCGGTATATGCTAATGACGCGGCACGCATGTGACATCACATGCGCGCCAGGGTCAAGGCAGAGCAGAGGCCGGAGAAGAAGCAAGTAAGTGAGGGGGAGGTATTTAGAGGCGAGACAGTGAGGAGGGGGTTTATGAGGAGGAGGGGGGTTGATGAGGAGGAGGGGGGTTGAGGATGAGGAGGGGGAGGGAAAGAGACACGGGGGGGTAGAGAGACACTAGGGGCAGTGACTCGAGTATAAGCCGAGGGGGCCCTTTTTAGCCTTAAAAAAAGGGGTGAAAAACTCAGCTTATACTCGAGTATATACAGTATTTAAAAAAGATTTCCTGTATTTTTGTTTGACTTAAGGTAATCCGGGCTTTGGTTTTAAGTTGATAGATTTGATTCTAGCTTTGTTTGGACCTCAGTCTTCTAGCCAGCATAGGAGAGAGTTTAATCGCTTGGCTATAAAATATATGTTGCGTTTTAAGTAGGGCTTTTTCAGTTTTTATAGTTAGTGGTTTATTCAATTCTAGTCTAATTTTGTCAATCTTGGATTTAGTAATGGAGGAGTAACTAATTTGATTTTGTCTTTCTAGTTTGTGTAGCTCTCGTAAAAGTTTAGTTTAAGTTTTGATTTTTTTTTTGCATGTAGAGGCTTTTCCTATAATTGATCCCCTGATGTAGGCTTTATGTGCTAGCCAGAGCCAGCCAGTTTTGGTTTCTGGGGTATCATTGTATTAAAAATACTGTGTTAGTTCTTTAGAGATTTGGGTTTGCGTTTCAGGGTTAGATAATAGTGATTCATTAAGTCTCCAATTCAATTGATTTTTCAGGTTTGTTCTAAGATCAAGATTTATGATCACTGCTGCATGGTCTGACCATGGGCAAGGAATGATTAGGGCGTTTTTGGAGTGATCAAATAGTCTGTTGTCAGTAAACAGTACATCTCTTCTGGAATAAAATAAAAAAGTATGTGTATTCCCTTCTGTGTGGGTGATGTCCTCTCCAGGAATCATTTAGTCCATTTTTACAGAAGTGTATCAATTTTCCGGATTTTTTGTGAGTATCTTGAAAATTGGTTACTCCTTGACCTGTCTAAAGTTGGTTGAAGGGTTAGGTTAAGAGCTCCTCCAATAATTATTTTAACAGTATCTAGGAGGGTTAAGGTATGAAGAAGTTTAATTGTAACGTGGAGTGCAACGTTGAACCTCACAAACGTAAACCTTTGATCTGTCATGCCCGTAACTCTACATTTTTAATTGTTATTAAATTGCTATTAAATTGCAACGTGGTCATACGCGAACTAGCCCATGCTCTGGCCCCGACCTAATAGGTCCTTAAAGGTCCTGCGATAACTAGATGGGGTTAAGTGGTTAGTGATAGGGTTAATTAAGTATGATGAGGGTTAAATAATGTTAATTAGTTAGAGGGGGTTAATAGAATAGTATAGGGTAGGATAGGGGTTAATCATGTAAGGTTGGAGTTAATAGGGTATGAGTGTATTGGGTACAGTTAGGGTTAATGGTGTTTGGTATAAGTTAATGGGGTATAGTTAGGGTTAGTGGGGTTTAGTTGGGGTTAATGGGGATTTAATTAGGGTTAATAGTGTAGTTTAGTGCTTAGACTTTGTGTCATGAGAGTCCTGGAGGACCCTCATGGCACTTATGGTGTTAATATAGGGGTTAATAGTGTCCTATAGGGGTCTATAAAAAAACCCTATTGGACGGTGGGGATTAATTTTATTCTCATGAGGGTCTATATTGACCCCCATGAGTGATGGGGTTAATTAGTGTCCTATAAAGGTCTATATAGACCCTTATGTGATCGAGGAGGTTAATAAGAGGCTCACGGGGGTATGTATAGACCCCCATGAGTGATGGGGTTAATTTTAGATGTCTGGGGGGTACTTATAGTACCCCCGCAGCAGAGGTTAATTATTTAGTTATCGCTGGTCCTTTAATATAATAACTCAAATAAAATCTGAGAAAACGGAGTTGTCAAATGATGCACGTAAGAACAGATGCTACAGGAGTGACAAATCCAAAGGATGATGAGCAAAAGCACAAGATTAATTCATCAATAGAGATAGAGGAAATAACAATGCAATTTAAAACCTAAAAATAGAGAATCACCAGGAACAGATGTGTATACAGTTGCCTTTTAAAATACAGTTTTTTTTATACTGAATCTATTGAAATTAAACAATTATATTTTACAAGGGAATAAGATATCAGAAGTAATGCAGTAAGCCTATATTATGGTTATACCAAAAAATTGTATAAACCTACTACTTTGCAAACATTTCTGTACAATCTTTCTGTTGACTATAGACCTAAAAATATTTACTAAAATTCTTGCAACTAGGTTAAATCAATTTCTTCCGTCTCTTGTTCAAATGGAACAGGTTGGATTGATACCAAATAAACAAGCTCCATATAATATTAAAAGAACACTACATTTAATAACAGTTACAGAACAAGCAAATAAACCTCTTTGCCTATTAATGCTGGATCTCGAAAAAGCATTTGATACATTGAGCTGGTCTTACTTGTTTCAAGTTTTACACATATTTTGATTTAATGTTCTAAGAGTTTTATATAATAACCCAATATCTCAAATAACTACTATGGGTAATCTCTCTCAGAAATTTCCCATAAGAAAGAGGATGAAGCAGGGGTGTCCGTTGTCTCCACTATTGTTGCAATAGCTATAGAGCCATTGGCCACACTAATAAGGCAAAATGGTAGTATAGCAGGAATAAAGGTTGGGTGTCACAATAAGTGTTGTCTCTTTGTAGATTATATTTTCCTAACTATAACAAATATATGCACATCTTTACCTAATTTGTAAAAAAACACTGAATAGGTTTAGTCAATGTACAGGCCTTTGTATGAAAAAAGACAAAACAGAAGCAATGGACATTAAAATACCAACGGTGACTCAGAAGCAGCTTCTTTATCATTTTGAATTTCAGCGGGAAACTGCCTATAATCATTATTTGCAAGTGGATATACCATAACATTCAGCAAATATCTATAAAGTTAATTACCCTCCAATTGTAAATTCCTTGAAAAAAGATTTGGAGAGTTGGTCCAAATATCAAATTTCTTGGACAGGTCATGTCCATGTTCTAAGATTGACAGCTTTGCTATGTATATCTATTATTTCCATTGCATACCCATGTTAATATCAAAATTTGAGCTGGAGACAAAACAAAAAAGCTTAAACAGATCTGGCAAAACATAAAACCTAGAATTAATAAGCAAATCTAGTATCTAAATACATTTTGTGAGAGTAGTCTCTCAGTACCAAATGTATTAATTATTTTGTAATTACTTACAGCTTGCATAGATTTCAGCTTGGCATAGGTCAGACTTCCCACTTATATATGTACAGATAGATGGTGAATCAGGTGAGAAATGTTTGATTTCTTTCAGATTAACCATTACCTGGGTTATATTCTGAGTCTGGAACATCAACTATATAACATATTATATATTATGAAAAGGCTCTGTTTTAAATGCCCAAACTCTAAGGAAGTTATCTCGACCATATATCTCAATAGTATTCACGTTCAACAAAAAAAAATATATATATATGGGAGCAGGTTCTTGGAATTGATATAGAGATAGATGACTGGTCAGATATATTTAAGGGAGCCTATAAGGTTAGTCCACTTCTGGATTTCTACCTTTTCGCAGTGAAGGAGCTTCTGTATTTCAGTGTAGCTGTGAACTTTACCCTGTAGGGTCACCCAAGATGGCTAGGTCATAGCAGAGAGGTCAGACAAATTGTAGTCCACTAGAGTAGGAGCTGGCAACCCAGTCTAGTATCTCTGCTAAGATAATCTTATGGATGAGTACAACCAAAGACATAAACATAGATGTGCCTGGCCTGCTGTGGGCCAAAGGTTCACAGAGAGTTGGACACGACTAAATGACTAAACAACAAAATAAGAGTAGTAGATATGTGTATTTGACAGAGACATCTTTAAAATATATTCAAATAATGTTCTTAATGCCCTTTATGCTTAATAAAATTGATGAGAATATCTCTTCTTAATGTTTTAGAAAATGAGGTTAAAACACATGAGGCCTCATTAAATGCCAAGGTCCTCATTCAATTGCAATTTTGCCAATTGAATAGGGCTCTATATAAGCACATAACATATTTTTTGACCGAAGTTTTTAGTTAGTGAAGACCTTGATTTTGGATAGAAGTTCAGTAACTAAAAAGTTCTGTATCAAAAATATGTTATGTGCTTATATAGAGCCCTATTGAATTGGCCAACTCGCAATTGAATGAGGCTCCAAGTCTGCAGGCTTGAAAATAGCAACAGTTACAGTATTCTCCCCCTTGACTTTTTACCTTTTTTGTTACATTACAGCCTTAAGTTTTGTTAATCTGAATTTTATGTGATGGATCAGAACACAATAGTATAAGTGGATGTAGTGAAAGGAGAAAAATATATACATAAAACTATTTTTTAGAAATAGAAAACAAAAAATTGGCATGTACGTATGTATTCACCCCCTTTGTTATGAAGCCCATAAAAAGCTCTGGTGCAACCAATTACCTTCAGAAGTCACATAATTAGTGAAATGATGTCCACCTCTGTGCAATCTAAGTGTCACATGATCTGTCATTACATATACACACCTTTTTTGAAAGGCCCCAGGGGCTGCAATTCCTAAGCAAGAGGCACCACTAACAAAACACTGCCATGAAGACCTAGGAACTCTCCAAACAAGTAAGGGGCAATGTTGTTGAGAAGTACAAGTCAGGTTTAGGTTATAAAAAAATATCCAAATCTTTGATGATCCCCAGGAGCACCATCAAATCTATCTTAACCAAATGGAAAGAACATGGCACAACAGAAAACCTGCCAAGAGACATCCGCCCACCAAAACTCATGGACTGGGCAAGAGGGCATTGATCAGAGAGGCAGCAAAGAGGCCTAAGGTAACCCTGGAGGAGCTGCAGAGTTCCACATCAGAGACGGGAGTATCTGTACATAGGACGACAATAAGTCGTACGCTACATAGTTGGGCTTTGGGGCACAGTGGCCAGAAGAAAGCCATTACTTTCAACAAAAAATAAAAAGATCTCATTTTAAGTTTGCGAAAAGGCATGTGGGAGACTCCCAAAATGTATGGAGGAAGGTGCTCTGGTCTGATGAGACTAAAATTTTACTTTTCGGCCATCAAAGAAAACAATATGTCTGGCGCAAACCCAACACATCACATCACCCAAAGAACACCATCGCCACTGTGAAACATGGTGGTGGCAGCATCATGCTGTGGGGATGTTTTTCAGCAGCCGGGACTGGGAAACTGGTCAGTGTTGAGGGAAAGATGGATGGTGCTAAATACAGGAATATTCTTGAGCAAAACCTGTACCACTATGTGCATGATTTGAGGCTAGGACGGAGGTTCACCTTCCAGCAGGACAATGAACCCAAACACACTGCTAAAGCAACACTTAAGTGCTTTATGGGGAAACATGTAAATGTGTTGGAATGGCCTAGTCAAAGCCCAGACCTCAATTCAATAGAAAATCTATGGTCAGACTTAAAGATTGCTGTTCACAAGCGCAAACCACCCAACTTGAAGGAGCTGGAGCAGTTTTGCAAGCAGGATGGGGCAAAAATCCCTGTGGTGAGATGTGGCAAGCTCATAGAGACTTATCCAAAGTGACTTGGAGCTGTGATTGCTGCAAAAGGTGGCTCTACAAAGTATTGACTTTAGGGGGGGGGGGGTGAATAGTTATGCAAATTGATTTTTTTCTGTTATCTTGTCCTATTTGTTGTTTGCTTCACAATAATAATAAAAAAAAATCTTCAAAGTTGTGGGCATGTTCTGTAAATGAAATGATGCAAATCCTCAAACAATTCATGTTAATTCCAGGTTGTGAGGCAACAAAACATGAAAAATGCCAAGGGGGGGGTGAATATTTTTTCAAGGCATTGTACATGGCAGAAAGCCAAAATTGTAAATCATGCTTCTATATGTAGCACTTATGGGCCTGATCTTGATCAATTAAGCAAGACCCGCAAATTACTGCTTAGACAGAGCAAAACCCTTAACTTGCAGCTTAGACAGAGCCAATAGTAAATGAGACTGTCATCATGACGTCAATAAAACATGTAGCCATATTAAATTCAAAGCCTGTAATCACTATGGGACACTAGCAAAGCCTGCAGGCTTTAAAATCATGCTCCATTACAGAGCTAATACATTCAACCATACCGCGACCAGCGGGCCGGAGACGCAAGCCCATAAATCTTTCTTGCACACGTTGCATGTGCGGCCATGAATATGATCAATTAGTTAAAACCTTTTGGAAAGTAGGTTACAATGCCTTTGAATTAAATGTTATAAGGATATGTGAAAAGTTGAAATCTAATCTCTTATATGGGATTTATATTATTTTTTTGTATACTCTTTTTGTACTTTAAGGCAATAATGAAGAGTGAAGAGAAGAATGATTTAAGTAACTGAACTTGGATATGTTCTTTGTGAACATGTCAAGAAATATTTCTATCCTGTAATTCAATAACAAAAAAATAATAATGTGCATACAAATGTATTGTTGTATTACAAGAAGACTACAGTGCATGTACATGGAAAAATTATAAAAAGTGAAAAAACTACTCTTCTGCATAGTTGAGTAATGGCACTTACCAGCATTAGATCTATGGCATCTTTTGCATCCCTTTCCAAAAAATCTGGTGGAAAGTCACGCTGAGGTGGGATGGAGAGTCCATATCCTCGAGGATCCAACCCCACAACTGTGAAAATATCTTTGTTCAGAGATTTCAGCTGAGGGGTGAAGTCTGTCTGGCTGCACCCTAGAAACAAGAAAGAACATGATTAATACATTTACATTATGTGAGTGATGCACACGTCAGCGTGAGACTGCCGTGGCTGATGGCAGGGGAGCAGACTCCAGAGAAACGCGCTCCTTTCCACATGAAGATATTAGAATTGCAAATGCCTACCATCTACTAGCTACTCAGTCCATAGTATTTATATGCACCCTCCCTGGGAACAGCCACATAGTGCTAAACCACCCCTTCTTAGGACGGGCCCCCTTAGACTAAAGCAGAGCCAAGAGGTAAAAATTACCGGAGGAGCTGCGAGAAGGAGAGACGCGACATAGAGTCCCGAGGGTAAAGAAAAGAAGAAAAAAAAAGGGGAAAACCCCGCGAAACAGACAGCGGTAACGGGAGCAGAGACGCAGAGAAGACTCTTGGGGCCTGTGGGCCTGACGCTGCAGCAGCAGAATCCCGCGAAACAGACAGCGGTAACGGGAGCAGAGACGCAGAGAAGACTCTTGGGGCCTGTGGGCCTAACGCTGCAGCAGCAGAATCCCGCGAAACAGACAGCGGTAACGGGAGCAGAGACGCAGAGAAGACTCTTGGGGCCTGTGGGCCTGACGCTGCAGCAGCAGAATCCCGGTGAGGTTGCACTGAAACAGTGCAATATAGCCAGCAGAGCTGGCACAAAATATATATATCCTTGTATCGTAAGAGCTCCCACCTGACACAGAGGCGAAAGAGCTCCACCGTAGTCTAGAAGGAGGAGTGATGGAGCTCTGAGGCGGATCCGTGAGTTGGGCCTGTCCTGGAGGAAGGGTAAGTGGCTTGGCTGTATCTCCTACAGCCTATTATTCTGCAGAGACGTAAACAATACTGTGGGACATATGGTAATGGGAACCTAAGATATTATATATACCTCAGGCTGAGGACATAAAGGAATGGGAATAATACTGGCTTAAGAACACTTCCCAAAGGACAGCTGCTATATAGCTCATATGCTAAGATTTTGGGGAATTAAAATTAAATTGTCCAAACTCAAGAAAACTGAAAGACAACTTGTGCCTCCGGTATTAAGGGAAACAAATACTTGAAGAACAAAGTGTATATATAAGCGGCCACAGTGAAAACAACCACTGTGAAATTTGTTAATCTTTATGTGAAAATTACATTATAAAAGGATATCAATTGGTTACACTGTCTCCCCTTGGATCTTCAGGAGAATTTAACTCCCAAAATAAAAAACTCTCTTATCCTCTGCTTGAAAGTTTATTGTTACCTGAAAGTTTATAAGAGATCTAATTATGTCAAATAAAAAAAGTAATACAGCTAATAAAACAAAATTGAAGGAGAAAGTAAAAGATCTAGAAAAATCAACAAGCTTCTTTTCCCCTAAAAATAAAGCGACAACTCCAGACTCATCTCATGGAGACATTAGCTCAGACCTGATAAAAAATCAGACCCCGGAAAAATCTTTTCAAGGAAATTTGGAAGATAATTCCACTCAAGGAGAGTAAATACTTACGTGCTCTAAGTTAAAGTGTATACTAAAAGAATTTCAAGTCAATTTGACCAGTGATCTCTCAAAACAAATGTCTAACATCATTGAATCTATAAATAGTATGACACAAAGAATTCAAGCTAATGAAAAGATCTGTGACAAAATTATAACGGACAATAATGCAATTTCCAAATACGTAACCTCTCTAGAAAATAAAATCGAGGAACTTTCTTCCAAAGTTGATAAATTGGAGAATCATTCTAGAAAAAACAATTTACGTATAAGGGGGATATCAGAAGCGGTCCATGGAGAAGACTTGGAGTCATATGTTAAAGAACTGCTCAACTATCTGGCCCCGGAGGTGCAGAAAGATCAATGGAAAATGGATGCACTATATAGACTCCCATTGGCCAAAATGATGGACAAATCTACCCCAAGAGACATTATATTGAAATTACATTATTTACCTTTAAAATAAATTGCTTTGAAAAATGCCTTCTTAAAGAAACAGCTAGATCACCCATATGAGAATATAAATTTTTTCCAAGATCTATCCGCACATACGTTGGGGAAAAGAAGGGAATTTCTCCAAATAACTAGAGCTCTCAGGCTTAAAGAAATCAGATATAAATGGGCACATCCAGTAGGCTTATTAATTTATAAAGACTTAAAGTGGATTAAAATAAACTCAGTTCAAGAAGCCATAGAGTTATTAAAAGTTTGGGACATATATATAGAAAGTAATATGAAAGTCACTAAAAAATTGGAACTGAGAGCAGGAAACTTGGACTGGAAAAAATATAAGAAATAATTTCTGGAAACTGTAAAACAGGGTCATTGATACCTAAGTTCAGGAGAAGTGAAGCATATTTAAACAGATAGAGAAAGTATAGAACGATATTCTAAAAATAAAGTAATAGGGAATTGGGAGATCATACATCAACACTAAGGTTTTTGTGTTTTTTTTTTTAAATTTTAAAGAAAACTATCAATTAGAGAGGTATAAGAAAGATGATAGATTTCCTTAATACAAGGGATATAGTTGAGATGAAGAGGTTTGATTAAATGGGTTTAAAATAAAACAAGAGACACTCATAACACAAGATACATAATACTGATAAAGAGTCACAGTTATATGGGTTTAAGATAAAAAAAAGATACACATACACATAATAATATAATTTAATAGATTGAGGGGGTAAATAAACCCACTCTTTCCCTATAGAAGTAAGAGGTTAAAAAAAATATATATAAAAGTAAAAAAGGCAATAGGGAAAGGGAAAAAAAAGAAATAAAAGTAGAATTTAGTAATAAGGTGTAAAAGCATAATATATAGCAAAAAATTTAAGGAAAAATATATAAATTTTGGATTAGAAAAAAATTAGAATTAGATAAACTCACTATGTGTGAACCCTCCTAAGTAAATCCCTCTCGAATGAAAAATACAATCAATATTATATAATAAAATCAGAAAATTTAAATAATATAAAAAATGGTTATATATACGGAGAATTATTAGTAATATCTATAAAATACATGGTAGTAAATTTAACTGCTCTGTTGGATCCTTTTCTCTCCGGACAACTAGAAAGCAGCAAATATAGATCTACTTTTAGCTGGAAAGTCAACATTTCGAATAAATCAAACCTGACAGCATAGAAAGTGAGCTATTCCTAAACAAAATAGACAAAGTTATAGTTTATAGTTAAGAAGACTTCCCTTCTTGGCTGTCCGGGGAGTAAAGGTCTCCTCTTAGGGAAGTTTGAAATGAAGTATTATATATGCACTTGCTCCTGAAGTTTATGCATTAGATCTGTACCATAGACCCTATCCCCTCGCTCAGAAATAGGGCGATACATTTTCACTTCCTAAAATCTAATTTGCCTTGCTATATATCAGCTGACATCCGTTTAGTTTGCAGCTGTTTTTTTAGGATTTGTATGTCTGTTTTTTTGTGTCTTTTTTTTATTTTTTTTGTGGGGGGAGGGGGGGGATCCCGAGCCATGGAGACACCCAGGGAATACCACATACATATACTTTAGTACCTTTTTAATAAAGTAAAATGCAAATAAAAATAATTTCACATAATGTGAATGGTCTTAATTCTCCAACAAAAAGAAAAACGGCATTTCTAGAGTATAATAAATTAAACGCCGCTTGCAAGAAACACACCTAAAACAGGAAAATTTAAAATATATGAATAATAAAAATTCTTAACTAGAGTAGATTCTATCTTTAAGAATAAATCAAAAGGGGTCTCTATTTTTTTTTTTTATAATTTAAAAATTTTGGAAGAAAGTAGTAAGATCGACCCAAAAGGTAGATATATAATATGAACTGGAAAGATTGATGGGTTCTTAACAACATTGGTTAATGCTTATCTACCAAATAAAGGACAAATAAGATTTCTTAAAAACCTTCTCAAAGAGATTAATAAAATCAAAGGAGGCCTGTTAATAGTATGTGGCGACTTTAATATGATATTGGATGATAAGTTAGATAAACAAATAGCTAAGTCAAATAAATTTGTATCCCATATAAACAATCTTTCTAAAGCTTTCTGTAAAGTAAAAGAGAATAATAACTTGATAGACCCATGGAGGATCTTACACCCAGGTGTACGTGAATATACTCATTTTTCACATCGACATAACTCATTTTCCAGAATTGACTATATACTAACGGATCTTCCAACTATAAAAGTTATTAAAAAGATAAACATTAGACCTAACCCCATGGTCAGATCATTCTTTAAACAAATTAGTTATACAAGATCAGAACTTAAATAATAGGGGGGAAAAAGTTAGCTGGAGGATGGATCCTTGGCTCTTAAAAAATGAAGAATTTGTTACATATTTAAAAAAGGAAACAATA
The DNA here is from genome assembly GCA_027410445.1 of Discoglossus pictus. Taxonomy (NCBI): domain Eukaryota; kingdom Metazoa; phylum Chordata; class Amphibia; order Anura; family Alytidae; genus Discoglossus; species Discoglossus pictus. Next base: position 180,417,897 of record CM050166.1, on the reverse strand, counting down.
GAATTTTTTAAAATTAATAAGATGTCCGTAAATTCGGATATAACCCTATGGTGTGCTTATAAAGCATATTTTAGGGGTATATTCATCTCAAAATCAGCTGAAATGCAAAGGTTAAGAGGTAAATTGTTAAGGACTCTATATCTAGAATTAAATAAGATGAAAGATATTTTTAGAGTGACACCAAATAAAGAGAATAGTAAGGCAATAAAAGATATAAATAACAAAATACAAAAAATCCTTCAAAGATAAAATGATATGGAGATTTCAGTGGACACAATTTCTTGAAGGGGGTAAATCAGGCAAATTCCTGGCTAATAAATTGAAGAAACAGTATATCAAAAATAATATTGCAAAAATTTTAGATCTAAACAATGTTCAACAATTTCATCCAGATAGGATAGGAGCGGTATTTCAGGAATATTATAGCAATTTATACAACTTAGAGAAAGATCATCAAGTAGATAAACCAGGAATAAAAGAGATTAAACAATACCTGAATAAGATAAAGCTTCCCAAAGTATCGGAAAACCAACTTAGCTACCTAAATAAACAAATAGAAAGTGTAGAGATAATGGAAATTGTGTCTAAAATTAAAAAAAATAAAACTCCTGGGGTAGATGGGTTCGATAATTTATTCTATAGATACCTTAGATACCTTACCAAGGAATTGAATGGAATTTTATGCGATCTCTATAATGAAATCAAACGGGAAGGGGTGATACCATCAGAATTAACGGAAATAAAAATAGTTAATATATTGAAACAGGGAAAAAATTCAGAAGAATATAAAAACTATCGCCCAATCTCCTTAATCAACGTTGATATAAAAATGTATTCTAAAATTCTGGCGAATAGATTAAGTAAGATCATTTCTACACTAATAGAACCAGACCAAACAGGATTAATCCCGAATAGTCAAGCGTCGGATAATACCAGACGTCTCCTTGACATCCTAGCCTTTGTAAAGAAAAAGAGGATCCCCTCCCTGACCCTGTCATTGGATGCGGAGAAGGCCCTTGACAGGGTCAGGTGGGATTTACTAAACAGTGTTTTGGAGAGATTTGGTTTGGGAAGCTTTGCCTCATCGGCAGTAACAGCACATATATCATTTCCACAATTTAGTACGGGCAAATTTTTAATAACTAATGGTACTCGTCAAGGTTGCCTGCTATCCCCCCTTCTTTTTATTTTATTCCTTGAACCTCTACTAATAACTATCAGAGAATCATCAGAAATTAAAGGAATTGAGATAGGGAAGGAGGAATATAAGATAATGGCATATGCTGAAGACATTATAATAACAATAACAAATCCAGAACTTTCCTGTAGAGCCTTGCAGACTGCTCTTGAAGAATTTAGTAAATTCTCTTACTTTAAGATAAATCAACAGAAATCCGAAATAATTACTTGTAACATATCATTAGAAGAAAAAATAGGTTAGCGAACCTATACTTATATAGATGGAATTCCCCCCATATAGTACACCTGGGTATAAGATTCTCTGGTCACATAAACAATATTTTCAAAGACAACTATAGTGAAATACTGAAACAAATTAGGAAATTATTGAATGATTGGAGATCTCTACATTTATCATGGATAACTAGAATAAATGCAGTAAATATGAGTCTGATCCCTAAAATTACCTATATTATGAGGTGCCTTCCAGGCAAAATACCGGCTTATTATATCAAAATTATTCAAGAAACATTAGACGACTTATATATCAGGGGAAAAAACCAAGAGTGAAGAAAACCATAATATGTAAGAAATTTGAGAAAGGGGGATTAGGCTCCCCTTCCATCAAAGATTTAAACGTTAAAATTATACTTACACAAGTGGCGGGATATAATTACGTACAAAATACCCCAAGATGGTTAAAAATAGAAGAGGCCCTATGGGGAGAATCATCTATAAAAAACATATTATGGACGGCTAAGTATAAAAAGAAAAGAAATTCAGATTTACCCCCTAATATCCCAAACATTATTAATGTATGGCATAAAAATAAAACCAAACTATCATTAGTACGATCTCCTTCTCTAGTAGCACCAATAGATTTTATTAATAACAACTTGAACGGATCAATCTTGTTACTATTAAAATCACATAACATCAGAAATGTGATAGACTTATATGATAAAGGTAGTCTATTGGAGCGGAAAAGAATTAGAGAAATTCAATATAGACAAGTTAACGTGGTTAGATTATGAATGCTTAAAGAGGAATCTTAAATTGTCAGGATATAAGACTACTAATATGGACAAAATGTGGATAATGGAGGAATATTTACTTAAGGGTGAATCGTCTCATATAATCTCTAAATTTAGTAACATAATTGATGAAAATACCCCCTTGGAAAAAAAGCCTGGGAATACTAGCCTGGGAAGAGGATATGAAAACTACAATTTTAGAAGAAGACTGGATTAAAATATTCAACACTGTTAAGAACTCATCAATCAATTGCTCATATAACGTAATGATGGTAAAACTAATTCATAGATGGTACTATGTTCCTATTAAATAAAAAAAAAAAATATAGTAATTTAGATGGCCTATGTTGGAAACAATGTGGACTACCAGGCACCTGTGTGGGACTGCAAAAAAATAAAAAAATTCTGGACGAGACTAAATCAAGAATTATCCACTCTTGTGGGCAAAACAATCATCTGTAATCCTCTAGAATTTATTTTACATATGCAATTGGAAAGATTTCTATTAGGGGAAAGATATTTAATATCACACATATGCCTTGTTGCTAAATGGTTACTTTTGAAATACTGGAAACAACCACAGGTACTTTCCTGGAAAGAATTAGAGAACGCTGTCTCAAATAATAGGGAGATGATAAAAATAGAATCAGCCGATAATGTATGGGACATAACTCCTAAAGCCACGCATTTGATAAAATGGCAGCTTTGGGACCAATATTTGCTATCAAGGTAGAGAGTTGGTGGAGGTGGGTGTTTTCCTGGTAATGTCTCCATGACTTCTTCCCCTTTTATTTTATTTTTTTGTGGGTGTCTGTGCAGATCTTAGTAATACAAGTAGAAGTAGGTTGAGATAATAAGATTCTGCACTTGTAATGTTTATGTTTTTCTGTTATTTGTCTCTGTATATTGCAAACATATTGTTATATTCGTCTTATTTTTCTTTTTTTTGTATAAAGACGTATTTATATAAATAAACTTTCTAAAGGAAAAAAAAAATACATTTACATTATGTATACCAACTTCTGTACATTGCTGTAAGTATTGGTCATGCAGTCTTCAAAAACTGCTCAATGTTTTACTGAATTTCTACTGTAATTTTCTATTTGCTTATTTACTCTACACTATTTCCTATGCTATTTTTTGCCGATTCTTTTTCTGTGTTAAGGATTGGAAAATAGGGTAGGTAATTAATCATCTGTTTCAAAGCACAGTGAATAGGAACTGAGAAGCAGCATTGTTCTTGAGAAAAACCCTACATCAGAGTCTCCAGCAGGGTTCAGTGGTGTTAAGAGACAAAAAAAAGATCCCCTGTGCAAGTGCCTGATGTTTTAATGAAAGAGAACTCCTCTTACAAGCAATAACCTCTCTCCTCCTTCTCTTCCTCTACATTGTCACCATCCCACGGGGGCCTCAAGCCCTCTCAGTACAGGTACTCAGTAAAGTGAAGTTAAATTATATTTTATTTTATCTAATTATTGTTTTTATTAATGTCTGTTTAGTTTTAAGGTTTTGTATAATAAAAAAAAAAAAAAACATCAGTTCAAACTAAAATGTGACATTTCTGGGGTTCAGAATGGATAATTTCAATTTACATTGATCTTTATGGGAAAAGCTTGTTTGGTACTCATCATTTTGGTCCTCATCCTGCCGTCTGGAACGGATTAACTTGGGTAGCGAGGGACCACTGTACTGAGAACACTTGGTGAGGCTATAAAAAGGTAGTCTGGGAACTGGCCATAGTTTACTTGTGAATAGCAAACCATATTTTAGCAACAGGGATGGAACCTGTTGTTTTATAGAAAGAGTGGTATAAAGGTGTAACTGTCTTCCATTGGAAGAGGTAGAGTCAAACACAGTTAAGAAATGTAAACATGCCTAGAATAAACAAAAGGCTGTCTAGAAGCATAGGCAAGTCAAATGAATACATAGAATGGACACCTTTTTAATTCTTATTTGTTATCAAATACATGTTTCTATAATTTTGCTACCTATTAGCTTGGGATTTGAATAAACTGACCTTAAGTTATATTCTTAGTATAGGTAATATATTATATATAAAAAAAACATTTAAATATTTAAGCAAAACTATTTAATTAAAACATCTTATTTATAAGAAAGAATGAAACAAAATTAATATCATCTTTAAATAAATAATAATTAGGAGTACATACATGCTGTCATTAAAACGCACTCCGGGCCGACCTGTTACCTCTTCCCTAAAAGAGCTAAAACACTATCCATTCCTGCCTACCATCCCCCTCTCTGCAAGTTTTAGCAAAAGAGAAGCCTGGAGACGTGGGCCCACCAACACATAGGCAATTTTAAGGTAGTGGCTGATTTCATTAGACCCAGACCACCTTGCCCATCTGCCTGGAGAGAGATACTGCCTCCATACATTCACCTGCATATAGGGGTTGGATGAACCAAACTATGTAAGACCCCCAGCAATGGGCCTGTGATTGAGCAGAGATGTGGTGCAGTAGCCCCCCTCTGTAATGATTAACTGGTTGTCATTGTTTAGAGGGATATAAGAATCCGTACAGAAATTAAGAGGTTATGCCCTAATGGAGAATACATCATGCGTTGTGTTTTGCTTTATTGAGATAAATTGGTATCCAGTAGCTGTGTTTATCCTATGTCATGGCAAGCTTGGTGATCCTGAGGTACTTGGGTGTCTTGAACCGCTACAAAGTTACATCCTATCCAGCGGGATACCTGACAAGCTGGTCCAGATGGCTGAGCTCTATGACAAATATATACCAAGAACTTCACAATAAACATTTAATTTACAATCACCTTAAAAATACCAAAATTACTTCAATTAAATTGTTTCTTCACTACACACAACAGTCTTATAAAATTGGATGAACAAAAGTGAAAGAACAAATTTGCGCTGCTCACTCTGCCTGACACATTTCTAAATTATTCAGCTACCTAGATGAATCTCAATATAAAACATTTGTGTCATTCTCCTTCTGCATTGACCATCAGCTAATAGTTTGTCCCAAATCATAACATATTCCCAGCCCAATTTTATAACTTTTTTAAGAATCTTTTATGTACTTGTGTAAATACTTTTGCTACCCATGATGTTTTTGTCCAGACTTATAAACTTAGACAAAAGAATACATTCAATTACCAGCTCCCATTCTCCTAGGATACACCCTGTGTTGGATCCCTCCTAAGACAAGCAGTAATTGACCAAGCAATGATCCAACTTCTAACACTAAATGTAAATGTTAAAAACAGAAACCAGGCTTAAGTGATGTATTCATTGTATAAGGCATAACAACAAAACAAGGCCATGGATGACTACTATTGCAGAACAAAGGCAAGACAGGGGCATTCATAACAAAATGTTCTATCAATGGACATGTTTGAAGTTCATTCAGTTATTGATTTAGAATAATAAAACTTTAGAAAATGCTGAATATATTTTGTCAATTTGTAATCAGTATGTGATCATCATCTAACTTGTCGTTTCCTGTGTGATTTCTTCAAGGTCAGTTTCTGGCTCACTCTCACTTTTCCCCTACAACAGCAGTGCTTATGTAAAATGGAGTATGAATTGAGGATTAGTCTTATATACTGGGTAATTTGGGCTGGGGAAGGGAGGGTACGAGTTAATTTCTGACATGGGTTTCTGTGCATATCATAGAATATACAAATTATATAGAAATCACCAAAGAAAAATAGGTGAAAGGTGACTGAAAAACACAATTCAGAAATTAACTCTTACACTCTCTTTTCCCATCCCAACTTACACAGTATATAGAACAAAACCACAATTCCTATTACCAGATGAGTAGCTGTAGCTCATTCTCTTTTGTACCAAGATAGAAGTCTGCTGTTGTACTTGTAGGGCTTTTTACTGAGCAGTATGTTCTTACATTCACATTGGTTTCTTAAGTTCTATTATGGAAAAGAAAATAGCATAGTTCTCAACCACTGTACTTTTGGTATTTCCCTTTTAAATTATTAGATACTTATTGGATTTTTCAACATAAAATAACATGAAATAAAGTAAAATTGGTAAAAGTTGACTGAATAATACAAAGTCAGAAATTAACTTTTACACTCCCTTCCCCAACTCAAATTACCTAGTATATAAAACTAATCCTAATTCATATCACTAGATGAGTCCTAATAAGATAATCTAGCCTCAGCAATCTTCTTCTCCGTGTTTTAACATAGGTGAGAAATTATACTTACCCTGTTTACCAACCCCTAACCCTCCGCATGTTGTCTATCTATTTATTTAGTGTCATGGATTTGCCACTATTAGATGGATTTGAAGTTGAAGGTAGATAATCTAGGAGTAAAGTATAGCTTCTGAAAGTAGATAGTATAGCTTCTGTAGTAGATAAATTGAACAGGCTTCCAGTGAATGTCATAAGGCTATCTTGAGGTTAGATTTAGCTTTTAGGTAAGTTTGCAAAACTCTAAATCTTATAAAGTTATATGAACTTTAGACTGCTAACTGAAAGACAGGTCCCCCCATTCGTTTGGTAGATGCTTAATTTGTTTACTGTTTTCTTATACATGTTTTGATGTACCCTGTATGGCTTTATGGCACATGTTTCAAATAAACAACAACAATAATAATAATAGAAAACATGGGCATTCAATATGGGCATTTTAGTTATTATTTGCAGCCAAGTTTAAGTTTATAAATAACACATCCCAAGTTTATACCCTTTAGTCGGTATAATAAAATTTTTACATGACTATCAGCCACATTATATTTGAAGCAACAGGACACCCGCAAAGCCCACAGGCTTGAAATTCTCCAGTTACAGTTATAGAGCTATTACATTCTACCATGCCTCGACCTACGGTCCGTAGACGCAAGCCCGTAAATCATTCTTGCGCACATTGTATGTACGGCCGTGACCATGATTAATTAGTTAAACTCGTAGTTACGGATTTAGACGGAGCCAATGCTAAAATAGATTGTCATCATTACGTCACTGAAAAATGGAGGTTAGATTTCAATCCCTTACAGGTTTCAATTATGAGTTACAATTGGACCCGCATTCCAGAAATAATGCAATATTAATAATTCAGTAAATATGATATTCAAGTCCATTCGAGTTCCATTATATGTATTAACACATTGATTGCCAGGATTGAAATAACACGGAAATTAAACAGAAAAAAAGTATATTATATTGCAGATTTGTGAGCTTAAGAATGTTGTGCTTTTAATTGTAATACCTAACATCACTTTCACTTTAATTCTAAGCACAGTAGTTTGTTGATATTTGCATTTACAGTGATACGGATAGGACTTTAACCCCCTTTCAGGTCCTCTCTAGTACCTGTAGGCTTTTTGGCTGCAGTTGCGGGTTTGAACGCCAGTGGATTCCAAGTAATTTAACATCGATTTGCGAACATACCAGTTACAAGCTTGACAGATCATCACAGGGCTAATTTAATAGTCGTAAGTCTTGCGGCCTACATTATGGGCTAAAGTTTTACACGTTAGGGGAATTTAATGTGGCTGCTAGAGTGCAGACCCTTGGTTGTTATTTTTTGCTAATTGCCTATTTCTACCAAAACTGCTTTTACACACATAAAATATATAATGCTTATGGGTCACAACACTATTCATATGTTGCATGCTTCTAGGATTTAGGATTAAATAGGTACAGTGTAAATAAAAACCTAATGTCCCAGGTAGAAGCAGTACAGCATGATCCCCTCTTCCTGTGCGCTGGTAATGCAAGTTAACACCATTGACTTCCATTCTTCCAGATGTTATTGTAGTGCTGTAACAAGAAAAAAATGGTGCTTATTGAGCACTGGGCAGCAACATTACAGTAGGAAGCAAAATTGGAAACACATTTATTAACCAATGTGGCCACAGATGATACCACAAGGCAGTGGCAACATTTAGAAGGATATATATCTTATACTGATATATATATATATATATATATATATATATATATACATTTAATGCTTTAAACATTTTGTGTACAAATAGTTATAACCATATATTACAAAGCTTCCAGGCCTATACATCAGCACTTGAAGTCAACCATACATTTAAAATATAATCTAAAAAATGAACCAACATATAAGTAAATGTAAACAACATATAATTAAGTCTAACCAACATATAAGTAAATATAAGAAATTAATAACAAAATTAACTGCAATAGGAAAGTCCTGTCAACACACGTTGCATCACTCAAAGATTTGAAGGAGCTGAGAACTAGTTGAGGTCAATTTAACGTCTGTTTTGACAAGACAATCAACTACAAGTTGGTATTCATTTTCTCAATTACATTTTTCTTTTTCAAGGATTTTTTGTAACTGATGTCTCATCTACAAAATGTCTTTTCACATGTGTTTCTCTTGCTTTGTATTCCATTTTTATTGCATTAGTATCCATTTTGACTACTTTAATGTTAATGGTAGATAATTGTCAGTATGCATCTTTAACCAAACATACATAGAAAAAATCTGCCTCTTTGTGATAGCAAGCAGAACAGAAAATGTCACTGGTAGCTAATCTTATTCTCTCTAAGCATCCCTGTTATGAAAATCTAATATTGTCTTTTGTTTGAAGGTAACATTGTAGAGTAATATTATATATTGTAATCTTTGATAATTTAAACTTTATTGATCTTTTATTCCAAATAGCTCTTTCAATTTCTGCTTTTGTTTTAAAGAAGGGAAAGCAGACAAATATATATTTTGGGACTCCATTTGGTAATGAATTGAGGACAACAGCTGAATGCCCTCTTTAGGGAGGCATCGGAAATGGTGCCCACAAAGGGATGAATAGAGAGTGCAAGGAGGGCAGACGTTTAGCAGATCGGTATCAATGTTAAATACGAATGAGGGATAGCAAATATGTGTATGTGAACGTGTAGGGTTGGTCGGAATACAGTATGGAATGCATAGATAGAGGCACAAAGAAAGAAATGTGGGATTACCTGAAGAGTGACTGCGGATCGGTGGCGGTGGTGCCTTGTGAAGGCTGATGAGCGGCTTGCGAGTATTATGAAGCCTAGCGAAGGCAAGTGCAACTATGAAAGAGTGATTGAGGTGGAGCCTAGCAAAGGCTGATGTGGCTTGGGAGTGTGGTTGGGCTTAGTGAATGGGACTATGAAAGTGTGATTGAGGTGGTGTCTATCGAAGGCAGTAAAGGCATCTGAAGTGGTGCCCACAGAGGGCAGAGTAGAGAGTGTAAATTCAGTAGATCTTGGCCAGAAACCACATAAATAAAGCGTAGGGAAGCCAAAGTGCTACATTGGATGCGGACAAGGGCATAGACAAGTATCTTCAGTCCCTGATCAATGGTAGGGAAATGCAAGGAGGACTGGATAGCTTACCTCAAGAGGGACCATCGCTCCCCAGCAAAGAGAGTACCATTTCATGCAGGCTTGACAATGATGAATGAAGAATGACTGTGAGAGTGAGACGATGGATGAAGTGGTGATAAGCGAGGATTAGTGGAACGAATGTATGTAGTTAAAGAGGTGTTGAGAATGTAAGTCAGAATGGTAGTAGGCCTGGCGTGCAAGTCTGTATAAATAGTTGAGGGCAGAGTTGAAGCTAGATACGAGAGTAAGTGAAACATGTCGATAAGACGATGGTTACGCGGGGTAGATGCAGAGAGAGTGAACAGTGTTAAGGACGGAGCCTGATGAAAGGAAAAGGGGCACATTCGGTAACAATGACAGATCTGAGTGAAAGTAAGGGAGATGGTGAGAGGAAAGTGCGGATAAAGGGATTGAGGCCAAAAGAAAGGGTAAGGGATGAGTTGAAGTATGAAAGAAAACCTGGGTAAAGGAAAAAGGTGAGAGAGGAAGGTTAATTGAGCGAGTTACGCAGGAGAGCGTGAATGAAGGGCTGCGTAGTGGGAGGTAGGTAAAGGAAATAAGGAGAGGGAGAGAAAGGGTTCAATTCAGTTTCATGAATACTGAATGGGCGAAGCAGGGTTGGAGAGATTGGATGGAGATCCGGCCGGTGAAGATGCGGCGACCGAAAGGAATAACTTGGTGTCTGATTGTGAGGGGTCTTACTTGTGGTAAAATGGATTGAGGCCTAAGAAAGGGTAAGGCATGAGTTGAGGTATGAAAGAAAACTCGGATAAAGGAAAAAGGCGAGAGAGGAAGGTGAATTATGCAAGTTAAGCAGGAGAGCATGAATGAAGGACTGCGTAGTGTGGTAGGTGTGAATAAAGGTTGGTTATAAGTGGAGAATGAGGTATGTAAAAGGTAATAAGGAGAGGGAGAGAAGGGGTTCAATTTGGGTTTGATGAAAATTGAAAAAGGAATGATGGGTTAATGGGAGGTTGAGGTTTGTGAAAGGGTGAGGAATGAGCAGAGATAAGCAAGTAAAATCCAGATGAATGGAATACTGCAAAAGAGAAAATGTAATGATTGAAGAAGCTTGGCCTAGGGGTAATTAAGTGGTGGATTGAGTAAGTTGCAAAGGGAAGTGCGAATGAAAAGCACCATAGCGAGGTAGTGATGGATAAGGTTCGGGCATGAGGAGCACAAGGCATGTAAGAAGCTAAAATAAGGATAGGGAGAGCTAGAGTTAAAATACAGAATTGATAGAAATTTGAAAGGAGCTGAAGGGGTTAATAGAAATGGCATGGTATGATTAGAGTAAAGGATGTGGGTGCTTGGTGTACTGAGGGCAATAGGAGACATTATTAGGAAGGGAAAAGTGCAGTAATGCAGTATAGATAAGCTGTGATGTGCTGACAAAGCCTTATGCTGCTGTGCTGGGCTGAGAAGGAAGCAGGAGATGTGAGGTAATGCAGTAAAGATAGGCTTGGATGTGCTGGCAAAGCCTTATGCTGCGGAGGTGGGCTGAGAAGGAAGCAGGAGACAGAAACGCAGGGAGAGAGACACAGGCAAGAATAGACGCAGACAAGGGAAGAAGGGAGGAAGGCTGCAAGGAGCAGAAAGGAGGAGCAGCACACATCTTTTTTTTTTTTTTAAATAGATAAAAGAAATAGAATCATTACCTTACAAATGCATGTTTAAAACATATATTTAAAAAAACTTACATTTATCAAATACATTTTTTTTTGTTGGTAATCCAGCTTTGACAATTTTCTAAATGTTTATCAGAATAATTTTCTTTTTTTCTTCTCCATTTCAACAATAAAATATTCTTCTTTTTAAGATTTCCAGGAAGTTATAGATCTACGAGCTGCACAGTTTCTATGATCTAGCATTTTTTGGGTATTTTTTTTTAAAATAATTGTAAGTAATTGAACCAAGGTTAATGACTTTCCTGGATTAATACACATACCTATACATATATATAGGTATATATACATGGTTTTCCAAAATTCCTCCATAATAGCGCAAGGTCATTAACATTACATGATTAGCATTTTTATTTCCCATTTTTCCAACATGTTTCCATTATTTTTAAATATGTATTGTAATATATAAAGTAATTTTGGAGTAAGTTACAATCTGAATAAGATTTTATACTCATTTTCTTTAAATTAAGTACAAATTTAACTTTTCTGTGCTTCATTCCAAAATGAGTTCAGTGTGTTATTTTGTGAGGATGTAATTCCCACTTCACTTCCACTATAATTCCCACTTCACTTCCACTAACCCTAAAGTGACATAGGAACCTACTTTAGAACTATTATCAAATATATGGTCTAATGTGCAAACTTCTGTCATCTATGTAATATAAAAAAAAACATACTATATCATACAGTTGGTCATATTCAGCACCACAATAAATACATCCTGTATCATGTCACACTGATACATAACTGTAATGAAGGAGAAGAAGTCTGCTTTGGTTATGCTCAATCACCAAAAGTCTCTCTTCTTCTCCTTCATTACTGTTATGTATCAGTGTGACATGATACAGGATGTATTTATTGTGGTGCTGAATATGACCAACTGTATGATATAGTATGTTTTTTTTTATATTACATAGATGACAGAAGTTTGCATATTAGACCATATATTTGTTTGAGCTGAAAGTGATGCCTCCTAATTTTAGTTTTTGCTTAGAAGCAAAGTTTAAGGGTATGATGTAATCGCTATGCCAGGAAGTGTATAAAATATAATAAGATTAGCAGGCAACAAAATAACATGTATACAATAACCCTAAAGTGACCAGAATTAGTATGCAAACTCTTTCAGCCATATATACAGCCACATTAAATTTAATTGTGAGTCCCTCAACGGCTGCAGGCTTGGAATTTGGCCAAGTTACAGAGCTCTTAAAATCGAGCTAGGCACAGGTTACAGGCTTGAGACGCAAGCCCATAAACATTAGCCGCGTTCGAAAGCTGTTGGGGAGGAGGAGAGGCGAGTAGAGGAGGAGAGAGAGGAGTCGCAGGAAGTTATGGGGAGTAGAGGTGGGGAGGAGGAGGTGGAGGAGGGAGATGAGAAGGGAGAGGAGGGCAAGGAGGGAGGAGAGGAGGGAGGAGAGGAAGGCGTGGAGGAGGAGGAGGATGGCGAGGAGGAGGAGGAGGGCAATGAGGAGGAGGAGGAGAGTGCAAAGGTGTGCCCGAGCGTCAGGCACACCTAGAAGAGGGACAGGGGGGAAGGTACCTAATCCCAGGGGGTGGTAGTTCGGGGGAAGGGACAGGTCAGGGAGGCCAGGGTCCCCGTCCACAGCCGAGAGGGCAAGAGGCTAGGGGCAAGCACAGGGCCCACAATTATATGCACCAGGAAAATGTGGTCCTCCTCTGTGCCATCCGTGGCCGCCCTTCATTATTGCAGGGGGGAGGGAAGTTAAGCCTGGTCCTAGGGCTCAGGCTTGGCAGGAGGCAGTGGATGAGGTTACTATGGTGAACACAGCACCAAGGGATGTGAGGTCCGTGAAGCACTGCTTTGATGACATCAGGGCCAAGGTGAGGGGGATGATGTCCAAGGAGGAGCAAGACCCCGTTGTGACCTATAATGAGTGGGAGAGGATCACCAGGGACCTTCTAAGACCTTTGCCCGCCGCTTCAGCTTCAGGCCCGGTGACCCAGCAGGCCCCAACCTCCATGTCAGATGAATATCACATACACCAATGTGCCACCACATGTGCATCACACACACTACACATGTACATGATGACCAACAAGGACACTGACATGTCAGCTCCATGGAATTAACAAGGTTAAGATGGATGTGTCATTAAATCCATGAAGCTAGCAAATCACTTTCATTCCTGGGCACATCAACAGTAATCAAGCAACTGATAGTCCATTTATCGGCGTGCCCACTGCAGCCTATGCAGTTACAGAATGCAGCCAGAATCAAGAAAGGGTTAGGAGCTAAGAACAATCCAGACCAAAAACCAATGAATAGATCATATCTAGCATATGATATCTAATCTGAGATGCAATTAGGAGAATCATTCAGGTTCAAACTTAGATGTCAGATAGTAAGAAATGGACACATAATAATGTATATTATTCATCAAACTAATGACATATACCTGTCTTTTCTATCTTTCAGCATACAGGGAGAGGTGTCCAGTGGCGAGCCAGGGGCAGTGGCGTCCGCTCCATCAGAGCAAGATGTGGAGGAGCAAGCACCCACCCAAGGACGTGGATCAGAGGGCCATGGCTCAAAGGAGAAGGAGGTCATTTGGATGCTGGGGCCACCCACCGGACCTACACCCACAGCGCTGGGATTTTACACCACTATCCCCCTCCTTGAGAGACTGCATATTTCACTGGGGGTCTCCAATGTGCCACACAGCCAGCCACCACCTCCTTCCCCACACAGCCTTCTGCTGGCCTGGCCGCCACCACCACCGGGCACACCACCACATGTGTCACCCCTGGCTCCAGCCGGGCATCAGATCCTCCCCACTTCATCCACCCCCACTACCTCACCTGGCCCTGCACTGAGGACCTCTATCCCCACCACCACCAAGCCAGGCTGCGCCAGCATCTCTTCGAATCATGCGGAGGTGATGCGCAGCCTGGCAAGGCACTCTAGGTAGCAGAGTAGGCATCATTTTATGACTAAGAACTATCTGGCTGGGCTGCTACGAATTGGGCTGGTCCCAAGCCCTACCTCCTCTACCCCAGATGCATCTCCAGCCCACCAGCAGCCTGGTCCCTCCTCTCCTCCCACCATGACTCCACCATAGGTGGGGCTGCTGCCTCCTCACCACAAGCAGGGAAACGGCTGCCGGCCACGGAAGATGTAGGCCCTGGGGCTAGGCGGAAGAGGACATAGGGGCTGTGGACATGTTTGTGCCTTCTTTACAGCACTTATGATCTTTTGGTCACAATGTTAACCTAAGCTAGCCCGGCTACCGAGTCTTGGATCTTGGCCTATGTAAAGGTGATATTTTGTAATTAAATAGTAACAAAAACAGGAATAATTCAAATGGCTGTAGTGGATTTGGTTGAAGCTATTGTGTAAACCAAAAATGGTCCCAAAAGGATAAACAGCACTAGACGGTGTATATGTACTTGCGGCACTCTAAATATATATAATAAATAGGAGAGATATGGAACCGCCCATATATACGCATGAATGCATAAATACTATTGTATATAGAAAAATCCTGACAATATCCTTTTGGATGTCATAATAGCTTCCCTAATATGGCAAATAAATTGCTTAATCCTTGGGGAGCTGTGACCTGTTTAATGGCTAAAACCAATTGTTGTCTAAAACAACAAAAAACGAAAAAAAGGTAAGTGCAATTACCCATGGGTTGGGAACAAAAAAAGGAAATATAATATATTATAAAGAAGACCAAATAACAAGATTAGGTGTTATAGGTCAATATAAAGTTGAAAGTGTGAGAATATATATTATATAATTGAGGGTAAATGGAAGAACATTGCCAGTGTTTTCCATGTTAATTCACCACATATATTCATTAATGCATAACATGCAATTCTAAAATGGTGAATGTCCCAGAAGTCATAAGTTCACACAATGGGTAAATTACACATTGGAAGTAAACATTCAAACACTCTCTGTTCAATTTACCAAACCAGAGTAACTGCACTTATCTTATCTTGTTGAAAGAAGTCCCGACGGTGATATTTTGTATGCAGATGGCTACCTCCCATGCCTTGGTCCATGATCCTTTTCTATGTGGACACATAGGGTTCTGCTTAACATGTCACCAATTGATGGTCACTGAGGAATGCTGTTGAGATGAGATGCTGCAGTCCCTATGAATAGTTTGTATTTGTTTTTTGTTTCCCTTTTGTTGTTTTAGGTACAATTCAGGTCCACGAAGACATCTTCTGCACCTGCAAGCATTGTGGAGGAAATATATGAGGTGTAAGGTTTTCCCAGTGCCTCTCAGATTGACATTCCTTTAATGACAGTCCCTTAACATGTGGCTCCCACAATCTTAAAGCTATAATATAGCCAGATATCTCAGACATGATTGTTGTTAGCTTAAATGTAGACTAATACCGCTATGGCGGTGGACTTGCAAAGTCTTACAATGGCATGTTATAATGGCATTGCTATATGCACTAGTGAAGCGTGTGATCCTGACCCCAATATCGGTCAGATCCTCGGGTCTGATGTAAGTGACATTGAATCTGGCTGCTGACCTTTGTGTCCTTTCTGTATTAATGGGTATTTTCCCATATTGCTGATTATCCAGAGACATAGCAAATAGTTAGTAATGCTTGCAAATGAGAATCAGGTGAGTGGGTATATTGTTACAGTTACAGTATTTAGCACTGTACTGTACATGCATTGTGATTCATTTTTTTCATCCTCCTCACCCTTTTTTTAGTTGACCAATTTTTGTTTTTTCCCTTTTTTGACACCACCCAGTATGTGTGAAACTGGGTTGGATTACACAGTTCTGAGATTGAATCATCTGTTTCATTGAGCAGATACAGACAAGTTGTAAGTGCTATGCACATAAATAGTTTAAATGGAGTGATTTGTGATGATCCTTTTAGTCATCAGATTCCCATTGCAGTGGTGTAGTGAACACATGTGACCCTGGTAGGTGCTATGCATCATGCTTATTCTACCCTATGACATTACCCCATTAGGTATCCCCTTTTTTTCAATCATAGCCTCATGCTCTCTCGTGACCCGCCCACACCACACCCATGATATTAATGCACAGCCTTGGCCACTGTTGATTGTGGTCTGTGTAAAAAAATAAAGCTTTGTTATACAGTTCTAACCATATCAGTGTGTTTTCAATGGTTGGGGTTATGGGACATCCACATGCATTACATTAGTGTCACATTCCTATAAATGTAAACTAATAAGCCCTAGTTAACATGCAATAGATCACTACATATAAAAAGGATAATAGTCATAATAGCATCAGATATCATACAATACTGAATATCACATGTAATATAAATAAACGGTTGATACACATGTCAAGTCCAATTAGTGATACTGTGGAATAAGCACATTCCCGTGAGGGCCTGATAGGAATATGACAGGTGATACTGGAGTGGGTTGCCAGTTCCTTCTCTATTGGACTGTGATTTGTCGGACCTCTGTAATGACATGCCCACCAAGAGTGACCCTACATGGTATAGCTCACAGCTTCATTGCAGTACACAAACCCCCTCACCAACACCACTTAGCAATGTTGAAGGGGACCAGGGGAACATACACCACACTAATCTACTCTAACACATCAGGAGGGGCCACAGAAACACATGAAGGCTGTGCAGAGGCACATGGAGCAACAGCCAACTCACCTCCCTTAGGGATAATCTTTGCTAGGCCCATCCTGGTAAAGTCCCATGCCATTGCCGGTGGCCATGTGCCAAGATGTCTACTCACTCCCATTTTGGGACCTTCCATTATAATTTATCAATTTACATTAGTGTGGATTGCTATGTGGTGGTGGTGAAGGGGCTTGTGTACCTGAATGAAGCTGTGAGCTATATCATGTAGGACTAGTGTAGATGGGCAGGTGGTAGCAGAGAGGTCAGACAAATCACAATCCATTAGAGAAGGGACTGGCAACCCACTCCAGTATGTTTGGCATGCAAACCTTGTGGAACAGCACAGGCAGAGACCTTGCTGCATGTGCTGTAGTCCATAGGGTCACAGGGAGTCAGACACAACTGAAGGACTGAGCAACAAATAATCAAATGTTCCCCAGGTACTTGATATGATATATTTGTGTTCCCAAAAGTAGATGTGATGAGCGAGATGTATATGCAGTTATATTTATATTCCAGAGTCCACATTAGAGCCTCTGTGAGTGAGAAAGGGTTAATATGGCATGGGTTTCATGTTTTTGTGTTGCTATTTAATCCGGGAGTGTGTCTTTAATTGCTTTCTGCATGTTGCAGCATGGCTTTTCATATTGGCATGTGCATGACCATTCAAACATATGATAAAAATGAATTATTTTTTAAATGCATTTTTTATTGGGAGATATTGTTCAAGTAATTGTAATGCCTTTCCATGCTCATGTTTAAATTTAAATTGCCCTTTACAGTGTTTGGCCTCCATTTGCGGGCTTGAACGCCATGGCATCCTTTGCAAATAGCTATTGCATTGACATGGGCTTGAGTGAACAAAGGATTTGCGGCGCGAAGTTCCATGTCCAAAAGGCTTTTTTTTTCCTTTGTCGAACAAGTCATCTGTAGCATTAAGAGGCCAATTTAATAGCCGTAAGTCTTAGTATAAGGAGTATATGAACTGATTAATACAATAGTTTATATATTAATATTAGCGAGCAGGGAGCACAGCTCTTCTCTCCCCTAGCATGACTTACGCGATAGTAGGTCTTGCAGCACCTCCATATTAGGCCGCAGCCACATGGAATTTAGAATGGAGAATCCAGCTGGATATTGAGTATCCTCTGATTCAACTCTGAATTCTGCAGCTAATGAGGGTGATTCTGGTTGGAACTGGTTGGTCCAGCGCTTTATAAGCAAATTTATAGCTCAAAGGGGAGAAGAGCTTGTTTCTTTGTGACTGCTAACTTCGGTAGTCGGCGACTCCCCCACTCCGAGATTGTTTTTGAGGGGGATTGTATACAAACCCTTGTGTCACTTTGAAGAAAACACCCAAAAACATCAGCAGTACTGTAGAAAGAGGTGGTAGCATGTTTGTAGCTAGATATTGGCAAAGAGAAGCACAATAACTTACTAACAGCCTTATTAAATTGCGATTCAGTAAAATTAATAGGGCTCTATTTAAGCACACAGCATATTTTTACAGAAGTTTTTAGTTAGTGAACTTCTATCCAAAAGCAACGTCTTCATTATCTAAACACTTCTGTAAACAAAGTATGCTATGTGCTTATATAGAGCCCTTTTAAATTTGCTGAATCGCAATTTAATAAGGCTGTAAGTATGCAGCTCCTGTACATCCATAAATAGGAAAGAAGTTAGGAGAAAGAGCAGTAGAACTAGACTTTAGTCACTATTCTAAGGGAGAGATAGTTCTTAGCTAGATCCCAACCTTGGCATATAGAGTCACAAGAACTTATTATGTTCACAACTCCTGTACATCCAGAAGTAGGAAAGAAGTTAGAAGAAAGAGCAATACAGCTAGATACTCAATATTCTAAGAGAGAGAGGAAAGCTACTGCAGAGGTAGCATTGAGTTTGTTGCAAATATGTAAAAAAGTTTGAAAGACTTATTAGTAAGCTGCAGGCAGTTTGTGATCAGTTAGAAGATGTTAAATAAAATTTGCAGAAGGCAGTTTGGGTAGTGGCTGTTAGGGAAAAAAATAGATAAATTAGGGAACCATTGAGGATAACAGTAGAAGTGAAAGAGGGAGACAAACTCACTATACATGTAGACCAGCTACATGACAACAATGATTTAGAGACAATTCAAATAGAAGGGTTGTGATGAACAATTACCACAACTTATGAACTGTTGTATAAATGCAAATAAATTAAGGACTTAACTTTAAATGTTCTATGGTAGTCACATATATACCAGAAAATATTCTAGACATTGACATTCTGTTAGGACAAAGTATCCAAACACTGTAAGGCACATTCACAATATTTGCTTGGTTTATCGATGGGTCTGCTACAATCATGAACAATAAGCCCAGAGGATCCCGACCAGGATTGGTCGGGCAGATAGAATTTATACAGTTACAAACAGCATTGCAAAATCTGAAGTACTGTTGTAGAGCAGTGGACACATACTCAGGGATGATACAAACATTGCCTTCCCAGATGGCATTACAAGAGATAATCCTAGGAATACCACAGCATCT
The DNA here is from genome assembly GCA_027410445.1 of Discoglossus pictus. Taxonomy (NCBI): domain Eukaryota; kingdom Metazoa; phylum Chordata; class Amphibia; order Anura; family Alytidae; genus Discoglossus; species Discoglossus pictus. The sequence goes on along the minus strand of CM050166.1, from coordinate 180,398,518 downwards.
AGTAAAAATGTATGAGGAAACTGAAGAGATCCAGAGTGTTAATGCTACCCATTTTAAAAGAAATGTGGTCCAGGCTTGGGCCAAGGAGCATCAAATAATATGAATAATATGGTCATTACTTATTAGCCCACTAACAACTGGCTTGATGGAAAGGAAAAGCGGGCTATTAAAATATGCAAACTTAACCTGAAAGGACCATAGGGTGGTGGGACAAGGTGCTATTTTAGGCACTTCAGTGAAATACCATCTGGGGTGACTGTAAACTGACATCTTAAACCATTTGCTAGACAGGGAATATAAAGCTATTAATAGTACGCAGAGACCTGAGACTATGGACACTATAATCATATTAAGAGGAAGTCTTTATAGTAAGGCAGGATACGTTTTTTGCTAACCTCATCTATTTGCTTTTGAGCGGTTGGTGTTCATGGAAAACAGACCTGGGCAGAACATGGAAACTGCAGCCATAAAACAACTAACATTCAAGGACTTTTCAAAGACTTATAGGTCACCACAGGACTTTTTCAGACACTTAAGGACCAATAATGTTGTAATGGTCATCTGTGCTGCTGTGTATTTCTGTTCTTATTTATTGTTGTGCATTGTGTAAAGTTAATAATGCAAAACATGGCCTTTACACAGATAGCTGATGTGCCTTCATCGTGTGACCAATGAGCATTTGTGGGGCATCCTCAAACGGAAGGTGGGGGAGTGCAAGGTCTCTAACATCTGAGATGTCTTTATGGAGGAGTGGAAGAGGACTCCTTTGGCAACCTGTGAAGCTCTGGTGATATCCATGCCCATGAGGGTTAAGGCAGTGCTGGAAAATAATGTTGGCCACACAAAATATTGACACTTTGGGCCCGATTTGGACATTTCCACTTTGGGGTGTACTCACTTTTGTTGCCAACGGTTTAAATATTATTGGCTGTGTGTTGAGTTATTTTGAGCAGACAGCAAATGTACACTGTTATACAGGCTGAACACTTACTACTTTACATTGTAGCAGAGTGTCATTTCTTCAGTATTATCACATGAAAAGGCAAGGAGGGCATTAATCAGAGAGGCAGCACAGAGACCTAAGGTAACTCTGAAGGAGCTGCAGAGACAAAACGCTATGTCTGGCGCAAACCCAACACATCACATCACCCAAAGAACACCATGTTTTCAGCAGTCGGTACTTGGAAAATGGTCAGAGTTGAGAGAAAGATGGATGGTGCTAAATACAGGAATATTCTTGAGCAAAACCTGTACCATTCTGTGTGTGATTTGAGGATAGGATAGAGGATCATCTTCAAGCAGGTCAATGACCCCAAACACACTGCTAAAGCAACACTTGAGTGGTTTAAGGGGATGCAAATGTGTTGGAATGGCCTAGACAAAGCCCAGAGGTCAATGCAATAGAAAATCTGTGTTCAGACTTAAAGATTGCTGTTCACAAGCGTAAACAATCCAACTTGAAGGAGCTGGAGCATTTTTGCAAGGAGGAATGGGCAAAAATCCCAGTGGTAAGATGTGGCAAGCTCATAGAGACTTATCCAAAGCGACTTGGAGCTGTGATTGCTGCAAAAGGTGGCTCTACAATGTATTGACTTTAGGGGGTGAATAGTTATTCACATTGACTTTTTCTGTTATTTTGTCCTATTTGTTGTCTGCTTCAATAATAATAATAAAAAAATAAAAAAAAATCTTCAAAGTTTTGTGCATGTTCTGTAAATTAAATGATGCAAATCCTCAAACAATCCATGTTAATTCCAGGTTGTGAGGAAACAAAACACGAAAAATGCCAAGAAGGGTGAATAATTTTGCAAGGCACTGTATATTACCATTGAAACACAAATTACAGTTTGAAAAAGAGAGGTGTGCTCTCAAAAGCTAGTCATGAAAACTATTAATATGATAATAACAAAAATGTGTCACTATATAGTGCAATACTCATCTAGATTACTGGACACTCACACTACCTCACTCTATATATATATATATATATATATATATATATATATATATATATAAAAAGTAAAATCCTGGTTATCTGGCACCTAACCAACCTGGACTCTCAAGCAACCGGCACCGGCATCAATTCCCCATATTACAAAAACTCCTGCTAAACCGGCATAACCAGCACTATCCGGCAGTTCGAGACTGCAAAAAAATAAATACTAACTTTTTCTAATTGTTTTTTCTGGGCCCAGTTCAGATGCTAATGCCTTTTTAAAGGGTTTTTGATGGAATTTGGAGGGTTTAAGGGTAGTTTAGACCCTTTTTGGGGGGGGACTCCCGATTAACCGGCAACTACACTTATCCGGCAATAGGAAGTCTCCGTAGGTGCCGGATGATGGGGAGTTTACAATATATATATATATATATATATATATATATATATATATATATATATATATATAAATATATATATATATATATATATATATATATATACATATATGTGTGTAATAACATATTTTGTAACAAGAATGTGTTTAGGAAATTAAGCATAATTACCAGTAAGAAGCTGCAGGTTTAGAATTTAGATGTGCCCATCGCAGGAACAGTGTGGAGGGACGCAGGAAAGCACCAGCACAGCATAGAGCCATGATCCAGCACATTTACACCTGGAAAAATTCTGGTGCCATACCTTGAAACTCACAATTATATACTCCCTTCTCTCTCCCTGCAAATGCCTCTCAGCTATGTACACCATCCATATGCAGTTTATAAGAAACCCTTCCCTAAATATAGAAATGAAAACCCTGGACTAAACTGTACACTACTTGTCAAATATTGATTAAACATAATAGTTTATTACCAGTTGTAATTTATAGCATTCAATGACAGCATTTTCTGTTGGATTAGATCCACAGTTCACTTGTGTACAGACAGAACCCATCAAACATCAAAATAAAAGTTCTTCCTTCCTACTCATTGTAGACTTTGGCCCTCATTCAATTGCAATTTGGCAAATTGAATATGGCTCTAAATAAGCACATAACATGTATTTTTAAAGAAGTTTTTAGTTAGTAAGCATCTATCCAAAAGCAAGGTTTCCACTAACTAAAAATGTCTTTAAAAAAAATATGCTATGTGCTTATTTAGAGCCCTATTCAATTGGCTAAATCACAATTGAATGAGGCCCTTTGTAATTAGCTGTGTGTAAAATAACTAGTGATATTCCTGAATCCTGCCTTGGAAGCCTGGCAGGCATGATGCAACTTTCACATATTATTGATGGACCTCATTGTGTTGAGAGTGATAATCAGCACATTTAAATGTTAACTGTAGTATGGTAATTTGTTTCACTATTTTAAAGAATTAGCAGTGATAATGGTCAAAAAACATTTCAGTAATGTAAACAATATTGCAATTTTATGCTTTCCTAACCATCTCCATTGAGGTCCACTAAAAACTCCACTTATGTTTCTTTTAGACTCACTTTGTTTATCTGCTTATCAAGCAATTAGCAGCTTTAAAAGTTTAGTCATAATAGACAGAGATAGGTTATTAAAATATAGCATATTATTACACATTGTAGGTAATAAATTAAAAACATTCTTTTAAATGTTCTAAAAAGAGCTGTAGTGATTCAGCCCAAAATGTCTACAGTCACTCATTCGGTCGCTTAATAAATAAGTTCATCCTCTTTTTCAGATTCCAAACATGCCCATCATTTAGTTTACATTACCATCACTACATTCTAACTCCACTTGACTCTCACTTCTCCACATTAAGCCATCTTCAACCCACGGCACTTCAGGTGCCTACTTATTTCATTTAATCAAGCAAATGACTTATCCAATTACATAAAAGTTACCATATCATAGCCCACTTCACAACATTTCCTCCATAGCTTTAATCCACCATTTTTACTATCTAGCAACTTCCAACAATTCCAGATACTTATCTTACTGTGCATTAACCATACTGACCCCAAGGTGCTATCCCAATATCTACTGGTTCAATCATTCAGTTCATATCACTCTTATATCTCCTCTTCTAGTCATCCCTCTAGTCATTGATTTGCATATTCCCGAATGGCAATTCATATACTATCCTCGTACTATCATGTTGGCTCTTATCATCTACGCCTACCACACTCGTTGGATATAGCCCACAGTAAAATACAGCTACTGTACCTAAGATGTCCATTCTGGTCACTGGTTATTTGTCATTTCTAGGATGATCCCTAAACCTTACCGTAATGTTACCGGGTAACTACTAATTATCAGCCTCATTAAAATCCAGCCTCGTAAATAGGAGGCTTCTACTTAAATCCTACGTACTGCAAAATTTCCCAAAGTTATGACGCTATTAGAATCGCCCTGCTGCGAGCAACGTGTGAGCTACACAGCAGGGCCGTCCGTATCAACACTGCGATAATGTACATGAGGAGTGACAGCCTGCAAGATGATCTTGCAGGTTCCCGCACCTCATCAATTAGTGCAGGGGTCCTAAACGGGACCTCCGCGGAAGTCCCACACATAAGCCCTGCCATGGGGAGTACTCCTACTACCCCCCGGCACCTAAAATGAACCCCCCTCTATGCGTGGGTCCCCATTGGGACCCCCGAAGTGTCCCCACATTAACACTTGCTGCAGGGGTCCATAGGGACCCCCGCAGCCCCCACACATTAACCCCTTGCAGCGGGGGTCCCCGATTGCCACCGATCAGGCCCCCGCTGCATTCAAAAGTTTTAAATTCCCCGCTGCGGCTCCTTAAAGGGCCGGCGGCACACTATTAACAATACCGGCTGCGGCAAAAAAAATTATCCCCCCTCTATGCTGGGGGTCCTCATCGGGACCCCCGCAGCCCCCCCCAATATTCCCTTGCAGCGTGGTTCCCCGATTGCATTTACATTTTTTAATTTCCTGCCTCGCGTGTCCTTAAAGGACCATATAGGTCCTGAAAGGACTTGCACTAAAAATATTAACCCCAGGCAACTAAAATTAACCCCATAACTTATGGGGGTCAATACAGATCCCCATAAGCCAATAATTAACCTTATAACTCATGGGGGTCAATACAGACCCCCATAAGCACTTAATTAACCACAACACTCATGGGGGTCAATACAGACCCCCATAAGCACTTAATTAACCCCATAACTCATGGGGGTCAATACAGACCACCATAAGGCCTTAATTAACCCTAAAACTCATGGGGGTCAATACAGACCCCCATAAGTCAATAATTAACCCTATAACTCATGGGGGTCAATACAGACCCCCATAAGCACTTAATTAACCCCATAACTCATGGGGGTCAATACAGACCACCATAAGGCCTTAATTAACCCTAAAACTCATGGGGGTCAATACAGACCCCCATAAGCCAATAATTAACCCTATAACTCATGGGGGTCAATACAGACCCCCATAAGCACTTAATTAACCCCATAACTCATGGGGGTCAATACAGACCCCCATAAGCACTTAATTAACCCCATAACTCATGGGGGTCAATACAGACCCCCATAAGGCCTTAATTAACCCTCTAACTCATGGGGGTCAATACAGACCCCCATAAGCCAATAATTAACCCTATAACTCATGGGGGTCAATACAGACCCCCATAAGCACTTAATTAACCCCATAACTCATGGGGGTCAATACAGACCCCCATAAGCACTTAATTAACCCCATAACTCATGGAGGTCAATACAGACCCCCATAAGCACTTAATTAACCCTATAATTAATGGGGGTCAATACAGAACCCCATAAGCCAATAATTAACCCTATAATTCATGGGGGGCAATACAGACCCCCATAAGGCCTTAATTAACCCTGTTACTCATGGGGGTCAATACAAACCCTTATAAGCCAATAATTAACCCTATAACTCATTCGGGTCAATACAGACCCCCATAAGAACTTAATTAACCCCATAACTCATGGGGTCAATACAGACCACCATAAGGACTTAATTAAACCCATAACTCATGGGGGTCAATACAGACCCCCATAAGGCCTTAATTAACCCTGTAACTCATTGGTGTCAATACAGATCCCCATAAGCACTTAATTAACTCTGTCACTCATGGGGGTCAATACAGACCCCCATAAGCCTCTATTTAACCCCGTCACTCATGGGGGTCAATACAGAACCCCATAAGCCTCTATTCAACCCCATCAGTCCCCTAAGGGTATATTATCACCCTTATGGGGCTGTTAAAAACCTAACATTAACCACAAGGACCATCATGACACTAACTACAAACACTACAATATAACCCCCAATAAACCATTAACTACCCCCCCTCTACACTAATCTAGTAACACTTACACTACCTACCTACACTACCTACCCCCTAATAAACCTCCCCACCATTCTAATTACAAAAATAAAAAAAACTATCTTACAAAAAATAAAAAAACCTACATTACAGAAAATAAAAAAATACATTACAACCCCCCCTCCACTACAGAAAAAAAAATTACACACCTGAAAAGGAAAGACAGACATACACAATACAATACATACAATACATACAATGCATTACAATACATTACAATACATTACATACAATACATTACATACAATATAAATAAAATACCCCCTATCGATCTAACATACAATCTATTTAATATACAATAAATCCTAACTACATACAGAAACCCTAATTGTAAGATAAAATAAAATAATTACAATCCTAACTTCTTACACAAAGCCTAATTCTAAGCTAAAATAAAATAATTAAGACCACGTACCTTTAAGATGTCCCTTCAGATCACTAACCTAGGGGTAAAACAAAACAAAAAAATTAGTACAAAACATTAACATAAAATGGCGCAGATGTCTTCACCCAATCACTCCGTGGGGGTGTATCCCATTGTGATTGGCTGAAGGCATCTGCGCCTTGTGATTGGTTCCAATATAGATTGACAGGTGCATTAGCCAATCAGGGTGGGATTTTGGGGTGTATCCCATCCTGATTGGCTCACACATTGACCACTTCTGATTGGCGGAAATTGATAGACAGCTTTTTCGTCCAATCAGAAGCCGCCATTGCCAATTTCCTTCCGGAAAAGACTTTGGGAGGCTCATTAGCGTCGGGGAGGTCTGTGAGTGCAGGCCTCCGTTATTTATTTATTTTTAGAGCGCGGATGGTTCCAGGGCCCAGCCGGGGCTGAAGAGGAGGAGGCTGGGGCCATCGCGGGGAGGTAAGTTGAATGTATATTTATATGTTTGTATGTTTATTTTATTTTGTGTCTGTATATTGTATTAATGTATTGTGTTTTTTTTAACAGGGCCGTGCCGGAGAAGAAAAGAAGAAGGACGCAACATGCTGGAAAGTGAGTAGAATATTTAGAATGTGTATAATGTTTATTTATTTTATGTTAATGTTTTGTACTAATTTATTTGTTTTGTTTTACCCCTAGGTTAGTGATCTGAAGGGACATCTTAAAGGTAAGTGGTCTTAATTATTTTATTTTAGCTTAGAATTAGGGTCCGTGTATGTAGTTAGGATTGTAATTATTTTATTTTAGCTTAGTATTAGGGTTTCTGTATGTCGTTAGGATTTATTGTATATTAGATAGGGGATGTATTTGACATAATTAGGATTTATTGTATATTAAATAGATTGTATGTTAGATATATAGGGGGTATTTTATTTGTATTGTATGTAATCTATTGTATGTAATGTATTGTAATGTATTGTATGTATTGTTTTGTGTATGTCTGTCTTTCCTTTTCAGGTGTTTAATTTTTTTCCTGTAGGGTGGGGGGGGGGGGGGGGCGGGGGTTGTAATGTATTTTTTTATTTTCTGTAATGCAGGTTTTTTTTATTTTTGGTGACTTAGGTATTTTTATTTACTGTAAGGTAGTTTTTTTTATTTTTTGTAATTAGAGTGGTGGAGAGGTTTATTAGGGGGTAGGTAGTGTAGGTAGGTAGTGTAAGTGTTAATAGGTTAGACTAGAGGGGGGTTAGTTTAGATTTAATGATTTATTGGGGGTTATAGTGTAGTGTTTGTAGTTAGTGTCATGATGGTCCTTGTGGACCGTCATGGCACTTATGTGGTTAATGTTAGGTTTTTAACAGCCCCATAAGGGTGATAATATACCCTTATGGGACTGATGGGGTTAAATAGAGGCTTATGGGGGTCTGTATTGACCCCCATGAGTGACAGGGTTAATTAAGGGCTTATGGGGGTCTGTATTGACCCCCATGAGTTATGGGGTTAATTAAGTGCTTATGGGTGTCTGTATTGACCCCCAAGAATTATAGGGTTTATTAAGGCCTTATGGGGGTCTTTATTGACCCCCATGAATTATAGGGTTAATTATTGCCTTATGGGGGTCTGTATTGACCCCCATGAGTGACAGGGTTAATTAAGTGCTTATGGGGGTCTGTATTGGCCCCCAAGAGTTATAGGGTTAATTAAGGCCTTATGGGGGTCTGTGTTGACCCCCATGTGTTATGGGGGTAGTTAAGCGCTTATGGGGGTCTGTATTGACCCCCATAAAGTATAGGGTTAATTATTGGCTTATGGGGATCTGTATTGACCCCCATGAGTTACAGGGTTAATTAAAGCCTTATGGGGGTCTGTATTGATTCCCATGAGTTATGGGGTTGACTAAGTGCTTATGGGGGTCTGTATTGACACCCATGAGTTATGCGGTTAATTAAGGCCTTATGGGGGTCTGTACTGACCCCCATGAGTTATGGGGTTAATTTTATTTACCTGGGGTTAATATTTTTTAGTGCGAGTCCTTTCAGGACCTTTACTGTCTTTTAAGGACCCGCAAGGCGGGAAATTTAAAAATGCAAAAGCAGCGCGGTCACGATCGGTGCCGATTGGGGACCCCCGCTGCAAGGAGTTAATGTGGGGGGGCTGCGGGGGTCCCTATGGACCACTGCAGCAAGGGGTTAATGTGGGGACACTTTGGGGGTCCCGATGGGGAACCCCAGCATAGAGGGGGTTAATTTTATTTGCTGAGGCCGGGATTGATATTAGTTTGCCGCGGGCCCTTTAAGGAGCCGCGGTGGGGAATTTAACATTTTTAAGTGCAGCGGGGGCTTGATCGGTGCCGATCGGGGACCCCCGCTGCAAGGGGTTTAATGTGGGGGTGCTCCAGGGGTACCAATAGGTACCCCTGAAGCATGGGGATGTGTATAGGGAGCAGGGGGGAGCCTCACACGGCTGTCTCCGGCTGCTCCGAGGGAGCACGTAGAGGTTTTAGGATCCCTTGCTAGCACTTTTTGTGCTCATAGGGATTCTTCCGAGATGCGAGAATAACTCATAGATTTAAGGCTGTGTGTGACTCCGTAGTTCTCTCGGAGCCTATTCTCGGCCATTTTTGTAGTCATCTCGCAAAGCAGGCTGAGAGAGATTCGGTCCTCGCAAACAGCAAAAAAACTGCCTTTTGCGAGGACCGAGAGAACTACGAGGTAGATTTTAATGAGGCCCTAAAGGAAGTAAATGCCTCAATCACAGCTTATGTAATTACGCATGTTTCCAAACATATCCAAGTTAGTATATACTGCTACTGTTTAGTGTTACCGCATATGAATCTCTTCAGTAGCTTATCCACATAGTCGTATGACACGTAGGCCCCTATTCAACTGAGCAATTGTTGTTTACTGGAGCCCGTAATGTAGCCCGTAAACCAATTTGCTATTCAATTGGCGCCTTTTAGTGAGCCGCAAACCGGTCTATGGGTTACAGACTGAAAATCCCTGCGGTTAACAAAACCGTAACTTACAACTCATCTAAGCCTTTAATCTGTCAAGGCCGCAAATGTTACAATCACTAAAAACGTGAATCGCTATACAATTGCTACAATTACCCAAAGCCGCAATTGTATTCAAACCCGGAAACGGCAAATGCAGTTCAAAATATTACAGTTTCCAAATGGGACCTGCAAAGGGTTTACAGACTAGTTTGTAACACTGCAAAGACATTTAAAACACACCAATGGACTTTAAAATATGGGGAAAGCAATGGAAGGCATTACAAATCATTGCACAACAATTCCCAATCAGCAAATAGGCCTTACATTTTTTTTTCATATGTTGGAATGGCCATCCATATGCCAATATGAAAAGTCTTGCTGCAAGATGCTGAGAGCAATTAAAAACACACTTCTTGGTTAAATTGCACACAAAAACATGAAACTGCCTGCGATATTATCCCTTTCTCACTCACAGAGGCTCTAACGTGGACCCTAAAATAAAAGATATTCTTAAATACATCTCATTCATCAGATCTACATTGGGAAAATAAATAGTGGCCTAATTATGACATATATCAAGTACCAGAGGAACATTTTATATTTGGTTGTTCAGTTCTTCAGTTGTGTCCAACTCTCTGTGACCCTATGGATTGCAGCACACTTAGCTATGCCTCTGTCTGTGCTTTTCCACAAGGTTTGCATGCAAAAGATACTGGAGTGGGTTGCCAGTTCCTTTTCCAGTCGTGATTTGTCTGACCGTTTTGGTAGGACCTGCCCACCTAGAGTGACAATACATGGTATATCTCACAGCTTCATTGAAATACACAAGCCCCTCCAGCACCACAAGGTAGTGACCCAAAAGGGGAATAGGGGAACATACACCACACTAATCTATTCTAACCCATCAGGAAGGGCCGCAAACACACACGAAGGCAGCGCAGAGGCACGTGGAGCAACAGCCAACTCACCTCCAATTTACATTATCACCTGTCATTGTTATCAGGCCTTCAGGGGAATGTTGATACTCCACAGTATCACAAATTGGACTTGTCATGTGTATTAACTATATATAATATATATATATATATATATATATATATATATATATATATATACACAACTTTATATGATATCTTATATTATTATTATTATTATTATTATTATTATTATTATTATTATTATTATTATTATTATTGTTATTATGATATGTATTAATAACTAGGGCTCATTAGTTTGCTAATATATGAATGTGACACAAATGTGATGTATGTGGATGTCCCATAACCACAACCATTGAAAACACACTGACACTGTGATAAAGGTATAACAAAGCTTTATTTCATATACAGAGCACAATCAGAAATGTACAAGACTATGCATTAATATCTTAGGTGTGGTGTGGGCGGATCCCGTAAGAGTTTTTTGGGAAAAAAGGGGATACCTAAAGAGGGTAATGTAATAGTCTAGAATAATCATGATGCATAACACCTAACAGGGTCACATGTGGTCACTACCCCACTGCAACTGTAATCTGATTAAAAAAAGGTTCATCAGAAATCACTCCATTTAATAGAAGTAACCAGTTACATAGTCATATAGTTACATAGTTACATAGTAAGTAAGGTTGAAAAAAAGACTTTCAGTCCATTAAGTTCAACCTTTTAAGATCTCCTCTGATCTGCAATATGCAGATTAGTTATTAATTAATTCGTTGGTAATTAATTGTTAATTAATTATTGATCAACAATTTATGTATTTATTTTTGATTAATAATTAATTGATTCAGAGGATAGCAAACAGAAAAAAACACAAGGGAAACTTAGCCAATTGTCTCAAAGATGGAAAAAATGAATTCCTTCCTGACCCCAGATACTGGCGATCGGATATCTCCCTGGATCAATACTCTCTCTCTAATTATCCAGGATAACCCTGAATTCCCTTTTTAATTAGAAATAAATCCAGTCCCCTTTTAAAGTTATCTATCGAATCCACTGTCACCACCTCCTCTGGTAGAGAATTCCACAGATTAACCACCATTACTGTGAAGAACCCTTTTCTTTCTTTAAGGTGGAAGCTTTTTACTTCTAACCTCAAATGATGTCCTCTTGTCAGTTGAAAACCTCTTGGCACAAAAAGCTCCCTTGACAAATCTTTATACTGACACTGGATTTATTTATATAAGGTAATCATATCTCCTCTTGGACGCCTTTTTTTCTAGAGCAAATAAGTTTAATTTGGTTAGTCTTTCTTCATAACTTAGCCCCTCCTTTCCCCTTATTAGTTTTGTTGCCCTCCTCTGTACCTTTTCCAGCTCTAAAATGTCCTTTTTATGAAGTGGTGCCCAAAATTGTACTCCATATTCCAGATGAGGGCGTACTAGAGATTTGTATAGTGGCGGAATTATATTTGCTTCCCTTGCTTCCATACCCTTCTTAATACATGCTAATATTTTCATTTGCCTTTGCAGCTGCTGCTTGGCTTTGAGCACTGTTACCTAGGTGGTTGTCCACAAGCACTCCCCAAATCCCTTTCAATATCTGATACCCCTATATTTGCTCCATTAAGATTATTAAACAGTAATGCCCATAGCACTTACTTCTGGTCATCATCTGCTTCATTTAACAGATGCATACACATCTGGGCCATCTCATCTAAACCAGTTGCACACACACATTGTGTCCCTATAGAAAAAAACTGAAAAAAGGTGGTCAAAATAAGGAGGAGTAGGAGGATAAAAAAAATAACACCAAAAAACAGGCATGTACAGAACAGTGCTAATTATTGTAACTGTAACAATATACCAATCCACCTGATTTAAATCTGCAAACATTACTAACCATTAGCTAGTTCTCAGGATAATTTACTGGCCATGACCATTAATAACGATGTGTCATCTAACAATAAATGCTTCACTGTGACCAGCGCCAGTGGTCCAGGTGTATTATCACCATCACCATTTGATATTGTTAGTCAACATTGATATCACATCCATCAGCTATATAGGTTTTAACACATGATATCATCAATACAGGAAAATACCCATTACTCTCTGGATTACGCTTTGGTCCGCTTACATCCTGATCAGCCTGACAAGGTGCGCCTGGCCAGGCTGTGCATGACCTATGCGTGATTGGCGAAGATGTGCTGGCCTGGATCTCCTGCAGACACTCCAGTTGCTGACGCATGATGGCCAGCATCTCCTCCTGAGCAGCCTTGCTTGCTGTTGGTGGTGGGGATGGAGGTCTGTGGGGGGGGGGTTGCTGGATGAGGAGGTGGCGGTGGCCCAGTGGGGAGTGTCTGGATCCTGGCTGGAGCCTGAGTCCATAATTCAGGTGGTGGTGGTGTGCCTGGTGGTAGTGGCCAGTCAGACGCACTGCTGGGGAGAGGAGGAGGTGGGGGCAAGCCTTGCTCATCCTTCCAGTAGGAGGGCCCTGGTGATAAGCTCAGTCTCTGGAGGAGAAGAACAGTGGGGTCAAATGCTACCAGTGCGGGCTCATCTATTGTTACTTGGTAGCGGGGCGTGACCGGAAATGAGACAGTCAGCGATGTGATGCTGCTGTTTAGTTGGAGGGGAGAACAGCGATGGCTAATCCTTGGGGAGAACATCAAAGAATAATCCATTTTTCATTACATCTAGAACAAAGGGCTAAACATTTAGAAAGTAAAACCATACAAGAGGACTTTTTGAGGAGAAATAATTTATGCATTAGAGGAGTTTCAGAAACTATTAACTCTAATGAACTGAAGTCCTTCATAACAGCATTTTTTGACTATTTGGTAAATTGGGAGAAAACATGATAAACCTGCTGGATAGGATCCATAGGATCCCGTTACCTAGAAACTTTAGAGGAGAACCAAATAGAGATGTTATTGTAAAAATACACTTCTATGAATATAAGGAGGCGGTACTTAAAGCTTCATGGCAAGAAGCAAAATATGATGCCCCATTTGCCAAACTTACATTTTTTTTCAGATATATCTAGAGAGACCTTAGCTAGCCGTAGAAAATTTCAAGAAGTGACAAAAGCCCTACCAAATTAATTGTCTCTAAAAATAATCAGAGAAAAGTTATTGAATTAGTAGTTGAAGCCGAAGAAACACTCAGAGAATGGAAAGTCTCACTTGTGGAAATACAAAAAGTAAAAGATCTTTCTTTATGTTTACAAATAGTCCAATTGTGGGAGTGCAAAAAGCTTAGACAAGTTGATTCTCATAAATATACTACTGAATTTTAATTCATTTAGTATATACAAGTTTTATAAATCCAGATCCATAAGATGTAGTTTTAGCACAATTTAAAGCAAAATTAAGTAGAGTAAATCTACATTCGATTTGATCATGTCATTTATATAAAGTACAAAATTGTTTCACTACTATAGAATTCAAGCACTGAAAGATTATATTATATTATCTTCTACTTTTTGATTAATAAGAAGTCATAAATCACTTGGGATCAATAAAATATGTTTCAGGCCGGAATGCCAGAATGTATCGGAAAAGAAATGTACATAAAAGATTTTTGTTAAATATTTGATAAATTAAAAGAGGGGAGAAAGAAAAGGAAAAAAAAAGGAGAGAAAGAGAGAAAAAGGGAATCATAGCACTTCATTTTTTGATTTTATTAGAATAGATTTGAGTATTTGGAGGAACAAATGAAAAGAAAAGAAAAAGTTTTGTGAGCTCAACGTATATTCCATTTGAAGAAAAAGGGAAAGAAAAAGGAAAGAAAAGAGGGAGGGGAAGAGAGAAGCAAATAAATGGAGAAAATAAAAAATAAATAAAATAAAAAAAGGAGAAAGGAGAGAAAAAAAGAAAAGAAAAGTTGCATATGTAACTAAGTGTATTAGAGAGTTTAGCTCTTTCTTAGGATGTTCAGCAAGGGCAACATAAACGGGGCTGCTAGATAAGTTAGGTCTAGCTGTGAAAAATAACCAATATGTTCCATCTTTACATTGGTTTTTGTACAGCAATGTGTAAATGTGTATAAATGTGAGAGCGGGTTCCTGGTGTAATATAATTGGTGATTAAAATAATATGGCATAACGTTCAGGACTTAAATTCGCCTTTTAAAAGACAAATAACTTTAGAACAATATCAAAAGGCGGAAATAGATATAATATGTGTTCAAGAAAAACCATTGGCTATCTGGCAAAATTCCTTATATAAGTGATAAGATATATAGTACAAAAATTCATTCAACATACAAAAAGAAATCAAGAGGAGTCTCTATATTTTTTAGTAAGAACTTCACTATAAAAGAAAACTATAGTGAAATGGACCCCGAAGGGAGATTCATTATTTGGACAGGGAAGATTAACTAAGTAAATGACACTATTGTAAATATATGTTCACCAAATAATAATCGGAATCATTTTTTGAAATACATTCTTAATCACATTGAAAAAGTAAAGTTGGAAAGAGTAATTTGTTGTGGAGATTTTAATATGGTAATGGGTCCAGTTTTTTACAGAAAATCCAGCAAAACACCCGACTTAAGGCCTTTTGAATTAAGGAAGTTTGAGCTCTTTCATAAAAGTATCACCAAATCTCACTTATACGATCCTTGGAGAATAATTTATGAAGGAGAAAGAGATTTCACTTTTTTTTTCACATCGTCATGCAATGTATTTTACAAATTGATTATTTCTTTGTAGATCTAGAAATTATGAAGACAATTTGTTTGGTTAGTGCTTGGAAACAAGCACTATGTACATTTGATTATAAGCTCAAAAACAGGGCCCTCAATTCTTTATAAGGTGTTAAGTTTGTTTTTTGCCATGTACTAAACCCCTGTACAGCGCTACAGAATATGTTGGCGCAATATAAATAAAGATAATAATAATAATACAATTAAGTGGCCTTACCATGCAATGGTTGAACAATCAATATATAAACAACATTATAGGAATAACATTGATATATATTTGTTTAATAATGTGGAAAAACAAAATTTATTTAAAGAGGAAATTGATAATTTCTTCCTTACGAATGCACATTCTGTTAAGCAATATACAACTATTTGGAATGCGCACAAGGCATATATCAGAGGGGTGTTAACATCATGTGCAGCATTCAGGAAAAAAAAAGAGGAGCTCCTCTGAAGAAACTTTATGTTCAGTTAGAGCTAAAAGAATGAGAAAATAAAATACAACCATCACATGGTAAGTCTAAAGAACAAAGCCCAAATTAAAAAACTTCTACAATCTAAAGTATATAATTGTATATGGAGATTGCAGCAAAGATTGTACCACTTAAACAACAAGATGGGAAAATTATTAGCAAATAAATTAAAACCTAAAAATTTGAACAAAAGAGTTGAGGAATTAATTATTGAAGATCATAATAAGATTGTGAAATCCATTACAAATCCCAGGGATATAGAAAAAGCTTTTTTTGATTATTTTAAAAATCTTCATAATCTAGAGGGAAACAGTCAATTTGTTAAACCCAAAATAGAAGAAATCAATAACTTTTTAGAAAAGATCACATTACCAACAATTAGTAATAATCAATTAGAAATACTTAATAGAGAAATTAAAAGTGATTTCAAGCTCAAAGCTGAACTCTGCACCGGGGCTGGATGGTTTCATAAACTATTATGAAACGTTGCTCTCTAAACACATAGCAGTAATCTTTAATGAGATCAAAACAGAACGCAAAGCCCCAAAGGAAATGTTGGAGGCAACAATAGTAAATATGAAATATAAAAAAATAGGACTAAATACAGATTAGTTCAAGATAGGGATTTATCACAATTTGAAAAATGTGTTCTATTTTGTGACGGTAAACATTTAATATCGAAATGCTACAATATTCTAAAAGAGGAAGACAAGATAGATAAAACTAGAGGAATGATTAAATGTGAAAAGTAGTTTAATATTTTAATTCCACTGGAAAAATGGTTTAACGTCTTTGACTTGACATATAAAAATATTAAGCATCAATCATTTCGAGAAATCTATTTTAAAGTAATTCAGAGATGGCACTTATTGCCAGCTAAAATAGCAATAATAAAGAAGGATGCAAATCTAGGAATATGCTGGAGATAATGCGACCAACAGGCATCCTACAAAATTTTTTAATGGGAATGTCCCTTAATTAAAAACTTATGGAATAGCTGCTTCACATTAATATCAAAGATTTGTAAAAAAAAACTATTTGACTAATCTATGAGATTGCTTCATTCCATATTTTTCTGGAAAAGTGAAATTTGAAAGAGAAAGCCCCTATTATTCACATGGTATTGGTGACCAAATGGTTAATTGTTAAATACTGGAAACAAGCAAAGGTCCCCTCTATAGGAGAAATAATAGCAGTGGTTAGTAGAAACAGAGAGCTGAAAAAAGGTATAGAGAATTTGGGTATAGAGATTTTGGTCTCTGATGGATGGAGTATCTTGGACCACTATTGTACAAATTAATCTATACGAGAGGCTGAAATTCTTTGATTTATTGCCAGGGCAAACATCATTAAGCCAAGCATTGAATTATCAGCAAAAACAAGATCAACTCTCCTTATTACCTCTCCTATTTTGAATGTTATGGAAATATGTATTATGTATGATTGCTGTACAATTTTATATTCATGTGCGTTTTTTTTTGTATGTTTGTACCATTAAAATAGAAAAAGATAAAAATCCTTGGGGAGACGACTTCTCTGGCATGCCTTGCAGAATTGAGCCTTTCAGGGCATGAGAGAACCTCCAGCGATTTTGAGGAGCATTACCCTGTTAGCGACTGGGGACGCAATTAATGCAGGCGAGACCCAGCTACACTATTCCCGCAAGAGGAGAAGGAGAGTGGCAACAGGAAGCATCAGCGCTGCTTGGCGCTGGAGACCATACAGAACGGCCAGCAGATAAGATTGGTGTAGAATGCCCGTGGAGCTGAGCTTCAACTTTTCTGCAGCGGCTTATAGAGGGCAAAGCACTAATCCCCTCCAAAGCAGTAGCCTGAACCTTCGACACGTGGAAGAACTTTCCATCTGAGGAGAAGAACTCCACAAAGCATAACTTTATACATCTATTTGTTCCAATGTGGTTCCCTATAAGAACTGTGCCTATATAAACCTACAAGAAGGTGGGAGAGAAGAGGTGGACTATAAAGCAGAAGGCCACTCTAATGTAGTTTAAGAAGGGGAAGTGGACATAAGAGTCAGTCCAGAAATAAAGGACAGCTCCTTTTATCTAAGTGGGGCTCCCAGAGGATGAAATTTAAATGAATCTCCTCTAAGTACTTTGCAGGTAAAATTAAGAGTGAGATATCAAAAGTGGGTAGACCAGTATTGGATATGTGTACAAACGAAAGGCTCCACAATGCCCCACAATGCACCCAATGGCTGGCTTTAGATAAAAGTTTATTGCCTCAATTCTGTAAGATTCTCTGTAAGAGAAGATGCATAAACCCCCTTCCAAATATATATAAGGTAAAAAAAAATATGGAGGGTTTAAACGTTTCAGTAGAAAAGAAAGCCATCATATTTAAACGAAGCATGTTAAGTTACACAAATTAAGCTCCAAATTTAGATGGAATAAAAATAAACTCATAAAAGAAGAAACTGAGAAATCAAATGGAGCCTTTAGAATATAGCACAAATCCCTATAAAATCTCCTGATAAATAGAAGGATAAAACATCTAAGGCCTAAACCAAGTAGCAAAAAGGCAGTGGGAAATGCCAGTAAAGTAACATCTAAATGGTAGCAAATTGGATTGGTTTCATTATATAGATATTAAATACTACACCAAACATGCCTACTAAAGTGAAAGTCAAAGAGAAGAAGAACATACCCCAAAAATCATCAAATTCCCCCCCCCAAAAAAAGTAAAGGGGATATACAGGATTTGTCATACTCTGAGACACTATCACAGAGAAAACATCAGAGCCCAATAAATGAAACTCATAGGTTAAATCTAATTGAAATAAGCCTATTAGAAGAAGATCATTTAACTGTTACCAAAATTAAAGATCTATTGTTTGAATTTCAAACAATTCTTACAGTGGAACTTAAGAATCAAATTTTGGATAATTCCAAAGCGAAAGATTAACTCTAAAACGGAGCATATAGAGGAGAAACTGGATAAATTAACAACAAATCATAAATGTTTAATGGCATACTCTGACTAAATAAAAGACAAAATTAAAGATCTAAATACAGTTGATATAAAAAGTCCACACATTCCTGTTAAAATGCCAGGTTTCTGTGTTGTAAAAAAAATTAGACAAAGATAAATCATTTCAGAACTTTTTCCACCTTTAATGTGACCTATAAACTGTACAACTCAATTGAAAAACAAACTGAAATCTTTTAGGTGGAGGGAAGAAAAATAAAAAATAAAAATAATGTGGTTGCATAAGTCTGCACACCCTCTTATAACTGGGGATGCAGCCAGGGGCGGCCCGTCCATTGGGGCGTCAGGGCAAACGCCCCCCCAAATATTTTCTTCACCCTGCAATAAAAAAAACACAACAATGTATTAGTATAACCCAAAAACAAATAAATATAAGGTGTACATCATCATTTCAAGTCTAAATAGTATTAAAATGAATTAAAGTTAGAAAAGGGACACTGTCACTTTAAAATAACCCTTGCGCTACATTAACTAATGCTGTGTATCTATCTATCGCCCCCTGCCTGCACCCTGTGTGATCAAATTACAATAGTTACACTGTGTACACTAACCTTTAGACTCTTCTCTTCTCTTCAATGAGTCCTGGCCTGGCCCACTGACCGTTAATGCATGCCGCCCACCATCACAGTGACGATATGCATGGGCGGTCATAAATGTATCAATTAATAAATGACAGTCTTCCATCATTGACCAATCAATGATGGAAGGTTGTACAGTTACTAAGAGAACAATCTAAACCCACCCATACCGTTAGCCCTGAGCGCCCGCCAGCAAATAGGGCCTCGAGTTTGATTTTGATTGACTGATACAGTCAATAAAACCACCAGTTCCCTGTCCCTTCCCCCTTTCTGTTTCCTGACCCTGGTCACGCTGAGACTGAGAGACCTCCCTGGCTGAATCTACTCATCTGCTCTGCCTGCCTAACACAGTAAGTCTACACCTGCCTCTGCCTGGCACCTGCCCCTGCCCCTGGCCAAACCAAAACCCCTAGTAGCCCCTAATAAAAGTTAGGGGTGACCAGTTACCCCCAGTCCCCCACTATGCCTGCCTGGCCTGCCAGTGACACCTACCCAGCCACCCACCAACTACCACCGACGACCCTAGGCCTACAATGCCTGGTGCCAGTGCCACCCCCAGCCATCACCCCCATGTGGCCTGTGCCACCCCCGATCAGGCCTGCCCTATGCTAGCCTAGCTATGCCATCATGCCACCACCGGATTACACCGATCACGGGATCGGGGTAGTCGGGTGGTGAGCGGGGTGGCACAGGCCCACATGGGGGTGATCGGATCACCCCCTTGATGAGGCCTGTGCCACCCCTGATGACCTCCATGTATGCCACCCTGCCCGAGGCCCGATCACCACCGGGCCCCCGGCACCACCCCGATGCGGCCTATGCTACCCCGGGTATTCGGGCAGTGAGCGGGGTTGACCAGGCCACATGGGGGTGGATGTTCACCCCCATGAGGCCTGTGCCACCCCTGGTCGTGGCCTATGGGCGACCGATGGGCGCCCTGACCATGACCGACCCCACCCTGGATGAACCATTAACCAACTACCTAACCCCCCCCCCCCTATTTTTATTCCATTTTTAGAAGTAACAGGCATGTATATGTGCATGTCACTTCTAAAGATAAAATAAAAATAAGGGAAGGGAAAAAAAAAATACAGTAACAACATTATTACAATTAATTTACACACAGTAAGCAAACACATTGTTAGTAACACAACACATCGTATACAAAAATAAACAGCTTTAAACAAACATTAATAAAAAATAAAATAAACAGCACATACACACATTGTTAGTACAGTTAGTAACACAACACATTGTATACAAAAATAAACAGCTTTAAACAAACATTAATAAAAAATAAAATAAACAACAGCACATACTTACCTGTAAAATTGACCCCTCCAGCGTTGGCCTTCTGTCCTCTCTGGATATAGTCATGATGAAAAATAAATAATCCATGTTGATTGAAGCCAATGATCAAAAATTAAATAATCCATGTTGATTGAAGCCAATGATCAAAAATAAAATAATCCATGTTGATTGAAGCCAATGATCAAAAATAATCCAATCTTGATTGAAGCCATTGTCCATCCATCCATCCATTCTGGCCCATTGAAAGAGGCCTCCAAAAAAAAAACCGACGCTCTAAAAAAAAAAAAACAACACACTAAAAAGAGCTCCTCCTACAAGGAGCCCCTCCCGCGATTAATTGTTTTTTTCCCACGGTCTGCTATATATACTAATTTTTGAAGGACTCTGATTGGCTGAAATTTTTGATTGACATCGATTTCAACCAATGAGAGTCTTTAAAAAATTAGCAAATCAGCAAGCAGGTATGGAAGCCTGTAAGGGTAAAAAGGTTAGTGTGAACTTGTTTGACCCTGTATGTATTATACATATTACAGGGCTATTTTATGTGATATACATGTTACAGGATAATATCCTGTAACATGTATAGCCAAAAAATAGCACTGTAATATGTATAACAAATAAAGTGTAATAGAAATGCATGAACAATATAATATATCATGAAATAAAGAACATCAATTAATCAAATAATAAATATCAATTAATATATATTGTTGTATGTATATGTTTATGTATATTTATGTGTAATTTTTTATATATATATATATATATATATATATATATATATAAATTAATATCAAAATATCACAATAAATAAATATATATATATATATATATATATATATATATATATATATATATATATAACAATTTGATATATATATATATATATATATTTATTTATTGTGATATATTGATATCAATTTTTATATATATATATATATATATATATATATATATATATATATATATATATATATATATATATATTTATATATATATATATATTTTTTTTTGTATATATGTTATTTAAGGTTTTTAAGGTACGGTTGGGGCCTATATGGTCCCAATTTGTTATTTAGGGTTTTTAAGGTACGGTTGGGGCCTATATGGTCCCAATTTGTTATTTAGGGTTTTTAAGGTACGGTTGGGGCCTATATGGTCCCAATTTGTTATTTAGGGTTTTTAAGGTGCGGTTGGGGCCTATATGGTCCCAATTTGTTATTTAGGGTTTTTAAGGTACGGTTGGGGCCTATATGGTCCCAATTTGTTATTTAGGGTTTTTAAGGTGCGGTTGGGGCCTATATGGTCCCAATTTGTTATTTAGGGTTTTTAAGGTGCGGTTGGGGCCTATATGGTCCCAATTTGTTATTTAAGGTTTTTAAGGTGCGGTTGGGGCCTATATGGTCCCAATTTGTTATTTAGGGTTTTTAAGGTGCGGTTGGGGCCTATATGGTCCCAATTTGTTATTTAGGGTTTTTAAGGTGCGGTTGGGGCCTATATGGTCCCAATTTGTTATTTAAGGTTTTTAAGGTGCGGTTGGGGCCTATATGGTCCCAATTTGTTATTTAGGGTTTTTAAGGTGCGGTTGGGGCCTATATGGTCCCAATTTGTTATTTAGGGTTTTTAAGGTGCGGTTGGGGCCTATATGGTCCCAATTTGTTATTTAGGGTTTTTAAGGTCGCGGTTGGGGCCTATATGGTCCCAATTTGTTATTTAGGGTTTTTAAGGTGCGGTTGGGGCCTATATGGTCCCAATTTGTTATTTAGGGTTTTTAAGGTGCGGTTGGGGCCTATATGGTCCCCAATTTGTTATTTAAGGTTTTTAAGGTGCGGTTGGGGCCTATATGGTCCCAATTTGTTATTTAAGGTTTTTAAGGTGCGGTTGGGGCCTATATGGTCCCAATTTGTTATTTAGGGTTTTTAAGGTGCGGTTGGGGCCTATATGGTCACACTTGCTCTTTTAAGGTTTTTAAACGTTACAGTTTGGGTCTTAAACGTTCTAATATTTTTTTTTTGTTTTCTATAACTTCCCAGGTGCAAACTATCTGTGGAATCAGATTTCTTTGGACTCGTTGGTTGACTTACTGGACGTGAATACCCCGAGAAGGAGCGTCAACTGTTGGTGAGTATCATTGCCTTTAATTTTCTGTCCATGTGTATAGGTGCAAATTTGATGGTGATGTAGTCTTGTCACATGAGGGTTTGCAATCTGTAATGTATACCAATGAAATCAACACACTGTTATTTTTAAGTAATTTTGTGACATAATATAAATTAATATACCGTGATCTCTTTCTTTTATTGGTATCAATATCAGAAATGAATACTATTGACTCTCTACTTGTGAAGCCTTTCGCCACCCTAACCTATGAGGAGAAGGTGGAAGTAAAACGGTTAGGAGCTGACCAACCAGAGATAAATCTGCAGCAAATCGCAAGAGATAGAGGGAAGCAATATGTCCGTAATTTCAATACTGAATGGTACAAGAAGAACGACTGGCTTTCTGGAAGCGTTTCTAGGAAGTCCTTATATTGTTTCCCATGCATCCTATTTGGTGGTGACGCTGCTTGGACCAAAACTGGAGTGACTGACGTCAAACATCTAGCTGACAAATTGGCAAAACACAAAAGTTCTAAAGCTCACTTGGATAACAGGATCAAGTTTGAGATGCTTGGACAGGCGAACATTGCTGTTCAACTGGACCAAGGATACCAAGTCAGCATTCAAAAACACAACGAAGAAGTGGCTAAGAACCGGTACATCCTTTCGAAGATAATTGATTGTGTTCGCTTTTGTGGCACCTTTGAACTGGCATTAAGAGGACACGACGAGAGTGAAACATCGCTAAATCCAGGAGTGTTTAGAGGCCTGGTGGATTTGGTTGGCAGTATCGATAGTGCAATGGAACAGCATTTGAAGACTGCAACTGTGTTTAGGGGGACTTCCAAAACCGTGCAGAATGAGCTACTGGACTGCATGCATGAAGTTATAAAGGAAGTGATTCACCAAGAGCTTAAGGAAGCCCAGTTTGTGGCAATCCAAGCGGATGAAACAACCGATATTTCCGCTAGGACACAGTGCGTTGTAGTCTATCGCTACATTGACAAGAAGCATCAAGTGGTGGAAAGATTTGATGGCTTCAC
Source organism: Discoglossus pictus (assembly GCA_027410445.1). Taxonomy (NCBI): domain Eukaryota; kingdom Metazoa; phylum Chordata; class Amphibia; order Anura; family Alytidae; genus Discoglossus; species Discoglossus pictus. Next base: position 180,374,688 of record CM050166.1, on the reverse strand, counting down.
GGAAATGAAATCAACGGATGCAGACTCCATTGCTGCTGTTGTGCTGGAAACACTGAATACTGTTCTCCCAGAGCCAGAAGACAAGAAGAAACTCATAGCTCAAAGCTATGATGGTGCCAGTGTGATGCGTGGAGATCAAGGAGGAGTTCAAAGAAAAATAAAAGACGTGTACCCGAACGCACACTACGTCCATTGCTATGCTCACCAACTGAACCTAATAATGGAGAAAGCAGTTTCAAGGATTGGAAGAGTTAGAGTTTTTTTTTTCAAACATAGGCGGCATACCATCTTTTTTTTCACGCTCTCCAAAAAGGACTGGAGTTCTGGATGAGGTAGTTGGTAGAAGACTTCCAAGAGGTGCACCGACACGATGGAACTTCAACGTTAGGACCGTGAACGTGATCTACGAGAACAGAGATGCGCTACTTGAGTGTTTCCAGACAATTGAAGCATGTCTAAACTTTGATCCAACTTCTATACGGGAAGCCGCAGGTTTCATTGGAATGCTGGAAGACAGGGAGTTCCTTTACTTCCTTAAATTATTTCATTTAATAATGCCACATGTAGACATCCTCTATAGTCAGCTTCAGAAGCGAGACACGGATACTGTTTATATCAAAAAAGTCACAGAAGACTTTGTCGCCAGCATCCAGAAAATCCGTAATTCTGTGGAAGAGATAGAAGCAAGTTTGCCAAGCGATCTAACAGTCAACAGACGGAGTGCGGAGATCTCAACCTTGAGACAACTTTCAAGAGAGGTATGTGACATAGTGGTGGTTCATGCAAAAGAACGTTTTTCATTTTCAAATCACCTAGTCAGTGCCAAACTTGTTCAAAGTGACTTGTATAAAACCCATGGCACTTGCTTTCCAACCCAAGCTCTGGAAGACACCGTGCAAGCATATCCAATACTGAAGAAGGAACAATTACGCACTGAGCTGTCACTTCTGTATGGGAAGACAGAGTTTCATACTTGTACAAGTGCTGTTGCTCTGCACAAACTTTTCCATCAATTTAATCTGCAGAATGATTTCACAGAGACAGTAAAATTATTAAGAATCCTGATTACAACACCAATGACTACTGCAGAATCAGAAAGATGCTTCTCAACATTGAAGAGGATATAAACCTTTTTAAGAAGCACCATGTCCCTGGAGCGGTTGAATGCATTGGCGATGCTCTCAATGGAAAAGCAACTGATTTCCGAGATCCCACACTTCAATGAAAAAACCATTGAGAAGTTTTGTTCTTTGAAAGATCGCCGTGCAAAATTAAAATACAAGTGATTGAAGCAAAGAAGAATGCATACCCCCAAGGTGTGCAAAGATAAACTGCGTTAAGCAGCACCACCTCACACTACCAAACATAACTAGTGGTAAGTAAAGTATGAACGGTGTGTGGGTGTGCATATGGAAGGAGCTATGAAAGGTGTGTGCATGGTCAGTAACAATTGTTGAAGCCTTGGCGTGGTTTGAAGGAATTGGAGGCACTTCCAAGGGTAGCTGTCACTTGTGTACAGGAAGCAAGAATTCCATGTCTGTACAAGTGCTGTTGCTCTGCAGCAACTTTAGCATCAATTTAATCTACATAATCTAACAGAGTGAGTGAAGCTATAAGGAATCCTGCTTACAACAACGAAGACTACTAAAGAACCAGAAAGATGCTTCTCCACATTGAAGAGGATCAAAAAAGTAATTAAAAAGCACCATGGCCCTGTAGCGGTTAAATGCATTGGTTTGAAGGAATTGGAGGCACCTTCAAGGGTACGTAAAGTTCTCAGAAATGGCACCACCTCACTACCAAAAATAACTAGTGGTAAGTAAAGTATGAATGGTGTGTGGGTGTGCATATTGAAGGAGCTATGAAAGGTGTGTGAATGGTCAGTAACAATTGTTGAAGCCTTGGCGTGGCGTTACTGCTCATATGGTTATCCATATGCTAATTCAACGTGTTTGTTTGACATTGATTATTGTGTGGTCTAAACAGAAGTGAAATGTTGTTGTTTTCTTGAATCCCAAGATCCACTGGTTTGGGCCTATGCAGTGCTGATTGGTCTTCTAAGGTATGTTTGAGGCCTATATGGTCCCACTTGGTCTTCTAAGGTATGTTTGGGGCCTATGGTCACACTTGGTCTTCTAAGGTATGTTTGAGGCCTATATGGTCAAACTTGGTCTTCTAAGGTATGTTTGGGGCCTATATAGTTCCACTTGGTCTTCTAAGGTATGTTTGGGGCCTATGGTCACACTTGGTCTTCTAAGGTATGTTTGGGGCTTATATAGTCACACTTGGTCTTCTAAGGTATGTTTGGGGCCTATATAGTCACACTTGGTCTTCTAAGGTATGTTTGGGGCCTATAGTCACACTTGGTCTTCTAAGGTATGTTTGGGGCCTATATAGTCACACTTGGTCTTCTAAGGTATGTTTGGGGCCTATATGGTTCCACTTGGTCGTTTAATGTTTTTTAAGTATGGTTTTGTTCTTGAATGGTATGATTGATTTGCTTGTTTTCTTCCAACCCCAGGTGCAAACCCTATGTGGCTGCAGATTTGTTTCTACTCATTGGTCAACTTAATGAACGTGAATACCCTGAGAAGAAGAGCCGACTAATGGTAGGTGTCACTCCTTTAATTTTTCTGTTAATACGTATAGGTGCAATTATGATATTGCTGTAGTCTTGTCACATGAGTTTTTTCAATCTATATTGTATACCAATGAATTTAACACATTGTTACTTTACTTCTTGACATTTCTGCATTGCAGATCATGTATTTCAATGGGCTTTAAAAGCATAAGGTCATTGGGCGGGGCTTATAAAGGTCATTATGACGTCAGGGGAGGAGTTATAAAAATGGGTGTGGTTTGAAAAGGGGGAGTGGCTATGTTTCGCCCTGTCGCCCCTCCAACTTGAAAAGTCACCAGCCGCCACTGGATGCAGCTGTGTTAAGAATTAAGCAATCACATTCCAAATCGTGTTAAATAGGAGTCAGCATACACCTGCCATTATTTAAAGTGCCTCTGGTTAACCCCAAATACATTTCAGCTGCTCTAGTTGGTCTTTCCTGAAATTTTCTTAGTCGCATCCCACAGCAAAAGCCATGGTCCACTGAGAGCTTCCAAAGCATCAGAGGGATCTCATTGTTAAAAGGTATCAGTCAGGAGAAGGGTACAAAAGGCATTAGATATACCATGGAACACAGTGAAGACAGTCATCATCAAGTGGAGAAAATATGGCTCAACAAAATTGTTGAGCTCCCTCCAAAATTGATGAAAAGACGAGAAGAAAACTGGTCTGGGAGGCTACCAAGAGGCCTACAGCAACATAAAGGAGCTGTAGGAATATCTGGCAAGTACTGGCTGTGTGGTACATGTGACAACAATCTCCCGTATTCTTCATATGTCTGGGCTATGGGGTAGAGTGGCAAGACGAAAGCCTTTTCTTATGAAGAAAAACATCCAAGCCAGGCTACATTTTGCAAAAACACATCTGAAGTCTCCCAAAAGCATGTGGGAAAAGGTGTTATGGTCTGATGAAACCAAGGTTGAACTTTTTGGCCATAATTTCAAAAGATATGTTTGGCGCAAAAACAACACTGCACATCACCAAAAGAACATCATACCCACAGTGAAGCATGGTGGTGTCAGCATCATGCTTTGGGGCTGTTTTTCTTCAGCTGGAACTGGGGCCTTAGTTAAGATAGAGGGAATTATGAACAGTTCCAAATACCAGTCAATATTGGCACAAAACCTTCAGGCTTCTGCTAGAAAGCTGAACATGAAGAGGAACTTCATCTTTCAGCATGACAACGACCCAAAGCATACATCCAAATCAACAAAGGAATGGCTTCAACAGAAGAGGATTAAAGTTTTTGAATGGCCCTGCCAGAGCCCAGACCTGAATGCGATTGAAAATCTGTGGGGGGATCTGAAGAGGGCTGTGCACAGGAGATGCCCTCGCAATCTGACAGATTTGGAGTGTTTTTGCAAAGAAGAGTGGACAAATCTTGCCAAGTCAAAATGTGCCATGCTGATACTAATACCCAAAAAGACTGAGTGCTGTAATAAAATCAAAAGGTGCTTCAACAAAGTATTAGTGTAAGGGTGTGCATACTTATGCAGCCATAATATTTTATTTTTATATTTTTTCTTCCCTCTATCTAAAAGATTTCAGTTTGTTTTTCAATTGAGTTGTACAGTTTATAGGTCATATTAAAGGTGGAAAAGGTTCTGAAATGATTTATCTTTGTCTCATTTTTTTACAGCACAGAATCCTGACATTTTAACAGGGGTATGTAGACTTTTTATATCCACTGTATCAAACTTGCCAACTTAGAAGGTCAGTCCAGGAGGTATAACCTCTGAATTAGAGGAATCTCTGAAGCTATCTCTTATTCCGACTTAAATAAATATCTAGGGGATCTGTTTTCATCTATGATACCGGATTATCCCAAGGATAGTAAAATGGATGCATTCCATATAATCCCTCTGCCAGCTATCATGGATAAATCCAAACCAAGCGATGTTATAGTAAAAATTCACTTTCTCCTGAATAAAGAAGCCTTTGTGAGGGCAAGCTATAAGAAGCAAACTATGGATGCACCGTTTGCTAAAATAAAATTTTTTACGGATATATCTTCTTATACGCTGACAAAGCATAAAGAATTTTCAAGCATCACACATGTTTTGAGACGGGAGGAACTTCCATTTAAATGGAGATCCCCTAGTGGTCTTTTGGTTCTGAAAAATACAAAATGGCAGTACAAGATGGCCTGGAACTTTTACAAAAATGGGAACTTAATATAAAAAAGCTTAGTTACAATCCAATGCAACACAAGCCTCAGAGCCAATGAGCTGCGGGATCCCGTAAAATGATTGACAGGGGGAGATAATAAAGCTGTGTTGCACATGCCCATGCTTTGACTGTGTTGTAGATTCTTCTGAAGTTACACACAGATCCTGGAGTTGGTGGTTGGGTCTAGAGAGAGAGAGAGTAGGTGATATTGGAGAGCAGGTTCTTACAGTTATATTATTTTCTATTACCAGCAGATCTATTTTACACATTCTTTTTACAAATATACTGATTACACATACTACAAATACACATGAAGTTAATAACACACATAGATACACTTATAGACAGATCAACACATACACCCCCCCCCCATAACCCCCACCCTATACACCAACACTTAGCAGTTATACATAAAACATAAAAAAAAATTACCACACGAATATATAAACAACAATTTTTTTCTGTTATCTTTATTTTATTTTTGTAATTGAGGTGGCCACGGGGAGTGAGGGAGAGGAGGAGGTGGAGAGTGGATGAGAGGTGGAGATGGAGGAGGTGGTGGAGAGTGGAGGAGAGGTGGAGGCAGTGGAGGAGGAGGAGAGTGTAGGCGGGGAGGTGGGTGGACAGGTGCCAATATTGATAGACACATCACCATCAGGGTCAGAGGGGGAGGGGCCTGATCCAGGGGGGATGATAGCAGGGATGATGCCACCCACAGTCGCGAAGGCAAGAGGCTGGGGGCATGCACAGGGCCCCCAATTACTAGAACCAGGAGATGATGGTACTCCTGTGTGCCATCCATGAGCAGCCTGCTATCCTGTCAGGGGGTAGGGAAGTTAGGCCCGGGACTAGGGCACAGGCAGGGAAGGAGGTTGCGGCTGCAGTAACAGCAGTGGGCACAGTGGAAAGGGATATGAAGTCTGTGAAGCACAGGTTTGATGACGTCAGGGTCCTGTTGAGGACGAAGATGTCCAAGGAGATGGCATCAGCAACAAGTGGTGGCCACACAGTGACTGACACCTACAATGAATGGGAGAGGGACCCAAATAACTTACTGAGCCTGGTGCCCGCCGCAGGAGCTTCAGGCCTGGTGGCCCAGCGGGATCCAGCCTCCATGTCAGCTGAATATCACATACACCAACATGCCACCATATGTACATCACACACATACAGGATGACCAACAAGGACATTGACAAGTCAGTTTCATGAATAAAAAAGGGATAGTTGCATCAGTCATGTATTATTAAATCCATAAGGCTGACAAATCACTATCTTCATTGGGCACAACAATAGTAATCAACCAATAGCCAGTCCATGGATGGGCGTGCCCACTGCAGCTTATGCAGTCACAGACCACAGCCAGAATCAAGAGGGCGTTAGGAGCCAAGAACTATAAAGATCAAGAACCCAACAAAGATCACAGCTAGCAAATGATAGCTACTCCGAGTTTCAGTGAAAGGGATTGTTACCTCACTATGAGATTCATTGTGTGAAAGAGCACCGGATTCTAAGTTAAAGTGATCTATTGCCTGATTGTAATTTAAGGTTTGTCTACAGACACAGTGATGATTAACAGCCTCTACCTTGGGGAACGTTTCACATATTATGGTTTAACTGCTTACAGGAATGTAATCAGCCAGCAGTTAAAAGCTCAATTAACATGAAATCTTCTGTTCTGTCACACAATGAAGAGCACTGATAATGAGGTCAATGGCCCTGTAAGTGATTCATTCATGCTCAAGCCAAGATGTCAGATAGTTAGGAAGGAACTCCATAAAATGTTTTCTTTAACATCATTAACACATATACCATTCTTTTCTTGTTTCTCTTTTTCAGCTTCACAGGGTTCTGGGTCCACTGGCGAGCCAGAGCGGGGCAGGGGCGTTGCCCTCCATCAGAGCATGAAGACATGGAGCAAGCCACCACCCAGCACGATCTGCCGCTGGGGGAGGAGGGACCATCTGAAGCCCTGTGCCCTGGTGAGGAGGTGAAAGAGGAGGAGGACTTTTCCTGAGCAGTGAAGCTACTTGCTAGACCTCAGGCCCCCCCTGTGGCCTTTGACCCCACTGCCCCCTCCTTCCGCAGATACAGATAGCACCAGGGCAGACATACTGGTGGGACGACAGGGGCATGCCCCCACCTTCCCCTCCACCCTTCTGTTCATCAACCCAGCTCCAACCACCGGGTCCACCACCACCACCACCATATTGGAGCAAGGCACCGGCCAGCCAACTGCCCCTCCCCACCGGGCCCCCACCATCACCTCTGTCACCTTCTCCACAACCACCAAAGGACCTTGTGCCAAGACCTCCATCCCCACCACCAAGCCAGGCTGTGCAGGCGGAGATGCTGGCCATCCTGTGCTGACAAATGGAGTGTGTTTGGGGGATCCAGGCTAGCATCTAGCCATCCTGTGCTGACAAATGGAGTGTCTTTGGGGGATCCAGGCTAGCATCTCCGCCAATCACGCGGAGGTCATGTGTGGCCAGGCGCAATAGGGAGGAGAGGAGGCACAACCTAATGATAGAATCCTACCAGGCCTGCCAGGATTAGGACAGGCCAGAGAGTGGTCCAGCAGGTGACCACGGGTTGCAGTTCGCCACTCTCTGGTGCCCAGCCCGGCCTCGTCCACCCCGGAGGACGTCCCCTGTTAACCAGCAGCCCGGCCCCTCCTCTCCTTCCCCTATGCCTCCACCACCGCCACCCAATCCCCCACTGCTCATGCTGCTGCATTACAGGGGTAGCCTCCCCCCGGGCCCCCCCCCCCAACCCCAGCACCTGTGAGACAACAGCCGCACAAGGGGGATCCTAGGGGGAGGAGGATGTAGGGGCTGGGCATATTTTTGTGCCTTCTAATCTAGCCTGGCTACAGAGTGTTGAAACTTGGCCTATGTGATGGTGATGTTTTGTATACCGATGGCTACCTCCCATCACATGGTCCATGATCCCCTTCTTTGTGGACATGTAGGGTTCTGTTGAACATGTCACCAATTGATGGTCACTGCGGAATGGTGTTTAGAAGAGATGCTACAGTCCCTATATTTATTTAAGTCCTTGTTTTGTATGTGTTACTTTTTTTTTATTTTTACTACAATTCAGGTCCATGAAGGCATCTACAAGCATTGTGAAGGAGATGTATGAGGTTTAAAGTTTTCCCAGTGCCTCATGTAGGCATTCCTTCACTGACAGCGGCCCCCCTTCCTTAACATGTAGCTCCCACAATTCTAAAGCTATCATTTAGTCAGATAACTAAGACATGATTGTTGTTAAATGTATACTAATACCGTGGACTTGCAAAGTCTCACAATGGCTTTTTAATGACAGCCAGCATTAGTACAGTATATGCACTAGTGAAGCATGTTATCCTGACCTCAATATCAGTCTATGTACAGATCATTGGGTCTGATGTAAGTAACATTGAATCTGGTTGCTGATCTTTGTGTCCTGTCCGTATTAATGGGTATTTTCCCGTATTGATTATTTCACGAGTATCCTTTAACATGTGCTAACCGCTGTATAGCTGATGGATGTGACATCAATGTTGATGAACAATATCATATGGAGAAGGTGATAGTACACCTTGACTACTGATGCTGGTCACAGCTAATCAGTTATTTTGAGATGACACATCATTATTAATAATCATGGCCTTTGAGGTATCCTGAGAACTAGCTAATGGTTAGTAATGCTTGCAGATGGGAATCAGGTGAGTTGTTATATTGTTACAGTTACAGTATTTAGCACTGTACTTTACATGCATACTTATTTATTTATTTATTTTTTTACCACTTTTTTCAGATTTTTGTTTTGGAAACACACTGTATGTGTGAAACTGGATTGGATTGCACAGTCCAGATGTTTAATCATCTGTTTTATTGAGTAGATCTATACAAGTTGTAAGTGCTATGCAGATTAACGGCTTCTTTAATTAAATGGAGTGATTTCTGATGATCCTTTTATTCATCAGATTCCGGTTGCAGTGGTGTAGTGACCACATGTGGACCCTGGTAGGTGCTATGCATCACACTTATTGTAGACTATGACATTACACCCTTTTCTCCCCCAAGAGTCTCTTGCCTTCCTGAGATCCGGCCACACCACACCCATGATATTAATGCACAGTCAATTTCTGATTGCGCTCTATATATGAAATAAAGCTTTGCTATACCGTTATCACTGTGTCAGTGTTTTTTTCAAGTGTTGGGGTAATGGGCCATCCCCATACATCACATTTGGGTCACATTCCTATATATGTAAAACTAATGAGCCCTAGATACTATGCAATTGATCAATGCATATAACAATAATAATAGTCATAAATGCATTAGATAATATATAATAATATATATCATAGATAATCAAAATAATTGTGGGTAGCTGTAAGAGGCCGATTTAATAGCCGCAGGTCTTACATGCTCATTTATGGGCTAGGATTTTACACGTTCGGGGAATTTAATAGGGCTGTCGGTCTTGCAATTGGTCTTTTGTAAAAACTAAAGGTCTTGTAGCTTGGGAGAAGGATTTGAATATAATAGGTGGAGATAATATTTGGTTGGAAGCGTTTAGGTTAGTAAAAAAATCCACATTGTCCATTTCATATAGAGAATTATACTTTAAAATAGCACAAAGATGGCATTTGACCCCAGAAGCAATAGATTTAAATATGATAATTAATTTATGTGTAGCAAGGGCTGCGGCACATCAGGAAACAACTTTTCATGTCTAGTGGGACTGTAAAAAAAATGAAGTCCTTTTGGGAAAGATGTTGTATATGGATTTCAGAAATAGTTGGTGAGGAGGAACCTTGTACCCCCCACAATTATTAATCCTTCATATAAATTTAAGGGAGTATCACATATTTTATTAGTAGTCAAATTTCTTACTGTATTATAAGTATTGGAAGCATATTCAGTTCCCCCACGATACATGAAATAGAAAATGATATTGCAAGAAATAGAGATTATGCAAAAGGTGCACAATTGGATATTGCGGAAAAAAGGAGTTTTATCCTCTAATTGGAATCTCTGGGATTCATATATAAGTTCTACGCCTTAGGACGAGGGCTGATTAACAGTATTTTAAGGTTTGATAAACTAGATCTTCTCTTGCATCTCAATTGGTTGTAAAAAAAACTGCTGTAATCAGATCGGTATGTAAGTTGTAAATTATGTTTTGTTTATAAATTGAATTTAATTTATTGTGTAATTTTGTAAATAAATACAAAAAATGCTACCCGGTTTGGCTGATGGTCCTGCTGGTGACCCCACTGCCCCAGATGATGAACCAGGGCCCCTCTTTCCTGCTCCCCCTGCGCTGGCTCCTGTTGGGTGGGGCTCAGTCCACTACATCCTTCTTTGATAGAGCGGACGCCCCCCCCCCCCGCCTCTGACTCACCACTCACCCAGACTTCCTTGAAGCTGAAAAAGAAAAAAGAAAGGTATATATGTTAAGTATGATGTATAATACATTGTTTTGTGTTTATTCCGAACTGATATCTCCCCTTAAACCTGGATGATTCTCTGAATTGCAACTATGAGTAGCTATCATTTGCTAGATGTGATCTATCCTTTGGTTCTTGATCTTGATTATTCCTGGCTCCTAACGCTACCTGGATTGTGGCTGCAGCCTGTAACTGCATACGCTGCAGTGGGCACACCAATACATTGACACTCTATTGGTTCATTACGGTTGTTGTGCCCACGAATGACAGTGATTTGTCAGTTTCATGGATTTAATGACGCATGACTGATCCATCTTTTCCTTGTTAATTCCATGGAGCTGACATGTCAGTGTCCTCGTTGGTCATCATGTACTGTTGTAGTGTGTGTGCTGTACATGTGTACATTCACCTGACATAGAGCCCTATTAAATTCCCCCAACGTGAAATCCTGTAGACCATAACGGAGCCCGCTAGACTTACGGCTATTGAATTGGCCTCGTACAGCTACCCGCAAACAACCTGCAGGTTACATGTGGAAAAACCCTATGTGATGTCAAAATCGGAACTCCGTTGCTGCAAATCCGTTGATATGTCAAGCCAGTAACTCTTACGTTCAAAAATTGCTATTAAATTACTATGAACATCAAAGACGCACTGGCGTTCAAAACCGTTACTGGTTAAGGAATAGTAATAGGGTGGGAAAAGGTAATAGTGTTGTGCTTAGACTTTGTGTCATGAGGGCCCTGGTGGACCACAGCATAGGGGGTTTAAATTTAGGTGCCGCAGGGGTACTTCAAGGCAGGGGTTAACTATTTTTGTGCAGCCTGACCTTTAAGGGGGATTTAACCATTTAAGTGCCCTGGGGGTACCGATGGGGATGCCCGCAGCAAGGTCTTAAAGTAGGGAGATGCAGGGTACCTGCAGGCTTTATTGACTGTATGATGACAGTCTCATTTCCTATTGTCTCTTTGTAAGTAGTAACTATGGGCTTGCTTGCGTATCAAAATAGGGTTTAAAGGCTTGCGGCTACGGCCAATAGATCGCGGCATGGTTGAATGTAAAAACTCTGTAACTACAGAGAATTTAATGTGGCTGATAGAGACTGGATCTTCCTGGCCCACCAGCCTGAAGCCCAGTGGTAGACAAGTGCTTAATAGCTTTGGTGACTCTCTCCCACTCATTCTAACTGACATTTTGGGACTCACTCCTCCTCCACACCACTGCTCTCCTCCAACACTCCTCACCTCCTCCGCCTCCTCCTCTTTACAACAAACCTCTCTCTCCTCCTCACCTCTTCTCTTTCTCCTCCTCCCCACCTCTCCACTCCTCTCCCCTGCTGTCTCCTCCCCCATTATTTATTACAAAAATAAAATAAGTATAAAACAAAAATAAGTATTACTGTATATTTATGAGGGGAAAAAAGTGTATTTTATGTGTATTTATTAACTGTTGGGGGGATGGGGTATAGGGTGGGTGTGTGTGTATAGAGTGACCTAGCTCTATGTGTATTTTATGTATGTTATTTAATATATGTGTATTTGTATTATGTGTAATCTGCAAATATGTGTAATCAGAATTTAAGTGTAAAAAAGTAGTTAGAATAATGTAAAAGAATAAACTGTAAAAACCTGCTTTCCAAATTCGCCCTACTCTCCACTCTCTCTATAACCAACCACCAACTCCGGCCACCTGTGTGCTACTTCGTGAGAATCTACAATACAGTCAACATATGGGCAGGTGCGAAGCAACTTTATTATCTCTCTCTATCAATCATCTTCAGGTAGCCCGCTTTCTATGGGCTGAGAGGCCTTTGTCACACTCCGTGATTATGTGGATTGAATTGTAACTGCGGACCGCTTTTATTTCAGCCCCCCCTAACAGCTTTATGGGCTTGAGGCTTCGTTCATTTAACCTTGCAGTCTTCAATTGAATCAATTGATTTGTAGCAAGTCTCAAGCCCCCAGGTATTATGTCCTGATATAACGCTAACTGCAGCCTTGCAAATGAATAGGGGACCTAGTCGCTACCATCTGATTGTGGTCAATGTTAGTGGATAAGCGAAGTTGCTCTTAAATTTGGTTCTGCAAACATTGGGCTCTCTATATGATTTAAAACCCTGAATAGACGTGTATACAACGTTTTTATTTTTCAGACAGCATTATCATAGCTGTCTGATGCAGAAGTATACATTTTAGGCAACTTCTCCTGCAAAGCTCTGTCTCTGGCAGGTAGCAATGCTCTTGGTGTTTCTGGACAGTCCTAGGCTTATCCAAGAGCTCAATGGCTGTGGCATCCTGTACTCAACTTTAGCAAGGAATATAGAGTAGTACAGGTTCTTACAACCTAGGTTAAAGTGAGCCATCAATACCACAAGCCACAATCATGTCATTTTATACCAGCTCATCTGAGGAGGGACTTCAAGGGAAAACATGTTAATCTTGTATCTCTCCTCATCTCTTCAAACGGAGAGTGCGAGATTACAAAGTTATATCCCAGGGTGACATATTGATAATCGGCAAAACAAAAGATCTGTGACCCAAACTCTAATTGACGGTATTCAAATTCATCTCAGGTTTCAACATGTACTGGGATGTCCTCTGTTCCCCCTTTCCCTTGAAAAGACGATGATGAATAATTATTTACATTCAGTTGTTGACCTGCCTTTGTTTACTTTGAATAACACTGCACGTTTTCGGCCAGAACAGCCAGCCGCCTTGAGTCAATTTGATTATTCAATCGATTGCTCAACCTTCAACCATGACCTATTTTATTAACATTTTCTGGCATAAAAGTATCTATCAGCCATCATTGTGAGTCACCACTCCACACTTCAAACCTAAGTCCTAAGACATACCATACCACACCTTCAGGTCAATTTTATTCCTACCAATAACTGGATGCTGTATCTCATGGTTCAAATCATCAAGCACCATTACTGTATGATTGAAATGGATGTTATGATGCCTTGCAGAGGAAACCTTGTCAATAGTAATTTATACAAAGTCCAGAAGATACACAAACTGTAACAGAATGTTATCAGATCAAGTTTATATACATCTATTGAACCTGTTATGAATTACAAAAACAATGAAATAAGTTACTGATTTTTATAATGCTGAGTCTGCATTCATATTTTAAATGCTGCATAAAGAGTAAGGGCATTTTAAAGAGACATTGGCTGTCTTGGTGAAGGGATCAAAAGAATCTGGTAGATCTGCTGGGTAGGTTTGGCCATAACAGCCTTATCAAGTCCAACTGAAGAAGCAGATCGTAACAATTAGTGTTACCTATTCTTGCCCTTTTCTCATAAGGATTCTCTTCCACATATGATGCCCGGTCTCTCTTACTCTGCAGTGATCAATGTCATCATGTCAGCAAAGTCGCTACCCAAGAGCACTGCTCCTAAAGATGCTTTTGCCAGCATCAGACTCTATCATTAAAAAAACCAATTATACACACATATACTAACATCATTCCCTTTTAGACAGTGTTATCATTGCTGCTATAGAAGACCTACAATTTTACGACACAGAAAGTATACCTTCCCAAGCTACTTCTACTCCTGCAAGAGCTCTCTCTCTCTGGTAGGTAGACAGTCCCCTTTGCTCCTCTGGACTGTCACAAGGCTCTGCTTCACACTTATGCCAGGGAATACTCATCAAATTCCCCATAATACGCAATCATACAAACACCAGCTTTGCAACCATCAACCCTAATCTAGAACCTCTTCTGTCCAAGCTCGCCAAACAATGACTGAAAGACTCCCTAATAATACCATTAAGGCATACAACAGAACTAGGACATTCTTCTAAATATTTACTACCAACCATCACATTGGACAAACAATTACAGTGCATATATTTCTAAGCTTCGCAGCCATAAAGATACCTAATACCTAAAGACCTATCTAATTGGAGTCCTTCTTGACAGCCCTTCCTATCAACTTAATTCTCAAAGGCCTCCCTCTCAAATTCATTACCTCCTATACTCAACAGAATCCATGTTGACAGAAATATTTTTTTAAACAAATAGTTTTCTAATTTCTCATTTCTCTATTTGGGACCAAAATGTCTCTTTCCATTTTGACCACAACCAAAATTGCCTTTTTTTAAATTCTTCAGCCTACCCACTACCTCACTATACAGGATACCCACTACCTCACTATACAGGATATCATAATTATGCAGGACCGCCGTATATTTGATATACATTGCACTAACACTAGCCATGTACCATTTGTATCACCTACTATTCGACTTAAAAACAGTGTTGCCCAGTTACCATCTTGGAATTGTTCATGACTTATTACAGACTAAACTCCTATATCATCTCCTTCCTAATATTTCCAGTCAACCGCTCTCCATCACTACTTTTGTACATCAGACTAGTTCTCACAAGATTAGGCCACAATCTGTTCTCTTTTCTGACCATTCATCTAAAATAGGAGCTGCTACAGGGGCCTCTGATAATCATACCATAGTACACATAATAAAAAAACAAGGGTAATTAGAAATCCAACTGCTACAGTAGATATATTCCAGACCCCAAAACAGATGTAAGAGAAGCATTTAAACGTCTAAGTCAATTAGAATCCATTCCAGATTGTTCTTATCACTCTAAGCAGATGTAGCTTTGGCCACACTATCATGATCCTCTTGACCACCAGCCCTTTTGACTCATATGATCTGCCTAGGATGGTTAGGATTTTTAGACTTGCCATTACGCTGGCTGCATAATGACTCCTATCAGGACTGCCTCCTGGGAATATGTAGTTGTGGGACAGGGCTCAGAAGTTTAAAAGTAGTTTTAGAGTTATTTACTATGTTATGTTTATTACCCTATGTATGTTAATTACTGTATGCTAAGTTGCTTCTCTATGTGTGTTTGGCTTATTATGTTAGATTCTGTAGCTTGCATGTTCAGTTCATGAAGAGTTAACTAATTTAGAATGTTGTGATGTAATCTGTAACAGACATTTGTGAGAAGCTGTCAGTTATGTAACATGTGTCTCTGAGGTAAAGTCAGTTTTGTAATGTGTTTTTTTATTTATTTATTTTTATTTTAATTTTAACAAATATATTACATCAACAGAAAAAGAATAATAAACATACAATACACAAAAACAAACTAGAGATAACGAACAAAACATTGTACCAACGATATACTCCAAAGTTGAACGGTTTTCTAGATTATATAATACAATGAAAAGGTACAATGTACATCCATTACTGGCATTTCGCTCAAATTCGAGGCAGATAACATGTTTAAACACATGGGCCAATGAGGAGAATTAGGTCCGAATGGAGTTACACCCGAGAAATAGTAAGGTAAGTACTATTTCCCCCTGCCCTCTGGCTAAAATGTACTATGTTTGATGTAGTTGTCCCATTTAGACCAATTTATCATATTTCTATTTTTTGCATTAGCCAAACTATAAGCGTTGAGAGGTAGGTCTCTGTTATAACAAATAGTGTTGATTATCTCTCTAATTGTAGGTATATCTGGGGTTTTCCAGTATTTTACTAACAGCCATTTGGCCCCCAAGAGGACATGTGAAACCAAGTTCCTTTCCACTGGGGAGAGAAACTCCAACCCTCTGTGGAGGATGGCCACTTGAGGGGTAAAGGAATATGTTTATCTAAAACTCTAGCTAGAAGTTGACAAATTTTAACCACATACCTGAGATCTTTTAACACTTCCACCAGACATGGGAGTCATCTCCTAGAAAACCGCACTGTTTCAGCAAAGGGGTCCCCCTTTTGTATTCAATTTTGACATTCTAACCGGGGTTAAATGCCATCTGTGTAAGATTTTAAAAAAGAGTTCCAGATAAGCTGGATTTATCGCGGATTTCTTAATCAACATTATAATATCCCCAAATTGTCTTCATCAAGAGCCATATTAAGTAATTATTATGTAATGTGTGTTTGAGATAAGTCAGTTTTAAATGCAGTCTGTGATGCTTTTGGCAGGAGAAAAGTGAGGTAACAGCTATCAGTGACTCTGAGAAGATTACTATGTATATGGAACAAGATATCTAGTAGAGGATATATATTCACATATGTAGTTGTCAAACTACGAATCGTCGTCACGCTTTGCGAGTGCGAAGCGAGGGTTCCGCATTTGCGGAGGTGGAGGCTCAAAGGCGCCTCACACGCGGTTACAAACATCCACATAAGCGGCACCATTACGACCTTGCAAAGCGCGGTCACCTTATAAACAGTCAAAACACAATAAATACCCTCTAAAAATACATAAAAACTTTCCCACAGCAAGGGGGGGGGGGGGGGGGCACCCAGGACCTCTGAAAGTGAAGTTACACCGCCATTTAAGTCCAAATTCCCGAGTTCAGACACACGAAAATCCCCTAAGCGATGAGAAAAAATGTCCGCCAAAAAAACTCGAAAAGGAGGCTCAAAGACCAAGGACCGCCCAGCCACGTACAGCTTACCCAAGAAGGATCCAAGATAAGCTCGGAAACCCCACATTAACCATTGCAATGGGGGTCCCGATCGCACGTGATCGGGGACCCCCGCTGCAATGAAAAATTCAAAATTCCCGTGTTACGGGCCCTTAAAAAACAAAAACAAATACACTATCACGCATGGGGCTTTATCACGCAGAGCCCCATCAACCGTTTATTAACCCTGTCACTCATGGGGGTCAATACAGACCCCCATAAGCACTTCATTAACCCCCTCACTCATGGGGGTCAATATAGACCCCCATAAGCCCTTCATTAACCCTGTCACTCCTGGGGGTCAATACAGACCCCGATAAGCACTTAATTAACCCTCTCACTCATGGGGGTCAATACAT
Organism: Discoglossus pictus; assembly: GCA_027410445.1. Classification (NCBI taxonomy): domain Eukaryota; kingdom Metazoa; phylum Chordata; class Amphibia; order Anura; family Alytidae; genus Discoglossus; species Discoglossus pictus. The sequence goes on along the minus strand of CM050166.1, from coordinate 180,357,639 downwards.
ACCGCCATAAACCCCTAATTAACCTGTCACTCATGAGGGTCAATACAGACCCCAATACGCCCTTCATAACTGTGTCACTCATGGGGGTCAATACAGAGCCCCATAAGCACTTCATTAACACCCTCACTCATGGGGGTCAATATAAACCCCATAAGCCTCCATTAACCCTGTCACTCCGGGGGTCAATACAGACCCCGATAAGCACTTAATTAACCCTCTCACTCATGGGGGTCAATACAGACCCCCATAAACCCCTAATTAAGCCTGTTACTCATGGGGGTCAATATAGACCCCCATAAGCCCGTCATTAACCCTGTCACTCATGGGGGTCAATACAGGCCCCCATAAGCACTTAATTAACCCCTCAGTCATGGGGTCAATATTGACCCCCATAAGCCCTTAAATAACTCTGTCACTTATGGTGGTCAATATAGACCCCATAAGCCCTTCATTAACCCTGTCACTCATGGGAGTCAATACAGACCCCCATAAGCACTTAACTAACCCCTCACTCATGGGGGTCAATACAGACCCCCATAAACCCCTAATTATAACCCTGTCACTCATGGGGGTCAATATAGACCCCCATAAGCCCTTCATTAACCCTGTCACTCATGGGGTAAATACAAACCCTGATAAGCACTTAATTAACCCGTCACTCATGAGGGTCAATATAGACCCCCAAGCCCTTCATTAACCCTGTCACTCATGGGGGTCAATGCAGACCCCCATAATACATTTTAATTAACCTGTCACTCATGGGGGTCAATAAAGCCACATAATCCCATAAATAACCCTGGCAATCATGAGGGTCAATACAGACCCCCATAAACCCTAATTAACCCTTTCACTCATGGGGGTCAATGCAGACCCCATAATACATTTAATTAACCCTGTCACTCATGGGGGTCAATAAAGACCCACATAATCCCATAAATAACCCTGGCAATCATGAGGGTCAATACAGACCCATAAGCACTTAATTAACCTTTCACTCATGGGGTCAATTTAGACCCTCATAAGCCCTTAATTAACCCCCTCACTCATGGGGGTCATACAGACCCCCATAAACCCTAATTAACCTGTCACTCATGGGGGTCCGTACAGACCCTCATAAGCCTCTATTTAACCCCATCAGTTCCATAAGGGTATATTAAGACCATTATGGGCCTGTTACAACCCAACATTAACCACATAAGTACCATGACGGTCCTCAAGGACCATCATGACACTAAGTATAAGTATAAGTATAAACACTACACTTCACTATACCCCCCCAATAAAACATTAAATATCAACTAAACACCTCTACACTAATCTATTACACACACACCTACCTAACTACACTACCTACCTACCCCTAATAACCCCCCACCACACTAATTACCAAAATAATAAAACTAAGTCACAAAAAATAAAAAATCTACATTACATAAAATAAAAACCTAAATCACAAAAAATAAAAAATCTACATTACAGAAAATTAAAAACCTAAGTCACAAAAATAAAAAAGGAACATTACAGAAATAAAAAAATACATTACAACCCCCCCCCACTACAGAAAATTTAAAAAAATACACACCTGAAAAGGAAATACATACAACAATCTAATATACAATACATTCTATGCTATCTATATAAAACACATACCCCTAGCTAACATACCATAATGCTCTATATATAAAATAATCTAATTCTAAACTAAAATAAAATAATTAAGACCACTTACCTTTGCAGATGTCCTTTAGATCAGCCACCAAGGTTTTTTTTTTTTTTTAATTAGTGCAACACATTTAGAGTAAATAAATAAACAGTAAACCATTCTCAATATTCTACTTACCTTTCCAGCATGTCCGTCCGCCTTCTTCTCTTCTTTTCCGGTACGGCCCCTGTTAAAAAAAAAATAACATTAATACAACATACATAAACATAAAAACTAAATAAAATAAACATAAACTGTACTTACCTCCCGCGAGGTCTTTGGCCTCCTCCTCTTCTGCCCTGCCCTGAAACCGCACTCGCGGGACATCACCCGACGCTAATGAGCCTCCCGGGGACATTTCTGGAAGAAAATAGGCAATGGCGCCTTCTGATTGGTTGAAAACACTGTCTATCAAATTCACCAAACAGGAGGCGCGAATGTGTGAGCCAATCAGAAGGGGATACACCCTGAAATCCCACTCTGATTGGAAAATGCACCTGTCAATCTTTTTTTAAACCAATCACAAGGCGCAGATGCCTTCAGCCAATCAATGGAATACACCCCACAGGGTGATTGGCTGGAGGCATCTGCGCATTCTGATTGGTTGCACTGACAATAGCCAATCACAATGGGATACACCCCCACGTACTGATTGGCTGAAGGCATTTGCGCCTTCTCATTGGCTGTTGTCAATGTCAATCAGTAATACAGCTATGGGAAGGCGCAGATGTTCTTCAGCCAATCACCCCGAGGGGGTGTATCCCATAGTGATTCGTTGATGGCAATAAAGCCTTCGGATTGGTTCAAATAAAGATTGACAGGTGTGTTATAGAATCAGAGTGGGATTTTGGGGTGTATCCCTTTCTCATTGGCTCACAATTGGCGTCTTCTCATTGGCTGAATTTGATAGGACAGCATTTTCAGCCAATCAGAAGCTGCAATTGGCAATTTTATTCTGGAACACTACGTAGGAGGCTCATTAGAAGCGGGGACATCTGCGAGTGCATGTCTGTGTATGTGTATTAATGTTGTGTTTTTTTTTTTAACAGGGGCCGCACCGGAGAATGGAAGAAGAAAGACGGGGACATGCTGGAAAGGTGAGTAGAATATTTAGAATATGTACTATTTTTATTTTTTTTATGTAAACGTTTACCTAGGTTGCTGATTGAAAGAAACATCTCAAAGGTAAGTGGTCTTAATCATTTTATTTTAGCTAGAATTAGGGTTGCTATATAGAGATAGCATGTATCTGTATATTAGATAGATTGGGGGATGTATATTAGATAGATAGGATGTATTGTATATTAGATAGATTGGGAGATGTATATTACATAGATAGTATTTATTGTATATTAGATAGATAGGGGGATGTACCATATATACTCGAGTATAAGCCCTTTTTTTAAGGCTAAAAAGGGCCCTCTCGGCTATACTCGAATCACTCTCCCCCACGTGTCTCTCTGACCCCCCCGTGTCTCTCTAACCCCCCTGTGTCTCTCTAACCCCCGTGTCTCTCTAACACCCCCCGTGTCTCTTTCCCTCCCCTCCTCTATCCTCAACCCCCTCCTCATCCTCAACCTCCCTCCTCATTCTAAACCCCCCGCCTCACGTTACCCCCTCTAAATACCTCCCCTCTCCCTTTCCCCTCACTTACCTTCATCTGCAGCTCCTCCTCCGGCCTCCGCTCCTTCCTGCGTAAGCAGCCGGTATATGCTAATGAGGTGACATCACATGTGCGCCAGGTCATTAGCATTGGCTGGGTCAAGACGACGGAAGGAGCGTTGAGGCCAGAGGAAAAGCTGCAGATGGAGGTAAGTGAGGGGAAAGGGAGAGAGGGAGGTATTTCGAGTGGTAAAGTGAGGAGGGGGGTTTAGAATCAGGAGGGGGTTGAGGAGGGAGGTTGAGGTTGAGGAGGGAGGTTGAGGAGGGGGTTGAGGATGAGGAGGGGGGTTGAGGTGAGGAGGGAGGATGAGGAGGGGGTTTGAGGAGGGGGTTGAGGATGGGGAGGTTGAGGAGGGAGGTTGAGGATGAGGGGAGGACGAGGAGGGAGGTTGAGGATTGAGAAGGGGGTTGAGGAGGGAGGTTGAGGATGAGGAGGGAGGTTGAGGGATGGGGTTGAGGATGAGGAGGTTGAGGAGGGGGGTTGAGGATGGTAGTTGAGGATGAGGATGTGGGGTTGAGGAGGGAGGTTGAGGAGGGGGTTTAGGATGGGGGGGTTGTGGAGGGAGGTAGAGGATGGGAGGGAGATTGAGGATGAGGAGGGATGTTGAGGAGGTAGGTTGAGGATGAGGAGGGGGGTGAGGAGGGAGGTTGAGAATGAGGACGGGGAGTTGAGGAGGGTGATAAGGGAGGGGGGAAGAGACACAGGAAAAGGAGAGGGGAAGAGACACATGGAAGGGAGAAGGGTGAAGAGACACAGGGGTGGCAGAGGGGAGAAGAGAGACAGGGGAGAGAGAAGGGGGACACAAGAAAAGGGCACACAAGAGGGGGACACAGAGGACACAAGAGGGACACAGGGGGCAGCACATTTCCCTCCCTCGGCTTATACTCGGGTCGGCTTATACTCGAGTTTATACGGTATATTAGATAGATAGGATGTATTTTAGATAGATAGTATTGTATATTAAAAATTGATAGGGGGATGTATATTAGATAGGGTACAAGGCTTAAATTACACTAAAGACAAAAAAAAACACCAAGCACATACGGCTTTTCAAAAAAGCTGTACGAGGTACAAGATACACTTTTAGCAAGGTTGCTAAATCATCCACAGCCGCGTACTACATACACATTAGCCGCCATTTTCTAGCACTAACTTACACAATGAGGAAGTACACAGCTACCCTAACGGCTTTCCCTCGCGCACGCAGCCTATTTACACACTGCACACATTGCTGACCCTTACACCTCAGCTCCACAACAGTGCAAACCGACATTGTATGCTGCAGGAACATCAAAACAGATTGTCAGCTCTTCAGCACAATGCTTCCTGCATATATACTTCCAAATAGCTAAAGTATATTAATTTATTAATTATTAATTAGCATACAAAAATACATATACACAAAAAAAACAAACAAAACACTCTTGCAATAAAGACAAAAGGCATTCACCGCGCACCTCACAACGAGCCCCAAGGCTGATCATAGTACACAAAGCCTTGCAATAGGCGCAAAAAGAAGATCAGCGCCGACCAAACAATAACAGCAAAAGCGACTATCAGAAAAAAAACAACCAACAGCCTTGCAATGAGAGCCAGAGGCTCGCAATGAGCACTGAAGGATATCAGACCACCAAAAAAAATCATGTCTATTGCAAACAGCATTAACTGCCTTACAACTTTATTGCCACTTCATTTTTGATGGGCAAGTTGCTAGTATATATATATATATATATAATATATATATATTTATTTATATATATATATATATTGAGTTCTTTAGAGAAAAGAATATCTGTCCTGGTCCTGTACAATTAATGAAGTGTGTGTATGCTCCTAAAAAAAGGAGGTAACATATCTAGAAGATACCTGTATGTGTCAGCATTCGTAGAGAAGATTCTACTCAAGTGGATGTTAAGATGTTATAAAGCCTTGCAATACAAAATCAAGTAGACACACAAACTGTTACAGAATGTTATTAGCTAAAGTTGAAACATACATTCATTGCACTTGTTATGAATTACAACAGAAATTAAAGCAGTTCCTGATTTTTATAATGCTTGAGTTCATATTTTTAAAAGCTGATCTGAGTATCAGCATTTTAGAGAATCTGCTTCCTTGGTGAAGGGAAATAAAAGAACCTGAAAGGTGTGCAGGGTTAAATTTGGCCACAACAGAGCATAACTGGTGACAGTGACGGGATCCCTTCATCAACTGTCTAAGACAGCAGCCAGGATTCATATGGAAAGATATCCAAGAAAGAAATCAAGTACTTTCAGTGGCTTGGAGGAGAAGCAGAGACAGACAGGCAATATGCCCAGTACTATCAGACCACAGGTCCTTGATTTCCTGCAGAGTTGAGGTGACCCAAGAGAAAAGAAGCCAGATTGCAAACATGATGGAGCGGTGAGCAGTTTGATGGCCAGATGGCACCGGCTGATAAATATGTTCCAGGTTTTGAAGAATGACCTGGTTGCTGCCGCTCTCACAATGAAATAGCTGCAAAGAAGCATAATTGAAAGAGATGAGAAGGGTAGAAGAGGGAAGGGAGAGAAAGAGAGGGGGAGAGAGGAAGGAGAGAGAAGGAAAGAGAGTGAGTGAGATGGAGAGTGGAAAATGAGTGGGAAGGAGAGGGGGAGAGGGAAGGAGGGGGGGAGAGAATAAGAGAGCAGGAGAGGGGAGAGAAGGTGAGGGAAGGGGGAGAGAAGGGAAGGGGGAGAGAAGAATAGAGGGGGAGAGAAGGAAAGAGGGGGAGAATTAGAGAGAAGGAGTGGGGAGACGGAGAGAGAAGGGGAGGAGAGAGGAGGAAGAGAAGGAGAGAGGAAGGGGAGAGAAGAGAAGAGGAGGAGGAGAGGGGGAGAGAAAGATAGGGTGAGAGAAGGATAGAGGGGGAGAGAAGGATAGAGGGGGAGAGAAGGATAGAGGGGGAGAGAAGGAAAGAGGGTGAGAGAGAAGAGAGGGGAGAGGGAGTATGAGAGAGGAGGGGGAGAGGGGAGGAGGGGAGGGAAAGAATAAGAGAGAATGAGAGGGGGAGAGTAGGAGAGAGGAGGGGGAGAGAAGGAGAGGGGAGGGAGAAGGAGAGGGGAGCGGGAGAGATGGAAAGAGGGGGGTTGAGAGAGAAGGAGAGGGGAAAGGGAGAGATTAGGGGAGGAGAGGGGAGCGAGAGAAGTAGAGGGGGAGCAAGGAAGGGGAGAGAAGGAAAGAGGAGTAGGGGAGGGGGAGAAAAGGATAGGGGAGAGAAGGAAAGTGGAGGAGAGAAGGAAAGAGGTTGAGAGAGAAGGAGAGCGGATAGGGAGAAGGAGAGAGAAGGAGAGGGGATAGGGAGAAAGAGAGAGAAGGAGAGGGGAAGGGGAGAATGAGAGAGAAGGAGAGAGGGAGAGAAGGAGAGGGTAGGGGAAGAGAAGGAGAGGGTGAGAGAAAAGAGGGGAAAATAAGGAAAGAGGGGGAGAATTAGAGAGAATGAGAGGGGAGAGAGAGAAGGAGGGGAGAGAGAAGGAGAGGGGAGGGGGAGAATGAGAGAGAAGGAGAGGGGTGTGGTAACTTGTCTTCCTTGAATGGTAATTCAGGACTTCCTTAAACAGGCCTTTGTAGGAGGGCTGAGAATCTTTACTTCCCTCCCACAATTGCTCATGGACAGGATGTGATGTAAATTACATCATCTCAACTAAGGATATATCCAGGCAGGAAACTGGTGCTGTTTCCTGTTTTCTTCCTGGATGGTGTTGGTGATGGTGATGGTGTACTGATGGCAATGGTCTAACCGTGGGTAAGATCAAGCGTTTGGGGAAGGGAATTACTATATAGTAGATAGATTTAAAAAGGGGTGTTGCTCCGTGGGTCTGGGCTGTGTGTTTGTAATACATTTATAGTATTGTGTTGTTGCCTTTTAATAAATACCTTTTAATGTAGACGAACCTTGTGTAATTTATATATATATTAATTTGGTGATACACCACATTTGGCGACCACGAATTTTAGACTTCTACAAAGGTTATTTATGAGGTAATATCACATTAATCAGATTTATTTATTTTTTTTGGGGGGGGGAAGGAAAAAAAAAAGTACTTTGTCTAATTATCCTCTGCATGGGAAATCAAGTGCTGATTGTGTGTGGAGTCTAGGTTAAGCCTCCATTTTTAATATATATCGTACTAGCTTCTGAGTTGAGTTTTGTTCGTACTAGCTTATTTTGATACATAAAACAAATATATATCATACAGGTTGTTTTTGTGGGTTTATCTGAGTTGAGTTTTGTTGTGCTTTTGACTATCAAAGTACAGGCCTAGCCTGCATTTGAATAAGGCTCCATGTGGCTTCTTTGTGTATTTGAATGCTAATTCAAGCCTCCATTTTTAATATACAAGCTTGGGCATCAGGCCACAATTAGTTTGTTGTGTGTTTCAAATACCTGAGTTTGTTAATACTATTTTTTTTTTTTTTTTTTTTTTCTCTTCTTTCTTTTTCTTTCTCTAGTCCTTTATCATAGTACAGGCCTGGAGAAAAATAATAAATAAACCATTTTAAATATTATATATATATATATATATATATATATATATATATATATATATATATTATTTCAGGCGTGCATTTTAATACACTATAGGCTTCCATACCTTATACATTTTGGGTGTCTTGCATATCCTAGTTCAGGTATATCTCCTACCCTGCAGGCCTTGCTATTATATTTTAAGTTAATTAGCAAGTATTACCTTCACCATACTAAGGTAAGTATAATTTGCATTGTGGGTACTAATCTATTTTTCTACATATTACACCTGGCCTACTGAATAGTCATCAACTATTGTTGGCTACTCAGAAGCATGCTACTTTAGTCGCAAATTGATTTGGATTCTTACTTGGGTGAGTAAAAGAGTAGGAATGTCTTTTCAAGGGGCCAAATACTTTCCCACAGAAGTGCGTGAGTACTTTAGGAAACATATTCAAAAACATGATGGTCCATATGAGCTTCCAGAGCCAGCAAACCCAGACAGTGAAAAAGAGAAGAGATTAATGGATGTTCTAACACAAATTGTAAATAACAAAAAGTATAGAACAAAGAAGAGAAAAAGTTTGGTCACACAAGCTGTTGTAGCCACAATAGGAGGCCTAATAGACTTAGTTGTAGAATTACGGCAGCATAATTTGGAAACAACAAATAAAATGGAGGAAGCAATGGACAAAAGGGATTGTTTAAAAATTGCAGCTTTGAGAACAACTACAATTGTGGGGGAACTAGAAAGGGAGTTAAGGGAAATAGAAGAACAGAGGGATGCTTATGGAGTAAAAATAACAGAACTTCAAAACATAATAATGGACTATAAAAATAAAACAAAGTTAGAAGGGATAAAAGGAGTCAGAGACATTGCCAAAATATATCCAGATCTGGATATGTTCGTGGCACAAAATAAAGAACCAGTGCCGAAAATGAACCAAGATAGAAAAGATTTCTTATGTTATTCTGTTCCACAAGTAGATACCATACCACAAGCACCAGTTATTGTTTCAGAATTATTTAATGCAAGGCAAACACCTACAGGATTTTCTATGCAGACTCGACCGATGTCTATGGCAGATAAAGACAATTTCCAGAAATGGTGGGGAAGTATGCCAACTAACAACTTTAATACGTTTACACATTGGTTTATGAGGGGAGCAGATAGAGCTAAAAAAGGAGGTCTTAACTTAGAGGAATGGACAGAACTGTTAGAATACGCTATGGGTCCTTTGGCTAGTAGACTATTGGGATTTAATAACAGTGTGTCTGATCAGGCAGGAAGAATTGCTGCAACTAATTTCTATCTACTTAGCATAGAGAAAGAAATAGCAAATATTACCATGAGGCCAACAGATGGTCCTAGAGAGGTAGCTCAAAGGATATTTTTTTGGTATACTCTACGACAACCTCAACAGCCTCTAGTGCTGGGCTCACCAGAACATATAGCAAAAGTAATGGAAGCCCTTCCCCGGGAGTGTCAAGAATTTATCAGGCTTTTTGATCCAACACCAACAGACTTGGAAATGGTACTAACTAGAGCTGATAAGTGGTGGATCAAGCATCCTTTCACAGAACAGGCCTGCTCTGTTTCAGCTGTAAGAACATTTAAGGTCGAGTCTGGTAGAGATATAGATGGTAAATGGAGAAACCAGACGTGGGATGTACCCCAGAACAAGAAGGATGATCAAAACTGGAGACCAAAACAGAACCTTGACAAAAGATGGAGAGATCCACCTAGGGACTATAGGAATAGGGATGGCAGCAACTGGAGGGCTAATCAGGAGGGAGAGAGAAACGGTAACATGGGCTATTGGGAACTCAGGAGACAGAAGGATAGGATAGAAGAGGAAAATCACATACTTAAAAACAAGGTAGCTGAGTCAGAGAGGAAATTGAAGGAAAGTGAGGCAAAGATGCAGTTGGAGGAAAAACAATACAAGTAGAAGCAATAGTGGGTTGGCCAGAGGAAATATTGGGAATAGAAGCTTTAAAAAAAGGAAATTTCATTGTAGATCTTGCCAATTTTTGTTTGTGGAAGACAGAAAAGGTGAATCAGGTAAGTACAGAGTTGACGAAAGGGGTTGTGCTCCCAATGGCATATATTGTCTCTCCGATAAAAAGTCTGGAAAAAAACAGACTGAAACTAGACGGACAACCAGAATGGCTGCAGAAGCTAATCCAAGACGTACCTGTTCGGGCTACAGATAAATTAGACTGTGGAAGAATGAAAGGAATGGTCTTGTTGGAAGGAGGAGACCCACAATGGCAAAAGCAATATCCAGTCCCAAGAGAATCAGTGGCATCAATCACTGAGATGCTTGAAATGCTGGAGAGACGTGGAATAATTAAATCTGGAAATGGGTATGCATGTAACTCACCATGTTGGCCTGTGAGAAAAGCTGTGTTAAAAGGGAATAGAGATGAAAAAGCAGCCTCATCATGGAGACTTACCATTGATTACAGGGCCGTGAACAAACTTGCAAAAAGAATGGCCCCTGTTGTTTCTTGTGCCCCTGTTTATTGTGAAATGATGTCCAAAATTTCACCAGAAATGAAAGTATTCAGTGTAATAGATGTGGCCAATGGATTTTGGTCAATTCCCTTAGCTGAAGAATGCCACTACCGGACGGCATTCAACTGGGAGGGCCGACAATATGCTTTCACAGTATTACCACAGGGATATTGTGACTCCCCAGCTATTTTTCACACATACATGAAAAATGCATTGACAGCTTTCCCACGTCCAGATCGTATCATTCAATATGTTGATGATGTCCTCTTACAATCCCCGAACATGGAAGAACACAAAGAAGACCTGGCAATATTATTACAATGCATACTGGAAGCTGGACTTAAGCTAAATGGGGCAAAGGCACAATTGGCATGCCAGAAAGTCAACTTCTTAGGAGTAACCATATCAGGAGATGGACGATCAATTGATCAAGACAGGGCCAAAGTTATTGCTCAGTTACCCATTCCTACAGACCGTACAGCGCTCCAATCATTGCTTGGAATAATGGGATTTTGTCGTGAATTTACCCAACGATATGCTCAACTGGCACAACCCCTTTATGAACTCCTGAGAGCACAGAATTGGGATTGGACAGAGGAACACACATCAGCAGTACCAAAATTGAAGGCTGAACTAGGGAGTGCACCAACTCTGGCATCTCCAGACCATGAAAAAGAATTTAGACTATATCCGATTACAATGCCAGATTCACAAGGAGCAGTCATCACTCAACTGTGGGGACATGCAGAACGTCCAGTGGCTTTTGGATCTCAGATGCTGTCTGCCGTAGAGCTGAAATTTGGATGGTGTGAGAGATTGATCTTAGCAGCATACTGGGCAATTAGAAGATTTAAATACCTATTTGGCACACAGACAATAATAATCTGTACACATCATACTCCATTGCAGATCCTCAGACAAGGCAGCCTGGCAATCAGCCACATCAACAATGCCCGCATTCAGAAATGGACTATGGCACTGCTCGCTGATAACATTTCAACTCATGCCTTAAGAGAACCAAAAGAATGGGTGGCTGGAATTTGCATAAAGGGAGAAGCTCATGAATGCCAGATCTATCCTGAATCAACATGCCACGCGGTGTTCAAAGATGCCACTCATCTGGTGATGACCTCAGATCCTGTATGGTATACTGATGGCAGCTGTCACTATGCACAAGGAAAAAGAATATCAGGAATGGCCGGAGTAAAAATGTTGGGTAAAGATATCATTAAAGAATTTGGATTTAGAATTAAAGCATATTCAGCACAATATGCAGAACTGGCTGCAGTCATTGAAGTACTTCAGCAAGAGTCTGGAAGAAGTGACATATTGACAATTGTTTTGGATAGTGACTGGGTGTTCCGAGGCACATGCCTTCTGCTAAAATGGTGGGATAGTAACAAATTCCTTGCCACAGATGGATCCCCTGTTAAGTTCCAAGATCTATGGCAGATGGTAGAAAAGTTATCACAAAATTTCAAAAGAATTAACATGATCAAAGTACAGGCACATAAAAAGACAGGGCCACACCGAGAGGGAAACTACCTTGCTGACCGGTATGCAAAAGAGGCAGCTGTCCAAGCGGAAGACTGGAAACCACCCACAAAAAACACATTACAAATAGCTTCTACTACAAGGAGCAAATCTACATTTATTTCAATTAAGATGAAGCAACTGCAGGAATTACAAGATCAAGATGAGGAACTAAAAGATATTCGGGAGAAATTACAAAAGGGAGAAGAGGTGATATACGGGGGCAAAAAAGTGATGGAGGAGCAAGGGCTAATATGTATATCAGAAACCGGGGAACCGATTTGGATTGTACCACAACAAGTGAGAAAAGACTTACTCCGATGGATACATGGATCACAAGCAGGAGGACATCCAAAGATCAGAGAAGCAAAAGAGAGGATTCGACATTTGGGATGGTGGATCGGGCAAAACAAGGATCTTGAAGAATTTGTGGATAGTTGTATTATATGTGCAAGATTTGACCAGTCCAACAGGAAAAGAAGGGGAGAATTAATGAGACAGACACTTGTAGGCCCATGGGAAAGAATTCAAATTGATTACACCGGACCATTGCCAACAACCACAAGAGGAAATAAATATATTCTCATGATAGTAGATAGCTTCTCAAGATGGAGGATTGCAATCCCAACAAGAAACTGTACAGCACTAACCACAGCCAGGAAATTAGTAAGCGATGTACTGACAGTGTGGGGAATTCCAAAAGTCCTTGATTGCGACAATGGAGCGGCATTCATAGGAAATGTAATGAAGGAACTTTGTAGGATGGTGGGTATTGAACTGAAACACCATATCCCATACCATCCACAGACAGCAGGTCAAGTTGAGCGAATGAATGGCACCATAAAAAGAGAGCTGAAAAAGCTGGTGGCAGAACATGGGCAAGCTTGGGACATATACATACCTTTAGTATGTGCCAGACTTAGATCAAGGCCCCGTAGATCAACAGGATTTTCACCGTATGAAATTTTAATGGGTAGACCAATGCCCTCCTGGAAAAACTGGATGACAATACCTCCACCTGTAGCTTTACAAACCGCTGCAATCACAGATCAATGGGTAAAGGAGTTGGCCACACACTTGGAAATTGTTCATAAATCTGTGGCTGTGGAAGATGAAGCACAATACCAACATCAAAAGCGATGGTATGATGCAGCAGGGGATCTGACATCATATGAGGCAGGGGACAGAGTTATGGTGCAGAATCAAGATGAACACCTTCCTTGGGGAAGAGCAAAATGGAAGGGACCATATACTGTAGTAGATAAATTAGGGACCTCTGTATACTTGATTGATCACGCAGAGAAAGGAGAAGTCTGGCTGCATGCATCACAGCTTAAAAGATTTAGGAAGGACAAAATATGGAATAGAGGTTAAGTATAAATTGAATAAATACATACACATTTTTTTTATTTTTTATTATTATTTATTTTATTTTTATTTTATTTTATTTTTTTCTCTTCTGTTTGTGTATGTATATGTCTCTAATGCTGTTTTTATTTTTTATGTATATGTTTCTAATGATGGAATCTAGTGTTCCCACAGAGCAAGGCTGTATAAGAATGAAGATGCGTGTCAACAGAAGATTGTGGTGGATCCTTGTTACAGGATGGATAAGTATAAGCTGTATCACAGTAGGAATGGGGAGACAGGCAATAAGGCCAGAAGATACCGCAAATAAGGGAAAGAGTTTGAAAAGAACAGGAGTGGACATCACTGAGGACAATCTTAAATACAGCTATATTGAAGGCCAAGATCAATGGATGCCACATGGACTACAATCTGGGACAATAGGACTAATCCTGGCAATTCCCCGTTGGGAGGGGCAGGCAGAGCAACTGAACTTTATACATAGCATTGGCACGTTAAGTGATGGAATCTACAAGCAACACTTCCCATCAAAAAGACTGGCCACTATTACAGGATTGGAGATGGATGAAAGCTGTTGCAGGAAATCTCAACACCGATGGCTGTGCAGTTGTGTTTGGGACAAAGGAGCTGAGGAGGATGGCTGGGTGCAGTTGATAAAAGAAAACCTGGTGCAAGAGGTGATCCGCATAGGGGACATTGCATGCTTTATCGGCCACTCTGAATATAGGACAGTTGATGAAATATGTTTGGTGGAAGAAGGGTCTTGTATCACGGTAACCACTACTATACATGTAGGAACTCATACACTATTTCCATCAAGAAACCTTACCACTGAAATGATCAATTTTACTGCAAATGCAGATTGGACAAATTTGACAATGAAGCTTTTTCCCCCAATTCCAAAGCTTACCCTGGAACTTCATGAGTTAGTAAAATGTACCAAACAACAACTACACCCCATCAGCTTACTGCTGGAACAACAGAAAAAGGAAATAGAAATTACTACAAAAAACGTTGAGCATCCTTGGTGGGGAATTCTTACCAATGCAGAGACACATCCAGTCCTACGAACACTGTCGCTGGTACTCATGTTCATTCAAGTATTAACGACAATTATAATAATATACTTTTGTGTGGCAATGAAACAAATGAGGAAGAAACTTTCAAGGAGGATATATAATAATGAAATTTAAATGTTTTTATTTTTTATTTATTTATTTATTTATTTTCTCTTCTTTCTGTCTCTCATACATTCTTCAATAAAGTTTTACATTGCACATACATAAACATTTATCACACACTCTCACCTAAATTCTATAAGTTCTGTTTTTGTGTAATATGCGGATTGACAGCCATAGGAAAGTACAGGAGAACTTATGTCGCTGAGGGAACTATTCCGGAGGGACGGTGGGTTGAATTTCTCCTGTATATCAGGTTTTTGCTCCCACTAGGTTCTCCTGTACTAGAGGGATAACTAGAAAACTGAGCAACATAGAAGAAGAAAAGTGAGGGAATGTGGTAACTTGTCTTCCTTGAATGGTAATTCAGGACTTCCTTAAACAGGCCTTTGTAGGAGGGCTGAGAATCTTTACTTCCCTCCCACAATTGCTCATGGACAGGATGTGATGTAAATTACATCATCTCAACTAAGGATATATCCAGGCAGGAAACTGGTGCTGTTTCCTGTTTCTTGCTGGATGGTGTTGGTGATGGTTGATGGTGTACTGATGGCAATGGTCTAACCGTGGGTAAGATCAAGCGTTTGGGGAAGGGAATTACTATATAGATAGATAGATTTAAAAAGGGGTGTTGCTCCGTGGGTCTGGGCTGTGTGTTTGTGATACATTTATAGTATTGTGTTGTTGCTTTTTAATAAATACCTTTTAATGTAGACGAACCTTGTGTAATATTTATATATATATTAATTTGGTGATACACCACAAGGGGGAGGGAGAGAGAATGGTAGAAGAGGAAAGGGAGAGAGGAAGGGGAGAGAAGGAAAGAGTGAGAGAGAAGGAGAGGGGAGGGGAGAATGAGTGGGGAGAGGGAGAGAGAAGGGGAGGAGAGAGGAAAGTGAAATAGGGGAGGGGTAGAATGAGAGAGAATGAGAGGGGCTGGGAGAGAAAGAGAGGGGAGGGGGAGAGAAGGAAAGGGGAGATGGAGAGAAGGAAAGAGGGGGGAATGAGAGAGAAGGAGGGTGGAAAGGGAGAGAGAAGTGGGGGAGAGGGGAGGGGGAGAGAAGGATGGGGGAGAGAAGGAAAGTGGAGGAGAGAAAGAAAGAGGGTGAGAGAGAAGGAGAGGGGATAGGGAGAAGGAGAGGGGGAGAGAAGGAGAGAGGACGGGATTGAAGGAGAGGGTAAGAGAAGAAAGGAGGGGAAAAGAAGGAAAGCAGGGGAGAATGAGAGAGAATGAGAGGGGAGAGAAGGAAAGAGGGGGAGAGAGGAGGAGGGGGAGAATGAGAGAGAAGGAGAGGGGGAGAAGGGAGTGGGAGAATGAGAGAGAGAAGGAGAGGGGGAGAGAAGGAGAGGGGAAGGGGAGAGAAGAAGAGGGGAGGGGGAGAGAAGAAGAGGGGAGGGGAGAGAAGGAGACGGGGAGAGAAGGATAGATGAGAGAGAGAAGGAAAGAGGGGGAGAGAAAAGGAGAGGGGAGGGGGAGAAGGAGAGGTGGCAGAGAAAGAAAGGGGGCGAAAAGGATGGAGGGGGAGAGAAGCGGAGGGGAAAGAAAAAAAGGGGGAGAGAAGGAAAGAGGGGGAGAGAAGGTGAGTGGAAGGGGAGAATGGGAGGGGGTAGAGATAAGGAGAAGGAGAGAGAAGGAAGGGGAGAGGGGGAGAGAAGGAAAGAGAGGGGGAGAGAAGGAGAGGGGAGTCGGAGAATGGAGGAGATGGAGAGGGGACGGGGAGAATGAGAGAGAAACAGAAGGAGACAGAAGGGGAGGAGAGGGGAGGGAGAGAAGGAGAGGTGGAGAGAGGAAGGGGAGAGAAGGAAATAGGAGGAGAAGACGGAGGGGAGAAGGATAGAGGGAGAGAAGGAAGGAGGGGGATAGAAGGGAAGAAAAGAAAGGGAAGGGGAGAGGGAGAATGAGAGAGAAGGAGAGGGGGAGAGAAGAAATGGGGAGGGGGAGAGAAGGAGAGGAGAGGGAGAGAGAAGTAACGAGGGGGAAAGTAGGAAGAGAGGGAGAATGAGAGAGAAGGAGTAGGGAGAAGGAGAGAGAAGAGGAGGAGAGGGGAGGAGAGAAGGAGAGGGGGAGAGAAGGAAAGAGGAGGAGGGGAGAGAAGGATGGGGAGAGAAGGAACGAGGGGGAGAGAGAAGGAGAGGGGAGGGGGAGAATGGAGGGGGGAATGAGAGAGAAGGAGAGGGGGAGAGAAGGAGAGGGGAGGGGGAGAGAAGAAGTGGGGAGGGAGAGAAGGAGAGGGGGAGAGAGAAGGAGAGGGGGAGAGAAGGAGAGAGGGGAGAGAGAAGGAGAGGGGAAGGGGAATTTGAGAGAGAAGGAAAGTGGAGGAGGTGAGTGGAGGGGGAGAATGAGAGGGGGAGAGAAAAAAAGTGGGTAGAGAAGGAAAGAGGATGAGAGAGAAGGAGAGGCGGAGAGAAGGAGAGAAGGGGTGAGAGAAGGAGAGAAGGGGAGAGAGAAGGAGAGAGAAAGGGAGAGTGAGGGGGAGAAAAGGAGAGGGGAGCGAAAGGAAAGAGGGTGAGAGGGAAGGAGAGGGGGTAGGGAGAAGGAGAGAAGGAGAGGGGAGGGGGAGAAGGAGAGAGAAGGAGAGGGGAGAGAAGGAGAGGGGAGGGGAGAGAAGGAGAGGGTGAGAGAAGAAAAGAGGGGAAAAAAAGGAAAGAGGGGGAGAATAAGAGAGAAGGAGAGGGGAGAGAAGGAAAGAGTGGGAGAGAGAAGGAACGGGGAGGGGGAGAATGAGAGAGAGGAATG